>JAJTUP010000024.1:0-600000 GCA_021399435.1 Diaporthe sp. PMI_573 | reverse complement strand
CTCAGGTTGTGACCACACGATACAATCATCACAAGCGTCTCGCAGGCTTCGGGCCACGAGTCGCTCCTCTGGTCCCTGTGGCAGTTTGAGACAATAACCAGGGCTGGTGATAACTGTACGAGTGAATCTGGGTCATTCACCAAAGTGAGTTGGACGGCCACGTACTTCCTACATATGAAGCACAGTAAGGTCCCCACTGCCTGCCTGCCATGCCAACTTGCCAGTGGCCTCACACTGGCGAAGGATTCAATGTCCCGCATCCCGAATAGCAAGGGATGAGATCAAAGCTTGCTAGCCCCCGAAGGCTCAAAGTCCGGCCCGTTATCCCCTCAGCTCTTGTATGTGGATTCTCCGGATCCGCGCAGGGGAGAACTGCACCATTCAGATAGCATGGTATGGTCTCGGGTGGCGTGTTGACGCCCCTGGTCGTCCATCACCCATGCCGAAGTAGCAGCCGTCTCACACTGGTGAACGAGTCAGTGTACCTTAACCTGAAAAGCGAGGGACGATATCTATTTCGGACAAATCATTGCCTTAAGAGGGAGGGAGGTGCGACGCCCTGCGCAGCCGCAGCCCAACAACATTCTTGAGGGCGGCGTAAGTCGCCTTCAGTAGTGGCAGCATCAGCAGTATCGTGAATTAATCGAACTTGAAGCTAGCTTTGATGGATAAAGTTCAATTAATATGTGCAGGACTTAGTGTTTGCCCTCATCGCCTACACCGCCTTTGTGAGCGCGGAATGCTCGAGACTAATGCAGCCACTGAATATCAAATCAAAATGAGCCACCCCAGGCTCGTCAGTGCGATCTCGATACATGGTGCTAGAACAGTGATTCGTGTGCCGCATGCCGCCAATGTGCTCATCGATCACCCTTAGTCCCTGAATGGCCCGGTGGAGCTTCCTCCACGTAAACGCGCAGTGGTAGTCGTGGTACTCTGGCGTCACGAAATAGCCAGTGGGGTTGCTGCCGCCCGTCGCGCGGATCTCCTGCACCGACAGCTCCTGTGTTCTTTCCTTATCAGCACACCACTGCCAACGGGGCTCGTGGGATAGGAACTCGTTCTCGAGGTCGCGGTCGTGGCACTCTGGGAAGACCCAGGATCCTGAAATCATGTCGTACACGCAGCTCAAAGCTTTTGCCCCAGAGGCCGTTCCTTCGGTTGGTGTTTGCCCGCATCGCTTCAAGTCTGTTTCCTCGTTCCCAAGAATCTTGGGATGGGACAGTCCATTTTGCTGCCATGGTCTGATAGCTGGGACCCAGAGCAGTGTAGTAATTAAGGCAGATGCTGCCATAACCGAGATTGTCAGGAGGCAGAGACCTCGTCTTCGGGACCTCCCAGGTCTTCCGATGGCTGGGTCATTGCCCCCTGTGTCGTGGTAGGGATCTGGGGACCTCAACCGTGAAAGCTCTTTCGAGTTTAAAGGGAGAAAGCGGCTGTAATGCATGATGATTGTCGTCGACTATCGATCACGAATTACGTCCAAGTTTCCAGACCTGAAAGGTGAGCCGGGAGAAAAGAACGGGCTTAAAGAAGAATCGCTTCCCGATGAATGAATTGTATTAGAAGGTAAATCAAAGCTGATTGGGGAACGACCTCAATTGAAGTACCGACGGGAGAATCTGTGTAGTTTTGAGTTTGGGTAAGAGTGAGATGAGCCTACAGTGGTCTCGGGGGTTTTTCATACCTCGTCAACTGCTGAGGGATTGTAACCCATTTCCGGCCTTGGAGGAGAATGCGTCCTCAGCCTAATAGTTATTGAACTTTGTTTTAGAATTTCAATTCATTCTCGGGCTTGACTCGCCGTAACAGCAGCCCAGCCTCAAGGGCATTCATGATAGGACTGAGTGTATGACAGCCTACCTAGGTAGCAAGATATCAGCATACGGACCTATGTCGGTATCTTGAGGCCCTGAGGCCTCGCCCTTGAAGTCACATGGTTCTTTTACAATGCCGTAAACTATACTGTCTTGAATCGGATCATTTCTTATAGTTCTATTGACCTTACCGCCTTGGCTAAGGTTTGACTTGAAGCTATCTAGACCATTCTATTGCTCTTCGCGCCATGACTGTACTGGGATTACTTGAGGGCCCAAGCTGAGTGGTTGAGATTTCCAAGAGCCATCAAATCCATACACTCTAATTCTAGGATTGTCGGACGTAGGTAGTTGATGCCAACGAGGAGGAAAGGCTCCATTGAGCACAAGTACTTGGAGGGGAGCAGCATAAGTACCGAGGCATTTCTGCCTCTCCTCAATTGACGAAACGCCTGTTGATCACAGCAATTATATCTGATTCGACTTGAAATAACACCCCTCGCTCATAACAGAATAAGTCATTGTAACCAGACTTCAGGCCCCAAAGTCACTTTATCAAAATGCAATTCTCCATCGTCATCCTCACTCTGCTTGCCACTTTGACCGCTGCCCGTCCATCATGCCTCGATCTCAGGGATGAGCTACATAACTCTGCCGACCCAGCTCTTTCTGCCGTGAAGACTGTAGCTCGTGACGAACTTCACAATGCAGCGGATCCAGCCCTTTCTGGTGGAAAGATTGTCGCTCGTGATGAGCTTCACAACGCGGCCGACCCGGCACTATCTGGTGGAAAGTCTGTAGCCCGTGATGAGCTTCATAATGCGGCTGATCCGGCCTTGTCTGGCTCAAAGAGCGTGGGCCGCGATGAACTCCACAATTCGGCAGATTCAGTCCTGTCTGCGGGGAAGTCTGTTGCTCGTGACGAGCTTCACAACGCCGCCGACCCTGCCCTCAATGACAAAGTCACCGCTTGAATGGACGGATAGGGGCACTATGGTACCGATAGATTCAGAAAGATCCCGAAGGCTTAGGCTGTTCTCGGCATCTGGGCGCCAGATACAGGGCAACAGTCCACGTCACAAATTCTCTCATTGTCGGGCCATGTAACATTGTCAATTATGGAATTTTGTCACTCATTGATTAAGATTAGGACTGGATTCCAATGCATTGTAGAATTTGTCGGGCCCTTGGTCACACAATGCAAAAAGGCTCAAGACAATATAATTCAGTACCTGCATATGCGGCAACCTGGACAATTTAACTCCTCCTGGTCGAGAGAGAAGCGACAAATCTCCACTGATCTCTCCATATGACATAGCCCTTGAGATAGCCAAAGCGAATCTTCCTGACTTCTGAGGACACAGAGAGAACGGGTTGAACCCTCGGGAACCCGGATCCGACCAAACGGGCTCTTGCTTACGCTCATCCCTTCGCCACAATCGGCCCTTTATCAATTCAATTACCAAACGGAGAGTAAATAGAATTAGGAGCCTCATAGGACTACTTTGGCAGCAGCTATGTTGGTGGAGACTCGTCAGTTCCATCTCAGCCAGAAGGCGTTCAATTCCAGGCCCATGTGCGGGATTAGGGTAAGAGTGAGCAGCTTTCATGAAATTAGCTTGAAGGCCACAGCCAGTATGCCAGTGCCAATATTGGGGCCAATTCCAAGCCTCGAAGATGGTCTACTCAAATTAGTACTATTTGAGGTACCATCTTCTTGTAGCTGTCTCAGATGCTGAACTGAGTGGTGCATGGCGCTTAAATGAATGCGCCGACTTTCATAATAGTCTGCATTTCCCGAATTGGTTTTATCGAGGTCCCGCTTTTGAGGCACAAACAGTCATGATTAATAAACAGGCCATGCACCATCCATCGCAAGTCCAGTGATCGTCCTCTATGGACAGCAAGGATTCGGAACGAAGATCACTTTGGGACAGGGTGGCTTACGTTTGAGACACTTGCATTCCGACAGTACACGACTAGGTGATCAGACTCAAAATCCATGTTATTTTGCAATAAGTAGTCCATCCTTGCAATGCAAGATTTCGTTCATCACAGCGCACTGGGCTCGTTCGGATTTCCCGAGTATCAAGGCGGACACTTTGCACCAGTTGACACCATGGGAGTTGCCGTTGACTCATCCTCGCCAGACACCTAACTTATTGAATAGCTCTTTCTACTGGACCGGACTGTCGGGACAGCCCAATCCGTCACCCTAATGCTTGGAAACTTGTGATACAACGCTTTCTGGGCTCGCTATTTGAAAAAGGAACCTATAATTTCAGCAAGGCACTATTCGTTCACGGACCGTGGCAACATCATATGACCCAGATCAGAACTACAGGCCCCCAGTTCCAACAGAGATGGTCAGTCATCACTTCCAGCCCTTGAGCATAGCATCTCAACTGCGCTAGTTTAACTCGCCGGATCGGGATGTTGCCGACTGACACCTGTCTGCCTCGCTTGTAATCCACTAGCAGACAGATGCACGGCCCTTGAAGTCTTTGTCTGGACCCTGACGGCGCCGATGCACGGCATTTGATCTTGGCTAGGAGATAGCTTCTGGGGGCTCAAGATCTCCAACCTCGCTGGGCCTGAATAAAATTGCGCGATCGGCGTGCGTGCGCAATGCTTTGAACGCTGCGTGCTGCTTGCTCCTTGGTGATAGCGCAGGGTCACGGACAAGGAAGCTTTCAGCCCGGCCAAGGCATCTGTTGTGGAAGGTTCCTAGTGCCCCGGCCACAGGCTTTGGCTTGCTGTTCAAGATGAACCCCTGACCCAGGATTATGGTAGGGGGAAAAGATGGGCATTTAGATCCATCTCTTCACCTACAACGTCGTTGAGGAACGTCCGTCGCCATGTCATCACTGAATGAAAGCACGTCGTTGGATCTTGATGGCATGCCAGATTGTGGGGTACGTTAAACTCATACCATCAAACTCTTTACTAGAGAAGTCGAGTTGACCAAATGCGAACAATAGATGACATGTGTGGGTAATCTATTAAGCACGACCCTCTGCGATTCATTCAATACGACCTGTCTCTGTGAAGCTTTGAAATTTGAGAGCCCCAACCCATTCGTGCTCTGTGTAGCCCGCCTCTGCTCCATAATGGACAGTTTAGGTGCGAGATTTCGTAAGAATTGCTACATTCTCTCACTCATATTTACGCAGATATCAAGAACTACACAGTCAACACCTGCGAAAACCCCACGGCACCCAGTTTGTACAGCATCAACATCGCTTTCCTGGTCCTATTCGGGGTCCAAACGGTGTTCTTCACGTTACGAATGCTGACCCGAGTTCTCAAATTATCTATATGGGGCTGGGACGACGCTACCATACTCGCGGCCTTTCTAGCTACCATTGGTATCATCGCAGGCCGTCAATTGCAACTCAAAGCGGGCATGGGCCAGGACATCTGGACACTGACGCATGACGAGATCGACCACTACATCAAAATCTTCTGGGTCTTTGGGATGATATATACCATCACGCTGACGTTAGTCAAGGCATCGATCTGCTTCCTCTATCTGCGACTGTTCACAAACAGGAAATTCCAACGGATTGTCTGGGCGACACAAGCCTTCAATGTCGCCCTGATGTTCACTTTCATTCTCGTCTACGCCTTTCAGTGTAGTCCGCCGTCTTACTTCTGGGAAATGTGGCAAGGACGAGGTGTAAATAAGGGAACATGCATGAATTTCTCCGTGCTATCTTGGACACATGCGGGGATCGGGATCGCCCTGGACCTTTGGATGCTTGCATTGCCGTTCTGGCAAGTCACAAAGCTGAACCTGCCGTTCAGGAAGAGGATGGATGCCTTCGTCATGTTTGGCTGCGGGATATTGTGAGTTCCATTCTTTGTCAAGTTCTTCAGCGGCGAGTGTTTCGGTATTTTACCCTGGTCGGTGTGAATGTCTTGCTGACTGAGGCTTTGCACTCGAATAGCTTGACGATAGTCAGCATCTTGCGCCTACAATGTCTGGTCATTATGACCAAGGGGCATAACCCTACAAGTAAGCACTCCCACGCCAATTCCTCCACGACCTGCAAGTGATCGGAGGCTGGCATTATACGTAACATCGTGCGATGCGGCTGGACCACGTGGACTAACACACCTCTGATCCCTGCAGAGGACTTGACCTGGCTAGCCACTTGGTCTAACGTCGAGATCACAGTTGGCATCATCATCGCCTGCCTCCCGTCCGCACGACTGCTCATCCTCCGGTACCTGCCCAGCAAGATCAAAGCCTGGAACAACGCCACGCGCACCACTAGATCGACCCATACGACGCGGAGTTCCAAGGTCGGGTCTACAGCGACGTGGGTGAGCGGCCTCAGCGGGAAGAGGGAGAGCAACGCGCAGCCCTCGGTGCCGCTGTCGGACACTCCGCACGACGGGGATCACACGTGCTCCACGCAGGTCTCGGTCAGCTCGCCACGGGGCCCCAGCGCGGTGCTTGGGGCAAGTTCCAGCGTCGGGTCTGGGCTCGGGTGGTGGGACTCGGAGCCCCCGCTCGTGCCCGGCTTTGAGTCTTCTCGGCCTGTTCCGTTTCTCGCGCAGACTTTCTCGGGCGTCGACGAGACGTCTCCAGTCAGGACGCCAGTAGCGAAGAACCGGCGCATTTGGGTGGAGCAGCACATCTATGTGACGAATGACCCGGTCACACGATTTTCAACGGAGATATCGCGTGGAGATGCGAGACATGACGAGGATTCGACACCGCCCTGGATTGCCAAGCTTCCTGGAAACGAGGATGCATAGTTGGTGCAGGAATCAAAAACACTTCCAATTTTAAAAATAACCATAGAATATAGTCTAGCGCGAGCCCCTGCCAATCATTCAAATCCCTGACATAATCGAAAGACTAATCAGCACACGTGTGTGTTACCATGAAGGCGAAGCTTTGAGGGCGTCACACTGTATTAGGCCCCGAGAGCTTGGTAGACTATTACCCAGACATAAGGACTCGGTCGGGAATGTGCTTGACTTCTGTGCCTGACGGATTTGTTTTGCCCAGCTGACCTGCGGGAAGTGGAACATTCTCATCCTGTGGTGACGGAGAACAAGGAGACCCTTTTCTTTTTCGAGGCCGCCTTATTTCCAGCTGACCTATTTAGGAACCTAGCGCTCAGACTTTCGGCTGAGCTAAGAGAAGAGCGTGATGCACACCAGATGGCCGAGAGGCTGGCCAAGACATGTCAACAATGCTTGACCAGAGGTGCCCAGCCGGCCGGTTTCCCGGATCTTCAGGAACAATTGCTTGATTCTCCACAACTTCCTCAAGCAGAACTTGGATCCGTGTCACATTGCGTGCAGATTGCATGTAATACGACGACCCGTCTTACATATACTCATGCCTGCATTTGTGCGCAAACTAGCACCGGGCATGATCCTTTCGTCCCAGGCCGCCTTCCCATTGGCAGGCTGACCCCCGTGGGATCTAGCTTTCTGCGCTTGATGACACCTCTGCTCCTGGACAATAAACACAGGGTCCGTGTCAAGTCCCTCAGGCATCTGCGTCGACCCCACGGTCTCTCTTCGATTTGGCAATTTGGAATTTTGATTTGCTGATGGCACCTGCAGGGTGCTAAAATGCCATGTGGCCGGTGGACCCTGACCCGGCCAGCGCAGGGCGACGTGCAGGACATGACTGCGCGTCAACAAGCCACCCAAGCCGGCGTAAGGCAGGGCGTGCGACCGAGTTTCGCATTTTCGGGGATGGTATTTCGAATCACCATCTGTCGTCCACCTGTCTCACCCAGTGGCTTTCGCTTCATGTCAGGGAATAATTCTATTGGTGTTTGCCAGTCAGGCGGCTGATTCTCAAGTGGATGATCGCTGACCTGCTGAACGGGCTTCCAACGGTCAAGGAGCATTCAACTTTGTTCCCAGACATATTGCGCTCTGAAAGACAGTATCGTGAAGGGATAGAAGCTCGATATATAAGGTCGAACGACATCGCCACATGTGTTCTTGCCACAGTGGACCATCATCATCATCCGGATCCAAGACCCTGATCGACAAGACATCCATCCAAACACTCGAGCATCAAGACCCTGCATAGAGACTACCAGCCTGTCCAATCATCTGTCCTCCAAGTACTCTTTCACCATCGTTCGATCCGAAGCCCGTTCTTTGATCACCAAGCACCTCCTACACCGCGACCCCTGTGCAGCCCTCCCACGTGGCGACCGCCCAATACCATACCATACACCAGACCACCAAACCCAAGCCAAAAGCAGCCAAGATGCAGTGCATTACATCCTTCATCCTCACCCTGGCCGCAGCCGCCACCCTTGTCATCGCCGCCCCGGCGCCGGCACCGATGCCCGCGCCCACAGCAGCACCGGCGGTCCCCGACGCCCAGGTGTCTGTGACCTCTACCGTGGCACCCTCCAGCGCGACGGCGGCCCCGGTTCTCAATGCCCGCGGGGCCACTGTTGATTCATTCGCTGCACAGTGCACCGTTGGCTCTGACAGCGTTGCCACCTGCACTGGTGCCATCCACGCTACCAACGTCTGGGTCGGCGTCCTTGAGGCTACTGTTGACTCCTCCACCGTAAGTGCAAGATCTCAAAGGATACAGTGGGATATTGAGCTAATACTTGGATTCAGTCGTGAAGGTGAAGCTGCAATACTGCTTACGCTATTATTAATGTCTTCTTCTGTAAGTTGTGTCCCCCAGCCTTGGATGGCTAGCTACTTGCCCTGCGGAGACTTGCTAATTATGCTGGCAGTCTTGCATAAATTTTCATAGATAGGGACTCTGGGTCTTTTTGTCTGGCATCAAGTAAATATGACAAGGTGCGAGAACATGGAGAAAACGGATGCCCTGAGTTGGCACATTAGACATTGATGTAGACCTACAAGGCTGGTTGATTTCAGGTGCATTTTGGAACGAGGCTAAGATAAGAAATGGGCCGTTCTTTCTACAGGCTTTCAAATAGATCTGTCTAAAGGATCAAATTAGAGTTTTCAATAACAGAAAAGATGATGATCATGAGATGCTGCTGCGATTTGAAACAGATAGGCGATGCGTGATGAGCTATTAACTCGAGTGCTGTGGCGCAATTGAGTATATAGTGCTGCTTTGCCTTTTGTTTATTTTGGTGAAAATCTTGATACTAAACAGGTTCCGGACTCTCAAGAATTTCAACTCAATAGTTCTTATTTACCACAACAGGTTGAGGCGAGCACAGAGCCAACGTCTTTGTTGGATGGTACGTCAATGGCCGGGTTGTGAGTGAAGAAGTCCGACGGCGTGAGGTGAACCTGTAAAGTTTCAACGGGCCTAGAGATCCAGTAAAGTTAGCAAATGTGCATTCAGGAGGAGAAATGCAAAAGCACTGCGTCATGCGAGACTTACATCACCGGCCAGTCCTCTACGCGAGGGTTATGCGTGAGACCGAATACGCTCCACAAGACCAGGTCCTCATCCTCGACGTTGTCATTTCGGCCCGCAGCATCAGCCAGACCGTCGACTTCGGTTTCACTCATGAAGGGGTATGTACCGGCGGCGTAGAGCTCGTCGTCCTTGTACTTGGTCACCCACAGGTGATGGCGCGCAAACCTGGCGCGGTTTGACTGGATGCTGCTGGGGTGAGCCAGAAGAAGCTGGGTTGGAGGAGTGACTAGCTTGTATGCTACTGGTGATTGGCTGATGGGGTTCAATTCATGAACATTTTGAATCTTAAAGACGCGATTGCTTCCCGGTGAAGCGTCAAGGCCGGTAGATTTCCGAATCGTGGACTGTCGAACTGCGTAAAGATTGCCGTTTGGATTAGTCCGCTCGTCAAAATCGAGCGGCAATGACTCCTCTTGCACCAGCCGGTTTTTCCTGCCGTCGACGGCAGGGTCGATCCGCAGGCAAAAAATGTGCTGGTGATTCTGCGCAAGAGCGCCCGGGTTCACAACCTTGCCCCAGCTACTACTCTTGCCTGGGTCGATATTGACGACTGACACAATCCCAGTCGCGCGGACCTCCGCAGTGATGCCAGCGGCCTGGTCGAACTTGAAATTGAAAATGTACTCGTAGTTGGCAAGCGTGATAATGAACTGGACGACAAGCTCTCGGCGACGGGTAACGACGGCACGGTTGGTGCGCCAATTCGTGTGCTTCCAGCCGATGCCGTTGTCTTGCTCGTGCACGCAGATAACATTCTTAGTCTTCTGGCCGGTGCCGCTCGCGTCTATGAGCACGCCATCCAGATACTTCGGCCCAAGAATCAGCCGTCATGAAGCCTTCACAGGTGCAGGTCTGGGGCAGGGTAGGAGATCTCTCTAGCTGACATACCTTCACGACCCCGAGGCAATCACACCCCAGGGTTAGGTTGTTCACAGTGTGGCCTAGCCCACCGTCTCCGAAATCGAACGCTTGTTTCCGATGAAAAGGAGGCCTTGGATCGGCATAGGGCACGGTCTAGATTCAGGTTTAAATTCAGTTGACAGTCACTAAGCGCATCAGACCGAGCCAGGAAAACACACCATTTCGCTCATACTGAGCCTATAGAGGATGCTACGCCCCTGATATCGGATGTCGTGGAGAACGGCGCCCTCCCTCGAGTTGAAAGTGACCCGCATCCGCCACTTTTGCCACTCGATGAGGTTCCCATCCGACACCGTAAAGCTGGCACCATCAGGCTGCACGACGGACAGTGGCTTCAAATCATTCCTTATGCCTCCTGGAAGTAGCTCGGGGACGTACTCGCTAGATTTGCAATGTGCGAGCACCTCCGGCAGGTGTGTTTTGCCCCTGTACTTATCGTCTATTCCCCCCGTAGCGAGCTCTTCCACGCGAACAACCTGTTTGGTTAGTGAATCCATAACCGGCACCAAAGGCAGTGGATAGGCGTAAAAGTTGGAGTCGGGATTCTGACTCCTGGTGTCGCGAGCAAAGACGAGACCTTGGAAGAAGCGCTTGCCTTCATCTCCGGGGTCTGGTGCACCATAGGGCCACGGCTCTATGACAACCTCAAATCCTTCAGGCAGCTTCAGGTCCTCGAGCTTTTTCTGCAGCATAGGCGAGTTGGCGCAGACATTCGCAGCTACTTCCAGCTCCTCGCTAAGGGAACGAAAGGTAGATATTTAGCAACTTCCCGGGTGCGACGACTATGTGTAAGAGAATTTGTGGATTGTGATGGACAAGACGAGGTAAGGCTCACATTGTCAAGGATGCTCGATAGCCTGTGGCTACGATGTTGTGGCCAACTCGAGTCTTGAGCCGCAAATCAATGATGGATTCTTGGGATTGTGGGATTGTATTTCCTTTCGTAATAAGGTCATATTGGATCTTAGCCAGACGCTGCGGTCGCGGAGTGTCCCTTGAGACTTGGTCTGAATGTTCTAGCTCGAGAAAAGACAAGACCTCATCTTTAGGTGGCTCATGCAGGAGAATTTGCCTAAAGTAGAGAACATCTCCTGGGTGGCAATCCAAAACTATGTCCCGCGCAAGGTTGGTCTCGTCGATAGACAGCGCAGAGAGGGGATGGGGCGATACGGCCATGGCAGCGGTGGATTCGAGCCCCCATCTGCGTGGATCAAGGCAGAACGAAGTCTATTTCAGTCGTTGTGGCTTGCGAGCACCGTTATATTGCACACGGGGTGGGGTCCCTTTATATGCGAGGTGAAGTATCGAGGCTGGCATAAATATCCCACCGTATGAGGAGAGTTGCGTTAAGACATGCAGACCACCTTTATTGTTTGTCGTGTCCGCAAATTCGTTGCGCCGTCGCTGCGCCGCTGGTAGCAATGTTCATCAATTGAGGGCGGTCATTTTCTTCGGAATCTCGACACTGCACGGAGCACATTTGCTTTCCTCGGCGGGCTTTTTAACACCCGCCAAGGTCTGGATTTGGGATCTGCAAGTGTGGTTCCGGCAAACCGGAAGCGTTTATCCCGCTCATTCCGCCCGGCTCATGTTTGGAATCACTTTCATGAGCACGGAGATTCCACAAGAGCATCATATACTTGTAAAAGGGAGTTGACCATTTTCGGTCCTACTAGTGTTCCTTCGCAGAATGCTAAAAGAGGTCAGAAACATTGCCTGAACTACTCTAAATTTCTTCTACACAGGTACAACACCCCGACGCAGTTGGTACCGAAAATGGGCTCTGTGAGATTAACTGGCTTCGAAGGTCGCTTGATCGATGGTTTGTACTATCCGCACCTCACTGTGTCAATGAGAAGCCCGCGTCCGGTGCATGTGGCTAATAAGAGGATGGGCCAGTGCAAACGGGTCTGTTCATCAATGGTGAATTCGTTCACGCCTCGCACAATGCCACGCTCGACGTGGAGAATCCAACCACAAGACAGACCCTGGCAACAGTATCGGCATGTCAGAAGGAAGACGTGGATATTGCGGTAAAAGCTGCAAAGAATGCGTATTCGTCTTGGAGAACAGTGGCCCCCTGCAAGAGAGCTGCCCTCCTGGACAAGCTAGCCGACCTAGTCGAGCGAAACGCGCCAGATCTCGCATCCTTGCAGACGCTGGAATCGGGACAGTTGTATCGTGAGTCTCTTGGTCTACATGTGACTCAAGCAGTTGAAACATTGAGATACTATGCTGGCTGGGCCGACAAGATAGATGGGGAAACTCTTCATCTTTCGGGTGGGTTGGCTTATACAAGGCGAGAACCCATTGGTGTTTGTGCAGCAATTGTGCCGTGGAACACCCTGTAAGTCACTTGAATCGCCCTTATCGACCATTTCGAAACTGCTCCAGGTTACTAGGCCTCGAGCATTCACGAGTGGGGCAAAAGGCTGACGATCCTGCCTGGGAACGCAAAAAGAATGATTGCATTCTGGAAACTAGCTCCAGCCATAGCAGCAGGAAATGTACTAGTTCTCAAGACACCTGAGAACACGCCTCTATGGGGGCAAAAACTCGCAGAGTTGGTGAGTGAGTCGGGGTTCCCACCAGGTGTGATCAATATCGTGTGTGGTTACGGCACCGTGGCAGGCCAAGCCCTGTCCGAGCACATGGACGTCAAAAAGATCGCCTTCACTGGCAGCCCGGGAGTGGGCAGACAGATCCTAACCACTGCGGCGCGATCAAACTTGAAGAGGGTCTCCCTCGAATTGGGAGGCAAGAGCCCCAGCATCGTCTTTGACGATGCGGACTGGGAAAATGCGTTGTTCTGGACTACACTGGGCATCACGGCCAGCAACGGCCAGATATGCGCCGCAGGCAGCAGAATCTACGTTCAGGCTACGATCTACGATCGCTTTCTCACGGATTTCACCCGCCGTATCCGGGATGCCGTTCCGGGTGATCCATTCTCTCCCAAGACCACCAAGGGGGCCGTCGCGAGCAAGGATCAGCTTGACAAGATCGTCGAATATGTAGATAAGGGAAAGAACTCTGGTGCCAGGCTATTACACGGCGGACAGCAGCTGGCCGCTGGTGGCTACCTCATCGAGAACACGGCCTTTGCGGACGTTGCGCAGGACGCCGATATCATGAGGGAGGAGGTCTTTGGTCCACTGGCGAGTATTGCCAGTTTCACCACGGAAGAGGAGGCTATCTCCAAAGCAAATGATTCTGACTATGGCCTGAGCGCGGCTGTCTTCACGAATGACGTGAACAGGGCATTCAGGGTTAGTGAGGCGCTGGAGAGCGGCCAGGTCACGATCAACTCTTGGGGCGATGGTAAGCAGCTTCATACAGTTTTAACCCCCCTAAGGAACCTTGAGTATTTGCGTTTCTATAACCACAGCGTAAACGATAGAATATCTGATGGCTGACTCTAAACGCTGCAGTGAGCCCCAACGCCCCGTTTGGCGGGACCAAGGAAAGCGGATTTGGTAGGGATATGGGCAAGGAAGCGCTGGCGGATTGGACCACCTGTAAGACCGTGAAGTGGCATATTAGACCTGAACGTATCTAAAGCCAACTTTGACAAACCCCTGTTATTTCATTGAGGACTACCAAATGTGGGCGACGCGTATCAACCTACATACTTGTACAGTTGCTCTTCGATAATGATCTGGCTATCTCTATATGCTGCAAATGAACAGAGGTCTAATCAAGTTTGTACGTTGAGAAATTTAAATTTGCTTGTATTTGAGGATTCTGACATCTGCAAAACCTCATTAATTACGGAGGGAGGCTGTGACATTCGTGCTGCCGTACAGGAAGTTCCAGCTCGGTCCGACAATCGGAATGCCTGAGCGGGAACGACTCGCAGATGGATTCCGATTCCAAAGCGAGGTTTGAGTAGCCAATTTCTTTTTATTCACACTTCTTTATCATAATTCTTCCCGTATCACAAGGAAAGAGCAATACTGGCTAGAACTTTTACAAGAGAAAAATCCTAATTTGCGCAGCACAAGACGGACGCACTATGAATGTCGCTTGGGAACGCCTTATTCGCTTCATCAGCACAGATGGCCTTGTTCTTTGGGGGGAACCAATACTGCCTAATGCTGACTTTGATCTGGGCACTACGACTGCAGACACTCGTTTGCGAGCGAAGGTGGTGGGTGGCAATGATATCTACGACACCACCGGTTCAACAAAGGTGACCGAGGAGGTCGTGACGGTGAAGGAGCTGCTTGGACCACTCGAATCCGGTGATGTGCCGATTTTACGCTGTGTTGGGCTGAATTATAAGGCTCACAGTTCGTGGTTGATATGTCCTCCTTTCCCCAGCCACCAAATTGCTAATGATACGTACCATAGTCCTCGAGGCAGGGAGAAAAGTGCCGCCTTTCCCGTCCGTCTTCTTCAAGCCTTCCACTACTGTGATTGGTCATGGACAAAATGTCATCATTCCCAAAATTGCCCAAGACGACCAAGCCGATTATGAGGGTGAGCTGGTAAGTCCTTTCACTCAGTCCTCTAGTATGTGTCACAATGCCACGCTTCACATGACCGGAATTCACATGGCTGACATGAATTTGGTTTTCAACGACTGTAGTGTGTTATAATTGGCAGGGATGCAAAGGACGTCTCTGAAGAGACAGCCCTGGATTACGTGGCTGGCTTCACGATCGGCAACGACATCTCGTCCCGGAAGCTGCAGAGAGACCCAAATTTGGCAGGCTCGGTGCCTCAGTGGGGGTTCTCCAAGGGGTTCGACACCTTCGCTCCTCTAGGGCCAGCCTTAGTGTCAAGCAGACTGATCGGCGACCCGGCACGCCTACACCTTCAGACGAGAATAAATGGCCAGTTGCGCCAAGATGCCGGCATAGACGACCTTGTGTTCAATGTGAGATATCTGATAGCTAGGCTTTCCACTGGTACTACGCTGCAGAAGGGGAGTGTGATCATGACTGGTACACCGGGAGGTAAGCCAGAACCTTGCACCCTTTCAGAAGGCCTGCCCAACTGTCCTCTTCAAACGCCATTAGAGCAGCTTGTTCACTGACCGCACATGATAGGCGTTGGCGCGGGGCTCAAACCACCGGAATTTCTGAAGCCAGGAACTCTCATGGAAGTGAGCATCCCTGGGATCGGAACCCTGCGGAATCGGGTTGAATTTGCGTGAAGGGAGCTCAGAGAGAATAGAGGAGATTCAGATACTCAAATACATGTTCCTAGACAGTCATGACAAATGAAAAGTAAAGAGCGGAAGCCGATTCCACGGTCTCATTCAACTCAAGAGTGAGGTGCCCAGGGGATCCCGTTCCGATGAGTCGTGTTGAGTGTCTGCAGATCGCATGAACCTGGTTCGGTTCCATTCCGGTCGATTCCGGCTCTTCCGCAAAGGCAGCCATGGCCGTTGACGACTCCACAGCGAAAGCTTCCGGTCTGGATACATGGCTTCTGGATTCAGGGTCGCAATCAGATCAACTATGGATAGGTTTCTGTGGTGAAACTTTAGCCCAAAATAGACATTTGTCCACCTAGTAGTATGTACGCTGTAGACAATGCACAATGAAAGCAGAGCCCTGGGCCGGAATGGGGTATCCTACCCAAACATATGTCACTAAGCCAGCCTCTTACGGGCCTGGTATTCATGTCCTCGGTACTTACCTCATCTGGCAATAAAGGGCGTTGCATTGTCATGCATAGTTCCATTAGACCTGGAGTGAGCCACCGTGGTCTCTATCACACAGCCTTTGAACATTTACCAGCCCAGATATTGGTCCATCGTCGAAACAATGATCAAAAACTTTTCTCGAAATACTCTTAACAGAACAGAAAGTCCCAAGTTCGAAGGCAACATGCATGTTGACCAGATAAAGAACGAGGAGCAGCTGGTTGAGGCTCTGCAACCCCTGGATGTGTCCCCTTTATGGGCCCAGATGAAGCGTCTGAACCCTCCGGCCCCGAGCCCAAAGACTGTCCCATTTGTCTGGGACTATGAAACGATCAAGCCTTACCTCGAAAAGGCTGGACAAGTGGTCACAGAGCAGCAGGCTGAGCGACGTGTACTGATGCTCGTGAATCCCACCAGGGGTAATGTTCCCGTATCCCCGATTCCGGACATCAATCTACCTTTAAAAATGGTACCGCATCGTTACTCGACCATTCGTACAAGGCTGACATCGTGGCTTGTAGAGGCTCCGTTCACCACCGACACCCTTTATGCGGGACTGCAGCTAGTAAAGCCTGGCGAGACTGCATCTGCACACCGTCACACGGCTTTTGCAGTTCGGTTCATCATCGAGGGCCGTGGCGGATTTACCGCAGTGCATGGCAAACGCATACAAATGCGGCCAAGGGATGTCATCGTCACACCAACTTGGAACTTCCACGACCACGGAAAGCAGGGCCCTGGCGAGGAGGGTGGAGACGACAGCCCCGTCATTTGGTTGGACGGGCTGGACCTGCCCAACTTCATGCACTTCCCAGTTCATTTTGTAGAGCACTTCGTGGAGCAGCGATACCCGGCAAACGATGTGGCCGAGTCGGCTGTGCTGTTCCCATGGGAGAAAATGCAGGCCAAGCTGGATGCTGCCGAAGCCGACTGGGCCTCGGTTTCGTATTTAAAGGAGGATGGAAGGGAAAGTAGGTTCCCCGACCTTGAAACTTTCCGTAATAGCCAGAGCAAATCAATCGTTGCACTTACAAAGCGGGCAGTGCTGACAGGTGGATTATAGTTGGTCGGGTGATTGGAGCGTCATGCGAGAGGCTCAGCGTCGGAGCCAAGTCTCCCTCCATCCGCGAGACAGCTTCATCTGTGTACCACGTCATCGAAGGATCCGGCTACACCACAATCGATGGAAAGAAATATCCGTGGAGACAAGGTGCCACGTTCTGTGTTCCAGCTTGGCAGGAATACCAGCACTTTGCTGACGAAGATGGAAAGGTCTACCTGTATCGCTTTGATGACAAGCCAATGCTCAAGGCGCTAGGATTCTACCGTGTAGATGGCGTTGACGTTGAATCTTTGGTCTCGGATTAAACTTGAAGCGTTTTAGTGGCGCTGCCATCTTCTCAATTTTCTTTCTACTTTAGCAACACGCGTGCCAAGATCGTATCATTACTCCCAGATTGAGCAGGTACCCATTGTGTAATCTTCCGCCCTTATTACCGCCAGTTTTCAAATTATAGACGGGCAGTTACATTTCTTGTCTTCCGCCTCTTTATGAAAGGAACGACGATTCGAATATGAAAAAATCACTTATCCTAAGGCAGGCAGATGTCGAGGGATCAAGAATTGATCTGTGACCGTTGAACAATTGACTGATGCCAAGGCCATAACCACACGCCTATTGGCACTTCAGCATAGGATGGAGGGTGTTAATCTTACTCATATAGCTGGATTGATTGGAAATAGATCAGGAAAGAAGGCAAAGTCGTAAATCACTTAGAACTCTCCCCTGGAGTGGTGTATGCAACTTTGTTGCGAGTGGCCTGGGATCACCTTCAAAAGGGCGGCGCGTCAACTTTGCTCGTCAACTAAAAGAATTTGAAGTCCATATCTAATTGAACTTCTCCAAAACCAGAAATGACACTTTCCCCAAATTTGAAACACGAAGCGACGTGTTTATTTCAAGGTACATGCCCATGAGTCTACCAAGATGTCGCAGCTGCCAAGCCTGTGCCTCCTGATCAGAACATACTGTATTGTTGCTCGATAAGATGAGTCGAGGCAGTCTTTCCCCGTCATGCTCGTTTTCAATTCAAGACTTCGATGTCTCTCGGATCTCAAAGTCAAACATTTCATTTGAGCGGCAGAACTCCTTATCACGAAGCTTCGCCGCAGCCTCCACTCCTGCAGCTGGCACTCGAAACTCCAACATTGCACCCGGAGCTGGGGCTTGACGGCCAGGGATCGCAAGTGGATAAGGTAGGCTTTGAGGCATGAGCCCGATTTGTAAGAGCACAGTTGCCTGATCCCATGCGATATGCTCATGATACAGGCGGTCCCCACGAATGTTAACCACTGCAGTGAACGGGATTTCCAATTTGCGACCCGTGGGAGGAATCCCTGGCAGACTGAGCATTCAAGGCTCTATTCAGTGAGACATTCAAGTGATGGAGCGAGGGTAGAAATACTGACAGCCAATCAAGCCTAGAGTTGTGGGTGCACTTGAAAATGAACTCGTCAATGACGCGATCTATTCCTACCGAGCGACTTATGAGCTCGGTCTCTGTGTCTTCCGAATTCTGGAAGATAAAGTGGTCACGATAAAAGATCGTAAGGTCTTCTCTCCCGATGCCCCCGGTAAGCTGATTATTGTCAACACGGACAAGACACATGGGAGAAGGAAAACATCAGGTGAAGATGTTAGCTTACCGTGGGGACGTGGTTTACGTAGGGCTCCTGAACCATTGTGGCCATGGTGTACTCCACAGAGCGATATTCAAATTCATAGTAGGTGTGCTCATCCCATATTGCCTCTAAGTCGAAATGTGGGCCGTGCATGAGTCCTTTCAAGAACGCAAGGTTGCGGGTGTGTGAAAGAGACTCCGCGTTGGATGCATAATTGGACTGAAAAGGTGTAGCAAATAGATACGAGCTTACTCCTGGGTAATCATAGACGAATAGTGATCTGTCCCGCTGCAAAGGCACATCTAGCTTCCCTGCCAAGTGGTGAAGCTGGGGAATTGCTGCTGGCTCGAGTGGGCCAGCTGGAGAGAGATGCTGATCAGCGTCGGCGTAGACAACAGCACCAACAATCTGTGGATATAATGCCAGCTGGTTGGCTATATTATTCCAAAACGTCGGGCTATAACCTGGACCATGAAAGAAATCAATTAGCTCTCACTGTTACTGCAATGTCATATGAAGTTGAATGACTGGGTTCTCAGCACTTATGATTCCAACTGCATGCTTCGGCTCCGTGGTCTGGCAAGCTGCTAGCTCTGTGAGGGCCAGCTTGAGTGGGTCGGTTTCGCGAAGCAATGCCTCCTGGGTAATTTCGACAACTGTATAGCTTTCTTCCGCCCACTTCATTAATGGAGACGGGACACCGTGCTCGATTCTGGTAGCGGATGCACCATCGACCGCTCCACTCTCAGAGACCAGTATTACGAGCCCGGGCCCACTGCCACGACGAGAGAGAGGTTCCAGAAGGGTGATGTTGGTAGTAATCCTCCTGAGTGTTGTCTTTGGGAGGACCGGAAGCGGACCGTACTTGCTCTCCATGTTCGCAGTAGTCATACCGTGTTTGGCAAATGCAAATTGCTGAATACGCTGGATGACTGAAGAATATGAGTATGGGCCCCCTGAGTGCTTAAGTTACATGCTTATTATGCCTTGTACAAGATATGCTCATTATCTACGTCGACGGCTGGGAAGTCCATGGTGGTTTGGTCGGAACCAGTTCCGAGACCTGCTAATCAACCAATGAAACAGGTCTCGCATGTGTCAAGGTGAGTTTTGACGGCTTTCCAACACACAATAACAAACTCGAATTGCAATCTGGGTACTATATGTAGGAAATGAAAGAGGACGTTAATCTCATGTTTTCCGCGTGGCCACCTTTGCTAACTTCAACATCGACCAATTTGTTGACAAATCATCAAAATCCCACCTGCGGGTTCTAAACAACATGAACGTTACTGGCCCTGGTAATTATACCGTCATGGCAAGACCGTACATATCACTTGGGATTGACGGAGCTCAGAACTGGATCGCTCAACACTCGGAGCACTCAATGACGGGACATTACTGGTAAATCACAAAGCCAGAATTTAATCCCTTCCGAAGCCCATATTATGCCAGTTTGCCCGTACCCTTGCCTTGATGTCCTCTGGATACGAGTTCTCGAAATCGACCCGCTGGAACGTGGTCTCGCCGTTGTACTCCATGGGCAGGAGGCAGTCGGAGATAACTTTCCCTCCTCGTCGCCGATCCCCGCATCCGTGTGACATGTACGGTGTGAGAGGAAACCCAGGGACATCTTCGAGCACGTATTCGGCTTGTCCTGGTCGGCAGCGCGTCGTGTACGCCCAAATGACGTCTTTGAAGTCGTAGATGTTGATATCAGTGCCGACTAATAGAAGTCGGTTGATGAGCATGGAACTCTTGTCGTTGAAGATGACGTTGCCCAGGCGCTCGCAAAATCCTTTGGACGAGGTGTTCAGTTCTATAAGCTGCCCCCTGTCGACTTGAAGAGCACACCATGTTGCCATTGTCTCGAGAGGGGCAAATGCATCAATTATGGGCAGGCCTTGCTGTTTGCACAAGGTCAAGAGTTCTGCAGCTGCTAGAGCCGCCGTGGTATGCTGTTATTCAAAGATGTTAGCTCATTAGGGTATTCATGAGCACTGTCCCCAGATATATCAACTCGGCTCTGCTTACCGACTCATCCGTAATCCTTCCAGGCACTGAAACTGGCAGTATAGCGTCATTCCGGTATGTAATAGCATCGATTCTGAAGAGTGGCATTCTGCGGCGATCTGAGTCAAATACGTAACCCAGATAGTCACCAAATGGGCCCTCATCCGCTGTCTCAACAAGTGACATGGCACCCTCAAGGATTATTTCGCTATTCGCAGGGACAAGGAGGTCGCTGAGCTCACACTTGACCAGGTCCAACGGCTTGCCCACCACTGCACCTACGTATTCGCCTTCGGAGACGCCCTCAGGGATAGGCATGGCAGCTGCTATCGTCGCAATAGGGGGAACACCAAGAGCAAGGGCCCAAGGTATCTCCTTGCTGCCTTGACTCTGCCACTTCTCCTTCATCATGTGATTGTGCTGCCCCGGATTGACGAGGCACACGATGTGATTCTTATCGTGGACCATGCCTCTGAAGATAGACCAGTTGGTCCAAGATCCGTCAGGTGACTGCAGAATGTGAATTCCATAGGTCTGGAGGTACCTGCCGCCGTCCTCCATGTGAAGCTGCGGTACTGGGAGTTTGTTCAGATCTATTCCATCTCCAAAAATTGTGTTTTCCTTGCAAGGCCCAGACTTGACCACGTTCGGAGCCATAGGCTTCAACATCTTGCCATCCTGAGTCCTTTGGGATATATCTCGCCAGGTGGCATCAACCGGCAAACCCAGATTCCTGGCTAAGCGACCAAATATCATCTTCTTGTCGTGTCGGAGGCTTGCAGCATTACCAAACATGCGCCATAGCCCGCTATGTGCTCCTTTGA
This sequence comes from Diaporthe sp. PMI_573, assembly GCA_021399435.1. Lineage (NCBI taxonomy): Eukaryota > Fungi > Ascomycota > Sordariomycetes > Diaporthales > Diaporthaceae > Diaporthe > Diaporthe sp. PMI_573. Next base: position 578,676 of record JAJTUP010000024.1, on the reverse strand, counting down.
CGTTCGAGAATAGTGGCGCCTTATCATTGGTCTCACTTACTCGCCTGACAATTGCACCGACTTCTAAATAGGGATCCACTTCCTGAGTCACCTCTACCAAGTCGTCGTCCTGTCGTAGAAGCTCGATGAAGGTGCGAAAGTCCAGTTGGGCCGCCACCTCATCGACTGGGCTGGTCTTGCTGTTGCCGAGATCTCGGGTAGACATGACTTGCGCTCGAAAATATCCTGATTTGTCAAGGTGTCAGATAAGTTTGCCTTCAGCTTGATGCATTTCCTCAAGTTGAAGAGGCGATCATGGTCTGTTGAAAAAGATTATCCTGGAAACTGACCCATCAGGAATCTATTTCATCACGGAACCCGGTGTAGACCGTTCGGGTCGGAAGTTCCGAAGTGGAACGCCGGGTGTGAAAGCTCCTGTGATAACTCCATGCAAATCGACCAAAGATCGATCACCTGGCCAGATAAATGACATCAGGATGTAGTCTGTTTAGCAATAAGCATATTATGTACACTACGTCAGATCCACTATAAACGTATTTGCGCACAGATGGCGTTGTTCCAGACATGCCGGCTCAGCGACAAGGTTGCAGTCTCCCAGCAAATGGTAGCAAACTCGATGGCATTTTCATTCAAGCGGCCGCCAGGTCGAAAGTTCTTACGCACCTCATTGGCAAATTCGCAGCACAAAAATTTCATGACAATGTATTCCCTCGCCACACCCCCTCCGAGACGCGTAGTTGTCGGAATAACAGGGGCCACCGGGGCCGTCTACGGAATTCGCATCCTGGCCATATTGCGGCAGCTCAACATTGAGACGCACCTGGTTATGAGCAAATGGGCAATCGCCACGCTCAAGTACGAGGCAGCCGCCACGGCCGCCGAGATCTGCAGTCTTGCGTCGAAGGTATACTCCTTCAAAGACATGGCAGCGCCCATAGCCAGCGGGTCGTTTGTACACGACGGCATGATCATCGTACCTTGCAGTATGAAGACCCTAGCCGCTGTTCGCACAGGTATCTGCGACGATCTCATCTCCAGGGCAGCGGACGTGTCGCTCAAGGAAGGGCGGAGGTTGATTCTGGTTGTGAGAGAGACACCTCTGAGCGATATCCACCTCAGCAACATGCTTTTCCTGCGCCAGGCCGGGGCGACAATATTCCCTCCCGTTCCGGCCTTCTATAACAGGCCGCAGAGCCTGGATGAGATGGTTGACCAAAGCGCAGGGAGGATATTAGACTGCTTGGGGATCTACACGGACGGCTTTCGCAGATGGAACGGTTTTGAGAAAGACAATGATCACGTTGCCGACAACAGTCAAGACGGTTGAATATACCATTCATTAGTCACCGCAGAGAAGGCCAGGACACATTGATAACCGCAGGGGGTAGCAAGGAAAAGAATCACACCAGAAGTGAAGCAATTCATGCAAATTTATTTAGATTGCTAGGACATAGGGTCACATTCCGCTATCCGAGAAGAAGAAATTCATGTCGCTAGCAGTCCAATCATCCAAGAAAGATTCATAGAGCCCTGTGCTCATGTTCACGTAAGTGGATGCTTCCGAAGGGCCGGATCCACCCTCAACACCCTCAGATACTGCGCGCCCTGTGACGTGAATCATGGTCTGGTCGTCGAAGCCGGATGTAGGCGCTTCAACATGCTGTACTCCAACATCATTGTTTCTCGGTGGTCTTATGTGTTTCGCTGTGCTCCCAACTGGCGGAGCCTGGTGGTTCGCATCAGGCATCCCGGTCTTTCTCTCGTTTCCTAGGCATACCTCTTTTTGAGAAAGAATACCTAGGTTAAAGAGAGGCTCCTTAATCATAACCAGACGATCGTAAAGTTTTCGCGATGCCCGAGATGAGTCGCTGTAAGCCGAGGCCAGCGCCAAAGCCTTCCTAAAATTCCTGCCCACCGCGTCCCGTGAGTCTCCTGAGACGTTTCCACGGTTCTGCTCCGCGTAAGCAATTACCAGGAAGAGGAAGGCACAGGAGCTGGCCAGGAAGTGCTGTAAGAAAGGGTGTTGCTTGCGATAGACATCTGTGCTTCGGTCCAAAATGGACAGTATGTTGATAGTATCGGAAATAGTATCCAGACCGGGCTCTATGCTCCTTCTGCTCGATTCTGTATTGTTGGAGCTATGTAGTAGAAAGGGTCGAAGGAGGATGCAACGCACGGCGTTGGCACGAAGGTACAGGATCACGGTCCACAGGGGCATGTTCGCTGGAGGACCTGCGTGCCAAGTCCCTGGATGGGAAAAGTTCTGCTTTTCCAGGGAGCGTTTTCGCCACTGCTCGATCTGGAAGTTGGTCGTCTCGAACGCGTCGTCGTCCTCGTAAGTCCCACCAGTAGCCACGCGGCAGATTGGCTCGTTGAACCTTTGACTCATTACAGTGAAAGACATCATGGCTTTCAGATACATATTTCGGACCTGGTGACACAGATTCATGACATGTCAGATACAACATATACACTTGAGCTGTCGCACCCGAGCGGTTGGGGCCATGAAGGGAATATCAGTAGGGTTGACATACTGAGGCAGCATTGGCGTAGTCGAAATCAGACAGCTGAAAGTTGGGTGGGAGACCCGTTGCGGCACTCCACTGACGATCTAGAACAATCAGACTGGTGGAAATTATATCAGCCTCTTCTTGCTGCTTTTCGGTCTCCAGGAACTGTTGATAGACATCTCGGCTGTGCAGACCAATCTCCATAGCCATGCGTCCGGCTAGGCCGCACATTCGCCACGCAAGCCGTGGTCTGTCGTTGAAGAAATGGTTGATTCCCTTATTCAACCCAAGATCGGTTAACGCGAGATCAGAGAAACTGATTTTAGCACACCGAGGGAATTACCTACAACAAGGAGCATTAGAACCACGTGCTGAATCCCTGTCGCTGGCACAGCCATCGAGATGCTGATGATTGTATGACAACTCTTGTACAGAGTTCGAGCATGTTCTGACTGGGTGCCGGTCTCAGCACAAAGAGTGATCGATAGTACCAGGTTAAGTATGACAAGGCCGTGCTCTTCAGAGAATGAGTCATCCACGCCTCTGCCGAGATCTGAAAGACCATCTGTGGGCCAGTTGTACCATCCTTCGGTCTGCTCGACGAGCCGATCACAATCTACCATAGGGTGCAGCTCCCCGATGACCTCTTGATAGACGCGAAGGAGACGCAGAGCCTCCCGCTTCGAAAGCAGAGACCGAAACCGGAACAGATCCCGTCGAAGAGACTGCCTCATTGCAGGGTCCAGAGTGGTCCAGCCATCCTCCACTGGGTTCATGAGGTGACTGTCTCGTTTGTCGGGCGGGCTTCCGTCAAGGCTGGGGCTCATCTGCATGCCGAGACCAGCGTTGGAATACTTGCCCTGCCCCATTCTCATCTGGGCCACGTTGAGGCTGTAGTCGGGACTTGTCGGACCGCAATAGCCCTGATCCGTGCAAGCGGTGGAATCATGCGGTGCCGGGGACTTCCCAGGTGCTACCCCGGATGTCGCCACGGTATCTACATGTTCATCGACAGCTACATGGATTGCTGATGCACAATCTTCCGAGGTAGCAGGCTGAGGCGCCTCATGCTGTAACCCGGAACTCTGGTCTTGGTTCGTTACTGGGCCTCCTTGCACGGTCGAGCCTGCGAAGCTGTTAAGCCGTCCCTGCAGGCTGGCCACAAGCTCCTCAAGGGACTTGACTGTGCTGCAAAGTGTACTGTTACGGCAGGCTCAGATCAGCACGTCGGTCCTGTTCAAATGTGGGAAAACTCTCTGTCATGAAAAGTCACAACTAACTCTTGAGTCCATACAGTCTTGTCCAAAGCTTGTGCGTCGTCGTAGTTGGCGGCCAGCAGCACACGCTCGTCGACAACATCAGAGTAAGAGCACTCTGAAGAGCGGCTCGAGCAGTATTCGCAAGGCCGGCGCCCGTCGCACCGGCCTTTGCGCCTGCGGCAAGCATCGCACGCCTTTGGAGCATAGGGTGCCCGCTTCTTGGCAGGGGGTTCACTCGATTTCTGGCTGACGCACCGCTTGGCCGACCGCACTGATGAATGAGCCTGCTGATCGCCCATTGGTCTGGGGAGAAGCAGGACCAGTAGCAAAAGCGTAGTATGGGAGGGCCAATGATAGAGAGAGCCGCGTAGTGCCCGAGAAATTGTTAACCATACCTTTCCGCCAAGAGAGTCAATAGAAAGCGTGAAAGGATCGTTGCGAAATTCCGGGGAGTTGCCTGTCTCTTGCTTCGTTTTATTTGGTTTCTTTCGGGGTTTCAGCAACAACATATGTTGTCACTGTTGCATCTGTGCACAGATAGTGTCGCCAGTTCTGATGCGTGAGGTTGACATCGAGGCATCCCATTCGTCCCCCTCACCCCGGCAATTGGATGCAACCTTATCGGTGACTGTCTTCCTTTGTCGACCGATGTCCTATCTATGAGACCCAAAATCTGGGGAACTGAGGCGGGGTTGCAATCACAGGCGTCCAAATTTCTTGGCGTGTCGATCTAGTCTATAGGCAGACCTACGGTGGCACTGCAACGGTAACCCCTGAACAAGCTGCTTCGGAATGTAGCTTCGGAACGTTCCGCAGATTCCGATGTTTGGCCTGCTTCCCCTTGTGCACACGGATATCATTCCGCCAGGCATTGGACGCTCAGAGAATCGCAAGCCATCTGCAAGTTCGTACCGATGTCACAAGAATCAGAGCATGATTATGACACCGGGCCAAATGTTCCAACCCAGTTAGAGATCTCGATATCGGTTGATTGACATGGAGGAGAAACTGAGGGTTTATATGCGGCGGGATATTCAATACATTTGGGCCCTTCAGCGCGCTCAGATTCTGCAGTATTGCTATTTACCACCTCGTGCTGTGAATCACTTTATTAGTTACTCCCACAGTACCGTTATGGGTGATACACGCTTTCAAAGATCAAAGCCAGCTTGATAAACATGTCGGAGGAATACAACCTCATTGTGATCGGTGCAGGTTCGTGCAGTGTATCCCTTCAAGTTTCAGAGCATGTTTGGAGATGTATTCCTGCAACTCAATATCTGATCTTGTGATACATGAATCCATGAACGAATGCTGATCAGAATTTGGGGCCCAAACAGGCTGGTTTGGCCTGGCCGCTGCCAAGACGTACATCGAGCTTCATCACGAAGAAAGGATTCTCGTCATCGACTCAGCCAGCACCTGCGGCGGCACATGGTCCCAGGACCGACTGTATCCAGGCCTAAAGTCAAACAACATGTTCGGCTCCTATGAGTTCCCAGACTTCCCCATGGACGAGAGCATCTACGGCGTCAAGCCCGGAGAGCACATCCCTGCAGCCGTGCTTCACCAGTACCTCACAGATTTCGCCAAGGCGTTTGGTGTTTTCGAACGAACGCGATTAAACACTAAGGTCGAAGGTGTAGAGCCTAATGATACTGGCGGCTGGACATTGACAGTGTCCGGGGGCTCAGGCGCCCCAGTGCTCAGCACTGAGAAGCTTATAGTGGCGACTGGCCTGACCTCGCAGCCCAACATGCCATCCTATCCTGGCCAAACGACCTTTACAGCGCCTTTCTTCCATGCCAAAGACTTCTGCCACAATTCCGATATTATTACGACTGCCAAGCGGGCCGTTGTGGTCGGTGGTGGCAAGTCTGCGTATGACTGTGCCTATGCTTTCGCCACGGAAGCTGGCGCCGAGACTCATCTAGTCATTCGGCCTACTGGCCAGGGCCCTGTGTGGATCTGTCCGCCTTACGTGACACCTTTCAAGAGGCTGATGGAAGAGCTTCTTCACACCAGGTGTCTGACATGGCTCAGTCCCTGCCCGTGGGGAGCTGAAGACGGGTTCGGTGTAGCACGGGAATTCCTGCATGGCACGCCGCTCGGGAGGCTGATTGTGGAAAATTACTGGAACAAGCTGACTTCCGACGTTATCGACGCGAACGGCTACAACGAAAATCCGAGGCTGTTCAAGATGCGGCCATGGAACTCTGCCTTTTGGACGGCCAGTGGCGTGGGAATCCACAATTACCCCTCCAGTCTTTTCGATCTTGTGAGCGAGGGCAGGATCGTCGTGCATATTGCCGATATTGCTCAGCTTGAGGGTAGCAAGGTGCAGCTCACCAGTGGAGTGTCAATCGAGACAGATGTCCTTCTGTGCGCTACGGGTTGGAAAAAGGATTCGACGATTGAGTACACAAACTTTGACCTCGGTCTTCCAGGCTCAGATGCGTCAAGAATGTATCGAAACCATGAGTCCGACCAGGAGACTTTGAGGAAGTTCCCCAGCCTCAAATCTCAACCCATCTTGAGATTTGAGCGAAAGTGCGAGGAACCTTTTCGCCTGTACAGATTCATCGTGCCCCCAACAATGGTGTCCAAGCGCAATATCGCATTCGCCGGCCTCACCTCAACTGTCAGCACCGCCATGTTCGCCACGGTCCAGGCGCTCTGGATATCGGCGTTCTTCGATGGAAATCTCCAGAGGATAGCAAAGACAGAAAGAGACATTGAAAAAGAGGTCATGTTGCACACGCAGTTCGGTAAGTGGAGGTACCCTGTGGGTTACGGCGCTAGCTTGCCAGACTTTGCTTTCGACTCGTTGCCATACTTGGACCTCCTTCTGAACGACCTTGGTCTGAAGAGTCACCGAAAGCAGACTCAGATTGCAGAAATCTTTGAGCCATACAAGCCTAAGGATTACAGAGGATTGACGCGTGAATTTGTGGGCTCGCTGCAGGCCGCTTTGAATTAAACCCCGTTGGACGAGCTCATAGTATGACAGTAATCATATGTCTGTATTTATTTGATAGCACAATTCTTTCCTTCAACTTCCACTTGATTGGAGTCCCTATCTGATTGTGCTTTGGACTCGAAGAGGCTCATACGTCCGATACAACTGAGACAGCGTTTTTCTTAACAGTCACTGACAGTTGACTTCTTGTATACCAACAAGAGCCCCTGAAAAGTTGTGATCTTCCTGGCCCAGGTCGGTAAATGTGTATCGAGTGTTTTTTCTCCAAGAATCAGAATTCACATTTCGATTGCTACTTTTAACATACAGCCGTATCAGAACGAACACTGAGTCGTTCAAGTTGTGCAGGAGCAGTGCAACTAGTTAAGGGTGAATTTGGCACAGATCTCGTGCTCGCAAATGCATATGCCTCTGGACAGGGACCAATGGAACTCGAGAACAACAAGGCTGGGAAGCAAGTTGGGTTTTCAGTCTTGGACAGTACTTTGAGAATCGGAATATTCTCAAAAAGCAAAGGCGGTAACTATGTGCACCCCAACGTGCTGAAGAAATCCAACAAAGCAAACATTCGAATATCCTGAAAGGCTAGCTTTCCCCGGAGAAGATGTGGAGTCTCGAGCCCAGTGACCAGCAGACCCAAAACCGCCAGCCTCCTACACAGTCAACCCAGAAGGGCCCTTGTAGAATTTATTTGCGCCGGCGAACCATCGCACAGCCGCAAGAAGCAGCACCCCTCCCAGGACAACACCAGCGTAATTCATGTTCTCAGCCGTGACTGGCTGAAATGGAGGAAAAAGCAAGAAGATACATATATAGCCGTTGTACAGGATAGCGAGGATGTTGGCAGCAATGCCTGACCTGCCTGGTAGCTTCCAAGGGCCGTGAGCCAGGTCCTGTGGATAGAGAATGCGACGGTATAGCAGCATTGCGATGGGCAAAATATAGGACAGCGCAAGACATTCGACCGCCAAGGACAGGATGGCGTTAAAGGCAGTAGTAGATGCGATATTGAGGAAGCCAAAAAGTGTAAGCAGAACAGCAACGTAGACGACACTATTAGTAGGAATATTGTGCTTGGGATTGACCTGCGAGAGCCACCGGGAGAACGGGGGTGCTCCATCTCTTGCAAAAGCCCAGAGAGTGCGGGATGTCGACGCCATTAGGCCGACCGTGGCACCAGAGGCAGAGAGGACGATGGTCGATATTAAGGCGCTCGTGGCCAACTTGTTGCCGCTGGTAATGTGATGGAATATCTGTATAATTGGAAATCCAGTCTGTGTGCTCAGAGCATCTTGCAGGGCTCCCATGCAGAACAAGATCGCAATGAGGAGTGAAAAGCCCATGGCAGCATTAATGATGATCGAGCCGATCATGGCGCGTGGCACGGTCACGCGAGGATTTTTCATTTCCTCCGAAAGGTGCGTCGCCGAGTCATAACCTTGAGGCAATGGGTGATTGGTTAGCACATGGTACGTGTATGCTCGCAGGTTCTAATCGAATAGCTCGACAAGAATGCTGCCGTGGCACAGATGGATACACTTACCAATCATAACGTACGCGGAAGTGACCATTCCAAGAGACCACGCAACGCCATTGCTGGCCCAGCCAGTGTTGTTCTCAAAATCTGCAAAGACAAACGCTGCAGTGTTTCTCGTCGGCGAGGCAACTAGGACAGTAATGAAAACCGCGAAGAAGAAAAGAACATGGAAGACCATAATGAAATTTTCGATGTGCGGAAGCAGCCTCGACCCGTACAGATTTACCAGGAAACCTACGAGTAAGACGGCCCAGTACAGCATAGTACCATGCCACCGCTCTCTGACGTAATTTGGATAGTTGAGCGTAAGTAGCCCTTGGATCAGAGTGCCGGCCCCGAATGGAGCCGAGGCGGTCCAGACCAGCCACGCCAGCAAGGTGATCCACCCAGAGACCCAGCCCCAAGCAGCCTTGGTCCTGGAGGAGCTCAGCTGGCCCACGAAGTAATACTGTCCGCCGGCCGATGGGAACCTGTATAACTTTAGTGTGTTGCCAAAATCAGCCATTCTTTCTGGGGTGCTGACATCGAGGCTAGTTCCCCCAAAGACACTGCCGTGCAAACGTTGCCGATAAATGACACTGTCAAAAGCTTAGTCCAAGACCCGCAATTATCTTCACAAAAGTCATACGTATGAATCCATATACTAGAGAAACTGATCCGCCGCTGACGAGACCCGAGCCGATGGTGCTGCAGACTGTCTCCCATGTTGCCATGAGGGACACCGCAAGGGACAGAGTGGAGAGTGTGTTGAAGTTCTTGTTCACCTGCGTTCCATGTGACATATCAGCTTCTGACGGAGCTAGCAGCAGGTTTGGTTCACAATTGTGACTGACCTCTACATTATTTGCCTGGTCAACTTCCACGATGTCGGACCTTGCTGCGGTGTGACTACTGGCGACCGGCTTCAACTTGACGCTTTTGACAGCCTCAGAATCCATTTTTGACACTGTTAAGAACAAAGAGTCAGCTTCCATCTTGTCCAAAATGCACAATATCTGTAACAGCCAGTATTTGATATGTGCTACCAGAGCGAGAGTATCGTAGACAAGTATCACTCAAGAATCAAAGGCAAGAAAATCAATCTCCTCACATGTGACTTGGGCTCGGTACCGAAGCAGCTATTTGGCCGAAACGAGGCTGTTTGCGTGCAGAAACGAGCCAAATGTCGTGAAGTGTAGACCAACTACGTGCTGGTGTTTCTAAGGAAAGACTTTGACGTCGCTGGGACCGGCATATCAAGCTTTATTCCATTCTGTCACCTGGTAGATAGATAGTAGGGGGGTCAATTGGGTGGCTGAGACAATATCTCGTATCCAGCGAAGTGAGCAAGGCACCTCTGCGCGTCCCGAGCTTTGATTGAATGCAACGTTCTTCTGAAACAGGTCTTTCGTTCCATCAGTGGATGACAACCTGGCCACCGTGGATGCACTGCCCTACCGGAACGCCAAGAGTACCTTCCGTCAGCTGCAACACTCTATCGCGGAAAGCCGTTCGGAACTATACCAAAACCCAGCTGTATTGATGGTATGAAACATGAAAGACGCGATGGGTATTCGCAATGCATCAAAAGAGTTCAAAATTAAGAGGATGTATGAAATTCAAGAACGGTTACCAGGCTTGACCGGTCGATTTGTAATGTCCAGCTACTCTTTCCGCAGTCTCTGTTGTGGCAGAAGTTTACGCTACAGGCGATACGTGGAATTCTAGTCTTGCACAGGCTGCGAACTCGGCTGATAGTTGTGACTTGTCAGGTTATAGAATCATTTCGACGTTCCCTTCCAATTTTTCTGCAGCGGACTATTTCTTTCACACAGATTGAAGTCCACATTGCAAAAGTTGCCACTCACTTCATCCAGGTGACGGTCTTGAAATACAAAAACTCGTCCAGGCCGTGATAACCATTGAAGCGGCCAAATCCACTGTTTTTGACCCCGCCATGAGGAAGGGAAAACTCATCGTGTACCGTCATGGAATTGATATGGACCGCTCCGGACTCCAGCTTGTCGGCAACGCGTAGTGCTAGCCCGAGGTCCTCGGTGAATATGGAAGTAGAAAGACCATACGATGTATCGTTCGCTACATCTAACGCTTCCTCTTCCGTGTCAAATGTGAAGAGCGAGACGCTGGGTCCAAAGGACTCAGACGCGTACAAATCCATCTCTTTTGTCATGTCAGTGAGTACCACAGGAGGCAATCTGGTCTCGACGTCCTGAACTAGGTTGAGCTCGCTGCCTCCGTGGAGGTATTTGGCACCCTTCGAAATAGCTTGTTTGACTAACCCGCGATTTCGTTTTGCAGAGGCCGTCGTTATCACTGTGGGAGTGTTGGTGGGACCATCAAATGTTTTGCTGATGGCTCGGTCGAGGAGAAACTGGAACTTGGCAGCGACAGTCGAGTGTACGAGAATTCGCTCAGTTGACATGCATATCTGGCCAGCCTGTGGTATCTGCATGTGAGCAAGTACGAACTCCTGTCAGGGACTGGTCGCCGAGGTTGCACTCACATTCATGAAAGCTCCCATCGCGCAGCTTATTGCAGCGTTGTCGAGGTCCGCATCTCTCATGACAATCGCACTTGCCTTACCTCCTAGTTCCATGAGAACAGGTTTCAGGTGTTTCCCTGCAAGAGATGCAATGACGCTACCGACATAAGAGCTGCCGGTAAAGTTGACCTTTTTCACGTGTACATTCCGAATAAGCTCTTCTGTCACGGAGGCCGCGTCCTCGGGGCGGTGAAAGATAAGATTTAGGCACCCGGCTGGCAGTCCAGCCTGTCGAAAGATGTCTGCAATAGCCCAGTAGCATCGCGGTGACAACTCAGGACCCTTCAGGATGGTGGTGTTCCCTGTAGCCAGGGCAAAGGTGACAGCGCGGAAGCCGAGGTGATAAGGGGCATTCCTTTCCGTGCGCGATTAGCTTGACAACAGTTTGGTTGAGAGATAATACGCGTGGTAGATCGGGGATAATTACTTACCAAGGCCCAATACCAAGCACAACGCCATACGGCCGCTTGTAGGTGATGGCATGCATTCCATCATGATTTGACACTGGAACCTCCCCCTGCAAGGCGCCTGGTATCCTCCCCGCTGTGTCTTTCAGGCCCTCGATCGTAAGGCCCAGTATGAAATCCTGATAAGCCTGATCGGCACCGATTTCCTCATGCATGTAGCCACCGAGCTCTTCTCTTCTTTCCGCGATCAGCTCTGCCGTACGAAGAAATATGTCGCGACGCGTGCTGGGCTTCGTGGTCGACCACGTCCGGAATGCCTCCTGGGCGGCTGACGCTGCCTCCAATACGTGGTCCCTGGTGGCAGAGGAGCATGTCCAGACTGTTTTGGTTGAAATAGGGCTGACTACGGGAAATGTTGTCTCTGTCGTCACATGACGGCCGTTAATGACAAGGGGTACAGCTTTGCTTAATTCTGGCCCGTGAGGGTCGTCTCTGAGTTCTGTAAGCATTCTCAAGACGTGCAGTTGACCTCACTCTCGACCTGGGCGTAGGAGATGGGGTTCGACAGTATGAATGGTAGCAATTCCTTGCCCGGTCGCTGCCACTAAATGTGAGAAAATTGGATACTGGGGTCCTTCCACTGGGCCCTTATTTACCTCACCAATCACGGATATTTCCGGGCAGCTGGTCCCTCGGAATGAGAGCCAGGCTCTGTCGCATGCACGCTATCAAGGAATCACCCATTCCGATGTGTGTTCCACACCTACTAGACTAGACTTTCCTCGGGCATGGTTTCGAATACTGTCTTTTTGTGCATGTGATATTAGGATATTTCTGGAAATAGTGACGATTCCAAAGCGTTTCCGACCCTGAGTTCCACGTAATGGCGTGTGGGTCTCCGTCTCTGTTGGAGTGTTGAAATTACTCGCGAAGCTTCAGCAAAAGTAATTGTAAATAGAAAAATGATCCCAGAAACGAGACATTCGCAAGATGTCCCTGTGTCCTATTTTCAAAAAGATCAAAAGATGACTAAGACGACACTTGTGCTGATTCCAATACGATGTTTTGCAATTTAACTAGGATAGCCGGACAGCAGCCATTAAACGATGATAAGAAGTCCACTGATATTTCATGAAAAATAACACTCTGTTTCGGGATAGAATGTGTGATAGATGTTGCTTAGGAATATCCAGATAGCTCCAGATGTGACACATTCGCCAGCGCTACCGTCTCCGTAATTACCGTCTGCTCTTACCGCCAGTCACCTACCGTTTGGAACCGCTCTATGTCTTCGCGCTTGAAACGTTTGCCGTATGTGGCCATGCATGTCGTACCTGAATGTAAAGGTCAGTGACATGCAACCGTTCTCACTCAAAGCCATTTCGTACAGGTTCATCTCGTCAATTGTCAGTTTGTTCTCCTCGTCTTCAATAGAATAATGGCTGTTCCCAGTATTGCTAGAGAATCCTGCATTGATCCTCGTCAACAAAGGCCTTTAATGTGACATTTCTTTGTGTCAAGACGGGGCACATACCAATACGCTCATTGATGTTCTCTCGCGCTCTCGCGGAAGCTGCTTGGACTTTCGTGGCTCTAGGCTTCCTGACTTCCTCAAAAACCTCCAGGGCCTCCCTGACGTCCCCTTCGAAGTTTTCTCTGCCGAAGACTATGCCAAGAGCGGCAGCATCCTCGATAGACTGACAAGCTCCTTGACTTTGATCGGGCATCATCTAATAATGTGGAGTTGGTCGTCAAAAGTCGTCTTGTTGGTTGGGGCTTCAAGGCTTAGCCGCTTAGGTAAGAGCAAACATACCGGATGCGCCGCATCTCCCATGATACAGGCCACGCCCTTTTGCCACCATCCGTAGGGTTCGTGGATCCACAGGCGCCATGGCCGGACTTCGTAACCAAGCTCGAGGTGCCGAAAGACGTTGCGATCGAGGTCTGGATATGGCGCAAGGAGCTCTTCTACGCTAGCCTCCGCATCCCAGGTCTGGTTGTGAAAGTCACCCGAATCCCTAGGGAAGAAGCAGTAATACGAAAGAAGCCGACCTCCGTTGCAGGGGGAAAGAACAATCTTGTAGTGAGTGTGGTAGCCCCCCCAATATTCTATGGCGCTGTTCTTGGAGTAATCGACAAGTCCAAGTTTCACTGCCTTCTCAGTGTCAACGTTGGCATGGAGACAAGTGCAAGTAGCAGGCTTTCGGTCAGGTTTGATGCCAAGGACACCGCGGACGGCCGACCCGATTCCGTCGGCGCCGACTACCACGTCATGCGTAGCTTTTTTGCCGTTTTCAAATGTTATCTCACCGTCCACAAGGTTGACATCCACCGCCTGCATTCATGTGAGCTTTCAAGGGCTTGGATCTGCAGCCCAGGAGACCTGATTACCTTGTGATTAACCAATAGTTTAGCTGGCAGGCCTGAACCGTGCTCCCCAATAGCACTGTCCATCAGCATTCGGTGCATGTATTGTCGGTGAAACATGTTGTATACCTTGTTCAAGTATATTTCAGTATGATACTCCTAAAGAACTCCGGCATTCACTTACGTATCCCCATTGTTCTTTGTAATCAGAAAGGTCATAAACATTGTCCGGGTTTCCAGTTTTCCAGTCCCGGCTAATGAGACTCTTCAATAGGACCGGGTCTCCAAGCTCGATATCGACGTCCCATTCCTCGAGCCACTTCGTACCATTGGCTGCGCAGGATATAGAGGCACCAACTTCGCCGGCAAAGTCTGCCCGTTCGTAGATGGTAACCTTGTGTCCCGCACGGCGAAGGGCAATGGCTGTGGCTTGGCCACCGATACCTCCACCGACGACGCCAATATCAAGCTGTCTCCAACGAGTCTGCGAGTTCATGGTGTAATCGTTGATTTCTTTTACAAGAAAAAGTTTGATGCAAACGTCTAGTGTCTTCCAGACGGCTTAATCAGAGGTCCAATGGACTCGATATTGCGCTACGCACAGGCGCAGATCTGCAGGGCAAGGTTTCGGTTGCTCTATGGATTTATGGACTTCTTTTTCGAGAGTCTTTCTCTGACACTTTCAGTGCTTTCCCTGGATTATTGACCAATTTGGATGACTGTTCCGTGGCTGGGCTGCCGTTTCCGACTGTTCCGGACAGGAGTTCCGGGCGTGACAACCCGGGGCCCCGTAACGTCGACATCGTAGCGAGTTGGCAAGATAGCCACATAAATTCCTCAACGTAATGCTGTGTTTATGGGTGGCTTGTCTCCGAGTGATCCCTCGACATTGGCCTTGCGTACAGTGCTGTATACACCGGACTCCTACTGGCTCTGTGTTGCTCATCACATTTCCTTGCCGTTCAACATCAGAGTCTTCACCACCACGATCAAATATGACTAATCAGAAATCACAAGACGACATTAGCGGTGTCTTCGGCCTGAATGGACGCAACTATGTTGTGACAGGTGGAGCCCAAGGCATCGGCTTCGCACTCACAAAAGCCATTGCCCAGCTGGGAGGCAATGTTGTTGCGATGGATATCAAGGATCAACCAAAACCTGAATTCTTCGAGCTTTCAAAGCAGTTCGGCGTGCATGTTGAATTCATTCAGGCTGACGTGACCAAGCAAGAAAGCCTCAAGTCAGCGTTTGGGCGAGCTGTCGATGTGCTTGGGAGTATCGACGGTTGCGTGACATGTGCCGGAATAGCACTGGACAAGCAATTTGAGGAGCACACATGGGAGGATGTCCAAAACATTCTGAACATCAATGTAAGCCATTGGTTATCTCACCACTTCGCCTGTTGCTACGACATAGACTTCATTTGAATTGTTGTCTAACTGCAGCTCTAGGTTCTTGGCACCTTTTTCACAACGCAATATGCAGTTGAGCAGATGAAGAAACAAGCTAAAGGGGGCAGCATTGTCATGATCGCATCCATAACGGCCCACACAGTGCTTCCACATCACCACATGTCTGCGTACAGCGCGTCCAAGGGGGCCGTCAAGATGCTGTCTGAGAGCCTCGCCGTCGAGCTTGCACCGTATAATATTCGCACAAACACGCTGTCGCCTGGCTTCATAGACACCGACATGACCAGGATAGCACGGGACGCGAATCCGACCATAGCCAAAATCATGTTCTCGGCGCCTCCGCTGCGAAGGATCGGCACGCCCGAGGACCTCACCGGTGCCGCTCTCTATCTCCTGAGTGACCTTGCGACATATACCACTGGCACAGATATTGCAGTAACTGGTGGATTACACATCGGGAGGATCGATTCATAGCAGGGTCTTCCCGAGGTGGGTGGATGAGTCTGAAGGAAACCCAAGTTAAATAAGTGATCGAAATGAAATTGTTGTATTCATCATTTCCGAAGACCCGAAAGATTTGTTTGAACCAGTCAGTCAAGCACCTATAACAACGCAGGCTGTTGATGCGCAAATAGCACGGGCTTATCGGGAAGGGCTCGGGACCTAGGCACCATGTAGTTATGACGCGATCAAAATTCAATGAGAACCTGTGAAAGAGCTCTTAGTCTCGATAAAAGTAATGAAGCTTGGGAGGCGAGCCATCGATCAGATTCCAATATCAAATACCATTTTTACGCATTCGATATACTGTACAAGTGTTACGTATACACATTCACCTCCACTGTATCCGACACAACCGACACAGCTTGACGGTATGCACCAACCCAAATGTACGCCCAACCGCTTCCGCCCGTGCTAACAAGATCACGTAAAACTCAGGATTATGAATAGAATGTATCTCAATAAATATTTTGACAATTCAAACAGCTTGTACCAGTACTGCTATTGTATGTTTCCTGGGTACTGGTATGTGGCACAAGAACATGCCTTGAGAACACCTCCTTGTAGACTAAAAGTGACCCAATCTGACCTCTAGTATTGCAGAGACACCGCTGTTAACCTGTGTAACTGCCTCAGCAAGAGCCCCATCAAGTTCACCAGCATTTTGGACAATAAACGCCCAGGCCTTTCCGCCTGCCGCTGATTTTGCGATTCCCGAGTAATCTGGTACGGGGGAAAAGGAAATGTTAAGCTCCTCATTCGACTGGCGAGAAGCATATCCGTCAGGGTGCACAAGCGTGACAGAATTTCGGGGAGCATTCCATCCTGTGCCAGTGTCAGATTAGTCTGAGAAGAGAAAACACCTGAAGTCTCTGGGAAACAAGGAGGAACTCACCTTTGTTGCTGAGAATGACAGTCAGCGTCGGGATTTTGTACCTCATCGCTATCCAGTACACAGTTCCCGGCACACCAAACAGGTAAGTTCCGTCCCCGACGATTTCGCACACAAAGTTTCCTTTTCCGGCGCCTCCGGCCATCCAGTCAGCTGCGAGTTTGACTCCCAGTGTCCCACCGCCGGACCAACCTAGGCCGCCGCCGCCGCCATTCACCAGGTGACCAGGCTCGTCCACCTGCAGCTGTTCATACACGGCCATTGCGTTAGTCACTGCCTCTACACACCAGATGGTGTCCTTCGGGCACTCGCTTCGCAGCCGAGAGCAGAGGTATGATACACTTGGGGGTTCTGTCCTTGCTGGCGGAGCTGCGCGGCCAGCGATGTCTGCCAAGGAGACTTCCTTGGACTGGGCTAATTGCTTCCATCGCGTTGCATAAGGTTCCTTTCTCGCAAGGTTGTTGTACTTCTCTTCTGATGCTATGTGGTTGTTTAGTTGGCGAAGTGCTGTCTCGCTGTCGGCCCTAAAGCGTCTGGACGCTGGGATGTAGTGTACAGCCATGTTACACTTGAGTGGGTCGATGTCGATATGGAGGATCTTTGCATCCCTTTTCGGCTGACATTGGGTGGGGATCCAGGGCACGTCGCAGTCCAGAACCAGGATGAGATCAGCATCTACAATGCTCTGGTCTCGTCCAATTCGGACGCCAAGCGAAGCGCGGTGAGTGAATGGGAAGCAGACATCACTGCCCAACGTATCCAAGACCCGGATACCAGGTATGGACTCAACAAGTTTGACAAGTTGTGCGACAGTGGCGTGGTTACGACCGGAGTATCCTGTAATAATTAAGGGGTTACTCGCCACTGCAAAGAGAGAGACGATTTCCTCAACTGCATCAGGCGGGAGAGCTGTTGGCGCCACACTGACCCAGGCTTCTGGGTCTAAATGGTACGGCGTAACATCCTCTTCCATAACCTCACGCGCTCCCACCAGGTAGGACGGCCCCTTTGGATCGCTTGTTGCAATCTGGAGGGCCCGGTTCACGATTTGCTTGACGTTCTTTCCGGTTTTGATCTCTCCGGTATAGCGACAGTATTGGGCGACAATTTGCTTCTGGTCTGGGGCATCCTGCAGCCAGTGTATATATTCTGTCCTTGACCCTCGCATCTCGCCATCTAGCGTGAAGGGCGAGAGACCCGCGAAGACCAGGACTGGGCAGCGGGCGACTGATGCGTTATGCATAGCACAACCTAGCATTTGCGTTCCAACGTCAACGTGGACTAGCACGCACTGCGGCTGGCCCGTGAGACGAGCGAAGCCGTCGGCCATACTCATGGCCACCATCTGCCGAGGATCGTCAAATCAGCATTCTAAGATAGCAGGAACCTTCTCTCGTTGGTGCATCGAGGACAATACCGGTACGTACCTCATGTGGACATGTGATGATTTTGGGAAATGTTTCGGGGTTGGCCTTGGCAGCAGCCTCCATGAGAGCTGGATGGTCCGAACCGAGGTTGGCGAAGACATAGCTGACGCCCGCCTACATAGCTATGTCAACGACGGCTGAGAATCTCCAGACCCGATGTATGGAGCCTCAATGTATTCTTACCTGCTTCAAAGCTTCAAAAAAGGCATACGAGGCCGAGTACGGTACCCTAAGGAAGGTTCAAAGGGCACTTCAGTTGATTAATCCGACGACAACACGCCCCACGAGGCGATTTGAACACACTTGGAGATCGGGGTACATACTCCTTCTGGACCATTTTCACTCGTAGTAGTAGTACCGGCGCTTATTAGAAACACAATTGGACACAAAGCCTATCGCAGGAATTTTAATTGGGTGTTCGTCGGTGACTCGAAATAGCCGTGAATGTACTCAGATACTTAACTGACGCATTTTCATCAAGTCCGCTTGCTATAGATCCTAATGGACCGCTGATTGGACGTTCTGAAACTGCCTGGTTGACCTCTTCGGAACGGTTCCTAAGTATACGCAAGGTCACCTGGTGTGACCCGTTACGACAGACCGAAAGCCGGATTTCCGGCCCAGGATCTTTGACTACGTGCATGTGAAAAACAAGGAGAGCGCTGCAAACTTTTTGAACGATTAGTAATGGTAGAAACTTTTGTCATGGATTCGAGAGACAAAGTGGCCTGCCCACAACACCACCGATTCGCTGTTCCGAAACCGATTCCAACAATACGTGGCTAACATTGATTCAGTCCACTTTGTTATCTGCTATAGTAATTAATGACGCGCACTGATGCGACCAATATCAGCTCATCGACACCACAAAAACTTATCCAAGTGTTCTAAGCCAAGTAAACATGTCAGCTACCTACGACACGCGTCCGACATACTCATCTAAGATCCTTGTCAGAGGAAGCGACGAGTACGAACGCTGCCGCCGAAATAACCCAACGGCTGGGGCTCCGGATCGATATCCTCGTGAGATCCACGTTCCATGCACGCCAGACGATGTTGTGAAAGCGTTGCTACGAGCCGCAGAATTGAGGACAATCGTCGGCGTCCGCTCTGGCGGCCATCTGTTCAGCCTCGGTGCGCTTGTACATGACGGCATCTTGGTTGACACCGCATGTCTCAACCGGAAAATCGACTACGATGCGCAGACCCAAGAGATCTCCTTCGGCCCCGCAGTCCGTGTCGAAGAGCTGTCGGCCAAGCTCGCCACGGTCGGAAGATTCTTTCCTCATGGCCATGCTCCAACAGTCGGGTCGGCTGGCTTTCTCATGGCCGGAGGACAAGGATGGTTTGTGCGAGGCTGGGGTGCCACCTGCCAAACATGGATAACCAAAATCCAAGTAGTTGTGCCTGACGGCCGTGTTGTCACTGCGAGCAAGACAGAAAACCAGGATCTTTTCTGGGCTGCGAGGGGCAGCGGTCTGGCATTCTTTGGGGTCATCGCCAAGTTTTGGGGCCGCACCATTCGTGCTTCAACTCTCTGGGAAAGGACGTTTAGCTTCGAGCTGCGCGACAAATACCGGGAATTAATGACCTGGTTCTTCGAGAAGAGTCAAGAAACCCCCAAGTACTGCACAGATCTTAACTTGACTATCAACTATCCCGAGAAGTATGCTGTGGGAGTCGATACAGACGAGATTCCGAAGAACTCGCGCCTTCATCTGGGCTTGGCCCTACAGTGCTATGCTGATACCTACAGCGAGGCAAAAGCTCTTCTGGCTGCTTTTGACGATATCCCGCCCGAACTACAGCAGTGCTTAGTTGAGATGCGACCGGTGCAGAAGCGCGAGTTCAAAGACATATTCCAGAAGAAGAGGGGGCTCATCGGGGCCGCCAAGGACGAGCGTTGGCAAATCATCAGTCTCTTAAACGATCCTTCCGTGCCCTTGCCACAAGTAAGCTCCCGTGGCTCTTTTAATGCATTGGGAGTAATATTTACATGCGTACTACAGCTTCTCGATGCCGTCAAGCCGGCCCTATGCGATCTCCAGACTCGCAGGTCTTCAGCCTTCGTATGTGTCTGCGACATCGTCCCAGACGAGAATGAATCAGCCTTGAGCATACCGCAGCAATACTACATCTCGACCATTACTGGTTGGACAGACACGGGATTGGAGCCAGGAGTCAAGCAGGCTGTGCGCGACCGGTACCGCAGGGCGCTCCCCGTCTCTTGCGGCACTTACATCGCAGACTACGATGTCACTTGCGATGATGCTAACGTGAGTTCTTTCCTACCCAAGGTGAACGACTTGCACTTGTGCTAGTAATGCCAGAGTTGACATAGCTTTCAGGGTAAGCCCTTGTCTGATGCCGCACTTTCTAGATTTTTGGACATTCGGAAGAAGTGGGACCCGAACGACCTGTTTCCAAATTACAAGAGGCTTATTGAGACACGAGATAAGATCAACAAGGCTGCTTTCAGGGCGAATTTGTAAATTTTAGGCCGGATCTACAAGAATGTCAAACCATGCTGCTGATTCGTCGCTCGATGCAATGATTGTACCATATACTAGCTGGCTATAATCGGTCTCTTTGCGCGAGCTTGGGTCGCAAAGCTTGTTGGCCATTGATCACGCCTATCGCGGATGTTCCAGCATCCATGGATAGGCTTCTTGCATAAGAGCGAGGTAAGTACATATGGATATTCTCAGTAGATATGGGGTTCACAACAATTGCATCAATTGACACAGAAGCCAGGGGTCGCATCACCCAGCTTCGGACATGGACTTTTGGATGAATAGACTCGGGATCAAGAAGAACAATCACTTCTTCATTTGTGTCAAGCTCGTCCCAAACGGCCGTACGTTCTCGTGCAGTCTTTGCCGCGGGCCAGGCAGGAATATCGAAAGAATCGCCACGATAACAATGTTCAGAAAACGTTTTGTTCTGTCTTTCCATGAAATCAAACCAAAATCAACAACAAGATCTGTCTGTTCCACCATCCGGAACAATGCAGCCCTGTCTCCTGCTAGTTCCACTCCGACAGGTCACAAAATGGACCCGTCTTCTTCTCAACCCCCTCGAGCACGTTCAGTGGAAGCATGCGGGAGTTCACAC
Source organism: Diaporthe sp. PMI_573 (assembly GCA_021399435.1). NCBI lineage: Eukaryota > Fungi > Ascomycota > Sordariomycetes > Diaporthales > Diaporthaceae > Diaporthe > Diaporthe sp. PMI_573. Next base: position 557,725 of record JAJTUP010000024.1, on the reverse strand, counting down.
CGAGCTTCATGGGTTTCCCCTGCCAGCCCAGGAATGCCCGCCCCTGTTCCGTTGCTGCCCAGTGTGTGAGGCACCCACAGTTTCCACAGAAATAAAACCCAAGATATCCATTCGAGTCGTCTCGCACGTAATACTTCAGACCCTTGCCGCCCTCACCCGCCGATTCAGGCTCTTGTTGAGCAGGCGCACCAGCAGGGGCTGACCTCGATCCTTGAGCATTCACAATGATGTTGACATCATCTGGGTGGTAGTATGCCCATACAGCGCCGTACCGGTAGCAGATACTGCAGCGGCACTCGTTGAGCTTGGTTGGTAGAGATGGTATCTTGACATTGACGCGGCCACAGTGGCATTTGGCGGTCAGGTTGTCGGGATGTGGTGGCTCTGGGGGCGGCAGCTGGTCGTCAGAGGGGCGTGTGGTGCTGTCGCTCTGGTCGTTGGCTGCCATGATGTGATTAATTTGTTTGGGAGATTGTCACATATAAGAATCCAACTGATATGGCCTCTTTGTTTATCACGCTGCGCAGTTTGCAGTTTGTAGAATGGATGTTAGTGAAGCGGGGATCAATGGATGCCTAGAGCAGCTCTAGCTGGCAGGGGTATATGAGTGGCGTTCGGTGAAACGGTCACCACCACTCCAACAACTCGTTTGGTCTAGCTCTGAAGTCGGAGTTAAGACAGTGAATTGACAATGCAAATGTCTTGGCAGAGGTGATTTCCAACTGAACCCCTGAGATATCCTGCTCTTGGACCCTAAACCCCAGACAGAAGGTAGGTTAAGTTAAGGAAAGGGGGGTGGCACAAGTAAATTGATGTGAATTTTCACTATATCATGTATGATAGTTCGGTGGGGCATGAGACAGATGCGATTTCTTGTATATCGGGAGCTATTTGTCCGGTGGAGGTGATTTGGATTGGGTTCACTTTTGTTGTAGGTACTCATTTTGTGTCGTTTGATGTGCTGAACAGTGAAGTCTATAAGTGAATACTATCTAGTGCTCAATGTTGCAATTCACCGGTATGCCCGCATCTTTGCCACTACTATTTAATCTCCGCTCTCAGCCCAACAGCGAGAACAAGTTGCACAGTCTCTAGCAACTGACACAACAATTCCAACATCATCGTCAATCAACATGTTGCCAGAATCTCTGAAGAACGCTTTCCAGCTGTACAAGCGCGATACGAACGCCATTGCGACATGGCTGGCCAACACTGCCAACAACAACGGCCACCATGTCTACACCGGCGGTGAGGGAACAAGTGGACGAAAAGGCAAGGGAGGGAAGGAAGCCCAATCAGCCACCCCCAATCATGAAGAGGTCAGCTCTACTAGTAGCAACAAGAAACAGCCCTACTTACTCCCACTCCGAGACTTTGTCCCTCTCGCCACCTTCATTGCGTCGGTGAAGCCCCAGATTACAGTTCCCTTGTTCATGGCTGTCACCATCGATCGTGTGATCGAGGTTCGAAGGACAGTCGCCCGTATCATGGGAACAAAGGACGACAATACCAACGAGGAGGCCACTGTAACCCACCTCCATTTTGTCGGTGTTCTGGAGCAAGTGCGCGATACTCTCAGCCAACAAATGCTCACAAACGCACTCGACATGTCAACACTTCAAATCGCTTCCACCAACGCCGACATCAGTGCCAATGGAAGAGCAGGCAACAAGTACGCTACGCGTAACCCCTTCGATATTCTCGATGTGTACGAGACAACAGACCAAGTCCCTGACTCGGCCAGGACCGCCTCGCCCTCAGAGCTCATTTTCGAGTATGACCCCGAGCCCCAGGACACATATCACGATGCATGCTTGGCGTTCATGTCGCTCCTCAAAGCGGTCCTACACCAACGCCAGAAGGTACGAGAGCTGTGGCACAACTACAGGGCTGGCCGGGTTTTCCTTGGTCCGACTGCGATCGGCACCAATGAAGCCATCGAGATTTGCCGACAAATGGAAGAAGATGTGGCTTCGGTGATCAGCAAGGGGTCAAACGTGGTTGATCTGTTGACGGCGGTTTTCAAGATCATGTGCCAGTTGGAGGGCCAGGACCTCAAGATTCCAGGGCGCCGGAACCATACCAACTCGGACACTTACGATGTTGCGAACCTGACGATGTGGCATGTTGGTCGAATTCTCAAAGACGTTGCATCGGAGAATCGCAAGGGTGGACTCGACATCTACAACGGCTCTCAAGGATGGTACGACAGGACCATGGACAGGGCCTCGGCCAGCAATCGACAAAAGTATGCCAAGGACAACAAGGCTCTCATCGAAGTCATCTCGGACATCAGAGTCTTCGGTATAGTCTCAGACAAGAAGACCATTGAGGACGAGTTCACACGTGGAGTCCACAAGCTACTCCACACCAATGAGGTAGCACTCTGGCAATGCTTCGCAGCCCAAATATACTTGGACATACTATACGAACTCGAAGCAACCCCAAACCTGGCATGGAGCGAGATGGCTGGCACGAGCGACGTGATCAAGTCCAGCCTTGCAAGCACACTCGATAATCCAGGCGACGTCCGCCTCGTCGAGTTCTGGCGCGACATGGAAGAGTCCCTGAGAGAACTGAAGTGGGCCGCGTCGGAGTGGGACAATGACCCCATCGCTAGGTACAAGGCTGAACGCGGTATTCCTGTAGGGCCAAACCAATTCCTGCGACGCCACCCACTCTACTGTGGCGTATGGGTGCACGAAATGCGTGTCCGATTTCATGAGGCTGGAGTCAGTTTCGCGAATTCCTTTGGCTACGTCCATCAGACTTACCAGCTCTATCATGCATTGCGACAGGATAGGCTTCTGGGAGCACTTGCGTTCTGGAGGGACATGGTGAGCCTTTTCCAAGTGGTAAGTTAGCATCTCCAAAGTTGTGTCAAGAAGGTTGTGTAGAGCTGTCATATGGCCTATGGACCATCTTTCAAGTTTTCATTCATATTGAGAAACACCGATTGCTGACTCCGAATCTTGTAGCAACAGCAAGAGACCTTCTTTGTCGGAGATGCTCCCAACACAAACCAAGGGTACCTCGACAACCTTCGCCTGAAATCGGGGTCGTCTGTAATTGATCGGTCTCAGAGCAAGAACAAGGGCAAGAACAAGAGACTGTCACTTCCGAATGCTGAGCGAGGCCAGCTGAAGGAGCTCGGCGCAATGTCGATGATCTTCAAGAAGCGCTTCCGGAAAACCTCAAACCGCAGGGACATGACGGCTGAGTACATCCAGAAGATCATCGAGTCCAACGGATTCCGCTTCGTCAAGATGGACGACGGCACATGGGACTTGCAGCAGCCAAACGCAGGATTTGACTCGGAACGTCTCCCTACTCCCGACATCCCTGCGACCCAGCTCATCGTCTGCCTGACCATGGCTATGAGATCCGAAGCTCACGAGCTGGCGTTCAACTATTTCCTGCTGCACATGGACTGCTTCAGGATCCTGGAAGACATTCGCAAGACGATAGACGACAATACTGCTCAATGGCTTGCTCCCGAGTCCGCCAAGCAGAAGCACCTCCCATCCGTCGTCGCCATGATCTTCAGGGATGCTGCTAATAACTACCCTCTGGGACTGATGCAGCGTGCCGCGTCCGTCGTGAGGAACCACTTGCTGAAGCCTTCCTCCATGGCATCCACGCTGGGTATGAGGGACCTTGGATTTCACCCTTGTAGGTGCCCACACAACACTGGAAGGACCAGTGCTGCCACCACCAATTGTGTGAGTTTGCAGTGTGGAATGGGGATGTCAGTGTAAGGGAGGCAGGGGATTTGCCTGGAAGACGTGTCAGAACCAGGGTGTGGCCCCACTGGCAATTGGCTGTATGTGGCCCTTGCGCCCACACCCTCTAGGATTTAAACCTCGACCCTTCGATTTCTGACAGCTCCCTTCCTTAGATAGAAGGTAGCGCCGACTTAACTTCAATTGACATATTGAGGACAGCTGCCTTGTCTCTGTATCCCCTCTCGTGACACAGGGAACAGAAACTGGCTCCTTACTTTGTGGCACACTGTCAGGGGCTTTAGTCACACACTATGGTTAGGCAAAAGTAAAGCCAGAAATAGCTGCGGCAGCGTAACTATAACGCTAAAAAAGAGCGGTGCGGTCTATAAAAGGAGGAAAAAAGTCAGAGGAGGAGAAAGAAAAAAAAGAAAAAAAAGACAACAATTAGTAGACCTCTACCTTTAAATATATTCTTTTTATACTATGCCTTTTCTATGCCCATACTATAATGAGTGGGACATTCCTTTCGCCCTGATCTACTCAGTCACCGAAAGACTCAGAAAGCGAGGTCTCGTCGATGCATTCATTTACGCGCTCGCGGGCAGGATTGCACGATCCTCGCGACGACACCACCGTTGTCATCGACGCTGGCGGCTACCTCTTCAATCTCGTCCGACTTCTCCAAACGCGTATTGGTCGGAGGAGATGCAGTATCAATCTCAAGTGCGGTCCCTGCGGGAGGGTGTCCTATGGCATTAGTTAAAAGAAAGGAGGTTTTAATAAGTCTTAATTTAGGTTTGTGTAGATTAAGGCTATTTGAAAGGCGTAAATTATAGTCGGAGCAATTAAGGCTGAGTTAGTAGACAAAGAAGGGTTTGAAGAAAGCAAAATACTAGAAGATTGCATTTTGTGGTGGGTTTTGGCGATAATGCTGATGATGATAAAGTTGAAGGGTAGTTGTGGTGGGCGGGCGATTTGGGTGGGCCGAATGGGGGGGGTGGGCCGAATGTGGGCACGGCAGCTTATACCTCCCTTCGGCAATTTCCAGCGGTTCGGAAGTTACGCAAAAATAACAGAAGGCGCAACATTAAAGTTGTCGTTATGTTCATGTCAGGCTTATTGATTCGAACGACCACGCCTGTGTTGCACTTGGTGGCGAGTAGTCTCAATTGTCTCTGGTTTGGGCTTCTGGACGTTGCGATATGCCCCTGGCCCTCCCTGTGACAGCCTATCTCAGGGGTTCACCATTCAAAGTGAGTTTACCCTATCTCCGAGACAACTGATACACCTTCGAGAGAGATAAGAATTTATCGGACAATTACTACCTAAACAGGTTAGATTGTTAGATCGTCGCTTACTGATCACCCCACCCGGCCCCGACGTTGCTTCTTCCCCAGCTGTTACTTCTTGTTGAACCCATCCAAGGCCACGTCTGCCACTGTTGTCAGGACAGGATAGGATACCATCTGCTCACGGCCAAAATGGATGACCAAACTCAGTTACTCCAACTTCCGGATGAGCTTCTGAGCGTCGTGACTTGCCACATCCCAACGGCAGCCGACACGGCAGCATTCGGTCTGACCTGTCGACGCGTTCGCAAGATCGTCTGCACCTCGCCGGTATGGAAAAAGCATTGCCTTACAACATGGAAATACTGGGAACCCAGGCATCAGCTCCCGGCCAAGCTCACCCAGCCCCCGCTGCAGACAGACTGGCGGCAGCTCTTCCTCCAGCGCGTCGGCATTGACCTCGAGGCGGCAATCGTCTTTCAAGACATGATCTCATCGCAAACGAAGAGGATGAGCCGCATGAACGAGATAGCGGAGAAGCGGCACGATGTTCAAGATCTTCTGCGCAACCTGAGGGACCGGACCCCTGACCAGGCTGAAGATGTCTTAGCCAGGCGGTGGTATGCAGATGCCATACTCAGAATGATTCACCGATCGGGGGCCGTTGACGTATGGAGGAGACTCTCAGTGGCCCACGACGTCAGCACTGAGGAGGCCTTGTGCGCCTTCGATATGTTCGTGCTTGCCGAGTGTCGGGGCGACTTTGCGGCCGTCGAGAGACGTTTCGACAGCATTGCACAATCCATCCGAGACAGCACTGCTGGTTTCGAAGACAAGACTGTCCGGCAGAAGGCACTCTTGATCGCGGAATACTTGTTTTCAGAAGGCCTAGTCGGGATATCTGCCATAGCGCCAGACGCGGCCAATTATCACGAATTGCGGAACAATTTCATATCGTTGGCGCTCTTCTCAACTACTCATACCTCCTTGCCGCTGCAGTCAGTAGCAATCTACTGCGCGGTGGCTCGACGGTGTGGTGTCATCGCGACGCCGTCCAACTTCCCACGACACGTCCATGCCGTCGTCGAGGCCCCTCCTGATCAGACCCTCGACGGCCAACCCAAGACGACAGAAACCAGGCCCGAATTTATGCACATCGATGTGTGGCAAGCGCCCCATCAGCTCCCTGAGCATCTACTCCGCCGCCGACTTTTGCAGACAAATATACCTGCCGAGGAGCATGACCGGCAACTCGGACCTTCCGACGGAGTTAATACCTTGGTCCGTGCCTCTCGAAACATCTTGGTTTCTGTCAACAACGCTCGCTTGCACTACGAAGGAGGTGACACGCCTTTGGATGAGCAGTCATACGCACCGGATCCTACCGCTGCCCAGTACGCAGCCTTCTGGGCCATGTGCTTGCTCCTCGATGAGAACGAGGCTTTGGCTGTGCAGCGGAGACAGTTCCTCCAGGTGCTTCTGCAGACATTTCTCAAACAGTTCCCAGAAGACTTTGCCCTGATCCAGAATCGGGCTTTACCAATGCTCGAGGGGTCCCTAGACTACGGCCGGATGGAGGACTTGATCGAAGAACTCGTAGCCACGGACTCCGATCCCATAGAGCCGAAGATTCGTGCAGCAGAGATTGGCGAAATTCAGTATCGGGTCGGGCAACACTTCGAGCATCGCCGTTACGGCTACAAGGGCTTCATCGTCGGTTGGGATGGACGGTGCGAGGCGGACTCGGAATGGATGGAGATGATGCAGATTGACAATCTACGCCGTGGCCAATTGCAACCGTTCTACAACATCGTGGCTCAAGATAAGAGCCAGCGATACGTTGCCGAGGAGAACATAGAGATCCTCAGGGAGCGGCCGGAAGAGCGGCTGCTGCAACTTGCTGGGCGGTACTTCAAGCGCTGGGATGATACCGAAAACAAGTTTGTGAGCATCATCCAGGAGCAGTACCCAGACGACTGAACCAAGCCGCATTCCTTGTCATCAGCCACCCTACCTACACAAGTCTGCGGTGCCCGATACAATCGGCTGGCGGTCATACTTGCCCACACCAATCGAGAGCACGAGCTCGAGGGCTGGAAATTCAAGGGGGTCTTTCATGGAGTCGGTGTAATCAAAAGAAAACTACTTGCACGGTGCAGACGGATCCTGATGTGCCACACACAATGTCACATGGATGGATGCGACATCTCTGCGCTGGTGAGCGCTGGCGAGGAGTTTCTGCCCAGAGCCCCAATTTCATTCCCAGTAACAGACAAACAGATTGCCTATAACCAGTAACTTTCGTGTCCTGAAGACTCTCAAATCTTGATTCTAGATGATTGCCCGACATGCTAGCTCGAGACCTTGGGTGAGGGCCGACATTTGTCTAGTTTGTGGGTCCCAGAATATGTGCAGTACATCTGTTCCTCATCTCGATCCGTTGCTTGGGTGTGGCATTTCTTCCAAGCTATGCTCCTTGTAATGAAACCTGTTGGGCAGACATGCTGGTGGTGGACAGCAGAACCTGAAAGGTGTCTGACTCGCCGTGTGTGGTGCAGCCATGTGCCAATCCAGCGCTTACCCAACTGCCGGGACAAATGAATACTGAAGCCGCGTTCTGTTTGCAACCACGACGACCAGACTATGGGGTCGCCACTGGGAAAGGTTCATTCTGAGCTTAATGAGGATCTGGCGTCCCACGTGCGGGTCATCTGACGTGTGGATTGCGGAATCACGACGGTATCCAAGCACAGTACGGAGTTAATGCCAAGCACACATGGCCCAACTCAGTCGAGGTTGTCCTGTGTGAATGAGAATGACGTAACAAGCCATCATGTTGCCAAAGGGACAATTTCTATTCTGCTGATACATTTTAGGGCTCATGTTAGTGGAAATTGGTGCATCTTGGCATTTTGATGAGATGTGTTTTCAATTCCACAGACGAGACCGATCACTCATGGCTACGATACGCACCGAGGACGCCTCGGACCGTCTGCATCTTAGTCTGCTCTCGTCGCCAAAGAACTACGACAATCCCAACACCGGAGTCTACTCTTACAAGGAAGACGCTCAAGGTGAGGGGACCTGGATCGTCATAATCAATACCGGCTACAATTGGGAGCAATTCCCGGAAGTGAGTCGAAATGGACTTGGGTGTCCGGGCCACGTTGTTCCCCCCACATCATCGGACGCCCGTCTGGATGAACTGTGATCTCGCGGCACGAAGTTAAAGCACGGCGCTGACTTTGTCCCAATTCTAGGAGTTCGGGAGGCCCGGTGATCCGCGACCAATTGTGATTTGGAACGTCCCGGAACACATCAGGAACCCGGAGCTCGAGGAGGACGAGATCACGGACGGGCTGCACTGGCCGCCGGACGACAACACCGACTACGGCGAGCCCTTTGAGGGCGTACCCGAGGGCCATGGCACACAGACTGCGATTCTCGCTGGGGGGATGCGGACTGGGGTTGCTCGCCGGGCCGGCTTGTACCTCATCAAGGCGGGCGGGGCAATTCTGGATGCAGACGACAACGTGGTCGAAGAGGACGTCTATGCGCGGTCGTTGGTCATCTCTTTGAATCACGTTGTGGAAAAGTTGAAGGATGGCACTCTGGCCCCCGGCAAGACTGTGGTTGTGATAGATACTCGTAAGTCTCCTCGTGCAATCGTAATGTTGCTGAGACCTTCATGCTGACCGAACCTCAATCATTGCCTGCAGTCTGGAATATCGAGGACATGCGAAGGGACGGATTCGAAAGAGAGGAGAAATATTTAGAATGGTGCGGCAAAGTGGAACACGCGCTCGACGAGATTGACACTCTCGGTGGTGTCATGGTCTCGGTCGCAGCTGGAAACGAAGGGAAGCATGATCCGCCTGGGCACACTGGGGATTTCATGCCAAACATATTAGTCAAGCGTCAAGGCTCACCTCTCATGATTGTAGGCGCAGCTACCAGGTGAGACGCCCGGACGACCAGAGGCCGCTTCTCCCTCCAACACCAGATTGCTGACTTTATTTACGTTTCAGTCAAGGCCAGCTCGCAAGAATAAGCTCACCAGCCTCCCATGGCGTCCCGATCAATTGCTACGCAATGTAAGTTTCCTAAGCCAACCATGGTGTCCTCCTCATGGCAACTGGTCTCTTCTTCTTGGATGGAGAAAGGAGGTCTGTGACTGCCATGCTAAGCATGTTGCACTTATTCAGGGGCAAGAACCTGTGGCTGCCGGACCTCTCGGTGGAGGAAAACACATTGCAAAGCGGAACAACCTTCGCAGCGTCCATAGTGGTATGCAGTCTTCCCTTCAAGCCCATACTTGGTCACGCTATTCCACCATCCAGTGATACATTCTAATGAAATTCATCATGGAGGCCGGACAAGCCGCATGCATGCTTTCCGACCCGGACTTACGCGAGACGCTCCAATGGAGTAGCAAAGATACCAGGGGCAAGACGGTCGCCAGCCGCCTGAAGGACCTTATCTCTGGAGAGGGCAAGGGGAGCTTTCAACGAGTGCCCAGGGAAAAAATGTTCGACCCGGCGAGCGCTTGGAGGCAAGTCCACAAATCGCATCACCTGATTTCTAATTTAGGGACTGACTAGATAACCTTGCTACAGAAACTACCCTATTCCCGAGAGACTTAACGTCGTGTGTAACAGCTGTGCGGTATTGCCGAGGACGGGCAGGAAGCGTAAGTCGATGACTTGAGCGCGTATTGGATCGGATCAGATCAAAAGACGAGGGGATGTGTTTGCGAAGGGCTCCTCGCCTCACGGGGATTAACATTGAAATCGCGAAGTGTATCGTATGTTTTCGGCTCGTGGCATGCTCGAGGGCACCCTGCGGCATGATTGAACATGACACCACGCATTGTATATCTGATCTGGACAAAAGTAGAGAACGCATGGGTCATTGAATACTACGAAGTTCTGTATTGAGAAAGGATTTGAGCTATCATACAATCTCATAGAAGCGTATGCGAGCAAGAAGGGCCTCATGACTCCATGGGAAGACCAACGGGGTCTTCAAACCTTCTCCATCCGCACCTCCATACCGGCCGGCCGCAAAGTGAAGCTAGGGTTCTCAACTTTGAACGGCTTGTCGACGCCCAGGAAGCGATAGTTCCGCACCATCTCAGCCAGGATGATCTTGATCTCGAACATGGCGAACAGGCGACCGATACATATTCTCGGTCCGTTGGAAAACGGTGAGAAAGCGTAAGGGCTCTGCTGTTCGCCCTTGAGGCGCTCCCAGCGGGTGGGGTCCACCTCGTCGACGTCTTTGCCCCAGATCTGAGGGTTAAACAGGGTCACGGACGGACAGATGTCGAGGAGGGTATCCTTTGGTATGGCTATTCCCTCGACGACGACATCTTCGCCGGCTGCGCGGTGGTACGTGGTTGCTGTGACGGGTCAGCAACGAAGATCGGGAGGAAATACATCGCCCCAGTAAAACGTACATGGTGAGTAAACGCGCATACACTCCTTCGCAAAGCACTCGAGGTAAGGCAGCCTGTCCAGCTCCACGAACGACGCATCGGGGGAGGTAGTGGCCAGCTCCGCACGGAGCCGGTCCTGGATATCTGGCCTCGTCGCCATGATGTAGCAGCTCCACGACAGCATATTGGCAGACGTGTCGTGCCCCGCGGCCATGATCTCCAAGAGGTGGCCAAGGAACTCGTCCTCACCCATCCCTTCCGTCGCGCCTCCCGGCCCACTCTCCTCCACGATGAAGGTGACGAGGTCGCGCGACTTGCTCATCTCGTGCGTCCCCACCGCCTTGGCGGCGGCGACCTCGCGGTGCCTCGTGCGGATGATGGTCCGGAGCACGTCGTTGAGCCAGTCCATTGCGAACAGGAACTCGCGGTTGGCCTCGAGGGGCAGCCAGCGCAGCGGGACGTGGCCGTTTGCGAAGAGGAGGATCTTTCCCATGGTCCCCGGAGCGAAGAAGACGTCGTAGGCCTCGTGGAAGCTACATTCCCGCTTCGGCTTGCCGGCTTTGCCCGTGTCGAGGCTTTGGCTGGTTTCATCGCCCGTCCCGGGTTTGACGTAATCAAGATCAACGCCAAGGATGACTGTTCCCATGATGTCCAGGATGGCTCTCATGAATGTGTCTATGCAGTCGAAGGTCCCAGTCTTGCCGTCATGGGTCGAGATGCATTGGTCAAAGAAGTGGCAAATGTCCCGGGCCTTGTCCTTGAAGACTGGTTCGAGCTTGCGAATGCTCTTGAGCGAGAAGGAATTTGTGAGCATTCTTCGATGAGCGCGATGTTCGGCTCCCTCCATGAGAATGAGCCCATGACCTGCGACTTCTTTGACGATTCGGAGAAACCATTGCGGCTTGGCGAACGTGTAGCAATTATCGTACAGCACATTTTTGTGCACGGCGAGACTGTTCGGCACCAGGACTTCTGTGTTGAGAAAGCCAAGATAGCGGATGAAGGGAGCACCCGGGTGCTGCTTCATCCATTCGACGTACAGTGCGGTAGGGGTCTCGGCGCGGATCAGGTTGAGACCCTGGCCGAAAAGGGGATTGTTGTTCTTGTTTTCAGTCAGACCACATGCAAATAATTGTCCCCTTCGGGAACCAAGGTGACTTACCGTAGGACCAGGTAAATGACGCAGGGGTGAGAAGTATCTATGGTACAGGAAAATCCGATAGATCTTCAGCGTCATGTATTGTGCCAAGAACGTGTAAAAAACGGTATGCAAGGCAGGGAGCGAGTTCAGTGTCGATCCATTGGGCCAGAATCTGTCGGCGGCGAACACTTCGATGGCCGCAAGTCCTGCGCAGATCAGGAGATCCATGCTGAGCTCAACAGAAGCACTGAAACCTGCTGTGTTGGTTGTACAGAGAAGGCCAAAAAGATAAATGTGCGGAACAGTGAATGGGAAACATGCGCAAGCTCGGGATATTCAATTCAATGTTGGCTTCTGATACGTCCTATGCGCGACCTCCGCTCTCGTGCTACCTGGGCATGTTGCATCGCCGACCAGAAGCCCCATCACCCTAATCGACAGGTCTACCATCAATCACAAGAGTTCGGGTGTGGTGGACACCTCAAGGGTCCCCCTCTCGACGGGTAAAATGCACGTTGGTTATTGATTGAGCTCGGTTGGTCGTGTTAAACATTCTAGATCGAGTCCAGGCGGGGACTAAGCAAGCCATTACTCCCACAATCCCACATAATGAGATTTGAACCCAGATTCCAGGGCCGTTGCACATAAAAAGTCCCCCAATCCCACGTTGTTGACCTGCTCCTCACCGTATCTAGGTAGCGGGAGTGTTGGTTGGATCCTTCACGTGGACCCTGCAGACCGGAATCCCTTTTGAGAGGCCGATCGTCTCCAACCCTTGCAAGAAATGTTTGGGAGAGCCTATTATAGGAGCCCTTTGGAAAAAAATGTTCGGCACCTTCTATTCAGCTCTAAGTTAGATTTTGACAATGCATTCCCCTGCGTCCATTGCCGGGTGTTCTTTTACTTGCTAGACCCCCATGTTTGTGACACCGGAGTCATTATCGGTGGTCCGGCTCTCTTCTTTTCATGATTCATTCGGTTTTTGAGTGTATAGGTTGAAGGCGGCCTGCATTTCCTAACGCTAAGACCCCTTCCTCTGGTTGAATGCATGACTTGGTTCTTCCATGGCGTCGGACAAGCCCACTGGTCAACAACTCATCGACCTTGCATCGCAGCAAAAGCCGATCGAAATCGGCGGTCTTCCGAAAGCTGTGATAGGGCTGTCCGCAACCCTTTGCACCATCAGCGGACTATGCATGATCATGCGCATCTTCGTCCGAGCATGGGTCCTACGCATGGAACGATCATGGGGATGGGACGATACACTCGCCCTGCTGAGCTTCGTAAGTGTAATTCTGACGCTCCCGAGCTTGGAATGTCCCCGGCTAACCATCGTAACTCTCGCAGCTGACCTTCGTGCCCGAGTGTGTGTTTGTCATCATCGCGGCACAATACGGCCTGGGAACGCGGGATGCCGAGCTCAACGAGCTCGTGACGGCTCAGGCTGCCCTCAACATGGGAAACTGGCAAATGTTTTACGCGGCATCGACAAATTTGATCAAGGCTGCCATCGCGGTTACACTGCTGCGTCTTACTGACCAGCGTAAATATCGCTGGCCTATCACTGCGGCGTTAGTAGCGACACCCATCTTCACAGGAGCCGTGGTGATCGTCCTCATCATCACCTGCCGCCCGGTCGGAGCCCAGTGGGACCTCGACCTAGGGCCTTGTCCCCTGCACAACTGGCTGGCCATTCTCAGTTACCCTTTCACCGCTTTGACAATTATCCTGGACTGGGGCTGCGCCATCATTCCATGGCTTCTGATCCGTAAATTGCAGCTGAACCGGCGGGTCAAGAGGTCCCTAATTATAGTTCTTGGGCTTGGTGGTACTGCTAGTATCGGTGCGATAGCCCGTTTACCGTATCTGAAATACTATACCATTCCAGAAGACCAACTCTGTAAGTTGAACACGCCTACAGCAGTAATGGGCCGACAGAATGGTGAAGGGGCTTCCTTGCTGACTAAAAAGAAGATCACATGTCCAACATAGTTATCTGGTCAGTCTTCGAAAACGGCGTTGGCATTATAGCAGCGTCACTACCGCCTATCCACAAGCTCTTCAAGTACTATGACGACTCCTCGATGGGGGACAGCACACCGGCCGGTGCCGGTGCCTTCGAGACCATCGGCGGAACGCCCCTAAGCCAGCCCTCCACCTCCGGAGCGTTCGAGCTCAAGCCGCTGCGGAGTTCCTCCAGGCTTAGTACTTTAAACAAGTCTGGGCGGTGGGATCGCCTGGATGACGAGCCTCCCGGTCAGGAGCACATCACCGTACGCAGGACCTTCAGCATCGTGGAGGAGAATGATGTGGAAGAGGCGCAGAGGGTGCGAAGTGAGCAGGTAGGAAACGCTATCATTGCGCCTAAGTTGTGAACGGGGAATTCCGCATGAGCCGCTAGCGTGTCCAAATATTACACTCTGTTGTCAGCAACAACAACTATTGTACCCGAAAAGATGATTGAGTCATCGATTGCGTTCGAGTCATCTTGCTTCCAATCTGAAGACCGCCAAGTACCGCCTAGTCTTATTTTGAATCTTGTCAGCTTCAAACACTTGACAGAATTCGGGAGGGGGTTGAAACCAACTTCTCAGCCGCCATAGCTGTACCCTTCAGCAATCTTTCCGCCGATCTTTTCCACGCCTTCGCGGATGGCATCTCGGAGGCGAGGCCTACTCGCGGAGTTACTGTTGCTGCCGGTGGAGTTGGCAGCGTCCCTCGACGTCGAACGACGGCCGGATTCTTCAGGAACTTGAAGCCATTGCTGTATGAACTTCTGCTTCAGCACCTCAACGACAGGTCTCTTGCATCCGATATCTCCTAGCAATTGCCATGTGCTGTATGCGTCTTGAGGCTTTCCCAGGCTTTCCGCCACACTCTGGAATGTCTCGATCGAACAGGTCATGCAGAACTCGGCGAGGACCACAAACACCTCGATCCAGGCGTCGATGACCTGTCCATCTATCGTTGACTCTGTCTTCCGAAATTCGATTGTCTGCTTCTCAGAAGCCTTGAACAAGTTGAAAAAGTTGTACGCAGGACGGTCGTGTTTGCCGATGGTGTGGTGAATCCGGAGCAACTCCCGCAATTGATGCCGGTCACCTGCCTGCCATATGGTGACTAGCTTAGTCTTCTCGGCAGGTTCTATGTCCACGGAACCTAAGACGGCGGCATAGGTGTGCACATCGCCTGTGACGAGAGGACTCTTGTCCAGGGCCAGGTTTGAGCAACGCCGGAGCGAGCGATGAAACGAGCTGTCCAGATTGCTGCGTGCCGGATGATAGAGTTTGTTGAGTCGGTCCTCAGCTAGCCATAAGAACGAGGCCAGCTTCTTGAAAGATTGAAGGTCAACTTCCGGTATGGTCTTCGGCCGAATATGAGTGTGCAGGCTGCATTCCGGTGTCAGGTGAATACGGACTTGGTTCTTGATTCTCTCAATACACTTCCCTGGCGACGGCAAGTCAAGCCACTCAACACAGGAGGAAGTGGCTCGGTCCTTTCGGATGGACACCCTTCTGATTACTATGGTCATTTCCACCGGAAAGACGCCATCGTATCCTGGAATCGTAATTTTGGGGAGGTTACACTTTCTCTGTACAATGCTGAAATGCTTCCATGCCTCTGTCTGGTCGTAGCGCCACTGCTCCACTTGACTTTCGGTGCATGTGAGATAGTGATCCTTGTCGTAGACCAGATCCCTGACTGCACTGGTCACGCAGTTTTGGATCCATGCATGGCGCAACTCTTCGGTCAATCCAGGAAAGACTGTTGGTCGAGGAATCCGGACCACTTGTCTGTTCGGGTGCATTTTGTCTGGAGGTGGCTCTGGGCTCTGTTTCCACAACCAAGGAACATAAAACTGGTACTCTTCCCCTACGGTCCATACGTGGGTGGTATCTTCGCCGGCGAATGCAGCTCCATCTTCCTTGGTGGATTTCTTCGACTCGCCTGTATTGTGAGGGGACAATTTGGACAAAGCAGTCTGGATTTGCTTCATGTTGGATACTGAAACTGTCGTTCGGGCCGATGTAGGTTCTGATGGTTGTTGACTGGTTCCGTATTGCGATCTGTTGAAAACACTTGGAATGATTGAACCGACTGGAGTGACTCGGAGTGCTGGAATGACCGCTAGCGATACTTGGGAGGTTCTTTTTCGCTTGTTTTGAAAAGAGAATTAACTTGAAGCGCTCGGTCTTTTGTAAGGGACCGCATCCAGCTTTTCAATAGTATGTAAACGGATCAAAAGAAACCCACCCCAGTACTTTCTGCAAGTATGACAGCAAATGACAGGAGGAGCTTGAATTCTTGAAGGTCAACGTTGGACTCACTTTGTCAGGCTTGGGCAAACAAGCAAACTTTTCCAGATTGGTGGGAGTCAACTGGAAAGTTCGGATGGGGCACAAACGTTCGCATCAGAGCTACGTTTGTCTCGGAGTACGATTCCATTCAATGCTTCCCCCGGTCTTACTCAATTGCTCTCTTAATCCCTTGTGCAGGGCCCAACTTTATGTTTGCTTACGTTGGTAGTCAAGCCTTCGCTTGATGACCCCGTTTGTTCCCATGCGTCAGATTATAACGGGAATCGGGCGACCTGCTTCCTTCTGGAACAACATCGGGTACTCAAAACGCCAGGATCAAAGGCAATCTGGCCGGTTTGTTTAGGCACAATCTTGGATTAATCTTCTCTGGACTCCGTATGCTAGTCATGCTGAGTCACTCCCAATCAGCTCCACCTGTGAGTAGAAGCACCAACAAAATGCAGAAAACCAAGAAGCTACGTTTGCTGTAAACATGACCCCATGACGCCCATTAACTTTACACGTTTGTCGTCAGCACATCAAAGATGCTGTTCCTCCAACCTTGATCACTTTCGCCTTCTCTGATTCTCTGCTGGGCCTGAGCAGCCTCCTCGTTCCAAACCTTAACGATGCTCCCAGGAGCATAGACACCCTTGAATACGCCAGTCCCAGGCTCGGCCACCCCGACCCTGGTGTAGAGATCTGGATCCTCTCCCGGTACAAGTCTCGCAGAAACCGCCTTGATGAACGTCCACAGGTCGGCCGGGTCGGCAATGCGGGTAGCCCGGAGCCTCTCACGAGCATACAGGAGTTCCCGGTTCGCCGCGTGTATCAGGTCCCCAACGGCCGTTGCTATTTGTACCTCCACGGCCTTCCGGATGATAGGGATCAGGACTGGCTTCAGGGCAAACGCCGCAAAGGCGAACTTAGACTTGCGGAAATTGTAGTCGAGCTTGTGGATGCGCACGCGGACGTCTCGGAGAGACAGTATACTCTCAAGGCGCTCCTTGGCGATCTCGACGTCGATCTCAATGTCGATACCCTTCTCGTCCAGTTCGAACGATGCGATACCTTCGTCGGCGACCTGGAAAAGACCCGAGTGCGCCCGTAGCCAGAAGCCCACCTCTTCAGCACGGATCGACAGGCCTTCGATCTTGATTGTCATGAGCGACTGCACGCTTGAGGTTGTTCTGGTGAGAGCCTTTCGTATTTCCAGATCGTTCCGGGTCTCGATTCGAAACCTATAAGGAAGGAAGGAAGTATTGTTGACGGTGACGCCAGGCTCGATGATGAGGTTCTCGAGCAAGAGGTCGACCTCTGGAGTCGAGACCTCGACCCTTGGTATCGGGACGTACTGAATTGCCTGCACAAACATGGGAACAAAGACATTAATGGCATCAGTAACCAGTTCCGTGTTGGTGTACTGATGCGAAGGCGAAAGTATCTTGGCAATGTATGTAGACGTGCGAATCAGCTTCGCAATATCGGCATCTCTGAGGACAGATTGAAAGGTAGACTGCAGCTTGGCGAGAAGCCCGTCGACCTCTTCCCTTAGAGAGGAATCCGAGGTCAGATGCCGTGATCTGCTCCGTAAATCCTGGAACCTCTCCTCAGCATGATCGAAGAAGCCAGGGTCGGTTAGCATCTCTTGGAGGGCATTTCCGGCTTGTCGGACAAGCTGGTCGAATTCAGGGTCACTCTTTCCGTGCTCCATGAGTTGTTTGAACCTTCGTTCCAGATCCGTCCACTCCTGAGCGTCACCAAACGACTTCAAAAACGTCCAGAAGTTCTCAGCCGCCTTCTCAGTTTCGGGGTTGGTCCGAATATCCCTTTCGGCCGTTCCCGCTGTCTCCTCGAAGACATGCGAGTAGACCAAAGCATACCGTTGCAGGATCTTGGCCAACATGGACACGGACTCGGAATAGTCTGTGCGGCCCCTCAATTTCGAAACCGCCTGCTTGAGTCGGTACAGTAATGTGCTCTTCTCATCGCCTGTGATCTTGTCGACAAAGCTGTGTTCGGCCTCCTGAGCCACTTCAGCAGCGCTCTCCGCCACCACGTTCGCGACCTCGGCCACGTCTTGTTGTAACTGCTTGTCGGTAGGGGCGGGTCCGCTATCTGCATCAGGTTTCTTCATGGCTTCTTGCTCTTCTTGAGACGGCTCGATGCGGTGTGCCGCTTTCTGGGACACCTCCGAGAGGGTGAAAGCTGTGTCACGGAAGACCTCACGCCCGATAGTGTTCAGATCTGACAAGAAGATCCTGAAGTCGGAGTTTGTAAGTAGCAGGGTGCCAACTGTTTGAAGGCTCTTATATGCTGTGAGTGTGTCAGTGGCCAATCACTACCCTAAAGTTCGTATGGGCCACCTACCTGCTGCTGTCTGGGCCTTGGAAGTTGCTTTGGCAGTCCTGTTTGCGATATCCTCCATATCCACCGAGACCCGTGCTTTGGTCAAATACCAAATGAAGTCCTCGATCTGGTCTTGGCCATTCTTGTGCATAAGCATTTCCATGAACTGCTTGAGCCAGACCTTGACATAGTGTACCAGTGCTCGTCCGGAATCACTGAGTTCCTCGTTATCTGGGTTGAGAACGTCGGAAGCAATGATGGTTCTCAGGTTGACGATGACCTGCTCGTTGGACGGCATGAAACCCTGCGACAGGGCACGGAGCATCTGATAGGTGTGAAGTTTTTGGTGCAGCTCTCTCTGGAGCACAGTGTCATCACGATACTGTGGGAGGAGAGGATCATGATCATAATCATCAGGGAAATCCTCAGGGAGCGAGAAGCAGGGGAGGCACCAGCAGAAGACGCCCAGGACCTCAGTGAGTGATGCCATAATGGGCGACTCGGTGCTGAGAGGTTCGGGAATCAGCCTTGGCCCCGTTATGGTGCAGGCGAAGAGTACCCAACAAACTGTGAGCTGGCGGTGAGGGTTGACAAATTAAGGCTGCAGAGGCGGTTGGGCGCTTGAACTATCACGTTCTGTCGTCGTTGTCGGTTGCTGTAGGACCATGACCTCAGCTATGTTGACGGATTGCGACTGGCCTCGTCAGGGGTGCCCTAGCAGTGACCAGGCGATGACGTCGAAGTTCAAAACAGGGGT
The DNA here is from genome assembly GCA_021399435.1 of Diaporthe sp. PMI_573. Taxonomy (NCBI): domain Eukaryota; kingdom Fungi; phylum Ascomycota; class Sordariomycetes; order Diaporthales; family Diaporthaceae; genus Diaporthe; species Diaporthe sp. PMI_573. Next base: position 538,729 of record JAJTUP010000024.1, on the reverse strand, counting down.
GACCATGCCCATGCCAGCTTCAAAAAGCAGCTATCAGGCTTATGTCAGCAGTGCAACGTCGTCCGTCTCTCGAGGCTGTGAGACATGTTGGATATTGGCACGGGAGGCCCAGAAAAGATGTCCGTTTTGTGATTCCAAATCGAATTGAAATTGTTTCTTCTGCAGACTCTGTTTCCGCCACAGAGCTGGCCTAACATACATCCCTGCTGGGTTAGGGTTTGTCTGATTGCAAGCTACTAAAAGTATGTACTCGAGATCGACAAGTCTGATGCATGTTGTGATTGTGAGACTGTGACTGAGTGATAGCCGAGAATCATGTACTACTCGGGATCGACAATTAGTGTCAGATTGTTTTTGTACAACCCACAACAAGTGCCACGTGCTAAATCTATTCGGCGTTGGAGTGATGATCAGAAACCTTTGGCATCAAATCATTTGGTGAGCATTGACTGTTAACATATTCAAAGCTGTTGTTTCAATATGGAGATTTGACGGGAAATCTTTCCAACATTTGGATGACCGACTATGTAATTGAACGAGTTATGTTGTACAAGTAATCTTCAACGAATAGCGATACAAAGTCTCCATCTCCTGAGCTATAAGGGAGCGAAAATATTGCTAGTATGCCGGACAAAACAACAACGTTCACTATGCCCCCATACCATTTATTAACGTCCTTCTTTTTGTCTTGAGAATAAGGACCCGATTATGCTCTGCTTCTAAATTGTTGCACCCGCAGCACTTTGAGGTTCTAGAGAACAGAAGAAAGCCGATTATAGGCATCAAAACAACGGACTTCTTATGGTGCTGAAGAGTTTATATGGAATTGGGATTTGCAAAATTGGATTATACTTTCTTGTGCAGAGTCATGCTGTGCTGATCCCTATGTGAGGTTGCGAATTGTGGTCGCACAAAGCATAGATAATTGCTAATATGACAGGCGCTAGTTAGCTTTAGCTGGTGTCACAAAGCCACGTTATAATTGATACGAGCCTTGTATGTCAAATAAGAATTTGTGTGGCCTGGTATTCATGACACGCATTGATACAAAGTGATTCGCTGAATTCGACAAATGCGCTCTCTCGCAGCTTGTCCAGACGGTTTGATCCGCGATGGAGCTGAAGGTCTGCAACAAAGGCGACTCGAAGGGACAGAATCAACTGCAATTCAGGAATCACTCATAAAACGACTTCACGTGCACAAATAACAATTCAATGAGCTCAAGAGTTTAATTAAAGAAACGAAGAGATTACTAGCAAACTACCAGTTATACTTTGCAATTTAGTCTCCAACAGAAGCCAAACGAGCGGACGAAACAGGGCATCGTCATGCCATGTGTCCTTGTACATGTTCCGGTTTGCAGACATGTCATACGATATCCCTGCACTCCTTCACTTCACCACACCCTTCTGTAGCATTCGTCTCTGGCGAATCCCTTAGAGGCCAACCGGAGTGCCGCACAGGAGGGAGATTCCGAGCTGTCCCAATTGTTAGCCGATCAGCGATCTCTTTTCCAAAGATGAGACCTGTACTTACGAGGCTGACAGTGCAGCAGCGGGCAGTCTTGCCAGTCTCGGCACAGATGTCCCGGAAGTCTTCGGGGGAGGACGGGAGCTCGGAGACTGCAGGAAGAGGTATTGTCAGTGTCTCGATCATCATCAAAGACATATTAGACTTGTATCAAGCCGCGGGATATGGTCTTACCAGTCGCGCAAGTCAGGTCGGCAATGTCACCAACGGTAGCGGCGCAGCACTGGGGCTGGGCGTTGATCAGAACCTCCCGGCAAGCGTCGTAGGGGGTGCTGCCGCCACCACCACCGCCGCCGCCGCCGCCACCGGTGGGAACAGCAATGGCGAGCGAGGCCATGACGGTGACGATGAGAGTAGAAATCTGCATTCTGATGGTGGGAGGAAAACCCAAAGATTGAATGGTAGTAGAGTGAGTGTTTGGCTAAAGACTGAAGACTGCCGATAGATGCTGATGATGAGGATGAGGATGAGAAGGAAAAGATAATCCAGACAGAGAGGATGAACCTACTTTTATAGTTGAAGTCTATCCGTCTTCTTCTGTTGGGATCGCTGAGAACGATCAAGATCGTCGATCATGGCCAGACCATCTCTCGAGCGGCCAGGAAAATTTGAAGCTCGTGGTCGACCTCGCCGAAGCTGAATGCATCGCGGTCCAACGGATGCTGCGTCCTAGCCGAAGGATTCATGAAGCTTCTTGGAAAGAGGAAACGATCTTCATGAGCAACAGCCCAAGTGGAGTGCTGGGCGTCGTATGCCGTCCGAACTATCGTCACATCTGCATGCTGGAGGTAGGGATCGTATCTGCCGTACAGCATCGACCTCACCGGATGCCGGTCTCCATGTGCCAAGCACGGTATGTATGCCGATTTCAAGCTTTCATGGTTGTACAGCTGGTCTCGGTTAGCTGTGTGAGGCCCCCACTGCTGATGCCGGGATAGCATGAGCGACCAGCCATGAAGGACGAGGCGAGATGGGCTGGCGCAGTGGCAATTCACGCCACCAAGGTCCACAGACGAACGGCTTCCACGGAGAGTGGCGCCAAGGCGCTTTATTGTTTAGACGCCAAACTGAGGGGACATTTGCGTCATTCTGCAATGTGAGTCGAAGGCGTTCAGCCCCCATATCCTCGGTTACATTAGAAGTGGTGTTCAAAATGTTGCTCCGCGGGAGGATTGCACCTCCACGCCACAGCGCAGCCTGGCCCTACACAGATCTTACCGGTCTCCAGCCATTTAAATCTCGGGTAATCGGATGCTACGGCGGTGACGTTGCCTTGAATTTCACATCTCACAAGATTTCCCCTCGCGAATCTTGTTGCGCCGGGGCAGCGACATCCGAGCCGAGTCGCAGCGTCCTATGCAGAAACCCTGGGCACCCCGATCGCATCTCCGCTCGGGAGACTGCCCAGGTTGGCCACAGTGCCAACAGCTGATGACTGCAGCTGCACTAGCGTGTGGTTGAGCCCATCCGGGCCCGGGGGTAGGCCAAGCTGTCAAAATTGTCGTTGCCTGCACCCGCCCCAAACGCAGCCTCGTGATTTGGCACGACCGTGCTGCAGCCAGTAATTACCCGCTGCATCCCGCTGCATCCCGCTCAAGCGCCGCGGCCCTTGCAGTCTATCAGCTCTGGCTGCCCATCTGCCCACCCCCATGCAGGCTCCCGGAGAGGCGGGTGTTGGAGGCATGTCAGACTGTGATCGACGGTGGGCCCCGGCCCACGATTGTGGCCGGGGCTGTGCCTGACTATCGCCCGACAAAAGCAATGTTTTTGAGTTCTGATATGCTCATGTAAAGATCCGTTCGGGCTCTCCACCTGAAATTTCAAAAAGGTGGGCTGCATGACCGGTCAAAGGTCAGCTACTCGGGTAGAGCAATGATGTTCGTATGTTTTTCGTAAATGAAAGTGGCAATCTCGACCTCTTCATGCCGACACAGTGTAGCAATTGGGCTACACTACTTTCCTGCACAGGTAGTAGCACACGACATGTAAGATTCCTATAAATACAGGATTTGATACCTCCACAAGCCCACCTCAATAAATCGAGGCTCGGCCTTCCTGCAGCCACAACGTCAGCACCGCGGGATGTTGAGTTGGCATCGCTCGTGCTTGTACATTTAGAGCCTCCGGGGTACTGTGGACGGCAGTCAAGAAGACAAGCATCAGCAAGATGTGATTGGGGGGCAGTGAGCTGTAGCCGAGATGCTTCCATCTTTTTCTAGAGCGTTAATGATATTTCAGCCTGAAATATGCGATTGCCCGGTCTTGTTTACCGCACTGCATCGGAAGCATCGCTTGCTACTAGTAATCTTAAGGACGGGAGGTGTGGTCCAACGGTTGCAGAAGGTGATACGCGACGGAAGTGTGCAGATCTAAACGCGCCAATGGCTTGAATGGCTTAAGATTGCATGGGGGTTTGATTCTCATGCAACATGGAGCGCGAGGCCTTAGGAGGGACTAGAGGACCAGAGAACTGCCAGATAATTTTGTCCTTGCTCCACAGAGGCGGACGACATGTTCCGTTTGAGGATGTCTCTGACGAGGTGGCTTGTGAAGCGAAGTGCGGCCACATCATGTTCTCTTTACCCTGTATATTTCAAATGAGTCCCTCACGGAGGGCCTCCGCACTAGGAAGAAGCTAGGCGGCCTATATTCCTCCACAACCGGTGGCCATGATTGTGGGTTACCCCAGTGACGACAACCAGCATGAATGCTTTTATTAAATGCAGCTCGTGAAGAAAGGCCTTGAGCAGGGCTTCTACAGAACAATTCCAGCCCGTTCAGCTGTCCTACCCAAGAAGCCCGCTGAATATGCGATGTTACATCGGTTCATGTGGGGATCGTCTCGCGCCTGCAACGGCGGGTCTTCGGTCATGATCGGTTCTGAGCTGCTCTCCTTGGGTAGGCACCCTCCACCTGCAGATATAGTGCTCATATCTGGTTAGTATGGGGCAGATCTCATTACACGGCATGCAATGCAAGTAGGGTGACTGAACGTACATCGTCAGAGTCCTTTTGCATGACACAGGAGTCCTGGGGGGCCACAATTGATGGTAGCGATGTTGACGAAACAAAGTGCTCCAGCAGAATGCCTATTCCGCAGGGTACGTCGTTACATGACCGGAAAGCTAAATGCGGCCCGCTCCATCACCCGACAAGGGCCCACCTATTTTCTCCGCGTGTTCCTTGTCATCCCACAGCTGGACCCACCGCACCCGTCTCTTCAACCACGATTGGATCTGGCCGACCGTCTAGACGTGTGGAGGACGCCCTCTGAGGACCTTCGCTTGTGCAACCCATACGTAGGCGCCGTCCAGGCAGCAGAGAAAGTGCGAGACTGGCCCGGTGGCTTGACTCCCTTCTCCACCCAAGACGAGTTGCATCAGCAGACCCGTCGAGGCCAATGCAGGGCTTTAGTTCCGGGGCTTCCGTGCTTGGGGCATGCACGCTTGCCATGAAGTAGGCTCCTGAGAAATCAGTTTCGGGAAATTTGCTGGCAAGGTGTCCACACTGCCCACCCAAAGCGAAGCTGAAACGCTGAAGCTAAGGTGATCCTCTTGCCGAATATGTCGCCCCAAATATGTCATCGAGCAGATACGACAGGCCCACCACCCTGGCGCACTGGTGCATGCAGACCTGCTGAAGCCCAGCGTCAAATTCTGACATGCGGCTCATACATATTGATATTAAATACTCTGGCCAAGCGGGGACTTCATTGGGTCTCGCGATGCGGGGAGGTCTGGCCGCCTTGATTCCCTGCCGCTTGGCTTGCAAAGCTGGATCGAATCTGCTCGGTTATTTGCTGGGTGCCAGCATGCGCTTCGGTAGTCCTTTCCGCTTTCCTAGGCCTCAACATAATTCGCTGTCGTCGACCGCGATCAGCCAGGTACCGGAGAACACTACTACGGTGCGTTGGCGACAATTACTCGACCGGTTCGTGGGCCAGCGGCAGCCTCAAGCCTCCATTCACTACGTATTCGCTTTCATCGTCCTGTTTGAGCTCGCCCCCTATCCCCAGCCTCTAGGTTTCTCTCACATTGTCTACAGCGCCCATTCTGGTGTTTCGCCACACCGGTTACTCTCGGGCTTCGGCGTTGATATGGCTCGGCTGTACCTTCCACTTTCTCACGTGCATACACAGTATGCGAGTAGGAAATTGTTGTCCGTTGAGGATGGACAACCGGTCTCGAAATATTGCCCCAAGATCTTTCCAATAATTACTCTTTTGGACCTGAGGTTGGGGAGATGAGGAGATTGGCGTCTTGTTCTCGTTCGTAACAAGTTTCGCGAGAGTCCCAGACCGCTCCATGTCACGACCAATACTGTAGGGCATCTGGAGTGACCATCGAAGAGACTCGGGCGGGAGAATTGGAACACGGCCGGGGAAATTGCAAGTAGTTCGCCTAGCCATTGCCGACAGGAACATATCAAATTGCATTGTTTGTGTAATCAAATTCGGCGACTAGACCGTTTTGATATATAACTTTCGAGCGTTACATGAAGGAATGGCAGGCTGAGTACCGACCAAATGGATGACCGTAGACTGAAGCAATATCGAGCTGAAGTAGTAAAGATTTTCGGACCGCAGAATTGGCGCAACACCAAGCAATTATCCCTGCACCTTCCGGTCCACAAGCGCGCCTTTGCCACACTAGCTCTAAGCAACCACGCTTCACTCATCTTCCGAGTGCCTCTATCGGTTCCTTGAATACCCACCACACACACCATTTACTAGACACTTGGCTGGGTGAGAATTGAAAACAAATGCCTTGGCAGCCACAACTGATGGGTTTGAGTTCCGTCGGGCTCGGAGGTATGATTTCTCACTAAGACTACTTTTGTTCCTCCTCATAACAAAGTGAACACGTACGACCCCCGGTAAGCTGACTTCATCTATCTAAGCATTTCCACCGGATATACCTTGCTGTTGTGCTTAATAGTGTAATGGCCGTTCTTGTCTTTGTCGATGACTGTCCAGGTCTTCTTGTCCAAACAGATGTAATAGCGCTTCTGTTTCTCTGTGATGGGATACGTGACCTTGATGAACTTGCATTTCGTGAATGTCGTCGTCGGCTGACCGGAAGGGCCCGAGGAGGCGCCACCGGGATCCTTCGAATCCAGGCTCGCTGCACCCATTTTCTTGCTTAGACTGTCCACTGTACCGCTGCCGCTACCAGCCCCTGACCCGGCGGAATTAGGCCTGGAACCGGTGTCAAAGTCCTTGGTATAGCTATTGCCGGGCCCGTCCTGAAGCTCGACAAACTCCTCCCACTCGGGCTTCCAATCTTTATTGTAAATCTTTCGCTTGGAGATGGCGTTTTCATAATATCCGTTCATGGTGTCGTGCCGCCACCAAGTGAGTCTCGCCATTTTCTCGAGGGGCACATGGCCGTTTCCTTCCATCGGACGATGCGCGTCGTTCATGCCTATGCAGCCTAGCGCCCAGATAGCCAGGTGAGCTGTGAGGCCATCCTTGGCCGTTGAGACCCAGGGAATAGACTGGTACTCAATTGCCGCGTAGTGATCGGTCTTGTTGGATGTCTGGATGCGCCTGACACGCATTACCACTACTTCTGTCTGCGTGACAACGTACGCGTATCGCGTCAGCGCATAACGGCAGTATGTCGCGACCTGTTCTAGGGGACGTATCCGCTCTTTCTTCATGGTTCGATGAACAGGCTTTTCCGCTCGCCAAGAGAGGTCCATGGGGATTAGTTCCATCTTGTCCTCCGGCAGGCTAAGCCAACTGGACTTCCACTTCTGCTTGAGCTTACTATCGCCGATAGCGTAGACAAGCGGCTTGGAGGGCTGATCTTGTTTGTCTTCAGGATATTTTTTGACAACTTCATGGTCCATGATAACCTAAGTAATGAGAGTTAGAGAATGGTCCTGAAAGGTGCGCAGTGGCACTCGCTCGTTCAATGGGTTTGTCTTTAGGGTGGGATTCAAACTCTCTTGCTCCGCTCCTTTGACGAGAGCCAAAAGCCACGGCTGAGAGTCTCCCTGGCACAATGCCCGATACCGATGGATGGTTTGAAAGAGGTAGAATTGGAGGGACTCACCCAGTCTGGACTCAGACTAACGCCAGACTTTTTCGGATCAGCATGTGCCCACGCAACCTTTTTGGCCGCAAGAGTCACAGACCATTGGGTGGCACTGGACATCCGCGGACGGAGCATAATGGCCGCTGCTTTGATTGGTCCTCGCATGATGTTGCATGACCACACGATGCCCAAGGTATCGACATCATTCTCATTTGCGATGATGGTCGGGGTCCTTGGCGGGTTGCCCACCAAGTGGTAGTCGCTTAGTTCGGGAACACTCCTTCGAAATATCGATATCTTTTCGTCCAAAATGTCTCCATAGGCCAAGTGGATGGCTTCGTAGGTGAAATTCTTCCAGGGCTGGACGATGTTGGGGTGGATGTCGTTCAAACTGACAATGTCGAAGATGCCGCTGCTCGACTTCGTGTTCTTGTATGACTTGCCCTCCCAGCGGTCAATTATGCCAGGGTTCTTTCTCCGAAGCACCCCCAACAGAGTGTCATCCGTTTGACTTCCAGTTGAGACTGTGAGTTTGGCCGTGATCGGTTGGAATGCCGCTTGGGTCCCTGAATGATAGATCACGAAGCCAATGAGTTGGGTGAGGCAATTTGATGATCGAAATCTAGTAGTTCTGATACAGAGGATGAGATCGTGGATTCGAATGTCTGGAAATGGATAGCGATATAATAGTTACGGAGGACTAATGATAAAACAGTTGGAACGTGGTTGATTTAATCGAACTCAATGAAGTTCAAGAGCAACGAGACACCGGCTCAAGTATGTTGCTTTTGTAGCGAGATATTCAAGCATCAGAGATTCAGACGTTACCGTGCCTCAATCTCGAAATTCTATAAATGGACGCGAGTGGTTGGAAGAAAGCGGGCTTCGACTTCGACCGCTTGACCGCCGTGTATGGCCAGCAGCCAGCCTGAGTGGACCCGATAAAAATTCGCATGCCTCCTCGAGACCGCATCGTAGAGGAACCACCATCAATCACCTCGAAACGCAAGGAGACTTTGATATTGAAAGCCGTATTTGGGGGCGGCGGCAAAGTCTCAAGCCCGCCCTGGCCACCCGGTCCCAACCCGAGGCCGGCGGCACAGCACTGAAAAATAGTGAAAGTTCCGGAGGTCAGGACCTGTCTACAAATAGAATCTACACTTACCTTGCTTTATCAAGTACATATGTTATCTAACTAGGTGTTAGCGGTCATTTGTACACCTGAGCAAGTTAGTCCCAGAACACTGGGACAAGACCAACTTGAACTGTAGAAATGATACAGTATATGGGGAATGGACTAAGAATAAAATTTCAGGATCCTTTCACGCCGCCCAAGCCACCCAACGCTTCGTGGAAAATAGAATGTGGAACTGTTTCAACGGGGCTGTTGGCCTGGCTGTGGACGTTCTGCCGCCGCACGGCACAGATCGGGGACGGCTTTAGCGTACTTAAGTACCTAGATACAAGTACCCACCCCAGCTGCTATGATTAGTCAATAGTAAAGCCGGCAAACAACCGCAGCTGTCTACAAGGTTCCGCTATCGTCCTGCAAAGCTTCACAACATGACCTCTAACCTTTGCTCTGAATGCTTTCGTGCACATCTCTGAGCTTGTTGTTTTTTAACCGCAAGGTTTTTCCCCCCATACTTTCGTCGTTCCTCTTCCTCTCAGAGTCAAGGCCTATTCTTAGCCAACACACCTGTCTGACGATGAATCCGCAATTTTCTTTGCCCAACCCTCCCATGCCTCTTCCCCAAGTGCCAGGACCTAAGCTTTCCCCTTTCACACCGGATGCGCATGCCGAGATCAAGTTCATAGAAGATCTGGGCAGCTCGGACGACCAAGACGGTCAGGTCTGGAAAGCAGAGATCAACGGCACAACCTACGCGCTCAAGATGGTCGGTTCTTCCTTTCGTATCCATGTTCGCGGTCAAGGCTAAATCAGAATCATTTCGAAGTTCGAATTTTGCAGCTTCGGTTATTTGAAAAATGTGGCAGCTAAGAATCTCACTCAGCCACTCACCTCTTCACAGGCATATGTGGACTATTACGATCCATTCAACTGTGAATGTCGGGCTTACGGCCGTCTCGCACAGGAAGGCCGATTGGATCTCGCAATTCCAGCTCATGGGTACCTACTTCTCACCCCGCAACAGGAAGCGGAAGTGACACCAATGATCACAAATGGCCTGGAATATAAGCCTGACGACGAGGAACCCCTGGGCACGCTGGACGGCGAAAAGCAGTGGGGACGATGGGAAGAGCACCGGGGACAGCCTATCCGTGCCATCGTCAAGGAGTTTGTGGAAGACAATAACCTTGAAGAGGCATTTAACACTGGCCGGATCTCTGCGAGCACCATGTGGCGGGACCTGGAGGATCTCCACGCCCTCGGTATCCTGGTGCGGGATATTCACTTCGACAACTACATTGGCGGCAAGCTAATCGACTTCAGCCGGGCTTGGACCATGTACCACCCTGGTCTTGACCGAATACACCATGACAATCTCACTCGCTTCAGAATGGATGACACGCATGACCTGTTGGTGATGTTGCAGGACTGGTGGGTTGCTACTCCGGCTGTGAAGGAGCTGGAAATTCCGGACAGTCTATATGAGTGCGATGCAGGCAGAAATGACTACGGGACGGATCCACGGGTATACGACTGGCTCCGATGGGAGGATGACGGCGAGGCGGCAGCGGCGTATGTTCAAGGGGAGCTCTTTGCCAGTGATACCAGAGCGTCTGAGTATTGATTGACCTGGCCCAGAAAGATGTCAATGCACAGAACGACCTCGAGCTCATCAGTCTGATCCGCTTCTTTGCATGTCAGGGACTACCTAATTTCTAACGACAATTCAATGCCGTTCAGGTAATGGTCGCGGAAATTTTTGAAAATTTGATAAACTTCTCTGTAAAACATCCCGCTCTCTTTTGCGGTCATTTGGGCCGATACGATCTGTCGTCTGCATAATGCCAGCGATGGTCGTCCTTGTGGGCCTCCCAAGTTGCGATCCATACCTAGGGAATGTTCTTCATACATTCATTGACGCGACCCCGGGCCAGCGCTAACCAACGACTATGGGACAGGAGATTCAGGATACAGCTTGGAAATGGCTATCAGATCTTCCTCGCCAAGTCCGGATTCTTGGGCCTGCCGGTACAATGAGAGGCACACCTCTGTGATCGGAGACCAGGCGCCGACCGATTGAGCCGCTGACCGTATGAGCATGGCGCTGTTATAGCAATCGTTGACTGATGCCTGGGTTGACCAGTCCTCGTTGAGAATCTTTGGCACTTTGATGTTGGAATAACTCGATGCCAGTTGGCTCGCGCTGAGGACCTGACCGAATGCCTCCAGATCGAGGCCCTGCGCGCGTGCGAGGTTCACCGACTCGGCAAGCCCGGCAGTGATGGCGATGAGGTAAAGATTGACTGCGTACTTGGTCTTGAGGCCGCTCCCGATCGGACCGCAGTAGACGGCCGCCGCGGTCAAGGGTTCCACGAGGGGCCTTATCCGCTCAGCAACATCACGGTCACCTGCCATCATGCCGACGAGCTTGCCCTGCTCCGCCGGCACCTTGCTGCCGCTGACAGGCATCTCGATGAAGTCCCCGCCGGCTTTATAAACGAAACTCGCCAGCTTTTGGCTGAAATCGACTGGAACGGAGCTCGTATTTATAAGAGTCTTGCCGCGCAGGGCCATCGAGAACTCCTCATTTAGGATCGCTTTGAAAGCCGATGCGTCAAACAGCATGGTGAACACAACATCTGACTCACGAGCGACTTGGGACGGCGTTGAGCCGATTCGTGCCCCGGCCTCCTTAAGTGCGGCAAACTTGGAGGAGCTCCGGTTCCAGACGGTGATTGGGAAATGTCGTGCAAGGTTCAATGCCATGGGCTTTCCCATCGTCCCCACGCCAATGAAACCGATCCTCATTGCGGTAGTAGAGGAAAAGTGATCATATAGGGAGTATGGGTGCGGATAGGAGGAAGTTAAAATGTGCAATGTAACGAGATTAGAGTTTGAACGATGGCTATCAGCGAAAGCACCGGGAATGGGTACAGGCTTAAGTAGGCAGAGAAAGAGAGAGCCACACGGGAAGGTACTCAGGCATCAGGGGTAAAGGGACAACATCTTGATAAAAGTTTTGTCATATCCTTACATGTATTTCTACTTGTACGCTGTGCTATGCCAGTACTATGCCCCACATAAAGACGAAGAGAAGCTGTGGCCACGGAGACATGGAACAGCGGCAAGTTGTATAACACCAATCTCCACCAGGGGTGACGTCCAGAATGAGGGAAAGAGTAGAATGTACTTGTACAAGATTTCAAAGGGGCCCCGCTCCCTTCGTTGTATAGTAATCAAGAATAAAATTCAGCTTGCGTCACCGCTGGACCCGCCCTTTCTCTCCGATCCGTCTCCATATGCTTGCTCGTGGACTCATTCCATGCGCCATTGCGCACAAACCGGGGGACGAATGAGGATCGCGTGGCTGATGGGCCTGGTGGAACAACCGCCACCATCATAACGTATTCGCTGCGCAGGTGAATGAAGACCCTGATGATAGTGAGACTCTCCAGGCCAGTTACCGCAAAAGACAGATCTTGGACCGCTTCGCAAGCACGCGCAGACGACTGAAGCACCATATTAGAAGCCATGCATACCACCCTCGACGGGCCCCGACCCGAATCCCCATCAACGCGGCCCATCGCACACGCCCTGTCGCCAGTTCGACCCTTTTCAGCAGTTGAAGAGCCTGCCTCCCGAAAGCGAGTCCGTTGGCTCCTCTGCCATCATCCGCGCCGTATCCGACCTGCAAGGTAGTTCGAATTCTCGGCTCAGCCCCCGGCCGCTCCACTGCCGCATCTCCAAAGTGCGAAAGACGTTAGAGCAGACCCCAGCGTCAATCAGGAACGTGAATTTCGCAAGGTGACCGGACTTCCTGCTCTTCTATGCCTTGATACTCGTCTCTCGGATCTTGCGACCCCCGGAGTCGCTTCGCCATGGCTCTGAAGCGACGGAGGAGTAACCACCACCAGGGGAAACTTGCCCCAGCTGTCAGTTCTCTTCGAGCCAAAGGGGGCAGCCTTTTTAATGCACCCTTTGCACGGAGACTTTTCAAGACAAAATATAACTGGCAGAGGCATGAAAGATCCGGTCATCTGTCTATTGAAAAACGGCAGTGCGCCTCGAATGGCCCCGCCTTCAGAACACTCCACCACGCGCCGGATTCCTTATTCTGACCTCAATTTGGCGTTGGGTGCGATCCTTCTGAAACCAATATTCCGCCCAATGGTTTGCGGTTGCCTTAAGCTGTTTCTAGCATAGTCTGGTGGCTGGCCAACAACTCGGGCTGCAATTCGTCCGAGCTTATCTGCTGTCAGCCAGACCCCGTCATGAAACGTCTTGCTGCTCAACTCTTGGCATCACCATCTAGCCTCCGCGCTTTTGGACCTACCTTCGGCTTCTTTAGCCTGCAGTCCAAGACAAATCGTTACTGGGAACAATGGCTTGGAATCGTCTTGCACTCGCAAGCCTCATTGGGCTGGGCGTGGCTCAATTCCCTCCGAGACCAGAAGGAGTCACATCACTGAAGTCAAAGCTGCATGAAAATGTTACGCTCTCATTCAAGGAGGTCAGTAGAATTGTCTACATCGATAGCTAATGCTTCCCAATTGACTGACGTATAACCTCACATTAGCCTGGGATTTGCGAGACAACTCCCGGCGTCAAGTCGTACTCCGGATACGTCCATCTGCCTGAGCGATTTCTCGAGGATGACAGTGGTGTTGAGAAGCAAGCCTATCCAATCAACACGTTCTTCTGGTTCTTCGAATCTCGAAAAGACCCCATCAATGCACCGTTGGCGATTTGGCTCAATGGCGGTCCTGGCGGCTCGTCATTGATGGGGCTGCTCCAAGAGAACGGCCCATGCTTCATCAGTTCCGACTCGAAGTCGACATACCTAAACCCTTGGAGCTGGAACAACGAAGTCAACATCTTGTACATTGACCAGCCGAACCAAGTGGGATTTTCGTATGATATTGCTACCAACGGAACTATTGTTGCTGGCACGCCTGAGTACCCGGACCACTACTTCACCATACCATGGGATTCAACCGACGAAATCCCCGAGGCCAACCTCACCTCCTACCACGGGACGTTTGCGAGCCAGAAGCCCCTCAATACTGCCAACACGACGGCTCTGGCAGCACATGCCCTTTGGCATTTCGCACAGACCTGGTTCTTCGAGTTCCCTTACTACAAGCCACACGACAACAGGATTAGCCTTTGGGCTGAGAGCTACGGAGGGTAAGAACTCTCGGGCTTCATTTTCAGAAGTCTTGCGCTAACCTGTTGCAGTCACTATGGTCCTGGTTTCTTCAGCTTCTTCCAACAACAGAATGATAAGATTGCCAATGGAAGCATTCACGATAAAGACGCGCACTATCTTCATCTGGACACCCTTGGGATTGTCAATGGCCTGATGGATGTTGCAGTCCAAGGAGAAGCTTTGATCACGTATCCCTTCAACAATGTGAGTCTCAGTTCTCCGCGACGGCTGTGAAGATGTACAGTACCTAATGTTAGTGTTCCTAACAGAGCTATGGAGTGGAAATTTTCAACAAGTCTCTACATGATGAGCTCTTGTACAACTGGACACGGCCCAATGGCTGCAGGGATCAGGTCAAGTCCTGCCAAAATGAAATGGAAGGCCGGGGGCCGGTCTTCCTCAGCCTCGAAGATAAGAATCTGAGCCAAATATGCACGGAAATAGAACCAGGTTGCCAAGGCATGCCGGCTACTCAGATCTACCAAGAGATCGTCCCGGGTGCCGGCTGGTACGATGTCACGCACCCCAAGAATGACCCCTTTCCCCCGCCTTACATGTTCGGATACCTTACCCAGGAGTCAGTACTTGCAGCGCTGGGGGTGCCTGTCAATTTCTCGGAATCTTCAGCCGCTGTGGCGCTGACCTTCGAAGGAACCCTTGATATCATCCATGGGGGCTTTCTTGAGTCCATTGGATACCTTCTCGACTCGGGAGTCAAGGTTCACATGATGCATGGGGACCGCGACTACCCATGCAACTGGGTGGGAGGGGAGGCAGCCAGTCTTGCCGTGCCCTATTCAAAGGCGGAGGACTTTGCGGCTGCGGGCTACGCCCCTCTTGTCACACCTGAGGGGGTTAAGGGGATGACGAGACAATTTGGTAACTTCAGTTTCACTCGAGTGTTCCAGGCGGTATGTCATCTCGAAACCCCTATCCTTCCGTATCTGTAAATACCAAATGATTCTTTCACAGGGCCACGAGGTACCATCATACCAGCCTGTCGCGGCGTACGAGATATTCAAGCGTGCCACGTTTGGCTTAGATGTTCCGACTGGATTGATCCAGACCGACGATGACTTTGCAACCAGCGGTCCGAATGACATTTGGTTTATTAAAGGAGTGCCGCCTATTCAACCCGAGCCAGAATGTTACATTCTGAGCCCGCTGACGTGCGTTCCGGACGTTTGGAACAAGGTCATTGCTGGCGCAGTCAAGGTTAAGGACTGGTTTGTCGTCGAGGGCACGGTTGAGAGCGAAAATGATGACCTGTGGCGTGCCGGTGCTGAACAGCAGGTTATGGACGAACTGTAGTATCTCGGGGGTCCCAGTTTGTAATTATGATGGGCGCGGCAGCCTAGATTTAGTAACGACTGACAACAGGCCTTATTTTCACGTGGTTCCTGTCAGGTCGAAGCGAGGTGCAGTAGCACTTATCGTCCCAGGGGAGAGGGCCGCGAGGGGTGTTCGTTTGCGTTAAGGCATACAATAGAGATAGGACGGAAAAGTTGTACAAATGGAATGCTATGGATATAATCTGAGACATAATTATTCTTAGCTAGGTATTTTATGTTACACGCTTCCTTGTTTTGCCGTGACGAACCATTTTGATTACGCGGACATGTGGATCTCCTGGGCACATAGGCATTATGGAGCAGACCGAAATAAGACTGCTGAATCGACCTGTGGCCAAGTCAGTACGTCTATAAATTCAGGAAGATCCAAATGATTCGAAATTGATTCAAATTTCATAGCATCATCACTGAAACATGTGAATGTTCCACAATGCTCTCCCCCGCGAGTTACACTGGCAGCGGTGCGTGAAGGAGTTGGGGGGGGGGGGCATGACCAGTGATGTTATTGGATTGGAGGCAATTTGGATTGGACTGGATTTGTCGGAAAATGGCTGGACTGGATTTGGGTTTCTCGAAGATTTGGACTGGATTGGATTGATTGGCAACCAGCTCCTGGAGCTCCAATGGTCTAACCTGATAAGGCAAGAGCTAAGCCTAATTGAGTGGTCATGAGGAGTCTCCCGTCGCAGCTGCCGTCGCAGACCACGACACGACGCGCGAACTATCGTTCCGCTATTGGGTTAACATCCAACGCGTGCAGATTGCTACGCTATTAAAAGCATGGAGGCAAACGCGTCGCTCGCGACTTCAGCAGTCCTTCTACTGTGGCAGACGTGTCTGAACAGTCCACTCACCAGCTACACCATGGCCACTATCTCCAGCTATTTCGGTGCTGCCAGCGGTCGCCGTCCTGATTCTGACAGAGTTATTCTTGCTCCAACATATATTAGTCCTCGCCCAAACGACCCCGACGGAACCCTGATCGAACCCGACGAATTCAAGCTGAATGGGAAGCAATATGTACGCTACTCTGTTGTGGCAAAGTCCCAAAAGCACCCCAAGAAAAGGACATCAGTCGTCTGGCAGTATGGTGAAGACATACAACTCAAGCAGGACCCGACGAAGACGTTCTGGTACTGTTATCTGTGCGAACAGCAGCAGCGCCAACAGGGACTTCCTATTTCCGGCAAGGGCAATTGTACTACCTTAAACCACCTGGAATCGAAACACCAAATCATCGCTCACGGCTCCGGATGGACGTCATTGAAGCCAGCGAGTGCTTACGAGCTTGGTATGGTCGCCCGGAGCAGAAGGCATTTGATGACTCTGCCATCGGTTTGATGGAGGGTGAGGCAGGGAGTACAGTTGGGGCGGATGGGCTGGGTGAGGGAGAGGAAGGCGGCGAAGATGATGGAAGCGAGAAGAACATACTGGAGACGCAAGTTGCTAGAGAACATGAGCTCCGTAGTTAGGTGGTGTCATAACCCAAGGACAAGAACAGTTCTACTCCAAGTCTGCTTATTCAGCGGCTCATTGATTGTCCCAAAAGGGTAAAAATATGAACTGGATCGGTTCTGGATATCCTGGAGGCTGCCTGTCCCCACGTCTGGACTGGATTGGATCGAGGCTCGGATCCAGCTCCAATCCAATCCAATAACATCACTGGGCATGACTTCATTGTATTGTTGGCGATAGTCCAATCCACATCAGAGCATGAGTGACCATTCCTTCGGAGTATCCGATGCACAGATCGAAAGCCCAAGGGGAAGGGGGTAATGCCCCACCACGTCAGGTTCTGCACAGCATAGAAAATGCCCAGACATCTGTGATCTAGTATACCTCTCACAACAGTCACTCACTGAGTCAGCCAATACACTTGTGACCCAGCTATGAACAACTAGAGTTCACGCCAGATTGATACTCTGTTCAAAACCGGCAGAAATCCAGTGATGACATTGTGGGTTGTTGACACCTGGAGTCAAGAGCTACTGACAATACGATCCTTCATAATTTTCATTCGCACTTCAGTGCTACTGAGCCTCATTCCATCTTACATTAAACCTGACATCCCCAATACCTGAGTGTTCCCTTTACCTAGGTAATGTGACGCTACTTGCTTGTAGTGTATATTGGACAATGCCAACGACTTTGGTTTCAACCAATAGCAAAGTAGACACTTGAGTTCGTTCCAGAAATTCGCAGCTGAGTTTCTGACGAAGCTGGCGAATTTGGAACAGAAGCAAACAGAACTTGGGTGTTTGGGTTAGATGCTCAAGTGCAAATGCGTACCTGGTGTTTAGTCTTGTCTACCTAGACACGTTGTACTACCATTTGAGTCTTCTGGCGTGGTCTGCAATGTTTATAGTACCTGAAACATTATGTGTAATGAATATCCAGCCGAGTCTTGATGACTTTGCCCATGTACTTCAAAGCAGTGACTGACACATTGAGTTTTGAATGACAAGGTGGCTGCTGAACACGTACGAGGAGGGAGCCAGGTGTGGCCAGCTGCGTACAGCTGTCTCACATCGGTTGGTCCCGAGCCGCCGGCGACTCACCCCACTTCCTTGCTTCTTCTCATGCAACAGTTCTTTGACACAGCCCCCCCACGCAGCCATTTCTCAGAGACACCCGACGGCCGCTGCAGTCAATCGTACTTCGCACAACTGCATCGAGTTGAGGCTGGCCGTTCCTACGATCTTTCTTTCGGGCTAGACCTCCCAGATCTTCAGGGGCCGCCGGGAGGTGGTGCAAGTGACGCACTGGATTCACTCGGCAAACCGGCGGGCTCGCCAACCGCCCCGACCACTTGGCGCCCAGCACTTGGCACCCTGCCTATCGATCCGGCTCATTTCTTGCTCGCCCTTCTCTTGCTCCGCTCCTTCTCACGGCGCGTAGCAGCCAGTCCGCCCGCCTGGTCGACCGCACCCGGGGCTGTGGAGCAGTGGAAGACTGGAGAAGATGGAGAAAGGTTCCTGCAAGATCTGGGGCATTTGACCTGGCATCTTGGCGAGATCTCGCACGGCAAGAGGAATGACAAGGACAGGCAGGCAGAGCATCGGACCTGACACAGCCTGAAGCTAAAAGAAATCATCCCTTTGACGGCTGGTCGAGCCAAGGTGCTCGGCCAAGACGCAGCCAAGCGGGCCAAGTGCATAGCACGCTGTCACTGCCACCACTGGGCGGCCGTCTTTCCCTTTGTTGTTTGGTCGTCCTGCTCCCATGGGCCGGCACCCAAGTCGTCTAACGGCTGCCAAATACGATTGCCCAGGAACCAACCCCCTGAGCCTGCGCGGCAACACGGGCTTCAGCCTTGGTTGCCACAGGTTTTGCCTTCATGTCTTGGGTACTTGGCTGATGACCCTCATCATCAGTCAGTCCCTTTCACACACAGTCCACTGCTGCAAGGCACAGTGCATGCCGACACTTTCTCTCCCCACCTGCCGTGTTTTTCTTTCCATTTTCTCCCATAACAATACTCTGCACACCTTCCCATTCCGTCGCTGCTACTGCCCGCCGCTCTTTCACGATCTGTAGTGCTGCTACTGGCTTCACTACTCTCAGCAGTTGCTGTAAACATGGCACCACGCTCGTTCTTCCTTCTAAAATGTCTCTCCTTGGTTGGAGTGGCGTCGGCTGCGCTGGATGTGGACCTTACCGATGCCCGTAAGGATGTCTCGTGACTGCTCACTCACCCCGGCTTCCCAACTGACAGTGACACGCAGAGTCCATCAGAGATAACGCAGCTCTGGTAGCATACGACCTCTTGACCTTCTACAAGGGCAATACGTCTGGACAGATTCCTGGTATCCTGCCAGGTCCTCCTCCAGATGGCGACTACTACTGGTGGCAAGGTGGTGCGATGTGGGGGGCGCTGATCGACTACTGGCATTACACTGGCGACATGTCGTATGTGAACACGACCACCGAGTCGCTACTGTTCCAGACGGGGCCTCGAAATAATTACATGCCTCCGAACTGGACTGCATCCCTAGGAAACGACGACCAGGCCTTCTGGGCTCTCAGTACGATGGCCGCCGCCGAGGTGCGGTTCCCAGACCCTCCGGAAGACGACGTCCGGCAGTGGTTGGCCCTCACGCAGGCCGTCTTCAACACACAAGCACACCCAGACCGGCACGACGAGACATGTAACGGTGGACTCAGATGGCAGATTCCTCCCAGCAACAATGGTTATAATTACAAGAACAGTGGGTCCACTCCACATTATACAATTTAACCCCCGGCACTAACACCGCAGTGCAGCTATCGCCAATGCTTGCTTCTTCAACATCGGCGCCCGCCTTGCTCGCTACACGTCCAACGAGACCTACTACTCTTGGGCAATCGACACCTACGACTGGCTGAAAAAGGTGGCGTATATTGACGCCGACTACAATGTCTACGACGGCGCACACGTATACCACAACTGCACCGACATCAACAAGGCCCAGTTCTCGTACAACTCGGGCATGCTGCTCCAGGGCGCGGCGTTCATGTACAACTGGACGTCCTCGCAGACAGAGAACACGACCAAGAGCCAGGAGGAGGCGGCGTACTGGGAGCAGGAGGTGCGGGGGCTGATGAACGGCACGCTGCGGGTCTTCTTCCCGGACGGCATCGCGCACGAGCCGGCGTGCGAGGACGTCGGGACCTGCACGAGCGACATGCTGAGCTTCAAGGGCTACGTGGCGCGGTGGATGGCCGTGACGGCGCAGCTGGCGCCCTTCACGCGCGACTCGATCATGCCGGCGCTGCGGTCCAGCGCCGAGGCCGCGGTGCGGACGTGCACGGGCGGCGACAACGGGCGCATGTGCGGCTTCAAGTGGCACCAGAACGAGTGGGACGGCACCACAGGCGCCGGCCACCAGATGAACGTGCTCGCCGCCATGACCAGCCTGCTGATGACGGACAACGAGATCACGGGCGGCGAGGCCGGTGGGTCCGGCGGGGCTCCCATCACCAACGCGACCGGAGGCACGAGCGGCGGTGACACCGCTGCGGGTTACGGAGACGAGAGGCCGTGGGAGGACATCTACGAGCCGATCACGACTGGGGACAGGGCCGGCGCTGCGATCCTCACCATCATCCTGGTGGGCTTCCTCACGGCAGGGTGCGTGTGGGTCAGTCTGGACGAGGGCTTCAGCATCGGCAGGTTTGGTTAATTCGTGGATTTGTGTGTGGAAGGGTTGGAGTTTAGGAGTTGGTACCCCGTGGGGCAGGGTGAGATAAATTCTACGGCCGTAACATGTAACAGCGTCTTCTGCTTGAGCATTTGCTTGAATATCTACATTAATAACTCACCATTGTACAAGCGACAATTACAAGTTAAACATTCAGGAACTTATTTCCACCTCTGCATATGCAATCATCGTATCACGGAGACAGTTTGCTTACAACGCAGGCGCAGCAAGGTGTCACCGGGCCTACACGAGCTGTTGTGAGACAAACTGTGGCTGGGTAATAAGTGCCCGCGTGAAGTCGCTCAAGTGATCAGCATCAGCACGTGTGGCGTGGGTTGGGTGTCTGGCTGCTAACAAAGTTGAACCCTGAGGAGGGGCCGATAAGGTTATCAAGAGATCGGATGATGGGTGGCACGTCCCACGGCCGCATCCGCCTCCCATGGGCTCCTGGCTCCCTCCACTCTAGGTGGACCAGGCCACTTTTACCCATGGAGCAAATCGTGGAGCGTTCGAAAGTCCGGGGCCTCGCAGGACGACCACCTACAAAGATCGTGGGCAGAACAGAAAACGACATGAGAAGGAATGTAATCGCACAACCCCTGAATTATAGCTATTTTGAGATTAGCCCTGGACGAGTCAAGCAGGGGCGCTTGTGTCACAGCTTTTCGGGCGCCGTCAGCGGGAACGCCGACAGCGCCACACACGGGCCGTTTTTGGACTGTGACGGACGGAGGACGAATGAAAGCAGCAGAACGTGGCATGGTTGCTTTACATCATGAACACTTAGATGATGGCTTATCTCGTTCATGGATGTTGAAATATGGAGTACGCATGCGTTTCTACTAAAATGACAAAAGCGCGGATATCCTTGCGTAAATTTGATCTAAAACCACCGTTGTTATTTTACCATCCACAGCAAGGCAGATCGCGAGACTGCTTGCGTTATCGTCAAAGCTTATATAACTCTTAGGCCATCAATGCAATATGTTTAAGTTCACTGCGAGAGCGTCAGCACGGCCGGTGCACACATGATTATGTGGGGTATCGACTTACCTTTGAACCTGCTCCCCGACCTTCATCCCAGGATACTGCACCTCATCGCCCTCGTCCCTACCCAGGTTCAGCGACTCGAGCCTGAGGGCCTTGGCCTTGTCCGCCAGCTCCGGGACGGGGTTGAGATCAAAGTCGCTGGCGAGGTGCCAGAAGAAGGTGCTCGATATCCGGACGAGCGGCCTGTCGGGGAAGTCGCGCCTCCTCCTCTCGATCGTCTCCACCGTCCTGTCGTTGACGACGACCTCGTGGTACCCGGCCTTGACGAGCCCGCCCGTGATGTGCTCGAGCTGCTTCCCGGCCTGGACGAGGAGGTAGTTTCCCGGCGGGATCTTGACGGGGATGCGCTTGCCCGTGTTGCGCGCCCAGATGTGCAGGCCCGGGTAGCGCGAGCGCCCGTGGATGGTGAGGAAGTTGAGGTCCGTGTGGAACCCGGCCAGGATGGTGTCCTTCCGCCCGTACCTTACGAGGTCCGACGCCGTCGGCGCCAGGATGTGTGGGCCGTACCGCCCTGCGTCCTTGAAGGTCGTCTCTGAGATGCCCAGGCCGACTGCTGCCATCTCTGCGAGGCCGGATACGCTTCACATGTCCGTCGTTGTCAGTTTCAAAATGCACATAATGGCACGGAGGACCTCCCACTCACGCGTTCTTCATCGAGTTGCCCCACAGGTTCATGGTCGGCGTCCACCGCTCCCTGATCTGCGGCGCCTCGGGCACGACATTCGGGGTGTTGAGCCCGGGGAACTTGGTCTCGTACGGCGGCTGCTCCATCATCCTCCAGAAGAAGCGGCACTTGGGGTCAGGCTGGTGGCCCATGATGTCCAGGGGCCTCTGCTCCGGCGCGAGGCGCCTGATGACGTCCAGGCAGGGCTCGTCGACGGCGCACTTGGGCTTCTCGGTGTTCTCGAGCGTCGCGCCGACCTGGTAGCTCAGCTCCGGGCGCTCGTCCTTCTTCAGCTCCTCCGCGGGCTGCGCGAAGTAGTCCTCCAGCAGGTCCAGGAAGCCCTCGTTGTCCCCGGGCGACACCCGGCTGTCGTGCAGCACCAGCGCCCCGTACGTGATGAGCGCCTCGGCTGCCTTGCGGCACTCGGCCACCGCGGCGGGTGAGTCGTGTGGCGAGTTGAGGAACACGTCCAGGTCGATTATCGGCAGGTCCATGGATACTTCGTGGGTTGCCATCTTGGCAACTTTCCTGATAACAATATTTACTAGAACAAAAAGTAAGATCGTGATGCTTCTTGGTGTTGTTGTAGTTCTTTTTCAACGACTCCGAGGGTCTTTTGCACAGAGCGTCGCAAAATGTTAAACGTGAACCCCGAGGATTGGAAATGTCCTCCGCATGAGTCGATGAGACGATGGCCCGCCGGCGCGTGTGCCGTAAGAGGGAGGTGCCTGTGATAACTGCCCCATGATCCTAGCTTCTCTAACCTCTTTTGGCAGCACCGTTTCCTCGGACGGTCTTGGCCCCACGGTGCTCGCCGACAGCCGATTAGAAGCGGCTAACAACACAACTACAACACTGCTTATCGTCGCCACTTTCTGTTAGCATTCCAACATTACCAGCGTATTACTTTCGTATTACTTCCATGAGAGCTCTGAATTTTGTGCTGTCCAGGATTTCCGTACAAGATATGGCCACGCTCAATCATCGCTTTCAATAATGATATCTGGTATACCAATTGCAGGAGCTTGGCCAGGCCTCTGAAGATAGTTACAGGTGCCTTTTCAGTTCTTCTTTGAATAGCCTTCCAAACTTCATCGGATGGAAAATGTATTGCAGTCAGATGCGAAATCAGTGTTGAAATCACCGCTTTGATACCAGAGTGATGTTCAGATTACATCGTGAGTCTTGAGGAAGCATTACGTCCAGACAGAAATTTGAATACATCTCTTGCGCATTATATGAATCTAGTACAGAAGACTAGGGCCAGCAGGACAACTTACAAGTGCAAAGCTATACCAAAGCTGCGGTCTAATAGGGGCTGTAGGGTGCTGTAATTGATGAGAGCCTTGCTCATCTTAATAATACCAAGAAATCTAGATCAGCCAAACTTCTATAGCCCCTTACATAGTTGTTGGTCCAGTTGTCCATCGTACCGACGGGCTTGAGTCCGGGACAATGGGAGCTGGGGCTCACAACCCATAGGGAATGGAGTGTGGATAGGAACTACTCAGTCACCTGGCTTCTTCAAAGATAGAGGAAGGACTGCAAGTGTAAAAGCACAACTTGTGGGGTATTCGAGCTGTATGTCTCATTTGGCGATTACTATCCCCAGCATAGTCTTCATGTCTACTCCAGCACAGAATCTTCAGGGGCTAAAGGGTTCTTTCCTTGCTATCAAGCATCATAGCAGAACAAATCAGGAACAAGACCCTACAGCGCGGAACGGCTGATTCCCCACGGCTGCCAATCCTTCACCTTGGTGAGCAGGGTTTCTCAGCCAAGCTCCGGAGAAGTTCCCAGATTTTAGGGGTTCCAACCCGGAATTCCTGTAATTCTAGAGGCTGTTCGTAGTGTTCGAGGTCTCTTGACATGACTTTAGCAGAACAATAGACCCATTGTTCCAATCTGATGTCCATCGGCAGGCTTAGATGGCTGTTTGTAAAGGCATATCTCGAGTGCTTAATTATGGGAAGACACAGCAGATCATATTGATCCTGTCTCAGACTTCAATGCTGTATCCCGGCAAAAGTTGCTGATCCTCGCCTTGTCACTTCTTTAAGCGAACGGCCCGAGCCCGATGATCCCTTAGTACCCGCGGATGGGTTTGGCGCCATATTGCATGGGTGACAAAGAACTGACATTATCACTTCCTCTAGTATGAATGCTTTCTTTGTATTTGCTTTGAGTCTAATCATATGTAGAAAATTTTATCAAATTTTGAGACTCAGGCAATAAGGTCCGTTTCTATGCACACTCTCCATCTTCACGTGCTGTCACATGAATGCTGCTTCTCCAATATTCAGCTTTCCTGTCAATAAGATACGCCTATCGTGATCGGACCGGGGGCATACACTAAACGCGGTGTTCGGGTATGACGGCTATGGCATGTGAATGAACTGCGGGGGGCAATGCTACTATTAAATGCCACACCATGAGCGATTCCCAGCCGAAGTTTCTGCCCATTTTTGGCTTTTGCCTCCTGTAACAAATTTCAATTGCAGCTTTTTTGAAAAGGAGACTCTTTTACATACCGTATTACTACAAGAACAATTACAAGTTCACCATGCCGGGCCTAGCCAGTGATCTCTACGAGAATATTCTTCGTGACCAGGCCAAGAGAAACCTGGAACGACTGTCGCTTTTCGAGCCACCGCCTCCTCCACCAACGCCGCCTCCACAGTCAGCTCCAGGTCCCCAGGTCGAGAAGACGGAGTTACAGAAACTTGCTTGGGCAGTCACCTCTTCCTTAAATGAGACGACGAAACCTTCAGGATTCTGGGCTAGACTCAGGTTTTGGGTTACAAAGACCTTCGTAACATGGATTGGAGAAATAGGAGGCATGCTCGGCGCCCCTCGCATATTGGACTTCGGTTTCACCTTGAAACTTTTCACAAGGTGGAGCGAGGACAACATGGAAACCATCGACGCAGCCAAACGACGACAGGTCTTTGGAGGCAAAGGAGACATCCACTGGGCGACCACATTCTTGCCATTTATGGAGAGTATGGGAATGTATCTACGAGACGTGCAAGCACACACGGATGCCTGGGCGATGTACAGGAACTCCAAAGACGGAGGCCCACAGGGACTCGCCTCGGATGCCGTCGACTTGTACCTCGCGGCCCACAGCGAGATCGACAAGCTCGCTCAAGTCTGGGGCATGCGTTTCCTCCCGCTCTGCGACCTGTGCGACCTCTCCCCCAACGGAAGCCCTCGCTATGACGGCCCGTACTGCGGCATGTTCTTCACGACTGAACAGCAGTCAGACAAGCCCTTCATCGGCATCGCATTCAAGGGCACCAGCCCCGTCAATCTCAAGGAATGGGCCGTGGACTTCAACTATCAGCTGACCCCCGCCGCTCAGGAATATTTCGGCGGCACGCGGGTCCCCGTGTCACAAGGGGTGTATACGAGTCTCTTTGGAAATTTCCCCGGCAAGGGAGTCCCGTACCAGCAGATCCTTACGGCGACGCGGCTTGCTGCCGCCAAGTTACCAAACACAAGCGGCCGGGCAGTTCCTGCGCACGTCACAGGCCACTCCCTCGGGGCCTCTTACTCGACGCTCTGTTACACACAACTTCTGATCGATGTCGCACCGTCGAACCCCGGCCCTGGGGAGATGATGATGGGCGACGAATACACCTTCGGGGCCCCGCGCATCGGCTCTAACGAATGGGCCCGGCTGAATACCACGCTCGTCAATGTGCAACGAGGTCGGTCTTGGCGCATCGTGAACAACCATGACCTCGTCCCCCAGGTGCCTCCGACTACGCTTCAGCGTAAGCAGCGGGACTTCCATCACATCGACACAAGTGTCCACATCTGGCCTTACAAGGGCCCCGAGCAGATACCGACTGAAATTGACAAGAAGAACCCGAAACGCTACCCTATCTACAGTATTTTATACCTGATCCCAAGTCTGATAATGGTGTTGGATCATCGTAAGTCAAAGGCCCAGGTGGATTTCAAGCACGAGCTGGCTTGCTAATATCCTTCTCTTTAGTTCCCCACAGGTATTATGATTCTCTGCGATTCGCAATTGTCGACAGCCGCAAGGTATTGAATCCCGGCCCCGTTAAGGGCTTGAACTGGGTTCCACAAATCTTCAGCAGGATCATGGTGCTATACTACACTGTTCTATCTTACATTGACAACATTGTCTTTGCAATTGCTCATTTGATTCACAGATTGATTTTTGCGATTGCTTCGTTTTTCTAGTTGGGCATGGGTGTAGCCGTAGTCTACGAAAGATTGACCGCAAAGTTCATGGTCTTTGTTTGGGTGGTCTTGGAAAGTGATTAACGTCCCCGGCCCGGCTTCCGCCCCCCCCCTGATTCCGCCCCCTTCCCTCACGACCGCCCCCTTCGCCTCGTCGCCGACGACGCCGCCACCACGATAGTTGACCTCGCTTCCGATGGTGTTTCCGACTCTTCTGAAGCGTCGCTTTCTTCTGATACCACCCCCGCTTCAATCTGAGTCCTCCGAATGGCCTCGATATCGGCGAAAAGTTCATTCGGGTCAAGTTGAACCTTCTTCCTTCGGACTACCCTACTGGCTTCAATCTGGGCTTCCAACTCTCGGGCTTTTTGTGAGGACATCGTCAGATCGACGTCTATCTGGTCCCAACTTTTGAGGATTTTCCTGAAGAGGAGTCGTGATGTGGGGCTGAGATTCTTCTGACGGGCATACCGAGCCACCATACCCCTTAGGTCTTGAGATCGCTTAGGGGTCGCAAAAATGGTCCCTCGAGGCCGACAAAAACACTTATCAGTGCAGAAATGGCTGCTGGAGCTATTGGTACCGCCAGATTCCAACGATCTCGCTTCCTTCTCGCGATTATCGGCGATAAAGTGGCTTCCGAGTGCCCTATGCTTAGACACTGGCCAGAGACCAGTCGCCCGCCAGCCAGAACGTATATTTGCTTCCGTTAAAGTGTTAATTCGAGCCTTGTGATAGCAATAAAGAAACCGTTTCTTTGCCACGACTGTTGACGAATCGTGCCCTCCCTGGTGATCGAGATGCTTCTTAAATGCGAGCTTTAGAGGGCCGAAGATCGCCACATCGAGCGGTTGCAGCATATGCGAAGTATGGGCGGGCAAAAAAACGATATACACCTTATTCGAGAAGCATTCCCACATAAACTCGACCGTTGTATGTGTATGGTGCCCATCGATTACGAGAAGGCGCCATTCTAATGGGTCCTCTGGTACTGTTTGAGGAAGGAAGACCTTCCGAAGCCAGTGGATAGCAATAGGTTCCTCCATCCACCCCTTCTTCGTCGCCGTGAACTGCCAGCCCTCGTGATCTTCAAGGGCGATAGGAAACCACTGCTGCTGAATGCTGAGTCCCTTAAAAATAACGAGTGGGACGAGGAACTTGCCCGTGGCGGAGATACACTCAAGGAAGGAGGTCCACGCTCTCGAATTAAAGTCCTTCTGAAGAAGCTGGCTTCCTTCCGAATAGCCGATCGTGAGCGCCTTCTCGGACTTGCCCTCCATCAGCCCGCCCTCGTCGGCATTCCATCGGTTGGCCGGCTTAATTGCCTTCACGATAGGCAACTGCATGAAGTCAAACCACGACCCAACGTTCTTTTTGGTAGCTGCCCTTAGCCGTTTAGCCTCAACGCGCTGGTACTTACGGCTTTGGAGGATAGGGTGACGAAGGAGGAAGGCCCTCAGCCACTTCCTTCCGAGAGGAGCGACCTCCTTCCCCGACGAGGCCATTCGGGCTGCCAGAGCCCTCGTTTCCCAGCGAGTTAACGCATGGCCCAAGCTGCTTTGGTTGATAAGGAATAGGGCCAATCGATCCTCCTGATCATCAGAAAGAGGCCTCTGAGGTTCGTGAGAAACGCGCTGACTTTGCGCGCCGGCGAGGCGATCGCGAAGTGTGGAACGGGGGATATGCCAGGTCCTGCAAGCCTGCTTGACGGGCATTCCATCCCTGCACGCAACAAGGGCGTCATGGATCTCGGCTTCCCCATAGGGCTTCATGATGACTAGGTTGATGCTTGGAAGAAGTTTGGTGACCAGAAAAAATTCTCTCGGAAAGATATGGTTGAGTTTATATAGGGTGGGGGCAGACGCGTACACGCGTGAACGCGGATGTGGGGGGGGGCGGAATCAGGGGGGGGGCGGAAGCCGGGCCGGGGACGTTAAGCGTTTACCACTGTATGAAGGGACCGCCTACATACTGCTTAAGAAGCGTACGTACACGGATTAAAAACGAAACCACGTACCTATTCTCTACTCCCTCTTTGGATGTATCTGGGACCAGGATCGTGTGGTATGAGCTCCTGGGAGCACGATGGAAGCATCTGGGCAGGTTCTGGTGCATCTCGGGTACGCAAAGACGATTTCCACACAACATAATCGACGACGAAGCGATCGGGAACTTCAAGCGTCTGTGGGGTGCAAACACCAAAGTCAAATCATAAGCTTAGAAGACAATTTAATGATGAGACGATTATAATCTCCCCTGAGAGCACTGTTGGCCACCTTCATTCCCGAGGCCGGGATTCGACCCGTGTACGCAAAAATGCAAGCACCAAACCTCGTACCATTATACTCGATTATCCCTCCCCGCGAGCTGGTGCCTTTCAATCACCTTGATCCTCCTTATTTGGTTTTCTTTTGGCTTGTCGAAAATAAACGTTCAATTTTTCCTTGACGTTGTCCGTCTTTGGTGGCAGATGACTTCCAAGTTTAGCTCGGAAATTCTTACGATCCCAGAAGACTAGAATAGAAACACTGAGTGGGCCCTCAAATTTCCAAATCCCCTCGGATTCCTTCGCCCAGGCCTCGGCAGAATCTTGTTTGCTGAAACCCAACTTGAACTTTTCATGCGAGGTCGAAGAGCCTGTCACCGTCGCTTCCCGCTGACGATGACATTCGAAGGAGCTTGTCAACGTCGTTTCCACTTGACGATGACATTGAGAGGTGTCAGTTTGGTCGTGGGTCCATCCGCTGGTCTTAAGCAAAGGACCCGAGCATCGTCTGGTTCTACAAATTGCAGAATAAGGCGGTTGGTATCGCGTTCTAGCTCAACAATGATATGCGCAGATACGTTGACCTCCTTCCGAGTCATTGTGACCCAAAGACGAGCAAACCGAATTTGTAAATGATGGATGGGATGCTGCACTGGAGGTTTGTGGGTATGCACGAACGCTCGACATGTTTTCAATGCTCTCGAATATCGCATGATTTATATATTTGAGAGACATTCACACCTTCCCCGCATCTCTCAACCATCACTGAGGATCTCAGGTCGGTAGAAGATCGGTGACTTCCTAATCAAGATACCTAGGCGACTTCCGCGCCTGCAATGGCCAGCCGCCTGGCATGTGCAATTTCTCGGCCACTGCGACGTGGTCCAATTAATATTCAACTTGATAGGCCAAAAGTCTAGTGACTTGCATGTGCAGGTTCTCGCCCAGTAGTACGACCACCACTATGCCAATAGGAGCAGCAAGATGGTGCTCAAGCGCTCAGAATTGATTCCGATGTAGAGTATCTAGCTTGAATCATTCCATTAGATGTAGTCTGATATTTCACAACGCTCGGTTCATTTCCGCAAAGGTGACTCAATATATTGAAGCATTTATGTCCAAATGTATCTGGCGAGCGGACCTATAGTACCATGGGGACCGGACCCGATCTCAATTTTGTATTTTGTCTAGACTTACCAAAGAAAATCATTACTGACAGAATCTCTATCTATTCCCAAAGGCTTGTCTTCTTTTGCGTCGTGACCACTCAAATATGGCAGCAAAAGAGCTCAGCATCGAACAGCCTTGGCCATGGCTACATGCCCAGTACGGCACGCCTTTGATGAAAGCATTGCCTTCTTAGCACTGTCTCACAGAAGAGGGATTCAGGATCCGTTTACCTGAATTGCAGAGAACGCATGTGCGGAAATCACAGCGCACACTCGCTCAGCACGCAGTTCACATGGCTCTTGGAGAACCCGGTGCACAAAAGCCCCCTGGATGGGAAAACGACCTTGAAAGCCTTCAGTGAGTGTCAAATTATGTCCTTGGGGTCATTTAGGAATATCGGATAATGGCGCTTGTGGCTACTCAGATTCGTATCTGCTGTCGCTTACGTCGACAGCCTGTTTATGACAACTTCTCATGAGCTCAACGCGGTGGCGTGGATCGTGTATGATGGGTCAAGACCAAGGTGGTCAACAAACTGGAAATCTCGACCGCAGAGTTTATCAAATTTGCCCTCGCATGGAATGGTTGTTGATTCATTCGTGGTTACGGAGCTGCAGATACGGATCTGGCGAAGGTTCAATGCTGCTAGGGTGCTTGATCTGAAGGCAATATCACGCTTTTGGTAGTGATATCGTGGAGAGAAGTGGATTCGTGAATAAGGTCGGTGAGACTGGGGAGTACATGGCTTCTTGTCAAGAGGTATCCGCTGGCGATATTGCGAGTCTCTGCAAGGGCAGATCTGAAGTCGCTAGAATGGCATTTAAGAAGTCTCCAGATAACGGAAGCTAGTTATGAATATGATTATGGATTTAGCTTGGAAAGAAAAACTTCAATCAATTATATTCTCGCCTTTCCGTATAGCATTAGGTCGATGTATTATGGTCACTAACCGGTACATATACATGTAGCATTCTATCGACATTCACAGTGCCAAGCAACACCCAGGACAAAGAAAACTGGGTGTGTAAGAATCTAATCGGCTCCCTCGATAATGTCTCATGTGAGTTTAAAAGCGGGCAAAAATCGAAAGTCAGCTCCAGGTAGTTTATGGTACCACAGCCTGTCAGCTGACATTTTGATCGTTCAAATCGTATATGTACACATGTGGAGAAGCAACCAGTAAGCATATGGAATTCAGCTCACCCAATTCGAGGCAAGATTTACACCTAGTTCAAGTTGCCTCATCCTTCAGCTCGACCTGGACGCCTGGGAAGCACGCTATAGGACGAATACCACAACCCGACGACAGGGCTATTACAGGTAACCTTTAAGAACTATAACCAAGAAAGGGGCCGGGGGCTAAATCTTTGAAGAGGTGATTGAGCTGACTATGCCATGTAGCTTTGTTGATCATGCAAGATCCGCATGTGAGTGGCCAGTTTGACATACGCTATGGATTCCGGTCCTGCTGACTGGGAATCGAGAATACGAGCGCTTCAGTCAGCTTTATGCCTTTTGAGTCCAACGTTGCATTCTCTCAGCTCATACCCGGTATAATCGACTGTTTTCTCCATGGCTCCGTTTCGGCGGTCTCACCACGATTACTCATAGAACAAGCTTGGTCAGTATCACTGGCAAAGTATAAAGAAGGATCCTGCACCGGCATCTGTTCCTCGCCAGATCGCCAAGCCCCACCCATAATCATCATCTCGAGGTTCAACATTGGTCTTGATTTACAGGTACAGCCCATGCCAACTAATCCACAATACCCACTAACGATGTGTTCAGGTTCGCAGCCACTCATTAGAATTTACTGAGAATCCAAGAGCCAACACAATCGACCATGAAGGCTATAGCCCTGCTCGCCACCGTGCTCCCCGCTGCGTCAGCAGTGGACTGGTCTCTCACCGGCTATTCCTCAGACAGCTGCGACACCGCGACCACAGTGTACGAGAACGGGTCCGACGGCGTAAACTTCACCTGCTACTCTTTCGAGCAGACGGTGCACAGCGCCGACTTTGAGGGCAACAACTTTTGGTGCTTGTACCTGTTCGCGGACGGCCAGTGCGGAGAGGAGACCAAGTACCTGGCGACTGGAGCGACGGGGTGCCAGGTGGGAGACTGGGGGAGCTACTCTTTTGCCATTCCGTCTCACGGGTTCCCTTGCTGAGCGGCAACATGCACATCTAGGAGGAAGCTCGAAAGCTGTGTCTATCGGTGTTACTCAGCCATCCACCCCAGCTCCCTTCTCGGGCTTCTCGAACCCCGAGAGTGGCCCAAGGAGAATAAAAGAAGGTCGTTCTCATCCCAGGCCCACATCATGTCTCCCGACCTTTGAATATCCAAACCGCTTGATGCTTAGCTCGACGGCATGGATCTTCCGTGCCCAAATGTGACGCATCCGACCCACTTAGTATTCCCGTTATCGAAGGAATTGCAATTATGTAGCATGAACAATGTACCACGTCAAGAACGCCTTCTGCTCACTGTCCCGTTCTGACTGTTCTCCGAGTCCTAGTCAGAGGCCAAGTGTGCAGTGATGGCGGTCAGGGTCTAACCCTTGGTGAGGGGGTGGTGCCACCGTCCATCCCCAAGGTCCTTCTCATCGGTGCATCTCAAGATACCCTTCTCTGCTTTGCTCATTCCTTGCCACACTTCATCGATATCCAGCTGCATCTCAAGATACCTCTCTCTCTCTGCCTTGCTCATTCCTTGCCACACTTCATCGATATCCAGCTGCATATCAAAATGGAAACGTCCGGCTACATCAGCCTGGCGCTACTCCTCATTTTCCTATTTGGTCCGGTAAGTTTGAGCACCCCGCTTCGCCCACACGCCACGAGCATCTTGCGCACCATGCTGTCGGGGCTGAAGACGCGGAGGGGGCAAGACGGCAGCTCCAAGCAGAGTGCCTCAGCAGAAATGCAATGCGATCAAAGTCGTGAATCGAGCAGTCAGGCTGACACTTGAACAGGCCCTCTTCAGGGACAAGTCGCCCATCCCGGAGACATCAGGCAACGTGCACAAGATCACCAAGGCAGCCGAGTTCGACGCGCTGCTCAAGTCCACCAGCAACGTGGTGGTCGACTTCTACGCGGACTGGTGCCCGCCCTGCCGCTCCATCGCGCCCATCTTCTCCAAGCTGGCCGACAAGCACGCGCTCAAGGGCCACCTCGCCTTCGCCAAGGTCAACGTCGACCACGTCAACGACATCGCGGGGCGCTACGGTGTCTCCGCCATGCCTACGTTCATCTTCTTCGAGGGCGGGAAGCCCGCGCCCGTGCATGTGAAGCTGGAGAGGTCCGGCCCTTCTGTGGTTGCGGTGTACGGGGGCATCGACAGGATCAGGGGGGCTGATCCGAAGACGCTGACGGCTGTGACGACGGCCCTGTACGATAAGGTCAAGGGGGCTGCGGGTGTTACTGATGCTCCTGGTGGTGGTGAAAAGGCAGCAGAGTCTTGAGAGGGAATGCGAAGGACGCCCTGGCTGCAGCAGGTTGACCGTATGACGGGTTTACGGGCTCACAGCGTCGGTCGCCATGCTGGCTGGCCTGACAAGAAGTGGCCTGACAAGAAGTGGCCAGAGGGGCTCGGAGCCGAAGGTGGGGGTCCGGAATGCCAGCGCAAAATGGTGCTGTGAGGACCGACCCTCGTCCATTTCATCCTGGCATTTTCAACCACCGTATGGGCATGATCTGTCGACATGATTCAAATCAGCTCGAATTAACGTGGTGGTCAAAAATTACAATGCTTTAGTAAATCATCATCTTTAGTTGCAAAAAGGGGTTATTTTCAGTCACGGCCCGTTTCCGGGTTAGAGGATCGGTGCACTACCACACCAGCCCAGTGGCTACGCACGGAGCCAGCTCAGGGGCCGTGTTCAAAACAGCATTCGTTACAGCCGAAATGGCAGTGAGCAGACAGCCTCCGTGAACAAACCCAGGAAAGAACACATTGCTGCTGTAGAGTTCATCTCATTAGAATCGAAAATCCACATTCAAAAAGCCCCTCGCATTGATTTTCAACCCACCCCTCTCAGCGATTGTGGTTGCCAGTAACGCATCAACGGTCACGATGGACACATACCAGCTCAACTTCACGGGGCTGCTGGGCCTGTGCGCCGTCCTCTTTGTCGCCCAGAGGAGAAAGCCGACTCAGCCCAAGCAGGGTGCAAAGCCAGCAGAAGTGAAGAAGGATTCGAAACCCGAGCAAAAGATAAACGGCAATGAAGCATCTCAATGGCCCTTCCTCGTGGTCTTCGCCCTGGTGATGGGCTCAGACTGGCTGCAGGCAAGATTCCCCAGCCCAGACAGGCTCCCAGCAACTGGAGCCCACAAGACTAACCCATCCACGCAGGGCCCATTCCTCTACTCCCTCTACAGGGAAGAACACGGCGTATCAACAGGCATGGTGTCAACCCTCTTCACCACGGGATTCCTGTCCGGCGCCGTCTCGGCCTACGCCACGGGGACCCTCGCCGACCGGCACGGCCGCCGCCTGGCCTGCCTGGTGTTCTGCGCCGCGTACGCCCTCAGCTGCGCCCTGACCATGGTCCCCTCGCTGCCGTTCCTCTTCGCGGGCCGCGTCCTGGGCGGCGTCGGCACGAGCCTCCTCTTCAGCGTCTTCGAGAGCTGGATGGTCACCGACTTCCACGCGCGGGGGCTCGGCAAGAAGGGCGGCGACCTCAGCCGCACGTTCGGCGTCATGAGCACCCTCAACAGCGTCGTGGCTATCGTCAGTGGGGTGTTTAGCGAGTGGGTCGTCGCCGTGTCTGAGACGCGGAAGGCGCCCTTTGCTGCCGCTGTTGTCCTGCTGGCGGCGGCGGGCTGGGTCATTTCTACGCGCTGGGCGGAGAACTACGGGGATTCTGCGAAGGGGAAGCCCAAGGCGGACGGCGGGAAGGAGGAGGGTGTGGCCCCGCGACCGAAGCTGCGGGAGATGCTCAAGGACCCGCGCATCGTCTGCCTCGGGCTATCCTCCACCATGTTCGAGGGCTCGATGTATCTCTTCGTCTTCATGTGGGGCCCCGCGCTGCAGTCCGCGCACGCCTACGAGTCCGCATCTGCCGCCGCGGGCGCCACCGGCCTGCCGTACGGCATCATCTTCGCGAGCTTCATGGCCTCTGTCCTCGCGGCGTCGCTGCTGTTCAACATCGCCATGGACAACAAGCTCCTCAAGTACACGTACCTCCTCGGCGGCATCCTGGCCCTCGCCGACCTCGTCTTCTACCTCCTCGAGCAGCCGCGCTCCGAGCAGCTCACCTTCTGGCTCTTTTGCCTCTTCGAGGCGTGCGTCGGCATGTACTGGCCCTGCATGGGGTACCTCAAGGGCCAGCTCATCGACGACGGCGTGCGCGCGCAGCTGTATGGGATCCTGAGGGTCCCGCTGAATGTGTTTGTCGTGGTTTCTCTGTATTTCACCGGCGACGGTGACTCCTACGCCAAGGTCTTTGCGGTGTGCTCGAGGTTGTTGCTGTTGTCGATCGGAGCTCTGTACGCTATGGTCATGAACGAGGACGAGCTTCCGTGATTGGTGTGGCGGGTGGTGTTTGGTTCCTGGGTGGCTGCCTTACCATCCACGTACAACTGCAAGGAGAGAAGGGTATGGAACCCTATACAGAACACAAAAGTTTTTGAGTAATAATCTAACATATAAAATTGTACCTGCTCTTGTCTTCTTCCGGGTTCCGCGTGCTCTATGCAATCATTTTGGGGCCTTGCCAGGCACTCCAAACCCGGAATTAGAGGCACAACGGCCAGCCAACACTGCATCTCTCACTTGCATTGCGATTCTGAAAACTTACGGAGGAAGTTGACGTCGATGACTGAGCCCATGCCAAGGAATTCGGACCATTCTGTGCCTCTCGTGCGCCTGCATGCCGGATGGGACGCACCAGATGACCTCATTAGGAATTCAGCTTGTGGTTCCAATGCGGTCTGACGAAGCTAGCCGCCAAGCTAGGTCCGGGATTCACACAACCACACAACTCCGGAATCCGTACCCGATCTTCCCATCGTGACGACTCGACATTGCTCGATGTTCACCCATCTTATATTGGTATGATGGGTCGAATATCAAAGGTGACTGTGCTTGGCGGAGTATAAAGTCACTCTTTCACCCCATCATGTTCCCTGCCCTGGCAGACGGAGGCGCGATATTTGTAGGGACGCCTTGTATCACTGCTTGACAACAGATACATCTGCCCAAGACCCATCAGGTCCAGCTGGACCTAGTAACCCGAAATTTAATATGGCACCGCTAGAAATCCTCATAGTCGGCTGCTCCATAGCAGGCCCAGCACTGGCCACCTTCCTCCTCCTGTCCCCTCTCCCCGCCTCCCAGAAACCGCACATAACCATCCTGGAGCGGTCCGCAACCCTACGCACAGATGGCCAGAACATCGACCTCCGCGGCTCCGGGGTCACACTGATCAGGCACCTGGGGCTCGAGAGTGCCGTGAGGGCCTCGACCACCGGCGAGGAGGGCGTGCAGCTCGTCAACAGCGACAACGTTGTTTGGGCGCAGTCCGCGGCTGATAAGACTGGGAGATATCAGACGCCCACGAGCGACATTGAGATCTTGAGAGGTCGGCTGTCTGAGCTGTTGTGTAAACGGAGCAAGGATGTTAGCGAGGAGGTTGAGAGGGACGGTGGGAATGAGATCGAGTATTTGTTCGGGGACTACCTGGATGACATTGAGCAGATCGGGGACAAGGTCAAGGTGCACTTCGCGAAGAGTGGAACGCACCGGACTTTTGACCTGGTCGTCGGAGCAGACGGGCTTCAGAGCCGAACGCGGAGTATGGTCTGGGGTAGTGACGGCGAGCAGGACAGGGTGAAGAGACTGGGAATGTACGGGGCCTTCTTCAGCATGCCAAGTGGGAAGACCGACACCCAATGGCGTCGATGGTTCCACGCACCAGGAAGAAGAGGGATCATGACGCGACCGGACGAGCAGAGGGATAAGACGACGGTGTTTATGCACGTCATCAACGACCACGACGAGAGGCTGCCCAGCCTTGCTGGGAAGCGAGGTGCGGTCCAGGCACAGAAGGATATCATGGCAGAGTACTTCCACGATGCTGGATGGGAATCTGATAGGATTATCAGGGAGATGATGGCAACGAGGGACTTCTACTACGACATGGTCGGACAGGTCAAGATGGACAAGTGGAGCAAGGGCAGGGTCGTACTCATCGGCGACGCTGGGTGAGTTGTCCCATGGGATGCTTCAGCTCCCCCCCAAAATCAACACCTTCGTGGCTCACTCAGCTTACAAAAGTCCAGGTATTGCGCATCCCCCATATCAGGAATGGGCACAACACTCGCCCTGACCGGGGCGTACGATCTCGCCGGCGCTATACTACAACACCCAGAAGACCTCACAGCGGCATTCGCGCAATACGAGACGGCGATGCGCCCGCTGGTGGACCGCGCTCAGAAGCTGGCCCCGGGTATGCCACGTCTCGTCAACCCGGAGACTGCGTGGGGCATCTCCGTGTTGCTCTGGGTCTCGTATCTCTTCTGTGCCTCGAGGCTCCATCTCCTGGTGTTCGCCCTCGGCCTTGGGCCACCTGCGGATGCGGTACCTGTGGCGGACTATGGGCTGAGGAAATTGGAGGACGTCAGGCCATGAGATTTGCGCTTTTGTCTCGGGGGTCCAGTTCTAATGGGAATGAGTATGTATGCATATGCTTGATCTCCGACAACCTGAAGAACCTGGTCATACACGCCAAGATTCGACACCCATCCCTGGAGGAGAGCCTTTTCAGCCCACGCTTTTGGCCCAAATTGAGGTCGGCGGTGCTGGGGATCCTTCCCGCGTCAGCAGACGACCTTTGACAAGATCGCTCTCGGCACAGCCAGAGGGAACACTGTCCCTGTCATCTGTGTATCTCTACTGCGGCGGAACATGGGCCAGAATCCTCGACTTGATGCGCGACAGGCGCATCCACGCGAGTCTTGGGTACCAACGCGGCGCGGAGTTCGAAACGGACCCCACTATGGCAAATGGAGTCTTTTGCAAAAGTCGTAAGGACCGCGATAGCTTTTTTCCGAGCTTCGCGGAGTGTTATGTCCACGGAGAGGACATGCCCAACCCCTTTCTAGAGCCTCCTGGTCCGGAAATCAGCGACAGCTCGTTCGGCCCCGTCCCCGACGGTGAGGATGATGAGGAGGATCAGGATGTTTCAGACGTTCAGGGCTAGGCTGACGAGACTCTTTATGAGGAATTCGAGACTTGATTGAAATCGAAGGAAGCTGATGCATGGATTTGGGTCGTCTTGTTCAGTTCATTTCCTGCAACAAAGGTAGAACTAGGTACAATTATTCTTTGCTCCGTTAAACAGGGTCATCAGTCACTGTCTCGACACAAGGACATCAAATGCTAGTGTGAAATCAGTGGGCACTCAAAATTGTGTCATGTGCCTTGCCTTCCAGAATCCGTTCATGTCATTTTCTTACCCATACGAAATCCGATCGAATTCTCAGGTGTCTTTTTCAAAGCTGGTATGCTAGGTTATCCCAAAGGAGGTTATCTTATGACAGATTATCTTATAGTAGGTCATCCTATAGGAGCTTGTGTACCTACCTGGGTAGGTGGTGAGTACTGCCCAGGTGATTCGCTGGGAACCATATATTACGTCTTGATGAATGCTGGAACTAGTAAGCTGTACTACATGGGTGTTCCTCAGTAAGACTTCCAGCACACGATTTCAAAATGAAGAACTGTTTGAAACATCATCGCCATGACGTTATACATTCATCATGATTACAGTCTTGCCGAGTTTCGAATACCTCGCAGCTCTCCCAAGGCCCCACGCTTGGTCGCGGAAGTGATGCCGGATGTTGACGCGACTCTTGTCCTTCCTGAGATGATCTCCTTGTTCGCTGAATTCTCTGTTCAAACCTGACTAAAATTGAGTCTCCCAGGATCATTGGTCATTTGAGGTCCTGACTGTGTGAGCTCTCTCCATGTGCCTTATTGCGACGGATCCTTCTCATCTCTCCTCCTTGGCCCGTCCGAGAACAATGCAGACGGATATTTGTCATTAGTAGCACCCCAAGGCATTTCCACTCCCTGTTTGCTGTCGCCAAATTCCTGTGGTGTCTCGTTTGCGGTTACTTCACAAGCGGATCAATGAGCTAGTGCAGGCTGAGCAAGAGTCAGAAGTCGCTTGGAGCTTGGCTCGGCGTCCGTAGGTAATGTATCCAGTGTAGGTCGGGATTGTGTTTCATCATAATTGTACCGTCGCCGTATCTCGTGATAAGACTGTATGAATATGATGAAGTGGGTTAAACTGACAACATATCAGTCCGATCATTCTAGGCGTCGATGATTCGATTGGGGCTAATATACGCTCTTAGGCATGATGGGTGTCACTTAGGGCCCGAAAAATCACATTGGACGCACCTCTGGGCAAGTCTTAGGGAAAATGCACCAAATCCCACTTGAAAAGTCGGACCCCTTACTGGGCCGGCTTGCTGGTTTTGCCACACATCCTTACCAAGCTGCAGTCACCTCAAAGCCATCAAAAGTTCCAAACGTGTATCTCATAGAGCTTCAACACAGACACCTATTTTTTAGTATATCTTCAATTGACAAGGGCCAAAGTCAACTACCTAGATACTTGCCTTAGACTACGTCATTAAGAAGGCATGAACAGACAGTCTTCCATGAGATCCAGACTGGCTGAAAGCCAAATATATAGGTATATTGTGGCTGTCCACAAGCCGTGGAGGTTGAGTACCTGGGCTCTGCTGACACCGCCGCCACTGCTTCATCGGCCACTGCTTCATCGTTGACTGTAATGTTGACCTGTCTATCGATATCAGTTGCACGGGAGCATTATCCTTTCCTCATGAGTCTGTTGTGATGGATACCACTGATTCCTTACTGCATATTGCAACCCCAGACCACAGCTCTTCTCTGCAAATCCAAAGTGAATACGAGACCAGCCAAGGAAAGTGCAAATCAAAAGCCTGTCAAGGGAGGGGCGACCCCAGGAGACCAGCAATGATCGTCATATAATATCTGCTGCGTCACCCCAAGCTGCACACGTCTATCAATTAATTTATGACAAAGCCACTCAGACAGGCCAAGATTAGCCACACTGGCCTGTGGTGAAACACTACAGACTGTCAGCTCGGGGGCCACCTTGCATTGCAGATCACTTGAGAACAGTCATGTGTTACAGTTTTTAATCAGCCAACATCCGCCCACCCAGCATTTACTGTCCGCCCACCCAATACAAAAAAACAGCTGCACGTACCACCAGATAAAAGGTATCTTTCTGACTAATTAGAAGTAGCTTTATCCCGCAGTAATAAGGATAAGCTGTTTTCCTATTTAGGCGGTACTTAAAAATACAAAGAGATAGCTTTCTAGCTTTCTAGCCTTCTGGCCCTCTGGCCTTTTAGCCCTTTGGCTGCAGCACCCTCTGGCCCTCTG
Organism: Diaporthe sp. PMI_573; assembly: GCA_021399435.1. Lineage (NCBI taxonomy): Eukaryota > Fungi > Ascomycota > Sordariomycetes > Diaporthales > Diaporthaceae > Diaporthe > Diaporthe sp. PMI_573. The sequence continues at coordinate 498,468 of JAJTUP010000024.1, read as the reverse complement.
GCCCTCTAGCTCTCGGGCTTTCCGCCCACCCATAGGGCTTTCCGCCCACCCATTGGGCTTTCCGCCTAGGCCTTTTGGCCCTCTGGCCCTCTACTCTTACTAGAGCCAGAAAGCTAGAAAGCCAGAGGGCCAGAAAGCTAGAGGGCCAGAGGGCCAAAGGGCCAAAGGGCCAAAGTAGCTTAAAGTATATAGGCTTTTTTTTTGGCTTGGCAGGGTACCTTTTTTCTAGTGGTGTGTGCAGCTAAATTTTTGTACTAGGTGGGCGGACAGTAAATGCTGGGTGGGCGGACGGAAAACCATGGGTGGGCTGACGTTGGCTGGTTTTTAATGCAGGCTCTAGCATAGCTTTAATTCCGTCCGCCAAACCGCAGGACAAAATAACATGCAAATAAGACACTATGTAACAAACGGTCAAAGGTTTTCAGGCTGTGCGGTCATCGGTGGCCTGCTCAAAAAGCAAATGCCTTCCCATTTTTATTTCTCCTCGGCTGAGCCTAGTCCTGAGGTCAAGTTCTGCTTGATTAGGTGGTTCTGATGAAAATCAACCATTAAAGGAAGCCATGGAACAAGCCCAAAATAATATGCAAGGCCGTGATACGTTCACAGCCCCGATTCCGGCGACTTGCTTTGATGATTGCAGTAAGTTTCACACAAGACTTAAGGGTTAACGCAGTACCGATCCACTGATTCGAAATTAGATACTGCCAATCTCGACGCACAGGTACGAGGGACGGTATCCTCTCTATGCGACCCTGGGAGTGCATTCTCTGTTGACTTATAGAAGTGTAAGAATTGCATAGACCAAAACGCGGGTGAAAATGCAACGTCAGGGCGGGAATACATAGACAACTCATTTGCTCAGTACCTCGGTTTTTGTAACGCCACCGCCTCAACTACTACAACGCAATCAATCGCTACAATACCTACATCATGGCTTACTTACTATGAAAGCTTCGAGCCGATTACAGCAACCAACATGTTCTTTTCGGGCGCAACGATCTCGGAAAGCACAGTTGTTTACAAGAGCATCAACATCACCTCAACAATACCTGCATATTTCTTCCACGTCTCAGTCCAGTCCCTGGTAATTTCATATATCCCACCCGCGGTATTCAGCGACCTTGCGGTATCGGCAGCATCTGCAGCCTCCGTGGCCTCCGTCACCGGCGATGCGACTAGCCTGATATATGCAGCCCTCGAGGACTTATCCCGGCCGCCATGGTTTTCCTCCGCCGTTCCATCTATTTACACGGCAGAAATGAGTGCCTTAGAGGCGAGCATAAACGAATTGAGGGCCACACTTGTCTCGACAACGTTTGTCTCGACCGCGAGCGATTCGGCAGCTCCATCAGTAAAGTCCTCGGTAAACGGCACGACCTCCACTGGTATGTTGATTGCGTCCCGGCCTGTCCCGCCCTAATATGATACGCCGGCTGATCTCACTTGCTAATCTATTTGTTTCCTAGACTCAGGCAATAAGGCCTGGATAGTTGGCGCTGTCGTCGGTTCAGTAGTCGGTGCAGCCTTAATACTGCTCTGTGTAATTCTATTTCTGAGGCATCAGAAGCTTGCTGCGCGGGTTAACAAACAGCCGGATGACCAGGGCTATAGCACACATATGACAGGATTCAAGCCCGAGCTGCACTCAGAGTCTGTGCAGCTGCCTCCACAGGTCTATGAGATGGATGCCTCGCAGAGCCTGTCAGAGATGGCAGTTCATGAGAAACCCCAGGAATTAAACGCTGACCAAGAGAGCAAGAGCAAGAAAACAGGAGGACGGTCTTCTTAATGAAGAAGCAATTCCGTGCTTCGACTTCTATGTTTGGCCGAATGGGCTTCAGGGGCTCAGGGACCCAGACATCAGCACCACTTTTCCGAGAAATCGTGTACTGATGATCCTGTTGCCCGTCAAGGGAATCAAAGCAGGTAGACAAGGTGTGTCCACAGATAGTTGATAGGATATAGAGGGTCTCCGGATACACTGAAGGACCCTGAAGAGATTAACAGACTCATAGAATCAGTTGAGCTCAGACCACCACACACTTGAGCTACCAGCGCGTCTGGCGACTTGCCTCTGGATGTGAGCACGATTACCTGACCGCTGCGGGAACCCTGCCAAGCCAAGCAATCGCTGCTGTGTCTGCGTAAGGATTCCGGCTGCTCATATATATGGCCATCCATGCCTGCACGGTTACGAACGGGGCAAAAGCCATCACACTGCACACTATCGAGGAATGGCCCATGCAGAACGCCTGTGGTGGGTTCGAAAAACTGCATATGGAACATATAGCCAAGCTAAACATATGACGGGGGGACGATGTATGGCATGAGATACATGACGGGGAAGTCGAGCAGAACCACCTTGATCGAGACGCCATCAACAAGCCCCGCATACAGCCCATCCGCCAGGAAATGTCCTGCTCAGGCGGACCGTCACGGCAGCGCCTTGTTCACGAACAGTGTCTGCACATTGCAAAACGCCTTCAGGCCATTCAACCCCCACTCGGAGCCGATGCCACTCTCCTTGTGGCCTCCAAAAGGGGCGATGGGGGAAAGGTCGAAGTGAGTGTTGATCCATACGTTTCCGGCTTCGATCTCCTTGGCGACACGAGTAGCCCTGCTAATGTCGTTCGACCAAACCGAGGCACCAAGACCCATGGCAGTGTCATTTGCACGGTAGATGACGTCCTCCTCATCCTTCCAGGAAAGGAGTGGCACGATGGGCCCTTTGATATAATTAGACCTCCGCTGCGAGTAAGTCGAGGGGCATTGTTCACCTACCAAATGGCTCCTCGACAACAATCCGTGACTTCTCCGGCGGACGATCGATGATAGTCGGCGTGATATAGTAACCCTTCTGAGGACTATCGTCCATTTTACCTCCCAGAGCCACCTCCCAACCTTGCTTCGCAATATCATCAAAAAAGGTCTTGACACGGTCGTACTGCATGCGGTTCTGGACTGGCCCATGTGTGACACCTGGCTTGGTACCTTCGCCGATGGCGTATTCTGCTGCATGCTTGACCATGGCCTTTTTGAATGCCTCGTAGATAGACTCGTGGACGTAGATTCTCTTCAGACTAATGCAGATCTGACCAGAGTTGAGGAATGCCCACGTTGCGATCTGCTGTGCGACTTTCTCGACATCTACGTCCGGGAAGACGATGGCCGGATCATTCCCACCTCTGTTCTCTGGGTCAGAATAGCCCCTTCACGTGTCAAATCCATGTAGATTTCATACTTACAGCTCGAGAGTTACACGCTTCAGCGTCTTGCTTGCGCTCTGCATGACGGCCTTGCCCGTACTGGAAGACCCTGTGAAGCTGATTTTGTCGATTCCAGGGTGGCTAGTAAACCAAGGACCTAGATTATCATCCCCGCTGAGCGACTGTACGACACCAGGAGGGAAGAATTGCTGAGCCAGCTCCACAAGCTTCAGCCCGCAGTACGGGGTGAAGGGCCTGCCAGGTCTTGTCAGCACGGCCGCTTCGTGTCTTCACGCCAGTATTGGAAAAAGGAAAAGGGATTTCGGTTTCTCCGACTCACGATGGCTTTACGATAATGACATTGCCTGTCAGCAGTGACGGCGCTATCTTTCCTGTAGCCAGCATAAGTGGGAAATTCCATGGAACGATAGCTCCCACAACTCCGATGGGTGTGTATCGTGTTGTAACTGTCCTCTTCTCGTTGTCTTCGATGATATCTTCTGGTAGAGAAATTCCTGCCATTCCTCTAATCCATGCTACGGCTGCTTCGGTCTCAGCATCGGCTTGTGCTATCTGATGTCTTGTTTCAGTACGCTCTCGTCAAGTATTCCACGGACGATCCTTAAAACTAACCGGCTTTCCTTGCTCAGAGACGAGCAGGTTACAGAACGATGCCTTCAGGGACTCGATAGCGTCGGCATAAGCCAACACAGCATCGCGTCGCTTTTCATATGGCGTCCTGGACCATGCTTTCAAGGCTGCTTTAGCTGCCTTCACGGCCCGATCCAGGTCATCTGGAGTTGCAACAGGAACTTCTTTCTTTGGCTCCAGAGTCGCTGGATTGATTCCATGACGAGTCTTCTCCGTCACTGCGCCCTTGCCGTCGATTATTTGAACAAAGTTGTCTTGAAAGTCCATGGTTCCAGGAAGCGTGGTTTGCCTAGCGCCACTCTGCCGATTTCTTGATTTTCGGATATTGTTGTTGAGTGTGGCTCCTGTCAAAATTCCAGAGTTGCTCCCAGTCGAGAACTTGGAAAACTCAAAGAGCAGGCCATTTATATAATCTAAAACATAACCGTCCTTGGTACCCCTCTCTGCATCAACTATTGCGGTCCAAAGGTCATCGCGTGTCGAATCGGGAATAGCAAAGATATCCAAGCCCGGACCTTCCGCTAGATGAGTAGCCGACTTTCTCGTGCGCCATAAGACATGCCAAGACGGGGTGGGCGCTTTATTGGTCTCCTTGACTCCTCATGATGCTTTGGTGACACAACAGTTGCACAAATTTGAAACACAAACGATGGCCGATGATCCTCGTGTTGGTGGTTCAGCTATTACTCAGTGGGAATCAACAAGACGTCAAGTCGTGTCCCGATATAGCAAACATTTTGCATGCCGCTCCAATGTAGTCAACTGCTGGAATTGTGTTTACACACTATGAAAAAAGAGTAAATCCTTCAAGTCGCCGCGTGGATGACACTAGAAAGGGCGGCACACAACTGATTCGGCTGTATCTGGCACTACGCCCTAGATCGTGGACTTCCGTCAAAACCGTAGCGCCACTCTTACGCTATTCTACATCGAGCAGCCTTTGAGGTGATCTTTCCCCCGCCACGACCCCTCCCCAATCGGCTATTGCCTGGGCCAAGTAAAAGCCCCTGCTGGCTGAAAATTCGGAGGTTCAATAATTATCGGCGCCGAAATGGGCGCCGCTGCCAAGTGTAACGAGGTTGCCGTGGGCTCCGTCTTGGAAGTGATCTTTTTGCGTAGATTGATAAATGTCTCGAAGGCTTTCACGTTGATTTAAAGGACCTCCTACTAGTAGGTGCCTGGTGGAACCGTTGTCGATGCCTCTAGATATCCTTTCGTTGCATTTTCCCAGGCGCAGAGCCTAAGAGCAAGGCGCTCTGCTCGGGGGTATCCTGAGAGAAATGGGGAAGATGTCTCACACTCGGCCCCAAAAGTTATGCACTTCTACGGTGGTTTGGTCAATGTAGCCAACCATACAAGCCTGGAAGCCTATGTCATATCAAGAAGTTGGAATGAATCCAATTCAACGAAAATCCTTTTGTCAGTAGATCATGAACTTTGGGCTCGACAATGCAAACTACGATGACGGACTGGAGGGTCAGGTACGGTGGTTTTACAGCTTGTAATCGTAATGAAACATTCTGTGTAAACCGGCAATTCTAGACCGGCGTCTTACATCTTCCAGTAGGAGTACACTCACTATTCCTTGAAGAAAATGTAAGGAATCCACTGCCCCACGAGATAAGCCACCTTCCAAGAGACTGCCTCCATCAGCGAGGGGTATCATGAGCCTTGGAAGGCCAGTGACTCCAACACATGTGCTCTGTCCGTCGATCACTGGCGGGGAGTGCAAAAGGGCTATCTCAAATAGCTAAAGTGAACGCGAATGAGACTGTGTCTTAGTGGCACACACGATGGCTTCTTCTTCAGGCCTATTTGCTGGCAAAGGATTGGATACATACTCAAGGGATGTGGGGGCACACACTCCCGTAACTCCCCAGTCTGGGGCTACCGGAGTGCCTCCGGGTGAGAAAGCGTGCCTGCACCAGACTGAGGAATTGGAACCCCGCCCTGCCTCTATGCGACCCTTACGAGATGTGGCAGTTGGTTAAATACCATCCAGGGCTCCTGGCCAGTCCAAAACTTCCATTCTATTTGTGTTTCCACCGCCTTGCAACCAACAATAATCCCAAACCACGCCGTAGTAACGATGACTGACGTGCACAAGTCTGACGCTGAGGCTCCACCCAGTGAAGTCAAACGCAGCCACATGGAGGTGGACTCCCCTCAGCGGGAGAATGCGGTCGGTTACAACGAGTATCTAGAGGCTCGCTACCTAGAGTTTTCCGACGCGGAGGTACGTTAACTCGCGATCCCCGTCTTGCCGGACCGACACACTAGCGTCTCTAGCTGACATCGCCCTAGGCGAAAACAGTCCGATGGAAGCTAGATCTTGTTGTTCTTCCCATGTTCTTAGTCACTCAGGCATTACAATTCATGGACAAGACTTCTCTGAACTACGCCAATCTTTTTGGATATCAGGAGGCCTTGGGGCTCAAAGGCAAGGAGTTTAATTATCTCTCTGCAAGTCAGTTCCCTCCGCCCATGCTCACCAACCCTATCCAGCTTTTCTGCCAAATTCACAGCCTAATAAAGAGTCACAGTGGTGTATGCTGGCTACTTCTTCGGGCAGTACCCCTGTGGCTGGTTAATTGGAAAGTATCCAGCCCAGAAGGTCATGGCCATTAGTGTTTTCCTCTGGGGTCTGATGGTCGTTCTCATGACCCAATGCCGTGATTACTCCAGCGCTTGTACGGAAATTTCTTCATTACCCGCCTTCTCGTATCCCTTAGCTGACTTGTTTCCCAGTGGCTGTACGTTGTATGTGAATCCAAAACTCCCATAATCCGCCAGTGGCTTAGCTGATAGGCACCACAGTCATCATGGGTGTTTTCGAGGCTGCCGTCACTCCGTAAATTACCACGATTCAACTTCTATCAACATTCGATGGTTTAGGATAAATACTAACTTGTCCCAGTGGTCTGACTCTCATGACCGGCTTCTGGTATACCAGGCAAGAAATCCCTCTGCGACAGTGTATCTGGTACTCTTCGCTCGGCTGGGGCGGAATTGTATGTCTCGTTTGGCGCTTGCACTACTGGTATTGGAAAGAGGCTGACCATATTCTCTCAAGATTGGCTCCTACATCTCCATGGGTGTGTCGAAGCTGCCCGTCAACCTGAATCCTGAGCGATGGGAGTTGATCTTCTATATTGTGAGATTGATGTCCCTCGACATATCTCCTGTCCTGGAGTATCTGCTGATGTGTCTTCTAGCTGGGCGGTGTTACTTGCCTCTGGGCTATCATCATCTGGACCTTGCTCCCCGACTCACCGTCCAATGCGAGGTTCTTGAACCATCGGCAGCGTCTTATTGCCGTCAAAAGAGTCGCAGGAAACGAAATCGGTATCAAAAACAAAAAGTATGACAAGAGCCAAACGATCCTCGGCTTCACCGATCCCAAAACGATCTTGCTTTTCATCTCGGTATTTGCTGCGTATGTGCTATTCCCTGCCTGAGTCATTTGACTGGAGCTCAAACTAATCATTCGTACCTTTGTAGTGCCATCCCCAACGGGGTTGTCAACTCGTTCTCAACCATCATAATCCGAGACATGGGCTTCAGCACAACTATGACGACCCAGCTCAAGTCGGTTGGGGATGCCGTTCAGATTGTCGGTCTCATCATTGGTGGAAGCATCATTCTAAACGTCCCCAACTGTACCTCTCACGAACTGGTATATGATCGGACTGCCCCCTTAGCTGACAAAATCAATAGCTCGTCTGATCACAGCTACGGTTGCCAATATGATCTGCACCATCTCAGCCGCCTGCATGGCGTATCTCCCCCAAGACAACACCTGGGGCAGGCTGGTCTGTTTCTGGTTGGTCAATACACAGTCTGTTGGATTCACAGTGTCTTTAACCACCATTTCATCCAACATGGCTGGGTACACCCACCGTTCTCTGGCTAGCGCAATGATATTGTTAGTAACGCGCCCCAACATTGATGATCCGTGACTAACAGCTCACAGCACTGCTTACTGTTGGGGTAACTTTGCGGGTCCTTTCGTCGTGGACCCAAAAGAAGCTCCTCACTTTACAGGTGCGACCATTGGGCTGCTGGTTGGATACGCCATCAAATTCTGCTGCCACCTTGGGCTGCTTGGTGAGTCTATACCACTTCTTTACCCGTTTTCTTCGTTAGCTTACTCTTCCCGCCCAAGTTTACATGTTCTCTGTCAACAAATATCGCAACAAAACCCATGGGCCGCCGAATAAGGAGAGAAGCAATGAAGCGGGTATGCGCGATCAGACTGAGTTTGAGAATAAGGACTTTAGATATGTACTATAGATCTCTGTTACAACCGAATTGGGTTTGTTTTAATCCAATTCCGTGTGTAACAGCCTGTTTTCTTTGAGGTTCTGACCGACATCTGTATTGTGGTCATTAAAAGCACTCAAAGTAAATTGTAATCGTGTGTCCTAACCTGGCATCTATTTACTAGATACCGGTGTGTACATATGTGACTGCCTCCGATGAACATAATGCAGCCGATACTATTAGTACTGGTAGTAAAGTTGATGAATCTCTCGCAATTCTGTAAATGGAGTTCGTAGATCACAGTACGGAGACAGACAAGAGAAGTCACCCACTATTTCTGCTCATGTTAAAGACACCGAGGGGGTACTTAATTGAATAATCTCCGTTGAGGTCTTTCAAAGCCCTGCCCCCCCCCCCAAAGTCCCTCGTGTGTCAGTCAACCCATTAATTTTGATATTTAGAGTGATTATGCGTCTAATGGAAGGGTTTCCAACGGGGGGCATGAATCGGATGAATTCTCTACTGTGATACAAACACCCTGAGCAATCATTCTCCTGGAAGGGGGCCGCACCTTGCCGTTGAGGTTGGGCACGGATTCTGTCCCAAGAGACACATCGAGGCCCAGACCACCTGCATGGGAATACCCCCACGCGGAGGAGGCTTTTGTTTCAGCCCAAAAGCAATCAATGACCGAGCTGAAGATCCCATCACGATTTGTGCTACCGGAGATGTGAGATTCAACGCGGCAAAGCTTGGGGCTTAAGCGCGTGCAGAGGTCGTACGAGCAGCCAGCCTGCTTGGGGGCCCCTCAGGTGCAAGCTCAAGGGCGGGCTGCGCACAGCTTCGCCACTGATAGCTTCAGCCTAGAGACTTCATGGTGGTGGCGCTGCCGTGGATACACATTTGTCGCAAAAATGATATGAAGCTACTCCGCTTGCTATTCTTAGCGATGAGAGCCATTCCAGCGGAAGAACCAGAATCATCATTTCAGATTCGTCACTCTTTACCTGTTTGACTATTCACGTCCATCTCCGGAAGCCTGAGTTGGTCAAGAAAGAAAACAGTGTAAAAAGACCCAAAAAGCATGTGGCTGCACTGACGTGAGATTCCAAAGTGTTACGTGAAACGGCCTGGTCAAGAGTAAGCGAAATGCTTTCATCTCTTATGTACAATGTTGTGATACCCAGGTATTATCCAGCCTAGATCAGCCCAAGACACTGACACCTGTACCACTCATCCTCAGTCTGAAAAAAGAAGTTTCGTTTGAAGTCGGTCCCGAGAGCTATTTAAATCCATGGTCATGTAAGACTTCTTGTCGAAGACATTCATTTGTTGCAGAATCAACGTTCCATGGTTCCTATTCTCCTCTATATCCTATTCCACTCCCATCCGGATCACGACCAAGCAGTTTGCCAGCACCATACTCAATCGGCCACGAACCATAACGTTGTATCAATGACATTCAAGCAAAGACTGCACGCCATGGGAGAGATGATCAATCTGCGCAGCCGACGGGTTACACGCTTTCTCCACCCTTCGGTCCTCTGGTCCGTATTCGCAATCTTCGTCGCCGCCAGCACCGGCACCTTTGCAGCATCGTGGCGCCTCGAGTCCGACGGGAGCCGTAACCTCGACAGCAGCTTCTACAATCTCCTTAGCCAGAGTTTCCTCACACTGATTGCGAGTTGGTGTACCGTCCACCCTGTCCTGCACGATCACCTCAGCAAGCGCCGTTCTCGCGTCGAGCTCCCCGCCCCCAAGGTGGTTTTCATCTTCTCTTTTCTGACGACGGCTTTTGCGGCGGTGGCGGCGCCGGTGGCATATTCCAGGCTGCGCGATCGTGCCTTGGCGGAAAACATCGGCAACACTATGAATTTTGTCTCTACTTTCTTTACGGTGGTCACTGCAAGCCAACTCGCCGGAGGGGTTATGCGCATCACGGATTAATAAATGGTACACTTGTCCTGACAGCGGATGCCTACCCTTTAGGCATGGGATGTTGGCCGCCTGTCACGACTGTAATAAGCGAGAGACTTCGAAGCACAAATTGCAAGTTGATAGACAATCAATAGAACATGCTCATATGAATTCAATTCCTCTCGTATCTGGGACCTATTCAACCTGCTTCACAGCATGGTCCTGACAGTCCGAAGCCGACTTCTGTTGACAGTCGCATTTATGCAACGTTTTCAAAGCTGTGAAGATACAGATGTTAGCGGGAAGTTTCTTATCATCAGATGATAGAAGAACTTACTAGAAGACAGTAGGATTTGTAGCGTCCTCGCCCCCAAAACCGAGGAGTTTGAATTTTCCTTGGGCCCCATCGAGGAAGATCATCTCGTCCTCGCTAAAGCCCAGGGCGGCAGGAGAGATGTATTTGCCAAATCGTGATTTGATGACAAACAACCTTGGGCCAAAAGTAAAGAAGCTACCTCATCGTGTCAGAATCTTACCATCGAGTGACTGCTGCTTTGGAATAGTACTGACCCTTGTCTCTGTAAGCCTGGAGTAGTCGCCATCAGGTCTCTAAAGGGCGCTCCTGTATTTGGATCCCAGGAATCCCTATTCACCACTAGGTCTGTTTTTCCTATCGTCAGCTTCATTTCATTCAACGAATCGCCGCTAGAAGCTCCCTTACCGCGAACATTATAGACCCCTGCCTCGCCTGAGGTACCAGCCCGGAAGTTGACGAGCATATCTAGCGTTTCAGCATTCAGGGTTGTCCGCCTCAACACGGTCCCCTCGAAATTTGGGATCTTGTCAACTGCCGTGCGTAGTAGGTCTGGCTTGATGGTGTAATACGCTGCCCATTCCTGGATTGCGACTTTCTCCTCATCTGTGAGACCAAACTGGGTTTGAAAGTCCTGAGTAATGACTTTCTTGCCACTGAGGCCGTCCAAGTCGGCTATTCTGTCATTGTACGTCTTGAGGTCGGGATTCGTGAAAGGTGCCTCTAAGTCCCTCCCAGACGTCATGAAAGTTGAAAACTCATTGTTGAGGTCATCAAGGAGAGTCTTCTCCTCCGCCGTCAAGCTGCCACCCGGAGTCAAGACCTTCGGTGCTGCTGGCTCTGGCGCCGGAGGGTCTGCTGGCGGTGGAGTTCCACCTCCCACTTCGTCATCCGACAGGTCGGAATCTGAATCAGAGTACGAGTAGGAGGAACATGCCACCTCTAAGTTGCCAGCCCTTTTAACCGCGGCGCCGGTGATTCTGTTACAGTTTCGGAAACCTTCTCAAATATCAGCGTTGTAGTTCGATAGAAAACGACTTGGATTTAACTTACCAGTCTCTTCTGCTGTCTTCAGGGTAGAAGCGGCCTCTTCCTCGGATGCGAAAGCGACAGGCTCTCCCTTTGGACCAAGTTTGGAGATCTTGACGGTGGAGCCTCCTTCGACTGCTTCCAGGACAGTTCCTCCTGTAACTGCTCTGGACTTGAAGAAGCCTCCCAATTTGGCCCACGTCTCAGGCGCGATGGCCTCGGCTGCTTTGAGTGCATCCGCGATTGGCATCAGCAACGTGATGATATCCGCAGTAATGCCACCAGCCTGCTCGATCTTTCCGTTGTATTCCACAGTCGGGGCCTCGGCTTGGTGTATCTTCCAGATAGACTTGCATTTATTGGCCAGGAAGTCGTTGTTGAGGGCTCCCGACAATCCGACGCACAGAATCTCTGCGTTCTCGATGCTATCTTGTGCCAACATTTTGACTGTTCTAGAGACCTGGTTAAGCAATGACTTTACCATACCTGAATTTTGAACTGTCAGCCTTTGAAAACAGAAAATCTCACGATGCAAGCTGCCCGTACCTATGATGAATTGCTCTGCAGCATGGTCCCAATCCTCTTTGGGAAATATGGAGTCTATGGTCTGTCTCTCGACAAGCTCCTGAGACCGCTTTGAAGAAGACGAGCCACCATTGCCAGAGCCCACAGGGAACTTGATACCAGCAAACAGATCCGAGGCACAGGCCGCGCCGCTGGGGTTGGCAACACAAGGCCCCAGAGGTATGGCTTTGGCACAAGCCTCCAAAGACGAATTTGCGTCCGAGATCGGGATTCCGGCCGCCGCGCTGCTATCAACCAGATCGGCGCAGAATGCTGGAAGGTAATTCAAGATACAGTCCGTCTGCTCCGGGTCCGTGTCACAGCCTGCTGGTGCGCCATTGAATGCCGTAGCGATGAGGCAGTCCATTGAGTCAAAGTTGGGCACCCCGTCGGCTGTCACGCATCCCGGGAGCTGGACGACTGGGGTGAAGGTGCCCGATGAGGGAACAGCAGCTGTTGTCAGATTCGAGCGCTGGCTACTCGACACGTATTTCCCATCGGGAACTACAAGCTCGGATGAGTTGGCATCGTAGAGGCAGAACAGGGAGTCACCCCCGTTGTCCTGGGCCGCCAGCTGGCCTTGCCCTCCAGACGGCGGGACCGGGGTGTCCATGGAGTGAGTGAGAATGGAGGAAGAATTCACGGGATTGTTCGAGCGGATGGTGTCGACCTAGAAGGTCCCGAGGTCGTTAGCAGTAAGACTTGTGACAAGAAAGGACCTAGCAAGTACCCAAAATATTTGAGGATCAGACCCATCGCAGTTTCCAACCCCGATGGTATTGTTTTCAGCAATGCTCTGCCAACATCCTCCACCTGACCCCAGTGGCTCCGCCAGCTTAATATTTGTGAAGGTTGTTGAATCATAACGAGTGCCAGCGACGCTGTGGAACCCATTGGTGATGTAGAACGAGGTCACAGCTCCAGCGGGCTGATTGGCACCGGTTGCAATAACCGAGCCATCAGACCATACTTGCCAATAGGCAGTGTCTGAGGTCGGCGCTGTGTCGGGGCAGGAACCCTCGACAGTACCAAATACTGTCAGGCGGGTGGCTATTGTCTAAATTCAATGTCAATTTGGATCTTTGCCATCACCGGGCGTGTCGAGCAGCATACCCAGTTCACTCTCGCAGCGACCAGTTCATTTAAAGCTATGGCCCCAAGAAGAACCCGCACGACCAAGTTAGTCATTTTGCATAAGTTTGTCTCCGTTGTAAGAGGTCGGTTTGCAGCAAGAATGGTGGGCTATTTCGTTCAAATATGATTCTGAATGAGCGGAACGGCCTCGTCTGAAATGATCTTGGCCTTGATAGATGACTGAAAAGAATGGACAGGTCGGGGACTACAAAAGGAGTGAAGATGGCAACTGGCAGTGAACATTCCCCGAAAGACTGGCAAAGACAAATATGAAGATATATGTGTGGCTTGTAAAGCGATCAGGAGCTTCTCCTATTATTAGCACTTGCAGCCTTGGTAGCCTTCACTGATCAATGAATCTAGACAAGACAAAATACTGGCTATAATTTAGGTTGCCAAGAAGCGATCCAAGGAGCGATCAAACATCCCAATCGCTCCTGATGATTCCCGATTCGTAGTCGCGAGAACTACCGAAGCCAAAGACTGCCCACAAATGAATGGTACATAACTACATGTAATATCTACTCAAGAATTTCACGTTGCTACGCTCAATCTAGGACTGCTATATGCCGCTTCTACGACGTTGGTTAGGGCTGGCGAATAAAGTTAATTGTACCAGGAGCGCCGTTCAGGCGGGCAAAAATAACCTCTTAGGCTGCCGTTGGGGGTATAGCGTGGCTATGAGCCACCCCCAACATTATCAAGCTCAAACACAGCGATGACTCGCATAGAGCTTGGTGGGCGGTGTGTTAATGATCTCAAATTAGATACTAACTCTGATAATTACTAAGGCGTCTCGGCCTTGTGGTGCTTTGTGTTAGACAAAATGAGTCTGCATACATTAACGATGTGCAGTATGGGGGTCAGCATCCAGTCGCGCGTTGTGGAAAAGTCTTGTTCCTCGCATCAATTGCGACCTCGCTCTGCTACGCAATAATCGTCCCATATGACTGGATAATTTACCTACCCATGCTCCGCCTTGACGGTGTCACCGTCCCTCCTCCGTCTACCCCGGCGCGGAACTTGCCACCGACCGCCAATCCAAAAGGAACTCACCGATACCGAAGCGATTTCACAGCTCGACACGATCTCCGGAGTCCGGGAAGTTACAACTCGACCCATCATCCTATGCCCCGCAACTCCGTCATGCCCAGCCGATGTGGATGTAGCGACCAATGGGGCATCTGCCGCTTCGCCTGTGTTACCCGGCAAAGATATCATCCCTGCTATTCCTTGAGATCCAGGTCCCTGTGTAGTCTGTGGGGCTGTGGGCTTCTTGGCTTCCATGCTCTACTAACACCAAACTGATCAAACCATTGGTCTGTGGAACTTCACACAAAGCTTGAGTAGTCTTTCTTCCTCCTGGGGCTTCATATATTCGAGCCTCATGGCCCAGACTGACACCTGCAGAACACCACTCCATGCCGGCTCGACGTTGGTGATGTTTCATTCGTCTCAGACCGAGTGATCACGCCCACAGGTGTTCGAGAAAGCTGAGAGCTCGCACGTGTCGCTTACTAGAAAGTGGAATTGACAGGAAAGTAATAAGTGTCCGCAGTGTGACTTTACAACTGGCGATAGAACGCCAGTAGCTTCTCCGCTCCCACCTCCCACTCAACATCGTTCTGCATATGATGTCCTGCAGACGGCACAACGCAAAACCTGACACCGTCACCGTTAGTATCTACGCTGCGTATTGAACTGTTCTCTCCGTCCTCCACAGAGCCGTCCACAGCATCCAGCTTTTTGTCCCGCATTAGCAATCTCAACGGCTGCCGGTAAAAGCCTGCCAGCTTCTCCATGATATCCACCGTCATGAGCCTATCGCGTCCGCCCGCTAGCACTAGAATCCGCTGGCCGCCACCCTGGCCCCAGCCCGCGACTCTTCGTACGGTAGTAGTCGGGTTTGCGAAGGATACCATCATGCCGAGTGGCCAGAGGAAGGACTCGTAGGCGTTGATATGCGTCTGGAAACGCGCTACGTACGAGTCCGAGACGGCGTCACTGAAGAAGGCCCGCCGCGTGAGGGCCGGATGAGACAGAGGGCTGTTGGGATGCCACCCGTGGAATAGCAATCTCAGTGAGAACCATGGGTCCAGCAGCCACCAGTTGATATAGACTCGCATCCTGAAGAAGAACGTACTTGTCAGTCGGTGCCATTCCAATGACAGGTGATAATGCTTGAACGAGACGCACAAGTGAAGACTCACGATCCAGAGCCCGGCACAGCCGCCATGAGAACCAAACCCCTGACACCAACCTCTCTCTCCGACAAGACAAACTGGCTAAGCCCGCCCCCGCTGCTATGCCCGCACAGCACGACCTGCGCCCCCTCCCGCTCCTCGGCAAACCTGATCCCAGCGATGAGGTCGTCCGCCAGCGCGGACTTGGTCGTGCCGTACACCATGCGCAGGAAGGACGGGTGCCAGCTCTCGCCGTGGCCGCGGAGGGAGATGGCGTAGCAGGGGACGCCGCGCGCCGACAGGAACTGCATGTACTCGAGCCAGACCCACGCGCTGCCCATGCCGCCGTGCACGAAGAAGAGGGGCGCGGCGTCTGGGTCAGCTGCTGCTGGCCCCGGTGCGGCGTGGAGTATCTCGATTGGGCCTCCTGCGGTCGGCACGAAGAGGCGCTCGACCCCCTTGGGGAGCGCGGGCGGTGGCCCGTCTGGCTTCCTCCACCGGAGCCATTGGTAGCTGAGGTTGAAGTTGATCATCTGCGACACAGGCCGTTGTAGATGAATCGAAAATTGAATGCCTGTTTGTGTACTCTGTTAATGTGTCTCGAGGTTTCAGCCGGGTCCCTTATGTCTGGAAGCGAAGGAATATACAACACCTTTGGTGTTGTGTAGTTGAGCGGCTCAGGTGTTGTTAGTAAGCAGTAGCCCGGTGACTCAGGCTTCTCCCCGAGGAATTATCGGCCAGCTGAAACCTCATGGGCATTCCAAGAAGCTTCAATGAGCGGCTAATTTTCGCGTGGCGCTTTCATGGCTTCCGGAGTTGTTCAACGAGTAGTGGCTTGGCGGTATTTCACGCTACGTCCCCGGGCCTGCCCGTTGTCTCTTCAGCAGGACACATGAACTTACAATACACTCATCGCCACCAGAAAGCTTCGTAATGTGGCCGATGATGTAGCTGAAAACACGTGAAGATACAGCTGCTAAGGGAGTATGTGATCCATAACGTTTCAGCACTCAAGTCCAGGCTTCGAGAGATTCATAAGCCGACGTGCTGAACAATAAAGTGGATATAGAGCCAAAAACAAAAGGATGGTGAATGGGTACATGTATAAAGAACAACCTGGCCGATACCCTAGCGTATAGAAACACAATGATGCTAGAGAAAAGGTCTAGAAAAAGATGAATTGCAAGGTCTTTCTGATTCGATTTCACTGTACACTCATATCGCCCTCCCCATTCTCTTTGCTCGCGGCTACTCACCAATTGCGTTAGTCCCTACGCATATGAATCCGTCTCTATCTCAAGTAGAACGTGGTATGCCTCCGAGAGGCGCGCAATGGCAGGGAAGCATAAGTACACATTACATAGCATGTGACAAATTCTCCTCAAGGTAGCCATTCTGCCCATACAACATTTCGCTGCTACTGCAATCGTCACTCCAAGTTATCCAGATGCTGTTTATATTCACATATTTCTATTAATCCCTCGTTGGTCTGGAAACACAACCCGAAGATCGAGGTGAGCTGTCGCCCAAGTTGAGCGCAGCCTTGTCGCTGACACCGACATGGTTCAACATCCACCCAGGAACCCCAGCTTATGGATTCCCATAAGCACACACCGGGATCCAATGCGCGTGTTTCCCTTCTAGACAGGCGATGTACCACCACCCCTGGAAAGCTTGTCTCTGAGCTCTGATCGTACGAGACAGTGAGAAAATGTCGCATCAGCAAGGGAGCGGTTCGGTCCTCGGAATACGAAAATGAGGTCGCACAGCTCGTCTCAGACATCAGGGCGGTGAGGGGAAAATGCAGGTGAGAATATGCTGTCATCCAGCCATGACAGTAGGGATGAAGTAGAATGAGTCCATCGCCAGCTCAAGAGTCCATGGGGTGTTGAAGATGACCTCCTTAATGAACCCATGTCTACTCTATGTAAGCCGGAAGCGAGCGCTCATCAAGTGATAACAGAATATAACACAAATTATTGGAGTAAACTCCTGGAGGTCACTGCCACCTCATCAGAGACATGTCGCACGTTGAGCCGCATACAGCCTGCCTACCTATAGACCGGTGTAAGAAGCCCACAGTTTTATCGAGCTTCCAGATTCAACGTTGCTTCCTCTATCCAGACTAGGCTGGTACACAACAAGGCGATTTGCATGGCTAGTTGAATCCACCCGTACACAGGTATGAGTCGCAAAGAGACAATGCTACCTACGTAGCTTTGGTAAAGGTGATCCACCCCGAGAAGATCACTATGAGATTACTATGTGACTCTGTGGAAGGCAACGGCGAGTTCTTCAAGGAGATGGCCCCATCTGCGGCTTTACACCGCCCTCGCAGAGAGTTCCTGGCCTAGCCTCTCATGTACAACGCCCATGGTTCGTGAGTGGATCATCGTTACCCGAGGGCATTGGCACTGTGGAGATACGCGGATCACGTTGCAGCGTGTTGTAGCTGACCGGTCAGCTACTCACCGGCCACGTGCGGTCTTGCCCTATGGGGGTATGCGATGTCACCAAATTTAGCATTGCTGACAACTTCTGCATGTCTGTCCTGTGGAGGCTTGGATAGTGGAAGTCCCCGGATTAACGGCGCCCGACTCGCGGCAGATCGGAGGAACGTAGCTATTAAGTGGAACGGGCGGACCACCCTCCAGCAGATCTCCCCTCTTGTCGTTATTTGAGCTTCTTGCGTAGCACCAGCCTGCAATAAAATGTTGTCAGAGCCCTTGCAACGTCTTGGTCGGCCTGTCGGCTTGAGTACTGCCGGCGCTAGGAGGGGAGAGATGGAGGGGGCGCCACGGGATCTGCGTCATGCATGGCACAGGCATGATCCTGTCAAGGGAGACTAGCTCCCGAGATCCTTGCCTAGATCACCCGGGCTCGAATGAGTGTAAAACAGCCACCACGCAGCCCGCGATGGTCACACCCCCGGCCGTGCTGACTGTCGCATACTTATTTCCGAATCCATATACCGCAGCAAATCAAGGTTGGACGCCATCTTGGCGCGGGAACCGATGGATGGCTGGGTCGAAAAGGTTGGTGCTAGGGTCCCAAGGACGGACCGCGATTGGGTCCGTTGGGCCATGTTGTCTCGGACACAACAATGACCCCTAGCCGGTGCTTATTTATCTACCTTTGACGGGATTCCTTTCCGGGCCGTTGTTCGAGATGACGCTCGGAACGGGGGTCCATTGTCTTGCCCGTAGGGCCGAAGCGAAGGCCAATCTTGAGGAACCGCCGATCAGGATCTGGAAAGATGACTTCCAGCAGGCTTGTTTCGACGGCGGTATGAGCAAAATGGCTGGGGGGAAATGTGATGATCCACCGCAGCAATCGATGATACAGCTTCTCACTTGAGGGCGTACCCTGCGGCGCACAGCGTAGGATCTAAACCTCGCGATGATGGCGAGGCACCCTCGATGGTTCCCAAGACCAAGTAATGGACAAGGTCCAGGCCCAGGTGCTGCAGGCCCGAGGGGAAGGTGCTCGTGCGAGGCAACGGAGTACAAATGAGGTCTTCTCAGCTTTGCAGGAAAGTGGCCGTTCAGAGGATTGTGACGTGGCTGTCCCATTGCTGCACATGCAGTGAACTGCATATTCCAAGCCGAGGCGGGGATGCGTGATGCGCACGCAGGTGAGAAGTTCTGGCCCGTGGAATTTAGTGACGCGCCGGTGACCTTTGGAGGAGGACTGCAAGGTCCAACTTCGTTCTGTTATTGCATGTCATCAGATGAACAGTGATCGAGGTGCGTGGTAGAAGTAGGACAAGTAAAGAGATTGGATATGATGAGCTGGACAGGGGACAGGAGATCAGGTACGCGTCTCCAGGGTACGAGTAGCGCCCGCTCCCATGACTGAATAGAGTAGGCTGTCGTGAAAGCCCTTGTCTTGGCCGTGGGGGTGTCGGCGATCAACGAGAATGCAGGGCTTGCATATGAAAACGCATGATTTCCTTTGTGCGCCAGCACTTTGGTCATCGATCCGAGGGGATTGGTGAGATCTCTGTCGAGATCCGGGCCGATCCGCACGAATCGTAATCGTCGCCGGGCAGAGAGGTAAGACGTCGTCACCGTCACGGTTCCGTAGCGTGCGGCTTTTAATGTGCTCGTACCTTCGTCATACCTGGCAAGAGAGAGAAAGGAGCGGTGCAGGGAGTCCCGAGCAGCAGCAGCAGCAGCAGCAGCAGCCACGACTCATGGCATTGCCTGCCTGCCTGCCTGATGGAGCACGACAGCTGCCAGTGAGGGCCGTTTGTCTGTCCTCTTTGTCTTGCTGTGTGTATTGTTGCGACGTGGCACTGCGTGAGCGTGTGTGCGTGTGTGCTTATCTGCCACGCAGGTAGGTGAACCATGGCCCTGGCTGGAGAAGTTCAGTACATGGAATTTCTGTGGTGTTTTGATTGTCGACGTGCAAATTGTTGGTGGCGATCCTTGCCAATTTGGGGCAGCGGTAGAAGAGAAGGCAGTCGAGACAGAGCTTGTTGCGTTTGATCGCCTGAACACCATGCCATCTACCGTCGGGAGTACTGGATGTTAGGATGCTCGGGATGGTCAATAGAATCCTGTCGTGGCATAAGCGTTAGCATCACCAAAGCCCCTCAACTTGCATCTCAATTCCCACGAGAACCTCAAAATGGGTGGTAAGATCTATTATCATCACTGATGCCTACTCCGAATTGGATAATGAGTCCAAATTGGTGTTTTGTGGTGATCCGAATTCCCCTTTCTGATTGATCTTATGGCCCGGCAAAACTTGGCGGATTGTGATGAGGATGAGGATGGATTGTGACAGTGGCAGTGGCAGTGGCAGTGGTAATTGGAGGGGGAGTGCAGTCGGGATCGTGTGCAATCGGCCAATGGGATGGCACCTGTAACCAAACCGACGGAAAACGCAGAGGCTACTATGTAAGGAGCTTGTCAGTACTCAGGAGCACCCTGGCTTGCCTGTCTTGCCTGAGTGGCCCGTTCTGGCTTGGCCCTTTCCCCCCTCTCACAGTCCCACGACCTAACTTACTGGGACGACCCCTATAAGCACCTGTCAAGCCTAGGGAAACTCTGGGCCCATGTCAGACACAGCAGCAGCTGCCAGTCAGCGAGGCTCGCCAATAGGGCGTCGGCCCGCTCCGACAGTTGGGTGGCCCTCGCTAAGGCAGGTAGCCCCTCTTTGGGGCAAGGCTGTCGGAAAAGTGGTCTGATTCTGATGGTAAAATCGCCTGGTTTTTTGAACGCATTTCGTGACATGTCTGTCTGGTCTGTCTGGCTTTTTTCGCAGCTGCTGCCGCTGTTCTGTTCTGTTGAGCAGCAGCGGCAGCAGCGACAGGACCCCCCCCAGCAGCTGGGTAGTTACTGGCTCTCACTTCTCCTGCCCCTACCGTACGACTGATTGATCGTGGTAGTAGCCTACTTACACTCGCACACTGCACCTGCACCTGCACTTGCACTTTCACTTGCACACTGCCTCCCTGTACTGTACCACAGGACTCAATCACCAAATCAGCCCATTCCTGACAGCTTCTAACAGCTTCTATCCGCCCATCCGTCCTGTTGACCGTGCCGTCCCTCCCCAACCACGGAACCACCAATCATCCAATCCAATCGGAGCCCCACGCAGCCAGGCACTCACCAACCTCTCACTCACACACACAAGACTCAAACAGACTGATTCACACTGCTCTAACTCACCCGCCCACTCACCCTCGCCCTCACTGCATCATCCGTCGCCCCGGAACTGTTGTGCGCCCCTCCTTCTCGACCTCTGCCACTCGCCATCAAGGCTCGGATCTACCTGCCATCCTCGTCCATCGACGGGCATACGACGCAGTAGCCGACTACAGGGGCATTTGGCATTGGCATTGACATTGACAACCACACTCACACTCACACTCACACTCCCACCGCTTGCAATCTCGTGCTTGATACCCTCGTATGTATGTACAGCCCCAGTCCGGTCCAGCCCAGGCCATTCCAGTACCGTAACAGTACACCTGTCTCCATCTTCCTGCAGCAGCCATAGCAAAAAACCCCGTACGAGCGCTGGTTGATTGACTTTGGCATCCCACGCAGATCACTGCCTCCCTCAGCTGTCACACTCTCGCCCTTCTCCTTCACCACACGCCCGCGGACTACCACTACGCGCCTTATCAGTCTCCTGACTGCTCACTTCTGGCCCCATCTCGCCTGTTGCCCTCGTCACAGCGTTTCTCTGTGCCCTGTGCCCTGCCCCTGCGGTATACACTCAATCACCGCTTCGCACTGCCGTCTGGCACTGTCCTGCGAAAACTTGCTCTCGAGTGGCGGGCACTGTTCCCATCTGATAACCGTCACGGCCCTGCCCTGCCCAGGGTCGCCCCCAACAATCCTATCATCCATATTGAATCCATCCCAGGCTCCCAGTCATGACATAGAGACGAGCATCTCTGCTTCTCAGCCCTTAATCGCATACTTAATCTGTCTTGCGACTGACATCCCATCGACTGACTGGACTAGAAGCACTTGCCCGCGACCCCCTGCTCGCTGGCATCCAAGTCTTCTAGGACTTGCTGCCTTTGCGCCGTGCCCGCACCTACTTTTGTCTCGGCGTCTCATCACATCCAAAAATCATACGATTCCACCCCCCAGGTCCCTGACCTGCGTGCCATGCACGGCGACGAATAATCATGGACCCCAACCTCCTCAGACACATCGAGTACTTCCTCGAGCCAAATGGCCAAGTAAGGTCAACCAACCGTCCACTTCCCCTCCCGACCCCTCCTTGACCATGATCGCCGCCCTCGGGAGACACATGCCTTTTCGGCCGCACGTCACGGGTGCTGACCAACCGCAGACAGACGACCTTGAAAGCCAACAGCAGCGCCGCTTCAACCAGACGGCAGCCAACAACTCGGCGCAAAGCTTCTGGGATATCGCCGGCCTGCCGTCCGACTCTGGCCTCGGCTCCCCATCGACTGCTCCAGGCAGCCTTAACTTCGACGCCTTCGGGCAGGCGTCGAATCAGCCCAACAGGGCACAGCAACGCCAGCAGATGCTGGGACAGAGTTCTAGAGTAATTCTGCCGCCCCGGGCACCAAAGCCAAAGGCTGGCCATGAACGCAAAAGAACGAAGCTGAGCACCGAGTCCACGCCTTTCGACAATGTCGACTACTGGATACAGTTCGACAATGAGGAGGGTGCAGGGGAGACTGGCGGCTCGGACCTGAGCCACCAGAAAGGAAAGGAGGGCCAACAGCAGCAACAGCAGCAGCAGCAACAGCAGCGGTAAGCTCCTCCTCGAGCCACCGGTGGGAATGGACAAGCATCAAGGTGACCGACCTTCCCGCCGATGTGTAAGACACATAGCCGCTCTTTCCCGGCGCACACCGGGCAGAGCCGTCGTGGTGTGGCGTGACTGACACGTGTTGATATAAAGACCCAAGATGCAACACGCGCAGACCGATCCGTCATCCATACCATCCATGCGATCAGTCGAGCAACAACAACAACAACAGGCACGGCACCGCCAACAATCAAGCATGGGGTCTGCACAGCCAGGGCCGAGCAATCCCCGGCGGAGACAGATGCGGCCAGAGGACATGTTTGACGATAGCGCGCTGGACTACGCTTTGTCCGAGGAAGGCGACATGACGACCGAGGATTTCTCGACGATGAACCTCGCCGACCAGATGTCCAATATCGACACGATGCCCCCCTCCGAGGTGCCACCCCGCGAGGGACTGTACTCGACGCCATTGAGCTGGGAGAAGCCTCAGCCGGGCCTGCGATTAGACTCTCTGATAAGCACGCAGAACCCCCAGCAGCTTAACGAGGACGAGCAACGGCGGCTCATAGCCATAGCCATGAATACCGGGCCCATCATGGGAGGTCTGGGTTCCGGACAGTTCGGGATGGGAGGTGGAGGAAATAGGGGCTACGTATCGGGTAGCGGGCTACACGCGACACTGGGCTCGGGTCTGAGTCTCGGCGGGATGGGCGGGATGGGCGGGATGGGTGGGCTAGGAGCGCTAGGCAACGGAATGGGAAGCTTAGGGTTCGGGCAGATCACCGACGACGCGCCGCTGCTCCGGCCCGAGACGCCCGCCGTCGCGAAACCGCCGCAGAAACAATTCTCGCGCGAGGACACCGAAAAGAGCGGCGGTGGCGAAGAGAAAGGCAAAGGGAAGGACAAGGACTCGATTGGGGACAAGGGTAAGGGCAAGCTCGGTGACCGGACCGCGCACAACGATATCGAGCGCAAGTACCGGACGAACCTCAAGGACAGGATCTCGGAGTTGCGGGACGCGGTACCCGCGTTACGGACGATCCAGGAGGGCGTTGTCGACGAGGGCGACGAGGCCAACGGGCCGGCTAGGCCGAAAGTTAGCAAGGTGAGTTGTGCAGAATCTAGGAGACCGCAAAGCAATCGAGGCGGGAAAATAGAAATCGCCAAAAAGGGGTATCATCAAAGCAAAGAGACTAACGACACCCATAGGGCACGGTCCTCACCAAAGCGACGGAGTACATCAGCTATCTGGAGAAGAAGAACAGGGCCATCATGGTGCAACATCAGCAGCTGTCGCGCCGGCTCGCCGCCTTCGAGCAGCTCCTCAGCCAGACAGCGCGCCCGTCCTTCCAGATGCCCAACTACAGCAGGACGCTCTTCGACCCACGCGCCTTCTGTTAGGTGGCGCCATACCGGAGAAAGGAATCGAGAAAGAACGAAGGAAATCTGCATGCGGCTATCTACCTATCTCCGCTGATATGAAAACATAGCCACCGGCGTTGTCACACTGATTTGGTTCGCACGCGGCCGGAGGGGTCGAGGATAGGAATAAGCGGGGTGGACAGGAGGGTCTGGGCTGACTGATTTTGCGGCCGGCCGGCTCTTTGAAATGATATAAAAATAATCTTTTGCTTTTGTTTGCTTTCTTGGCTTTTGTTCCCTCCACCGGCACCGCGAAAAGAAAGCGCAGAACGGACAAAAATACCTCTCGCTCATAGACTCTCCTCTATTCTGTTACGAAAGCAAGCAAGCAAGCAAAAGCATGCGCGAGCAAGTGGGACGACGGCATCTGACGGAACGAAGTCATGATTTGCCTGTCTGTATATATTATCTCTCTATACTCTTTTGTTTCTTTGAACACTGTTATAAGCCTGCCCGCGGTTTTGGGCAGTGCCGGCGGCATCATAGAACTTGGCATTTTGAAAGTTTGTGAACTCGTTGGAGAGGAGGAGTGGGTAAATAGGTAGGTGGTGGAGATCACGGAAAATGGTAGTATCGGGCGGAGACCCTGCACGTGATGGCATTTCAAAAGGCATGAGGAAAATCACGTCTCAATATATTGGACTCTTTTTTCTGTTTATGATTGTGTCCGGCTTGGGGGAGATGAGATGAGACGCCATGCAATTCTTCACTGTGCCTGGCCCCCCTGAAATGCAGCCTCCCACCGCGGAGGAGGAGGTGTACCCTCAGTGTATGGATGTATGTACAAAATCGCCTCAAGGACGAAGACCATCTCAATCCCTCAAGGCCTCGATGTCAGCCACCTCCTTGACCGCCTCGGTAGTGAGCACGATAGGGCCCGTCTCGTCGACGCACACACTGTCCTCTATGCGCACGCCCATGCCGCGGAAGTGCACCGGCCACCGGTCGTCGTCGGCGGGGACGTAGACGCCCGGCTCGACGGTGACGCAGTGTCCCGCGCGCAGGGGCACGTTGCGCCCGTACCCGGGGCAGTCGTGGACGTCGAGCCCGACGTAGTGGCCGACGTGGTGGGGGAAGAGCGTCTCGAGGCGGCCGGACCCGTTGGCGCCGACGTCGAACCCGAGGTCCGCCAGCTCGGCCCGCAGGGCCTTCTCCGTCGCCCTGTGAACGCCGTCCAGAGTCAGCCCGCTGTCGGCCCGGCAGAGCGCCACGCCCGCGCGCTGGACGCGCAGCACCGCCTCGTATAGGTCTCGCTGTGCGGGTGTGAATTTCCCCGACACGGGCCACGTGCGCGTTATGTCTGCGACGTAGGTGCCGTACTCTGCGCCCGCGTCGACGAGGACCATCTGCGACGGGTCGTCGTCGAGCGCCGCGTCGTTGAGGACGTAGTGGATCATGTTGGCGCGGCTGCCACCGGCCACGACGGGGACGTACGCGGGGCCCCCGCACCCCTCGGCCGCGAACCCGTGCTCCAGGAAGGCCTGCAGGTCCCGCTCGCGCGCCCAGGGCCTCCGCATGGCGTCTGTGATTGCGCGGCCCGAGACGCGGCCCGCGTGCCGCATGTTTGCCACCTCCGCGGGGGACTTCACCACGCGCAGCTGGTTCGCGAGCGGCTGGAGGCGGTCGATGCCGACCTTGTGG
Organism: Diaporthe sp. PMI_573; assembly: GCA_021399435.1. Lineage (NCBI taxonomy): Eukaryota > Fungi > Ascomycota > Sordariomycetes > Diaporthales > Diaporthaceae > Diaporthe > Diaporthe sp. PMI_573. The sequence continues at coordinate 472,891 of JAJTUP010000024.1, read as the reverse complement.
TCCGTCGCCTGGAACACCGCGTCGCCGAAGGGGGTCAGCCGGCCGTCGGGCGTGCGGACCTCGATGTCCGTGTAGATCCGGCTTGCGCCTGCCAGCAATGGCCCGAGGTGCCTGTCGAGCTTCTTGATGTCCCCCGTGCGGTCGGCGTTGAAGACGTCCTCGGCGGCCTGCAGCCCGCTCCAGGGGCCCGACCACTGCTCCGCGGCCGGGTCTTTCGGTCTCGCGAAGAGGTGGAAGGTGTAGTCGCCTAGGTTGTCGCCCGTCTTCTGGATCACGGCCGTGGCCTCGGGCTCGTTGAACCCCGTGAGGTAGTGGAAGTTGGACTCCTGGCGGAAGGGGTAGAAGACGGCGCCGGAGCGCCACTTCATGTCTGCGGCGCGGAGGACTGCGATGCCATCCCTGGGGAGCTTCTGGGCCAGGCGGGCGCGGCGGTCGAAGTACTCTTGGGCCGTGATGCCGGGCGTTACTGGAGGAAGGACGGGTTACTATGCTGATGCGGCTGCGGCTGCGGCTGCTGCTATGGGGCTGGCTTTGAGCTGGAGGCCTGGAATCATGATGGGGATTGTAGGCTCGGGGTAGGGACGAGTGGGTTGCTTACATTCGCCGGGCTTGAGGATGTGCGGGTGTGTCTCGTGCACAGGCTGCCCGAACTGAAATTGTGCTGCCGAGACGGAGGCATAGCTCCTCGACGCTCTCGATGTGCAAGGTGATAGGCGATCTCGTGATTGCCCCGACATGAATAAGGGCAGAGTTCCAGGCCGGGAGCAGCGGGCAAGGCACGGCCCAGCCAGAGAGCTGGCCGGCGGTATTCGCATCCTCATGGTAATTGTTGACTGGCCCGGGTGTCTTGGCCGCAGGCTGGCATCTCGACCACCGCAGGAAGGAAAAAAAGTTGTGGTACGATCGATCGTCGTCGCGGAAGGGAAAGAGCTGGGAAATGCGAGCGGCGTCATTGGCGTGCAGGGGGGTTCGGCCGTTTCCGCAAAGGGCAGGACCCTGGTCCCGCCCGCCCCGATCTGGCCTGTCTGCTTGAACATTTCGACAACCACATCCAAAGTAACCGGTAGATGGGCCGTGTAATCCTTCTATGTAAGTGAACAGATGATCAACACAGTGCCCCCTTTGTTGTTCAGCCACAGCTCAATCTTGAGTTGAGATTTGGCGCTCTGCAGTAGAGAAGTCCATCAACAACATGGTCTGGTAGACTGAGGAGTAGGTGGATACGATGCAGGTTTGCCAACCCGACATGGACATTCCACGAGCACATTCTGTCCGGACTAGGCCTCAAGTGCGAATTGGTATACATCTTCATTTCCATCTTGTCATGTTTCATCTCTGTGGCACATCTCAGACTCAATTATATCAGGAAATTGCAACATGATCTTGGCAGCCTCACATCTTCTATTGCATACTGCTCGACTAAGGTAGCTTTCAGCTTCGCAATTGGTGAGGTTTGGCCGTTGACACAACCAATTTTTAGAATGCCAATCACTGCAGCCAAATGACAATTCTGAAAGTGGCGGTCGTGGGGGGTGATGTCTCAACTTTTCCCCGAGCCACCCTTGACTATTTTCGTTAAGACCATGTCTCATATCAGGACTCCCTGGGCCAGATCCATTAATCGACAGGGTGTTCAACATTTGGAGGCCATCAATTACATATAAGGTCCGGTGCTGGTTCGATTCTTTCGCAAGCTCGCCACTCTCTGACCAGCCACATTGATGCGAGGAGGTGGTTCCAGGCTCTACGCTTCCACTTTGGAATTTGTACGATAGGCACCCTGGAGTCATCGATCTGGTCTCCCTGCGGCCGTGTTTATTCGGTTATTGTTTGAAACAGCAGGATTAGGAATTCCTAGGTCTTTAGGTGATCGATCCGTATTTCTCCATGGTGATAGTGAGGTCTGGCAACGGAATCAGGTGGGCGGTGCCAGGCCTGCCATGACAGCAATGGATGGAGCGGACAGCTCTGTGCGAGACATACATATTGGGCACAATATTTGAATTGTGTCAATTTATGCATGCAACCAGCGAGATCAAACCCCCGGGGAATCTGAGCTTTGCAATGCAAGAATCTGCGTCAGACAAGTCGCATTGCCACGTACATAATCCCCAGTATAATGCACAAGACCGGATGATAAGGTTTGAATGTGCCCAGGCCGTACCAAATAGGGCATGCAGCAGTCATTGTTGGTCTGCAAGTGGACTCGAGAAAGGGAGCCTGCATCAATGCTATTGTTGGTTACGGCGACCAGACGTCGAGGCACGGTGCTATCTTGTTGCCCCTGGAAGCCTGGGGGAGAATGAAAAACATGTTTTCCTCATGTTGCCCAGGCGGGCGAGGGCACGTTTATATGTTCAGTCAGCAGAGGAATTCATCGTCGTCCCGGTTGTGATTGTTGCGAATGCGGCCGAGATGAGAGACGGGCGATGGGCGACGTTGAAATGACGGGAGAAGGAGCTGCCAAGCTCAGGCCGGCTCGGCTGTACCTGCTGTGCACCACGACCAGGCCAAGTAGGGTTGCCCGTTGCTGCTCCTACTGCTTTAGTGGGGCCCAAGGCCTGTGCGTGTATTTGTTGTGTCCGCTCGAGCGCCTTCCTTGGCAAGACAACCCGGGATCCCTGTCGCTTAGTCCCGGTCCCAGCACCGCGATTTTCCCAGGCGTGTGTTTCGCTTGCGTTGTGTGAGCGTGCGTGAGGAGAGAGTCAATCAATCCGAGCCTGTCTGAGAGCAACCTTAAGCTTAACCTTGGGAAGCTGTGCACCACCATCGACAGCCCGCACGACGACACGCCCACGTCCACTCCCCATTTCCCCTCCTTTTCCAGCCGTGCAAGACACACACATCTTGGTGCCTTGTCAGAGTCGTCGTCTGACCGTCTTGCCGGCCCAATTGACTGCTCCTCTTCCTCTTCTGCCCGCGTCTTCAACAAGCTCCATCCCACCAAACAAAGCCCATTGAGACGCGTGCTGTCGAGGCCAGCCATCACGCTGCGTCACACCTGCACCCACCTGCCACTTCACCGGCTGCTGCGGCCATATACCCACCGTCCCACTAGCCAGCAAAGCCTCCTTCTCTCGCAGGAGCACTCTTTCGACGCGACTCCACGACCCCCCCGCAAATAGCATGTTGACATAGAACACCATCCTTACATGGCAGCTGTATCAATACCACCCTCGCCCATCCCCCCCTATCCCTCCATCATGTCCACCTCCACCAGCCGGATCCCTCTGTCCTCCAACCCGAATGTCGCCAACTCGCCCATCCGGAACTCGGCCCTTGCCGCCGCCCTGAGCAAGCAGAGACAGCAGAAGAGAGCATATGCCAGCCTGCAGAGGGAGGAGCCTTATGGACAGCCACCTCCGGCAAAGAAGCAGATGTTGAACGACGGCACCGAGAAGCCCGCAAGGTCTCCCGTCAGGCAGGTTAAGGTCGTCCGCCGGGACCCCACCAGGCTACACAAGGATGAGAAGACCTCCCACGAGAGGGGCTCCAAGTCCCAGCGGGAGGAGGAGAGGGCCCGAGTTCACCAGTGGAAAGAGGCTCAGCGCCGCAACTTTCCCGGCTTCGTCTTCTACTTCGAGAGCGTCCCCAATGACCAGAGGTCCAAGATCGTCAAGCAGTTGGCCCACTGGGGTGCTGTGAGTGCAACACGCGTCCAACCAACACCAGAGTGCAAATACTAACACCGCCTTAACAGCGAGAGGAGAAGTTCTTCTCCAAAGATATCACCCATGTGATTACCACGCGTCCAATTCCACCTGCAAAAAAGGCTCCTGGCCCCAACGCCACCAACCACACCACAGACCAAGATAATGATCGACGCGGGCAGTATGATATGCCTCGGACTATTGATCCGTCTCTGCTCAGCCGCGACACAGGTACCAAGGATGTGAGGAGGAGGCTGTTCGAGAGCGCAGGTCGGAAGCTGCCGGCACCTGCTCCCGTCGAGGACAACCTTCTTCGGCAGCCAACAGCCCCTCGGAAGACGGACATATTGGTACGAGCTCGGGAGATGGATAAGAAGATCTGGGCATTCACCAAGCTGGTCAAGATCCTGGAGATGTTGAATGACCCGGACCCTTTTGGAACCGCCGCTGCTCCCAAGGCCGAGGAGGCCAACCTCGCACAGCTCCTTAACAAGGAACGAACTAGTGGTCCCTCTGACAGAGACCCAACAGTAGCAACAAAAGAGCTCATCTTTTTCAAAGGGCCCTACATCTATGTCTATGACATTGAGGAGAAGCAGAAGCCTATCATGGTCAGAGAGTACGCCAAGGTTGCCGATAAGAAGGACGGGGATTGGCCACAGTTCCGGTCAACCCAACATGGCCGGTGCCCCTTCGTGGAGGATGACGAGTTGAGTGGTGAGCGGAAACGCCAGGCCGAGAAGGCCGCAAGGGAGAAGGAACGCCAGGAGAGAGCTGCCAACGATGCTGCTCCTACCCAGAAGCCGGCCCCTGCCGCGAGTGCTAAGTCTGCCGTGCCGAAACGCACTCTCACAGAGATGGAGGATGGGCACAACATCCGATCCACCTCGCGAGTCCCTGACGTGTTTGACCTCGCCAAAGCCGCCAATCCCCCAACCATCGATTTCCACAAGCCTCAGGCCTTCACCAGTCGGGCCCGCTCTGCCCGTCTCCTCGCCGGTGAGCCGGTCGCATCTGGTGTACAGAAGTCTAACATCACATCTGCGATCCGATCTCAGATGATCTCGTCCGCGACTGGTATCCTCGGAGCCAAGGCGGGAACCAGTAAGGAGCTCTACGGTCTCCAGCGCCAGGTCCTCGAGAAGAGCAACGCGCCGTCTGCCAACCCTACCTCACAGGACATGAGCTCTCGCCGCCTGGCCGAGATGAGTCTTGACACGAGCAACAACCAACGTTCGGCAAGTCTCGGCGTCAGCTCCCGCAAGCTGGCCCAGATCGAGGAGCGCTCAAAGGAGCACAAGAGAACCCTGAGCGCTCCCGCCACCAAGCCCAAGAAGCGCGATCTGAAGCCTGGGTACTGTGAGAACTGCCAGGACAAGTTTGCCGATTTCGACGAGGTGAGTCTAGGTCCGATCTCCCATTCAGCATAATACTGACCAAAGCATTAGCACATTGTCACGAGGAAGCATCGCAAATTCGCCGAGAGTGATGTCAACTGGGCCAAACTGGATGCACTTCTGGGTCAGCTCGAACGCGTGCCCAAATACTCGGACGAACTTGGTGAAGACCACTCAGACTGGTGACGATTTACAATCTGTATCAAGCCCAGCACAACTTCATACCTGTACCGACACCCGGTCTTCATATGACCATCGCTTCACTTGCTCTAACACATCGCTCCGGCATCGAAAGCGTGTTGCGCACTGCGCCCTTGTAACTGCCCCACCTGCATGTTCATAATCCAATTTGCGGGACCTTGGACCGATTTCATTTTGTTTTATTTGATTCCCGCGTTGGTAAATGCAATCCAACGCTCCTTCGAAGCATTTACGGGATGGGACTGCGATGATACCTCATCATGAGACACGTTACTGCAGCACATTTTGTCGCCCTTTTGGCTCGCTCTTCCGCACTTTTTTCGTGAAGCATGCTTCGTGCGGAACATCAGTGAAATTCGACAGGCCGGAGTAGCGCGCCGGGGCAGCGCGCGAGGGGGGGGGTGTTAATGGAGTTTCTTCTCGGGAGATACTTGCTTAGACTCGAACAATGACATGGAGGGTATAGGACGAAATGGCATGGGGCGACCTGGCAACGTCTCCTGGTCCTTGACCATGGAGTGGTTCTGATCCCAACAGCACCTGTCAAGTTGAAGGTGGCCCTGCCCGCATAGCATACGAGACGGACACGACGCGGGGGCTCTCGGTCTCATGCACAGAACGAGGGTCTATGTATATTACGCCGTATCCATATACTGTCTCGAGGATATGAACATACAATCAAGCATCGTCAAAATGAAGTCAGAACAGTCCAGTGCGAGATGTTGTGGCAATAAACAGCGGACAGGTTGGTATTCTAGGTGCTATCAAGCCCCATCACAGCCGCTTTTCAAGATCCGTGGGATTTGGTCCTTGCATCCCACTCCCAAGCTAATACTCCAGTGGACTTCCGGACAGAAGAACTGCTCTCAGAATGACAAGGTGAACCACGCGCCTCACGACGCGCTCGCCTTATCGATAAGTGTTGGCGGTTGAGCTCCATGGAAGCTACCCCGCGGTTTCCCCAAGCTTACAGCCTTGCCCACCTTGGACTCCTTGTGCAACCTATACCCCCCTGCTGCTCCTAGACGACTTCTTTCCAACGTGACCTCGCGTCATCACACCGAGCGGACCTCTCCGCCTCGAGCAAAAACAAGACCCTCAGGCCACAGGTCACGCACACTCGTAACGATGTCATCCCCACCACGGACCCCGTCCTCCTCGTCGCCCGCCCCGCCGGCCGCCTCAGCAACCCAAGGCGGAGCGGCAACAGGGGGGTCAGGCCCAGCAAGCCCAGGCATCCCACCGCCCGACCAACAAGAAGAGGACGAAGACCGCGCATCGTCGCCGGACCTGCCCCTGACGATGACAGCCTCCCTAGTCCTCACACAGCTGCCCCGCGACGCCGCCGCCGCCCTGGCCGAGGTGGGCACGACGTTCACCCAGGCCAAGGTGATCGTGCGGTTCAAGCCCGTGGGCGGGTCCGCGCCGCCCCTCCCCGCCCGCCGCGAGCGTAGCACCATCTCCGCGACGAGCCGGTTCGAGAGTGTTGTCGCGTACCTGCGGCGGACGCTCAAGGTTGCTGAGACGGATAGTCTTTTTCTTTATGTTAATTCTACTTTTGCGCCGGCGCTGGATGAGGTTGTTGGGAATTTGTGGAGGGTGAGCTTTTTTATCCTTTGCTTCGATCCCCAATGATAAATATCATTTTGGGCTATCACCGCTGTGGAATTAGGAAGAGCCACAGGTGTATGCTGACTTCTGACTTGTTGGATAGTGTTTCAAAGACTCGAATGACCAGCTTAATGTTGGGTACTCCATGACGCCGGCTTTTGGATGAATAAGGAGATCGAACACGAAATGAAACGAGACGATACATATTCCTGAGATGATACGGAAAGAGAGCATATGGCTCCTAAGAAATTAATTCCATCGGACTGGCTTCATTTTCAATCCCACACACCGAAAGCAGACACGCTGCCGAGATGTCGGCTGAAAGTCTATCGAACAACCAAACGCCATGCCTCAAACCGATGTGTCGTCGCGACAAGCCCTACAAGGATTTCTCGAACGCTTCTAGTTCCTCCTTCGATATCGGATATGTGTGCTCCGGCGCTGGGTACGCCCGGCTCTTGACCTCGTCCCGGTAGGCCTCGATGGCCCTGAGGCTCTCGGACCACACGTCACCGTACTTCTTGACGAACTTGGGCAGGAACCTGCCGGGCGGGAAGTTACCCAGCATGTCGATCTGCACGAGCACCTGGCCGGAGCACCCGTTTCCGGCGCCGATGCCGATGGTGGGGACGGACAGCCTCGACGTGATGAGGCCGGCAACCTCGGCGGGGACGGCCTCGAGGACCATGCCGAAGGCGCCCGCCTCCTGCACCGCCAGCGCGTCCTCGAGAACCTTGGCCGCGCCGGCCGCCGTCTTGCCCTGCACCCTGAAGCCGCCCAGCGCGTTCTGGCGCTGCGGCGTCAGCCCCACGTGCGCCAGCACCGGGATCCCCGCGGAGGTTATCCGGCGGATCGTCGGCGCCATCTCGCTGCCGCCCTCGAGCTTGATGCCCTGCACCCGGCCGGTCTTGACGAAGCGGATGGCGGTCTCGAGGGCCTGTTCTGGGGATACCTCGTAGGAGCCCATGGGCAGGTCGCCAACCTATGTCAATGTGTTAGTGAGAGGTGGTGGTAGGGGTTGAATGAGATTGGATGAGATGCCGAGGAGGAAGGGTGAGATATGATGAGCAGGGGCGCGATGGGGCCGGGGATGAATCAGAAGGGGATGAGAAGACGAGAAGTAGAGAAATAGACTAACAGTGAAGGCAGCCTTGGTGGCCCTCGCAACAGACCGGCAATGCAGCAGCATCTCCTCGACCATGACCTCGCTCGTGTCCTCCATGCCCAGCGCGACCATGGCCAGGCTGTCGCCGACGAGCACAATATCCACGCCGGCCGTGTCGGCGACGTGCGCCGACGGGAAGTCGTGCGCCGTGATGACGGCGATGGGCTCGTTGCGCCGGTGCATCGCCCGCAGCGTCCCGACCGTGACCTTCTTGCGCTGGCTGGGGCCCTGCGCCCCCATCGGCGAGTGTGAGGAATACCTGCTCTGCGATGATGACTTCTGGTGCAGGGACAGCAGGGGTCTTCTTAGCGCTGCGGCGGCGGCAAGGGAGGATGGCCTCCTTGTCGCCAGTGAGGACGCGCATGTGCGCAGGGCTGTGGGGAGGTGATGCATTGTATGTGGTGGTTGTGGTGACAGGAGATGTATATGTGGGTGATATGTGAGATGTGTGAATGTGGGCTGCACCAATAATGTCCCAAAACGGATATTCGTGATGCAGGCCTGGGAAAGACCAAGTCAAGAATGGGGTTTGGCGGAACTCCGGGAAGTCAATTGTGCACCGAATTTTTTTTTTTGTTGGTGGATCAACTCGCCAATTTCTCGTCAGCTGCGGAAGAGAAGAGGACCAAGTTCTAACACCGGCGGCCCTCTGGCGCGGGTGAGAATTGCGAGTTGTTTTATTGAGGCGGTCATGATGATTACTGCCGTGTATTTTCAAGCCCGGCCGCGGTGGTGTTTTCAGACCTTCTGCTTGTACGTCCCGACCGGGGCCTGTGTCTTATGTAAGATTTTGGGCCGAGGTCTATTTCTCCCTCCCTTGTCGCGGTCGGACCAAGCTGACTGGGGCTGAGTGGACAGGACAAAAACTCCGACTCGGCTGCTCGGCTTGTCCGATGCGACCTGCGGGCCGCGGCACTTCTTACTTCTTCTGGGACGGGGCACGTGCCCTTGTCTGACTGTCTATGTATCTCGAGTCTAATCGATGATAATCGTGAAGCTTGCATTTGTTGAACACAAAAGCCCATTGCACAGGAATTCATTATCAGTAACATGACGCTATCTGACGGAATTGCGGGATTGCAAAACAAGTGCGCAGAATATTACAACTACAGCCGGCACATTTCCAATTTTCGCAACTGCAAGAAACAGCAACTGTAGTCCACTACAGGTCGACACAAGGCTACAACTTCCAGAGGAGAAGGACTTTTAAATCCATCTATTTTTTAAGCCCCAGAAATACTGCATTCGTAGTTTCAGAGAACACATAGAGTAGACCCGCTATGAATTTGCAGTCCACAACTGGGTATTTTGAATACAGACACCAAGAGCACTTGGGCAGCACCATCGGCCCAGGAGGATTCCATCCAGCCAAACACTCATGAAGATGACGAGATAAAGCGGCCTGAATAGCGAGGTAACAGGTCGTCAAACTAAGCGTGTCGGTTTGAGACACATGCACTTTTGCGTACTGGCTTCAGGCAAGCTGTGGATAATATCAGCTTCAGTCCAGTGAACCTCAGCATAACCTAGCAACAATCGAAGGATTTCGAATCTCATCGCAGGCTCTCTTTAGCTTGCGGCACAGCGAAGGGGATAGTGGAGTCAAGAATGTCTCAGCTAGTATCCCAAAGGAGGAGAGTGACTTTGAGTAAATTGAGAAGGAATCTTCTTAGAGGGAAGGGACCTCTTTGAAAAGTACATTCCTATTACTTTACTCTATAACTGTTTTTATTCCTTAAAATATATTTACCTTCTACTAGAAGCTATTCAGACTTGTGGGTATACTTAATTGAATATTAGATTAATAAGAATTTAATAGTAACTATTTTGAGGGTAGGAAGATAGTATAGGAATTGAGAAATGGTTGCGATGGCCTCAGTGTTTATGGCGACCCCCTCTGCGGGCCATAAATGCACGGTATGGAACAAAATTGATGCGTATGTTGAGTAGCTGCAGAAGGCGCAACTCCCATTGTACAATGCCAGTGAGAAAATAAAGCCGATTGGCTGTATCAAAATTTGAAGATGTTATGAGAGAAAAGCTGTACAATAGGCATAGTCATCTCAAGTCATTCGAACTATTCCCTATGGCCACGACTTAATGGCAATGTCTATAGGTCTCGCTAAGTTATGAAATATTTGCAATCTGTTGGTACGGTCAAGGCATTGTATTGATTTGTTGCAGCTGCAGGGTATATTATTCTAACCTATAGCAGTGTCACATGTATCCTACCCGCTTGTACGCTTTTTCACGTCGCTACTTTTTGTTGAGAGGAAAATGGTAAGAAAAGGGAGTGGAGGTGGAGGGAAGGAGAGCGCGTGATGTCCAGTATATCGGGGAGAGATAGAAGTGTGCGCCTTATCCACATCAGGAAATATTAAAAGAAATCGGACCCGGTAGGCTTCTTCCATCAGCCGACGTAACCGCTTGCAGAAAAAGTCTCCCCATCACCACACCATGGGGTAAAGGGCTGCAATCAAAGAATGGGATGCAACTCCGTCCATGGCCAACAAATTGTACGGCTATATGCGCAGGCTCAACCTTCGTCCTCATAAACCCCCACAAGCGGTGGAAACGGTCTTCTGGCTCAGATGTCGGAGATGGAAACCATGTTTTCCATCGCTCCCCTTTCCCAGTTGGCCTGAGGGCCATGAACCGAGCGATTCTCACATACGGCCTGCCATGCGGCACTCTTTCTCCATGCGGGATGACCGGTGTCAACCAGTCGCCCTTCACCATGTTCAGCGGCCCAATCGCCCAGTAATATCCCACAGTCGTCTGCACTCTCAGGAGCATTGACTTCTTCATGGTGAACCGAATCTTCCGCAGAATCCCTTTTTGTTCTTTGGTGGGGACTCGACAATCTCTCTCGTGGCCAAGCCCAGCATAGAGACCCGCGCACAGCTCCCTGATGGGCTTCTCCACGTCATCCAGAAGGAAGCCTCTTTCCGCAAGCACACTAGCCAACAGCAAGCTAAGGGATTCCACCTCCACCTGGTGACATTTATTTGCTCGACCACTTACACCATCCCTTTTGAAGAAATCTTTTACTCCGTGCCGCCCGACCAGTCGCACAACCTCCTCCCAGAAGTCTTTAGATAGGGCGGGGCATACGATGTGATCCACAATCCCACATCTGAAGATGAATGTAAGGACGTCATACTGGACCCGCAGGCAGTGTGTCGACACTTCGGTAATGGAGGTTGGGCTGCCGCTCCATTGCTTGATCCTTGATTTCAGGACGGACGAAGGCTTGAGGCGATACCGCGACCATCTCGTCAACCGGATCATCCCGAGCCAGCTCCACACGCTGTTAATTCGGCTCCTGGGGATAGGACTTTCCCAGCCAGGCAAGCTCTCCCACCTCTGTGGCTCTTGACGTGTTTTAGACCAGTCAGGAACCCAAGACGGGACCACATCACCCTTGGTCGGCTTGATTGACCCAAAAGTGCAGAGGTGGAGCAGTACGACGTGTGCGGTGTCGGTGTCGTTGTTGAGATAATGGGATGCTATCTTCATATACATCTCTTCCCAGCCTCCGATGTCGTAATAAAGTGGTGCCCGTTCACGGTCATCAGCCAAAGCATAAACGGCTGCGATCCTGTCTCGCTCGTCGGAGCATTCGGACTCATGAAGGTCCCATAGTAGGGGAAGCAGACCTCGTCTTTGTACCCGTCTTTGCCTTTGCGCCTGCAAGTGACCGAGCCCTATGCTCGATGTAAGCATTCGCCAGCCACAGCCCAGAACTTCGTTCAGGCCTAAACCTTCGGCCTTGAACAGTGCAGCCATCACAACAGAAAGGCTCATCGTGTGGTGTCCGCAGTGGAAGATTGCGTCGTTCGCGAAAAATATTTCTTGGATGACCCATCGCCTAGTGAACCAAGGCCTGTTGAAAAACTTTTGAAGGCAAAGAAAATCGTGTTCGTCGGTCTCAGTCCACCCTCCAAGCTCAATCTTCCGGAGAAGAGAGAATGCTCGTTGAGCGTCCTCGGCTTCATTTTCACCTAGCCAGATATGTACTCGGTTTGCATAAGCGTAAATCTGGCTCATCAGAGGAATCTGACGAGCCTTTTCTTCTTGGTCCGTTTGATTGATGCAAACACTATCGATCCATAGGTGTGTCTCCTCATGGGCGTCCCGGAGATGGCGAAGTAGCAGATTGACGTTGTAAGTAATTGGAAGTAAGGCCCACTTGGTATTACCATGAACAAGTCTGACGGTCTGGTGGTCAAGCCTGAGGAACAACTTGTGTGAAAATTTTGGGTTATTACCCCATGTATACGATACGGCGGAATACCAGCTGCGAGCATCTGGATCAATTACTTCGAGACCTGGCTGGTGCTGGGTAATGTATCCACACAAAGGTGAGTCAAAGTCGTCGGATGGCTCCAAGTTTAAGATCCGCACTGCGTCCCCAGGTGACAGCCGGTCATATTTGTAATCGCCCAGCAGAAATAAAGGAATATGACAAGACCCCCAAATGGCGTGATCCATTGCCATAGTCGTAGTTTCAACGGAGAGGCTTGGTTATATACGTGTGCAGTTGGTGATAGTTGATGGTCATTGGAAATGCTTGTTGGTAAGAAAAATGAGGAAGGAAGTTGCTGGGAAGTTGAGAGCAGAGCCTTGCTAGAACTGAATAGGTATTTACAAACGAGTCCTAGGTCACATTTTCATGCACGCAATGCGCCACACAGGCTCTGCTCCTGTAGTCTGCATCTTGGTATTATTGCAATTCGCCCCACCAGGTGGTGTGGCAGCAGAAAGCGGGGGGTCAGCCTGTCGAAGCAGAGGGAGGGTGAGCAGAGGCGAGGTTGATGATTTACTTTATTCCCACCTCTCAACACCAAAGCATCCATTTGTAGCCTTGGGGTGGGCTGCACTGCTTTTTAGCTGTATCTTCCGAGCAATGCCGCCATCACTCCCAGGGGCATGTCCTCGTGACTGACCTCAAATGGCTGCCGTTATCTAATAAAGTGTCGACGCGAAATAAGGCGCCTTTCCCTTTCCAAGCTGGGGAAGGCACCTGGGGGCCCCTGGCATGACAATGGGGCGGTCAGATCCAAGGGTCCTTGTTATCTCTTATCCAGGGGGCAGCCCACCCGACCCCCTGTCCGCCTTCGTCATGGCAGGCTCTCCGTTATCCGCTCTCCGTTCCCCGGCTTGTGCTGTAACGCCAGTCGCACGACCTCCGACCTAACCATAACTACACGTCAACTGACCGTGCTTCCGACTCAACCACCAACGACACCCCCTCGCCATCTTCTCGTCTTCCACGACACGAAAAACACGTCTTGCGCCTGGCGGTGTCATATTCAAACCACTCTGCCTCCATTCTCGAGCACACCGACTTAATACGCACCGTGCGCAGCCGCAGTCCGTCAAGATCCCCAGTGATCCAACGGCTTCCGTGCACCCCCCCCCTCTTCCGACTTGTCACGAGCCCCGAGACTTCAAGACAGGGACGGTCGACCACCGAAACAACTGCCGAAATGGCGAGCCCACGCCGCAGGATCGAGACTGATGTGAGTCATGCTTTGTCCAGTCTCCAGAGCCACGGAATGCCCTCAATATGCTGACCGTCTGTTGTCTCTGCGCAGGTCATGAAGTACGTCCCCACAGTTACCGGTATCTTGGTGCCTAACCAACTCGCTAACGTGTCTCTAGGATGTACGTCCCAACGGCAGTCGGCTTGTTTTATACTGGCAACTAACCTGGTCAGGCTGATGAGTGACTACGAGGTCACGCTTGTTAACGACAACAGTGAGTCAAACTTCCCCCGGGCCGTGCTGGCCTCTTGTCTGACTGACCGGCTGCAGTGTAAGAGAATCGAATCGAACGAGACCCCTTCCCCCGATCTTCCGGCTCACACTTCTCAACAGGCAGGAGTTCTACATCAAGTTCAAGGGCCCAACAGAGAGTCAGTGAATAGAGAAAAAGATGAGCACTGGAGGGACGTAAATGCTCACACCGGAATGTACAGCTCCATTTGAAGGCGGCGTTTGGAAGGTCCACGTCGAACTACCCGATCAGTACCCCTACAAGTCTCCGAGCATCGGCTTTACGAACCGCATATTCCACCCAAATATTGACGAGCTGTAAGTCGGCCCTCACGCGCCCCAGCAGAGCACGAGGACGGCTTATGGGAAGAAACAAGATACAAGGAGAGAAACTCGGAAGTGGCAGCAGGCTAAATATCTGGAACGTTGCTAGGTCTGGCTCTGTCTGCCTGGACGTCATCAACCAGACGTGGTCACCGATGTACGACATGATAAACATCTTCGAGGCCTTTCTACCACATCTCCTGCGATACCCCAACCCTTCCGATCCTCTCAACGGAGAGGCCGCCGCGTTGATGCTCAGGGACCCCAAGGGATACGAGTCGAAAGTACGGGGTAAGTGAACATGCCTCGTTGAAGTCCCGGATCTGCAGTGGGCCGGCGTGCTTACACCCCAGATAGAGTATGTCCAGCGATACGCAAGCAAAGATGCCGCGGAGGAGGCCGGCGCCGAGAGCGAAGACGACGACGACATGAGCTCGGTGGGGAGCTTCGGCGATGACGACGACGACGAGCCTGCAGGTCAGATGGATGATGTGTAGGCGGCGTCTCTCGAGGCGAAGGAGCCTTTCCTTTGATCATCTACTTTTCGGCGTCATCGGTCTAACACCCCCGGCTCGGTTTGCATTGGAACTTCTGGATTCTATAAGACGGCATGCTTTTTGCTTTTTGTGTTTTCGATTGCCATTGGAGTGGAACGAGCGTTGAGTCGCCAACCCTCCGCTGCTTTTCTCCCGAGGTGAGTATGTATTCATTTTGCGGGGAGACGGCAACGAGGGCAAAAGCTTGGACTATTCTGCTGGGAGGAAATGGTTGATGGGAACAATGGGAACATTCATATCAACCCTTGCACAAAGGAACAACACCTAATATCAGATAACTGATCAATGGAGATAAACCACTCAAGAAGCCTCTGAGAGCCGTATGATCAAGTGATGCATTCCAAATTGAGAACTCTATGGGGTATCATAACGTAATTCCAAAAACAGTGTAAGTTGGCTCTGGCTCAGTCCGAGTCATAATCTACCAGAGCCGAAGACGTGGCGGCCGCCTTCTCAGCTGGCTTGTCTTCTGGCGGTGGGCTGGGTTCAACCTCAGGCTGCCTCTTCCTCTTCAGTCCCGGTATTATGTTGACCGTGTTCTTCGTGTCCCTACTCCGTGGCCCGAGGAAAGGATCGCTGGCCATCCGGGTGTTGCCGACAATCTTGGAGACTAGGGAATCCCTCATCTTCGCTGCTGCGACCTCCGACTTGAGCAGCTTCTTCGTGGGAGTCTTGCCGCCTCTCGTCTTCTTCTCCTGCACCGTAGGCCTAGCTCCACCGAACAGTGGTTTCGCGAGGGCCTTGTCCCCCTCCCCACCAAGCCCCTCCGGCGCCGTGCCAAATTCCACCAGCCTGGCCCACCGCGCATCCTCCTCGCTCTCGGGCAACAGTTCGATCCCCAGGCCCATCCTGTCCTTGAGGTCCTCAGCGGCCGCGGCGTCCTTCTCCCGCTGCTTCCGCCCGACGCGGAACGTCTTCCTCAGCATCTGGTTCCTCGTGTACGGGTCATCCCACTGCTTCGCATTGACGTCCTCAATCTCGTCGATCCTCTCCCTCGCAGCAACAAGCGCAGCACGGTCCGCAATCGTCTTCTCAAGATTCGAAAACGCAGCCTCCCGCTCCTCAGCCTGCTCCTGCGCTGTCTTGATAGGCGGCGCCACCCCGTCCCGGACAAGCGAATCCTCCGCGCCCTTCCCCTCGCCCGTATCCCTCTTCCTCCCGCCCTCGACGACAACATAAGCCGTGTTCTTAGGATCGGTCCGCACCTCGATCCACCCGCCGCACGCCGGGTGCCGCATCCGGAAGCTGTACACGGCGCTGCTGTAGTAGTTGCCCACCTTCTTCTTCTCGGCGTTGAACCGCACGCCCTGGCCGATCACCACGGGCGGCGTGCAGTGCCCACACCACACCGCGAAGGGCATCTCGAACCGCACCGTCAGGATGCCCTCGCTGCGCAGCTTGGACGCCCGCGCCCCGAGCGCGTGGCCCTTGCCTGATGCCTGGTTCGCGCTCGCGACGCCTTCGAGCTCGGGCGGGACGTACCGCCCCATGTTGAAGCCTTGCATCTTGGGCGCGGGTGCTGGTGTCGCCGGCGCGCGGCGACGTTGGGGGTGTGGTCGTGTTGCAGTATCGAAGGTTTGGGTGGTTGTGCGCTGCTTGGTTGTTTGGTGGGTGGGTGCGGTTGGTTGCCTGGTGTTCTCAGCATGTGGAATGACAGGGGCGGCTTGTGGCGGCCGTGGTTGCGTTGGTAGTGATTAGTGCAGACAGGGTGTCTGGTTCAATCTTTGTGGGTGGAGTCCCTCGACTCCAGACCCCTAGTGGAGCAGCCCTACGCCAGTGAACAGCCCCCGTCAGACGGCTGTACGGTTCTAGGAACAATACAGTATATCAAAATTTATGTCTCACCCCTAATTCTCGAAGAGTTTCAAGGATACCATAGATTCACACAATTTTTTGCTTTATGTTTAGTGAATGCGAGCTGTTGCCCGTACGCCTTGTGTGCAAGAGACCAGTAGTCTACCTACCCTACCCTAGGGTAGATAGTGTAGGCTGTGACACAGCGGCACAACAGTGAATATGGCCCCAAGCATCTCATTTTCAAAACTGTCGCAGCAATTCGGACAATTGAATTCTGCTGTTCCTATCGTGTGGCTGAGTTCTGAGAGTTTGTATATCACTTTCCCCAAAAGCCCGGAAGTGATGAGTGACGTCAGGCTACTGTTGATCATGGATGGTGATGTATTGTGACGTTAACTGTCTGGCCAGGTCTGATTCCGTCATCTCAGGCCGTATATAAGGCCAGAAGAGGACACTTGAGCATTTGGGTTCTGGGACGTAACACTTTTACCAGACATCTGACAACGGTCAATTTCCAACTACGAGACTTGATCTAGAACACACTCCGTACTCAACAACACTCAGTACAATCGTAATCATGGCACCAACCAAGACAGCCGGAGGCCAGGAGCCAAGCGACAAGTTCCTGAAGCAGCAGGCACAAGGTTCGTGTTGATCCGCGCAACCCTTTGTCTCTGCAACTCATCCTAACCGATCGCATAACAGCCCAGGGTCTCGGCGCAGACAATGCGCCCGCACACAAAGAAGGCCACGCGCCAGGTGAGGCACCTGTCGCCTCCGATAGCGGTCTCCCAGGCACTGGCAACAAGTATGAGGAGGCAGCGTCGGGCACGGGGAATCTGACAACGACGAATGATGTTGGCACCACTGGGTTACATTCTGCGGAGCCCGGAAGTGCTGCGCCTGGTCCGGATTTGAAGGGGGCTTAGATACCTGAGCAGACTGTGGATATTATACCTCATAATTGACCGAGAACCATACAAATCCAACCGCAAAATTGAGTAATCATTACATGGTTTACGAGTGGCATCGTGCAGCTTCACAATGGAATTTGGTCGACTACTGAGGCATAGTCTACTTTTGAGATTTCAAAGTGAAATTCTATCAAACCCTACCCACTCCTCAAACTATTCAATGCTCTTGGAAACCTGCCGCGTATGGACCTAGAGCTCACTTCTGGAATCAAGAATTAAAAAATGGGAAAGCATAGCAGTGGATACAAGAGCTGCATTGTTGAGGTACAAGGAGGTTTCGATAATGCACGGACGATGTACTCTGTCTACATCGAACCTCTCCTATCTTCTCAGAATTGTAGACTGAGTTTGTCTATACCACGATTTTGGCCACGAAAACAAGATCATCAGCAGAGGCTAAATTGATGACGGAGTTCATGTGGGGACTGAGAGGTACACACAAAGGGGGAGAGCCTCACGTTGACCTATCTTTACCCATCCGCGAGGCTCTCAATACAACTTTGTGTCTGTTTCGTTCCAAATATCGTAAGAGCAGCATCTCCGATGCTTATTTCGTCTCGTATTAGGGGTTTTATTTCACGGTGGAGTCAAAAAGCCTGACGCTCGCCAGGATTTATTCAGATGACCCATAGAGGCCGTGCAGCACCTCGAGGCGGTGTGCTGTAGTCGAAGATGAAGGACCATAAACTTTGGCTCCAGGAATCAGGAACTCGATAGTCGCGATTTGCACATTAGCTCTCACGCCCTGTGGTCAGCCAGTGGGGCTCAGTGGAGGATCAAATGCACCTGCAATAACGTTCACGATGCAGCACTATACTTGCGTACAACCTCACATCTGCTCAGATGGGGATTTTGTGCTCAGCCTGGGGACGGAAGTGTCCATTCCAGGTTATAAAATGTTGCTTGCGGCAATATTGTCACCCTAGGGTAGTAATCATGCACACCTTAAGGCTTACGGCCTCAACGGCTGCCTTTACATAATTGGCTTGGATTCCTGTGGGATCCGTAAGCATCGCAGCTAAGCTACCGGTCTTAGACAAGCTTTTGCATCCTGGGCTGTGGGGGCCGTCCACTGTGGTAACCTTACCAACCAGAACGGAGACAAGTAGAACATTGGAAATAGTGATTGATCACTGGGAGAAACATATATAAAGTCCTTATTCTCGAATGATCAAAACCGACATGAAGAGGCATCAAACTCATCACTGCTTTCTAGAAGGTCTTCCCTACTGCTTCAAATTCAATACACTCACCGGTTCACCATGGTTTCTCTACACCTTCTGTTTCTCGGAGTCGTTGCTCCAGCCATGACTCTTGCTCTTCCTAGCGGCCTTGCGGGAAATCTTGCCCGAGCAGATTACCCGGAATTTGTCCCGCTTCCAGGGTTTCCTTCACTGGCTGAGCTCAATCTCACAACTGAGATGTTGCACGCCGCACCAAAGCTCCTCCCTAGTAAGACAGCTCTTCGCATTACCGAATAGCTACGAAAAACAAAACTTTGGCTGACGAATTCAAACTCAGTCCCTGACGGGTACAAAGGCCCGGCATCAATCTCGAGCGACTTTTCCATTGAATACGTCGATCAGTGCGGCCCAGGCGGCGGCGGGTCTGGACAGCTGCTCACCGCAAACGTGGACGACGTGATTGTGTGCTTCAACTTCCTCGTCGCGCTCGGCAACTATCGCATCAGCGTCAGTACGAGTGATCAAATTAGTGGGGTACCAGGCTTCCGCCAAGTTGCGATCTACAACAGTGCTGTTGTCATAGCACATTTGCTCAATGTGCAATCCACGTCATCCACTGCCTACGAAGTTGCCCTTGGAGTACAATGGGTCTTCACTAATTGTAACAGCGGTGGTCAAGTTGCTGGTAAGTTCCCATATGTACCCTCAACCAGCTATGTATGTTGCTGCTCACACGAGGAAAACGTCACAGGATCGGCTGCTGCGTACGGCAACGGGGACCTTGTGGTACAGTCGAGTGGTTATTACCACTGATTGCACGCATAATGGGCCGCTCGTTGGTACAATACGTCTTAGACGGGGCTTGATGGGTAACAGCAGTAGCCTTGGAAGATGACGGAGCCAATTCAAAAGTTCTAACGATAGGAGGGCCTACGCCTCTCTTCTTGGCGACACTCCTACAAAGTACATTAGTGAATATAGAAATTTCGATATTCGCAACTTGAAGCGTGGCATTTCTTTCTGACGTCT
The DNA here is from genome assembly GCA_021399435.1 of Diaporthe sp. PMI_573. NCBI lineage: Eukaryota > Fungi > Ascomycota > Sordariomycetes > Diaporthales > Diaporthaceae > Diaporthe > Diaporthe sp. PMI_573. The sequence goes on along the minus strand of JAJTUP010000024.1, from coordinate 453,222 downwards.
TCGATTACTTAAAATCCTTGGCTTGCTTTACATTCAATTCAACTCAACTAAATCCAGTCAATCACCAGCTTTCATGACTTCAGGCAGTTCATTTAATTGATCTCAAAAAAAGACATTGGCACTCTTGATACTATTGCACTGTCTGATGAAGTACTTGATGGCTGCACCAAAGGGGCATGAGGGTATCACGAGGCTGCTTGTGACTTGAATCCGGAGGGAGAACGGATGCAAACTCGCCCCTCAGTGTGATATAACGCCTCGCATAGTGTCTTCCTTGATTCAACATTCTGAGCACAGGCAGGGCTGGTGTCTGGTTGGGAGACTCTTCGAAACTTGCCATGCCTCTGTATCGCGCCGATCATTGCACCTCCAGCCCACATCATGTTGTGCATCCTCGTCTGGCCTCCCAAAGTAGCAACCGGTTATCAGCTATCAAGGGTATTCTCCCGGCCTGCCTGTTATGTATGGTGGTACAAACCAGACGCATGTCCAAAGTAACCTTTGCCTACTCAGGCAGTATTTCCCGTCTGCATGGTCGACTCGCATGCTGACCAGTATCCTTCCACCTTCTTTCAAAATTTGCAGGCGGGGTAGGGATCGCAAGACACGACAAGCTTGGTCACCATCACATCTTCAGCAGTCACCAGGAACAATATTTCGCCAAGCAACCATGTCTCTGAGTGACAGTGGTGCCGATTTTCTGAACCGAGGAAGACAGCTACTAAACGACGAAGTCCGATCCCATATCCACCAGATTCCCTCACCAACAACACCACCTCGTCAAATACCCATCAGCAGCAGATCTCCATCCACAAAGACACGACCGCTTTCCTCGAACAGTCATGGCACTGGTCGACGAGAATCATCAGCCTTCGAAACCCGATCCTTCGACCACGTTCATCGGCCCAAAGCTCCATCCCGACATAGTGCCCCTCTCATACCCAATGATCGTTCTCCCCACGTTTCCGAATACTTGTCCGTCCCAACAGAGACGAGACGTGGAGATGGCTTTGGCCTCTCTGTACCGAGAGGTTTGGGGTCCCGGAGTTCGCCATCTGTGACCTCGCAGGGCTCGATCGGTCGTATTTCTCCATCTATTCTGTCACTGGATAACACGGCCTACTCGTATGAGTATCTCGAAAAGGGGCAGTTCAGGCTGATCTGGTTGCATTCTGGACTGAAAGAGGATCCTGAGGATATCGTCAGATGTCAGATATTCACCTGTGCATTGGATGGTCCTCAACCTTATGTTGCGCTTTCCTATGCCTGGGGAGATGCTAGCAACAAACGCAAAATACTTGTTGGGGACCTACTCATCAGCGTGTCGGCCAGCCTGGAAACGGCTTTGAGGACACTCCGGCATCCGAGGGAGTCAATATGGGTGTGGGCAGATGCTCTCTCTATTAATCAACAAGACGCGTCCGAAAAGGCTTGCCAAGTCCGGCTAATGACGCGAATCTACCAGGAAGCCGCATCAGTAGCAATCTGGCTTGGCCCACGATCTGAAGACAGCGACCTCGGCATGGAACTTATCGAGAAGGTTTCAGATGTGGCCGAGATTCCGCGGGAAATAACAACACATACATCTGCACCATTCAGCGAACGACACTTTGCTGCTGTAGTAGCCCTGTTCGAGAGGGAGTACTGGCATAGGTTGTGGGTCGTACAGGAAGTGTTCAACGCGCATGACATCAACGTTCATTGCGGATCGACGATTCTCCCTTGGAAAGCGTTCCAAGATGCTTCTAAGGTTTTCCGGGAAAACAAAGATGTGCTCCATCGAAATTTCCACCCTGGATACAGCAATAGCCTCCATCAAGCACGATTCGGAAGCTACCCACAGGTCCTGGTGTATGGAGGCCCTCACAGCCTTATCGGGATTGGTACTGTGGACAAGTTCAGGGACGCCGACAACCAGCCCGACCATGTGGCGTTTGAAGATCTGCTCAACGTGATGCGGAATTGTCGCTCGAAGCACAGCTCCGACCCCAGGGACAAAGTTTTTGGTATTCTGGGTGTCCTCTTCGAGAATGTTCGCAATGGGATTAAGGTCAATTACAGCATTCCGGTCAAAGATGTATACACCAATATCTTCCGGATCGTTGTTGAAAAGACTAATTCACTAGACATCCTATGCGAATCGATCCACTCTCAAACTTACACCAACAAGAATAACCTGCCGAGCTGGGCACCCGACTGGTCTCACAACTCGCGAGCCTCGCCCATGTCAACGACCCACACCTTCTCGGCCTCAAGAAAGGCACAAGTAGTCGTTGACTTCATGGAGAGAAACAGGCTAAGGCTATCAGCCATACCTTTGGGGAGTATCAAGGACCACGGAGTCACTGTGGGTACACGATGCACAGTGAACGACTATCTCATGGCATTTCTACAATGGAGAGCCTGCTTGTCGCATGCTATCGATGGTGCGTCAAAGGACTACCTACGGTGGTTGGAACAGAGGTTCTGCTTCGCACTTAGCCTTGACCAGACGTCCAAAGGGGACGAGAAGGCAGAGGAATGGATGGATGTCTGCTACCACGTCTTTGTGTCCTTGATACGCGATCGCCTCCCCAAGCTCCACATAGATCCCGAGCTGGAGCAGTACATCGACAGGGACTTCCAGATGGATTACAATAAGCGGCGCTTATTCCTTCAGGAAAACTTCGCGTCCAACATGATGGGTCGGTGCTTTTGCATCACCGACGAGAGACGCGTTGGCCTGGGGACGGGGTCCATGACACGAGGAGACATCGTTGTTGTACCGCTAGGTTGCAGCACACCTGTGGTCTTACGTCCGGAGGGTGACGGGTATAGATTCGTCGGTGACGTTTACATACACGGGTATATGTATGGAAGAGCAGTCGAGGAATGCAACAAGGGACTCGAGGATAAGCAGGTCAGATCGTATGTCATACACTAGGGTTAAATTTTATCCTAAAATCGGTATTTTCTTAGGTAACAAATTCCCCTTGTGAAGATGCGAAAACAATCAGAACTCCGCTGTACCCAAGTGGTGTATGGATAGAGCAGCCAAATAATATCATTGATTAAAGCAAGTACCCCTTCCTGTTATGTGTAATGGTTGATCAGATCGCGTCATACGAAAGCTTTTGCAATTGAAAACCAAATGGGTGTTGATTGAATCCAATGTGTAGTCTGAAAACTCAGCAAGAGCCTCAGTTACAATCATGACAATTGATTAAACAGAGCTTCCCATGGATTTTGATGACCATATCAAAATTAGATGACATGTGCCCTTGTTAATGCGAAGGGCTAAGAACAGGCGGTAAGATGAAAGCCGTAAAAACCGCACATGGAGCCTCCAAGGAGTCATGAAGCCCAGAAGCTCTAGACCATCAGCACGATCTCAGTAGTTCAGCGGAATTGGACCAGTCTTCTTCATCTGCTCGACAGAGTTGAGCCTCCTCGGGGTAAAGTTGCCCATCACATGAGGTATGTAGTCCGGATAAGTTTCGCCAATCTGCTCCATCTGTGACCAGGAAAACTCCCCATTGACATTGTACGCGGGCGTGCTGCTGAAGCCGGTAGTGTTGACGGAGTAGTAAAGAATGGGCCGAGCCGGGTATTCCTCGGTGGCTTCAATCTGCGCGACGATTGTGCCGTTTGGAGAGAACACCGCAGCCGTGCCGACAGAGGGCATGAAGGTCCAAGTCTGACCAGTAATGGCGTAGTATCGAGCTCCGGTCATGCTGTTCTCGGTGCTTTCGAGGGAGGTGTCGGCGCCGAAATCTGGAGTGAAGGGAAAGGCGGCAATGTGTAGGTTCTCGTTTTGGGATTGCATGGCAAAAGTCATTGGCGGATGCATATGCCTATCAGGTTGGGTTGTGTTAGCAATGTTCTTGGGTTTTAAGGATACTGTCTGCATGGGACAGCCCAGGGGAGGGTGACGCGTCAAGGATATCAATAAGATTGTGGCACCGAAGATGCATGAAGGTGATGCTTACTCCCAACACTCCAGGAGGCCCAACCGACCGAATTGGGTTTGGAAAACCTTAAATTCGTCCACAGTACCGTCGCTGAACATTGTACGTTCGCCTCCGGAAGGGTGAAGCTTCCTGCGGATCTGGATGACCTTTCCAGTCGAGTCGATGAGGGCTTGTGACATGTAGATATAGTCGTCCTCTCTCATTGAGAATCCAAGTGCCACCCAAATCTTGTTCTGTCGAGCAGCTTCCACCAACTGGTCCCATTGTGTGCTATTGATCCGGAGGGATTGAGCTGCGTACCAGGCCACCGAGATGTTGCCCTCTAAAACGCCGGTGGGATAACTTAAAGAGAAGGGGTCAGTGAGACGCTCTAAGTGGGAGGTCCAACTACCTCTCAATCTCTGTAAAAGGTCGCGAAGCTTGGGTTGTTGCTCTTACCCTGGGAACCAGAGCTCGGGGAAAGCTACGAGGTCGGCGCCGTGTGATGCAGCCTGCTCGATGTATTGGATTCCAAGCTCAACGCTGGCATTGAGATCATGTTTCAGCCCTTTCCAGTCCAAACTAGGCTGAGGATAGGGATAATTCGCGGGAGGGGCTCGAACGAGAGCAACCGTAAAATTGTCAGGTTTACTGCTGGAGGAAACGCCAGTGGCATAGGCTACACCAGCGAGACCAAGACTCCGAAACATATGCATACTGAATCGATACTTGGAAAATGAATTAGGGGATGCTCGAGAGGATGATGACTGACTTGAGCACATGGACAGGCAGTAAAGGGATTAAATATTCGAGGTTTTCATCGGGACCCGGCGCCTCAGCCGTGCATTCTCGGTAGTGACGAACGGCAACGTAGGATAGCATTCCCTTGAATGGAAGCTTGTAGTAATCACGCTACATGTGGAGACTCTCGGTGTCAATCTGGCCAGTCAAACGGCAGCCGACCATGTCCATCGCGAAGAGATGTCGGCTAAGGATTTAACAACGGAGTTATCAGGTACACATGCCATCAAGGCTGTCTTGGAAGTCTCTGAACACATTCGAAGCGGGGCTGAACCCACTCCTCGGGGTCTGCTCCCCCCGGCGTCATAGGCCGAGTTCTTCTTTCGCATACCCCGATGCTGTGACAGGGTGGGAGCAGTTGCCAGTTTCTGGAGTTCTGAGCCCGGGGGGAGATAATATTTCAATTTTTGTAATTACTGTATAGGTATGTGTTTCTGCACCATAGGTTAGAGTCAGGTACAGGGGGGATCATAGATTCAAGAGTACTCTATGAGTCCGGCTGGAAGTCTTTGGTTCTATAGTCAGCCTTAAAAAAACTCAGTGTACGTTCTACTAAGGTTGACTACCGTAGGGCATAATGTTGCGAGATATTTAACTAAATAGATTTGTTTTGTTGGGTCCTATCCCCTTGGGACTCAGTTACTATTAGTCCCTGCCGGCATTGTGAGGGCAGCCTGGCTTCTAACAAGCAGGAAGCTCAACAGCTGGGGCCAGCTGTGGCTGTGCACCTAGCTCTGAATCTAACAGCACCATACAGAGCTGAGTTGCTTGCTCTGTTCTCGCCATATTTGTGCATTTTCTTCATTGGTGGCTTATGATTCAGAAGCTAATAATACCTCCTCACTTCTTACGAGGCCAGGCTTTGCCCACTTCAATATTAAACATGTCCCAACAGCCCTCATCCATTGTCTCACAGACATTATCACCTGCCTCAGACAGTAGCAGACGTGCCTCACCCTCAGCAGTGAGGTCCTCGATAGAATCGGCCAGCCTTGCTGCACCAAAGATGTGCTTTCCTTGCAGCCTAGGCCACATGGCACTAAGCCTGCGCATGGACAAGTCTGGGCTGTACAGCTCGGGGAGGTCGTCATCTGAGCTGCTGCCTGGGCGCGTATCGCAAATAAGCCAGACTGGACCACCGCCGCCGCCGCCGCCGCCATTGTCCTTGTCTTTCAAAACATGATTGTTGCTGTTCTTCCTGTCCAGCTCAACAGCGACCATGAAGACAGTTGGATGTACCCAGTCCATGTCTACGGCGCTCTCTCAGGTGTGGGGATGACATATGACCAGTCTGCCGACAATGTAGACAAGCTCAGGGACCCTTCTGCCCAGGGAGCCCTCGTCATTTGCGCCTATGCCTTGACTGGTGCTAGCACCCGTCTTGTCACCTATGCTGTCACCAGCTATCCTGCCATCGATGGTGCTCTCGCTGCTGGTGGCCCTGGCTTTGTTTCTCTTCGCCGCCTTCTCGGCGCCCTTCCTCTTCATCCTTCTCGACTGCTTTCCAGTCGGCTTCCGGGCTAATGGCTTACGAAGTTCGTAGAAGTCTGTCAAGGTATGGAGGAAGGTGTTGTTCTTAGTGGTGCCCTTGGCCTCCGGGCAGTAAGCAAAGAAGTCGGCTGTCTTGACATGCTATTCGCCGGCCGTAGAGATGGCAAGGAATGGCTGGTCCTTGTTCCTATATCCCTCAGCCTTGTTCTCATCTCGTTCCTCCTTGTTCATCTCTGTGCTTCTCTGATTCTTGGGCCACGGCTTGTGGTTTCGGCTACTGAGACAGATTTGGATAGGATCTTGTCGTTTGATGCCACTCTGCAGATCAAAGAGCGTCTTTTCCTGGGCGGGGCTTGGGGGCCATCGGAGAAGCTTGATCTCATTAAGGTACCGGTTTTGTTGGGAAATAACTTGGTGCACTTGTATGTGCTGCTTCGCCTCTTCCGCCTTCTGCTTCAGGGTATCTAGATCGAAGAGGATCATGCTGGCAGGTGCTGATGCTGCTGGTGGTGATGATGATGATGATGGTGGTGGTGGTGGCGACAGCGACAACGATTCAGAATGTGCTGGTAATGCCAGACTGTCTCCTTGCTGAGGGATCTGGAGAACAAACTTGCGCTCCTTGTCGTCCCAGACAAGTTGTAAGGTAACAGGTGGTGACGACATGTTGACGGCAACTGGCTCGCTGCCCAGTTGGGGCTGTTGTTGACTAATGACGATGGTCTGCCAGTGTTGCAGGTATGGGAGCAAACGACATGTAATTCTTGTTAGAAGTGTGATAGATATGGGCGAGAGATGGATGTCATTTCGTTCTGCGGTAGTTGGTTGAAGTGTAAAGCAAAGGTGAGAGTGCGAATGAGAAGAGAACGAGCTCTTTTGTTTTGGAAACGGTCCGAAGCTTCTAGCAATCGATAGTCAAGTGAAATGCTTTCCTCACCTGCAGGCTGCTCAAGTGACGCATCTGCTCGAGTGACGCATCTGCCCAACTGTAACCTGGGTCTAGAAGACCATTGAAAGGGGCAGGTCCAACACTTAGAGATAACTTAGTTGTGGCCTAGTTATCGTCTTTATCAGGTAGGATCATGTTTGCTTTTGATGTTAAACATCCACTTTACCATATCCCTTGGAACATTGTTGTTCCCCTGTCTAGCTGACTGCCTGTAACAGTGCAACCGAAAACTAGAAAATTGCTCTTCCAAAGCACCAGTCAAGGATCACGACTAATATTGGCCTTGGTTTTCGGCTAGGTGTTACTTCCACGAGACTTAGATGCATCTATAAAATTACGTCTTAAGAGTGCTGATATTTGGATAGCTAGCCAAGCAATGGCACACAAATGAGAAAGCGCATCAAAACCCAAGCACCATGCCTGTTACTTTCTCACCTGAGGTCAATGACCTTGGCCAAAGACCAGGTCTCCCCAAAAAACTCAACGATGTTTGCGAAGATCATCATACACTTGTGGCCGTTACTCGTATTTGCAAAGTCTACTCAACCATTCTTGAGGATGTTCAACGGCTAGACCCAAAACTTTCGCCTCCAGAGAGTAGGGCTATCTTCCGGATTGTGGATGAGGTCCAGGAGAAGCTAAGGTGCTTGAGGAAATGAAAAGAAGCTGCAACGGTCCACGTGGCAACAGCACTGAACTCGATGACAGCAGCAGTATTCAGTGCGGATGGCTGGAGCAGGAGGAGCAGAAGCTGTGTGAGCTCCAAGAGACTCTGTCTTGCCATAAGCAACGTTTCCGTGACACCCCAGTGTCACGTGCTACCCCAATTGAGCCTCTACGTACTGCTAGGGTCGACCCATTCCTGCACGATGTTGTGACACATTTCAAGAACAAACGGCGTTATCGCGATTTGAACATAATCCTGCCCACAAAATTTGACTTCAGTGGCAGATTGCAAACATGGGGAGTTCGCTCCTCGGTCTCGAGTTCGGGTGGAAGCGAAAAGCGACAGGCCGATCGGACCTGAGTAGCAGGCATCTCAAATCCCGAGTCAACGACAAACACCGATCGGGTTGCACTAGAGGCCCTCAAAAGAAAAGTTGCCTACACTACATACATGCTGTACTAGGAATTCCAAAGACCCATTAAAAGATAGAACACTTGGTGAAATCTCTCTGTATGAATTCCTGGTATCCTCAGAATCCTGCACCAGCCAGCCAACTCAGAATTGATCGTCCCCTCTGAGCCTTTCTCTCCAGCTTGGCGTCCTCGGATAACCGCCTCAACATCACTTCATTGCTTAGATCAAATGGACACAACATGCTCTCGAGCTCCCTCAGCTTCCGAATCTCTCCTGCAGCCTTGACGGTGGAAGGACGAATGAATCCCCTCTGAGCAAAAGCGGCGTTCAACATTTTACCCAGTTCCCATTTTTCAAAATCCTCAGCAGGCATCCTATTGAGGCCGGCAGTGCTGGAGAAGTCGCCGGTCATAATACATGTCTGGAAACTTGCATTCTCCTCATGAATCCCACCATCGAGGTCCCAAAATCCGCTAAGGAATTTATCGCATGGATTCGTGACGGACGCCCAGTTAAAGTCTAGGATGGCGGTGAGTTCCTTCTGTTTAGTGTCGTATAGTATGTTGTTTATTGCTGTAATGGAAAGATCCGATCAGTGAACAAGCACAGCGCACAAGCCGGATGACAGTAAGGGCATACTTACTGAGGTCGCCGTGTATAAGAACCGTCTCAATGATGTCTTCACTGCCCAGGACCTGAGAGACGCCATTCGTTAAGAAAGACTCTAGTCGCTCCCTAATTCCATCATCTTTCCAACCACGAAGTAGTGGGTTCTTGTCTGAGTCACTAAGCTGGGCCTTTAGCTTCGCGGTCCAGAGACTAGAGGATGTATCCCACGGGCCTCCGAAAAGGAGTGGCATCTGGCCGATAACAATCTGGCCGCTTCTATCAAACGTCAAGGCCCCGAAGTGAGTGACGGAATCGGGGAGTTGTGTTCTTTGGATTGATAAGAATGAATCCGCGATCTGCTCGATGACCGAGCTTTTCTCCTCGAGTGACAAGGCTGGGAATAAAGTGTCCAATTCTGAGCCTTGTTTGAACTCGAGGATACTCCAGCCAAATCCCGTCTCGTCGGGCTGCTCCTCGAAGCGGCAAGGACCCTATGCGTAGACAGCAGGCACGACGAGTGGGCGATTATCCTTTTCAAGTGACTTGCGCACCAAGTACTGGGAAGCAACTTCATTCTCCACTCGATTGGCGTTGTTGAGCCCCTCGGCACGCGGGTTGCTGAGACGGACGACAACCACGGAAGTTCCGTCTTCCGGCAGTGGAAATGTGCCTAGTTGCTCACCCAAGGCCTTAGAAGACTCTCGAGTGGCTGGAATGCTGAAAATCGCCTTGTAGATGAAGTTGTTGAAGTGGAACGGACAGCGCACATCATATGCAAGCGTCTCTATCGAGGCAGGCTACATGTCGTCGGTTATAGTACAATTGTCCACACTTTCGCAATCAAGTCGTGGTTCGAGGGGCTTACTGTTAAGCCGCGATTCTGCAAGATTTGGTACACGGCATCCATCCGGCGTTCATACCCTTCCTGGTTGACGTTGTCATTTGAAGCCATTTTTAACGAGGTTTCGTCACTTCCTGAAGTCCTGGCGGGCAATTATGAGGTACTATTTGAACTTCGAAACACTGGCACAATGAATAATGGAAACTGTCCCAATATGTTGGCGAGATGTGTCACTGAAGCCAACACGGTTGATGCCTGTGTCCTAAGCTTATTTGTAGTTTTCGGTGTCCAGGTGGCTTCCAGTTCTCTATAGAATATCTGTACCTCGGAAGCGGTGGCAGTGGGGGAAAATGCTCTTTATCTGCCATCATAGGAATTCCTGTGCAATTTCTATTGACAGTCCTTATCAGCAAACATCAGGTGCTACGTCACCTCCCCGATTGACATTAGAACTTTCCCTTAAGTATTCGAAAGGCTCTGGCGTAAACCCACCCATGTACATCTTGTGATAGGCAGCGAAGAGTCGGTATTGGACTGTGCCGCATAACAGCATGACAAAAGGCTTGTCGTATTTTGAAGTAGAGATGAGAAGGGAGCCGATTGCAACGCTTCGGGGCCGAGGCTGTGCTGCAATATCGTCCGGCGCACAACACGATGAAAAAGTCGCTGGTCTTATCTGTGAAGGTCCGCTACGAGCCGTGAAATTACGTGCACATGTATTCGATTCCCAGTGTCATTAGGCTAAATCTTGTAGTATTTCAGCTTTAGAGCCAACCACAATTCCAGGTGACGACCTGCAAGTGTCCGGTTCAGCAGTATCTGCGCTAAGGAGCCAAATCCCAGTAGCAGCAGCCTGGGTAATGTCTCCGCAGTACTCGCTGTTCCGGGGTGAACAACTGGTCACAGTCGCGGAATCGTTGCATGAACGCCACACGAGCTAGCGCCGACTTTTCTGAGAGCTCCGACCATGAGTTTCACGCCCCTTCAGGCTGAGGGTGAATTAGGATGTCATCCGGTTCTTAGGCTCACGATCCAAATTTCTCCTTCAACATGTGGAAGAACACTCACGCTTCGCGTATTGTTCGTGACCATTGGCATATGAATTAAATTCCAAAAGGTTTCATCGTCCGCCATGCATTACTGAGGTCGGAGTTGTTAAGGCAAGTCAAGCCAACGTTACGGCCACCTTGTCCTCCGCACACCTATTGCTAGACGAAAATTCACGACTGCAGGAGGGATGTGGAAATACTTCGAATGATTTAACTCTCCGTAATTGTTTTGTCCCATGGAACGCAGTGATTATCACATTTGACAATTCAATCATATGAAACGATGCGGCTAGTGGGTATGACATTTAGGGCTTTTCTTTTCCAATCGTGTTGATGGTAATTACCTAGGACGCGAGCAATTAGAACGAATGAAGGTTGCTGTAAATTCAGCACTCATCAGAAGACGGGACGAGACAAGTCTTCACGAGACGCTGACTTCGACCTGCTTCTTCACAATAATTGACTTGTCATCCACCCCGGCCCCATAGACACTGACATCATCATCATCAAGCCTCTCAAAGGTGAAAAGCCTAGGTGAAGAAGCGCTGATCTTGGTGATGTTGATAGGGCCATCATCCCGGAAACCAAGGCGGCTGACCCTAGTACCAATTCGAGACGTCATGCCTCTTGACATCCCGTACGAGTTGGCCGTCGTGTTCCCCTTGCTGGCGAAGAAGCTGCGGAAGAGGGGTCCAAGCAGAGGTAGGTTACCGCTGACGATGGCGACGCCTTGCTCGAGGGTGGTCCAGGTCGCCGCGTAGACTTGGGTGTAACTCCCGTCCAAGGGGCTGAACTTGAGGATCTCTGTTATGCGAATGACGGAGGCGACGCAACCACTGCAGTGCGGGCCAATATTAGCGGACTATTTCTTTTTCGGTACTAGGGCTGATGGCAAAACAAGCTAGGGGTTACTAACAAGCTCCCGAGAAGAAATATTCCGACGACGGCCACCTTCTTCCGCATGTTGATCTTCAGTTGCCACAGTGCGGGAAGCGGCAACACCAGGACGTAGATGTCGCCCACCAGCGACAGGGCAGCAGCTGTCGTGCCCGAGACGACTTGATTTCGACAGGAGCCGCCTTTGATTGTTCGGTCGTAGAAGAATGCGATGGGTGCACAAGTTGTGAGATTGACGGCCCAGGTTGTGATTCCCCATACCAGCGTATAAGCTATGCCCACGTACACCCAGATGCGGAAATGCCCGTATGCTTTGGTTGAAAATACTATTATGACCATAGTCAGTTAAGGCTCAGGTACACCTAATAAGGGCTGAGCGGAGACGTGTTACCTCTTAAGTAGAACATCAGGATGGATATTTTGACACAGCAAAGTACAGGCTGATTAGCTCTCTGGAGGGCAAAGCTGATCTGGTCGTGGGTCAGCGGAAGTGTTCTGGTAAATCGTTTGTACGCCAGTAACCATGATTCTAGTCACTGCAAGCTGGAGACATACTCTGGCAAAGCGCGCCGCCTGGGCTTTCGGAAGGTTGCAAAGATGATGTCCGAGGCCATTGGCAACAACTGCAGTAGTTGAGTGTTAGCTTGAGTATGGCTTCTTGCAATATAGGACAGACCGAATACTCACGTAGATACTGGCAGATCGCTGGTTCTAGTGACAAAAGCAACCCAATGCCCATCAAGTAGTCATCCCACCCGACCCTCTGGCTTGTCTTAACCCGGGCAACAATACGGAGGCCGTACGTCAACAGAGAGAGAATGAGAATGACTGTCGTTGGAATCACGCCGAAAAGTTGTCTGTTGTAGACATCTTCCGGGATGTCCGGGGGACAAGATCTTCCCGCGGCTGAAGACATCTTGATGTGCAGTGATCAGCCCAGCTGATATCAAAGGCACGGAGGATATCTAACGACCGAGCGTCAGGGACATGGACGGAGAAAGCGGCGAAAGCGTGGCACAAGGCCGACTGCAATTATGTGGTCGAGGTGGGGCGGAGTATATACCAATAAACCTTCACATGTATGCTCCGTGTTCACAGTAGTTGAACATCCATTTGTCGACCCAGGATCATGAGGCAAAGTTTAACCAACTGTTGGTCCTGGCGATAGTTTGCGTTCAAGGGACCGGATTGATACGTTCCCTTGTTGCGGCAGTTTTACCTCGCCATGCAAATGATGAGCCCAGGGGGACGGGTTCTGCTGAACCCAGTGAACCAGTTCGAATAGTTTTCCGCATTTGGTAAGTAAAGTGCACAAGTCTCATCTCGATCAATTGTATCAACATTTAGCCTGGCCCCCTCGACGGAATGTGGGAGCTCAAGAAGGAATTCCTGCAAAGCTCGCATGTCAATGACCACGAGATAGCTGGCATCCACATCCATTCAACACATATTCCAGAAGCTTGACTGTTTTCTCTCAAATGTCACCTTGCTTCCCGCCGCGTCAGCCCAGATCTGGCGGCATGATCCATGAACCCGCATCTATGCATGCTCGTCATAAGCCCCTGGTCATCTCAAGGCTGCGAAGTCAGCCGAATCATCGGATGGTCGAAACAGCCCACAAGGCTAGACTCGAGCTTGGCATGGCATCTTGGTTTCCCCATTTTGAGTAGAACAAAACCAAGCTAGAGCCGAGACTCACTCGAGGGCCATTTGAGCAATTTTGGTAAATCACAGGGCAGGTGGTTTCAACTCTGCATTAGGTTTAAGGCTGGGGCTGTCCTGCGAACCAAGGGTTTCTAGACCTGGGCACGGCAGCTGCTAGCTTCCATAATCCAGGTATTAGGAGGTTTATTTTCCCGTCCAATGGCTCAGGTTTGGGCGTGCCGCGTTGCTAACCGTCTCCCGATGTCAAGCTAGTTAAGCATCGGCATTGAAGATTTAAGCTCTGCCGAGAAGTAGCTTAGCATTATACTATGTTGGGTATGGATGGAACCAAAGACTTATTCAACCAATACATCAAGTTCATCAACCGTGAATCCAACCTCATCGGCATATTGAACTTGTGTGTGGGAATGTCATCTACAAACACAGATAGAAACTGGCCTCTCACAGTCTCGGGAGCGCATAAACTCTGTTCGCGCTTCGAAGGCGCTCTGTATGATTGGTAAGTTTGGGTCGCTTCCCCGTCCTTCGGACGAACGGCATTCTCAAGCATTCTGTAAGAACTTTAAAAGGGTCGTTCTTAAGCGCGTCTGCAGATGGAACGCAATTCCTTCACCGAGTTATACGCACTGCATCAGATGCGATTGGTGGATATAAAGCCCATCAACGAGTGCGGTTCCAGGAGATCTGGTTCCATTGATTTATCAGGGTTTCTGTAACTTATAATCGCCCATAAGGCGGGAAGCCGTCCGGGATGGCCAGGCCCTGTTCCTGGTGCCGAATCCCGCACCAGAGAATTGGCATCGATGGGCGAGTTTAAGCCCGGAAGGGCTAGAGTGTTAGCTCCAGCTCAACAAGGTTTGCAACCCGACCTCTCGGTTTCGTTAAACCTTCATCCGCTTGGTAATAGGTCCGTAAGGCCAATCACTTTTCTATGATAGGGCTGGGACCTCTGAGAGGTCTGCTTTCTCACAGGGTTGCCTTGACAAACGACTAGCATTGGCTACTAGTAAGATAGTCGCGATTCCATGTGCCCGAAATCGACTCCTCCAGACAGCTCTAGTTGATGTTGGTGTTGCAACTGCTTCACAGGATCGAAAAGATCGACATGAATCATCATCCTGCAATGTCGAATGTCGTCCACGGTACTGCCCTCGCGACTACTGCAGTGCTGTCCGTCAAACTCAGCCTTGTCTCACCGCGATGAAGCATTCTAGCCCTCCGGGTGAATTCTGATACCTCAAGTGCTCCTTCGACCGGTTACAAGCTCGGCTTATTCTGTATATTATAGATCTGAAGTGCCGACTAGTCTTTCGCTCCATCTTGATTGACGTCTGCGGGGTGGACATAGATCTTACGGCATCCCCGATGTGACACTGTGCTGATGCAACTTGGTTCACCTGCTTTTCTTCCCATACTCTCGTTTTTCCCCCCAGTGTTCAGTCCTGCAGGTTGCAACTCAGCGTAAACGCACTCTAATTCAATACTTTGCACACAAAATGGCCTTTCATCAGGATGGCCACATATCGGGGCCGAGCAAATCCTTCGAGATCTTGACCAAGGCGGAGGCTGTCAAGGTCGCTGATGGTGGCGTCGTTCTAATCCCTCGTCCAAGTGACGACGCAGAAGACCCGTTGGTAAGAAGGACATGAAGAATTCAGACCGTCCCATGTCAGGAGGCTAATTAGACAACGACAGAACTGGTCCTTCTCCAGGAAATCAGTGAATCTGGCAATTCTCTTCCTGAGCCTCTTCGTCGGCTTCGCCGCGCCATTCTGTGGCCAGCTCAACCTCCTACAGCAGGCGGCCCTCTACCACAAGACCACCGTCCAAATCACATACTTCAACTCCGCCGCTTCAGCAGGTCTGGCGACCGGCGGGTTCATCTGGTGGCCTCTGAGCCACAAGTTCGGGCGCACCTCGGTCATCTTCTGGTCCCTATTCGGGCAGCTGGGCTGCCAGATCTGGGCGCCGCTGATGACGGGCCCGGACGACTATGTGCCGTACCTGGTTTCCCGTTACTTCTCCGGCTTCTTCGGCATCGTTGTCAGCGTCCTTGGCCCGCGGTATCTGGTCGACATGTACTTCCTCCACCAGAGGGGCAGGGCCTTCACGTCCCTCCACCTGGCGTTGAACTTTGGTGCCTCCTTCGGCCCAACAGTCTCAGGCTTCGTGGCTGGCCGGAGCTACTGGCCTGTTGAGTACTGGTGGTCCGTGGCGCTGTGCGGCTTCACCATCATTGCTGTGTTCCTGTTCCTCGAGGAGACGTCTTATGATCGCACGCCCGGCGCTGTCAACCGTGTCAAGCCTGCCTCCTGGTTGAAGGATCGCTACGAGACGTTCTTCCTCGGGTCGAAGGTCGGGGCAGGTGTGTCTTGGGGCGACATGGTAAGTTGTTCTGCATCGTCATCAGCATTAAGATTGGTAAGCTTTGGCTGACCTTATTTGCAGGGCAGAGTATTCATCCAGCCATTCAAAATCATGTTCGCCCCAGTCATTCTCATCATCGCTGGCTTCGATACCATAGCCTTCGGCTTCTACGTTGCCCTCAACGCCCTCACGCCAGTCTGGCTTCAGATGCCTCTCAAAGCCGGCGGCATCTACGGCTTCACTGTCACAGAGAATGCTGCCTTCACGTTTGTCCATTGGGCCGGCTTCACGATAGGCCTCGTCTATGGCCATTTCTTCAGCGACCGCATCCCTCTGTGGCTTGCAGCTCGCAACAACGGAGTCTGGAAGCCCGAGTATCGACTCCACGCCCTGTGGCCCACAAACTTCATACTGATGCCCCTAGGCTTGGGCCTGGTTGGCGCGGCGATGCAGTACCGACTTCACTGGGTCGTGATGGCTGTTGCTCAGCTTTTCGTGACGATCGGTTCGCTTGTTAGTATACCCACCACTGTCAACTACATCTGCGAGTGTTTCCGTACGAACACGGTTGAGGCAACTTTACTGCTCAATTCGATGCGCTTGTTCATGGGCTTGTCTATCAACTTTTACATCCAGCCTTGGATTAAGGCAGTGGGAATTGGCTGGGTATATGGTCAACAAGCGTTCTTCACCATATTCGCTTTTTGTTTCCTGATTGTTTTGATGGTCTGGGGACGCCAAATCCGTCAATTGTCTCCCTTTAGCACTTCAAAGTCTGAGGAGGGCCAGCACATCTACGAGAAGGGGTTAGAGGAGCACGGCTTATAGATACAAACTCGTGTCGACATTATCTATTAGGTTAAGGTTGCATGTCGGACCACCGCTCCAGAACCCAGAGCACCGCATCCAGGCCCACCTCGGGCCCCGTAATGAGAATGTTATGCCCGTGATCCAACGCCGTGATGTACCTATTCACACTTGAAAGACGGAGCTGGCTCGCCCTCAGCTCGTCGTCATGCAGCCTAAGCTTCCCCAGGAACGCCCTACACTCCAGGCTGTCCTCCTCCGTGCCGTTCCCCATCTCCTCCCCAGCCTCAAACATCGACCTAAACTCCTGCGAGAAGTCGGCACGCACGACAGCAAGCGGGATATCCCCCAGCGCCTGGTTGGCAAACTGCTGCTCCCGGAGCAGCCTGCGCGCCGAGACCCTGCAGTCCTCGTAGTCCGTCGCGGGCGCCGTCCGCCGGATCATGGCGGCGACGTGCTCCCACTCGTGCTCCGTCAGGCCGGAGCGCTCGCGCGTGCGCGTGACGGCGCCGTAGTCGACGCCCCTCGTGACGTCGAAGAATACCGGCGGCGGGATGGACGGCTCGAACAGGTCGTACATGAGCTCCGTCGCCGCCTCGACCAGCACCATGCCCGCGACCGCCGACGCCAGCGGCTCCACCCCTCCGCCGGCCCGCTGCTGCTCCCTGCTCAGGAGGGCCAGGAACGCCCGCGCGCAGATGCAGCCGTACGAGTGGCCCACCAGCACGTAGGGGGGCCCGACACGGAGGACCTGGAGGAGGTGGTGCAGCTCCCTCGCGGCGTGCTGGGCCGTCAGGACCACCTCGTTGCCCTTGCTGCAGCTGATGTCCCCGCGGCCTAGTTCCGAGTAGCCATACCCGGCGCGGTCGTGGAATAAGACGCGGACGTGGGAGGATAGCAGCCGGCGGAAGCGGATGTATGCTGCGCTGGGGGTGCCTCCACCGGAGAAGAAGAGGACCACCGGCGAGCCCGGAGTGCGTTCGGGCCCGGACGTCGACACGTAGAGCTTCTTGTGGTGGGACACGGAGACGAGGGCGTCGATGTCTGTTGTCTCCCAGGGGTTTTGCAATTGATCGGCGGACGATCTACGCCAGCTGGTGCTGGGTTTCCGCGTCATGATGTGGTTTCAATTGGAGCTGCCAGGGACATCGTGAGCCTCCTCAATTGAGTCTGACATGACCCAAAACATCCGGGGCGGTGAAAGCACACAGACACACACACCCCATATCAGAAGAGTGTGACAATGAGTCCCTGCGATGGTCTGCAGTAGTAAGACTGTGGTTCTCATTTGACGTCACCACGCATCCCGTCCAGCAATTGGAGATCTCCCGCCAACCACCATGTCGCCCCTTCAGCATGACTAGCTGCTAGCACCCCACAAGCAAAGCGCCCTTTCGTATCCAACTTCTGGCCCCGAGTCGGAGGTGAGACGGCTTGCTCGGGTGTGGCGTGACGGCCGTGGGCTGATGGTAGAGTTTGGTGCAGGGCTGCTTAAACTTCAATTTCATGTTGAAGGTTTCGTTGAGAGAGGCGTCTCTGGTGATTGGAAGACGTAATTGGCATGTCAGCCGCGAAGTTCAGCGGTCCTCGAAATACTGGCACAAATGATGGGTCAATCGAGGCCCTGGACTGATCACCTACAATATACACTTGAAAACTTTTGAATTTTGTTCTGTAAATCAGCCTGCGCTATATCCCTTACTCCCTCACAAACAGCCCAGCCATGCCCATGCCCGTGCCCACACACATGCTGACCACACCAACCTCACCGTCGCTCCTCTTCAGACCGTGCATCAGGGTACTCGTCATCCTGGCACCGGTGGCACCAAGAGGGTGGCCTAGCGCAATGGCACCACCGTCGGGGTTGATCTTGGCCATGTCGCCCTCGAGGCCCAGCTTCCGGATGCAGTAGAGCGACTGGCTCGCGAAGGCCTCGTTGATCTCCCAGCGATCCACATCCTTATTCTCAAGGCCGACCTGGCCCAGCAGCTTCGGGATGGCCAGCGCGGGGCCGATGCCCATCTCGTCGGGGGCGCAGCCCACCGAGACGGTGGAGACGAACTTGCCGATGATCTGGCCGCTCAGCCCGAGCTCCGTCGCCGTGCTGCGGCGCATCAGCAGCGTCGCGGCCGCGCCGTCGCTGACCTGGCTCGAGTTCCCCGCCGTGCTGGCGCCGTCGGCCTTGAACGCGGGCTTGAGCTTGGCCAGGGCGTCGGCCGAGATGTTGGCGCGGATGCCGTCGTCCTCCGTGACGGTGATGGTCTTCTCCTCGCCCACCTTGTTGCCCTGCTTGTCGACCTCCTGGAACCGCGTGGTGACGGGCGCGATCTCGTCCGCGAAGTACCCCTCGCTCCGCGCCCGCGCGGCACGCACGTGGCTCTCGGCGGCGAAGGCGTCCTGGTCGGCGCGGGCGACACCGTAGCGCTCGGCGACGTTCTCGGAGGTCAGGCCCATGGGCATGACGCAGTCGCGGGCGTCCTTGACGGGCGAGTCCTTGAGGGCGGGCCAGGCGTCGACGGGGATAGCGCGGCTGCCGTAGTTGCGCGTCATGCTCTCCATGCCCGCGCCGATGCCCACGTCGATGGCGCCCGTGCGGATCTGGCCCGCCACGGCGGCTATGCTCTGCAGGCTGGAGCTGCAGGCCCGGTTGACGGTGTACAGCGACGTCGTTGACGGGTATCCCACGTGGTTCATGGCCATCCTCGCGGCCTTGGACCCGCCCAGCTCGGACAGCACCACGCCCACGGCGACGTCGTCGATCTTGGAGGGGTCGAGCTTCGGGTTGGCGTCGAGGGTCGCCTTCAGCACCACCGAGAGCAGCTCTTCTGGGTATGCATCTTTCAGCTGGCCCTTGTAGGATCGGCAGATGGGTGTGCGGAGAGAGGAGAGGATAACGACGTCGGTGGGGGCCTTGGAGAGGACGGCCGCGATGCCCTTGGGGAGCGAGGCCATCTTGTGTGGAGCGGGCTCAAGGTGAGGTTCGAGGCCGGAACGGTGGGGGCACGAAGCGCGGGTCGAATTGGGCGACGGATGAGGCCTTGGATTGCAGTGCAGCTGCGCAAAACACCAATTGACAGCCTGGATTCACGATGGGTATAATTGAAGCAGTATACAATTTTGTAAACAAAAGAAAAAGCGACGAAGAGAAGGAGACGGTGCAATGGAAGGATAATATCCGGAACGAGCTCGGTAGTGACGACGTCGGGAACAACACCCGGCGTCGGGAGGGCGAGGTGGGGGACAAGCTCTCTTCCGGGGAAGCTCTCGAGCTCCTGAGTGGCCACTGGGAGCACTGCATTGCTGTGGGGAAAGGCCATCGGGAAAAACACAGGCCCGGGGGATGCGGAAGGCAGTCCAACCCGGCTGTTCCGACCCGGACCCTCGTCGCCTTCATTCAAAAGTCGAGCTTGTGAAGCTATCATGCACATTTCAATCCGCCACGGCTGTGAACGCTCATAATTCGCCATCATTGATTTG
Organism: Diaporthe sp. PMI_573; assembly: GCA_021399435.1. Taxonomy (NCBI): domain Eukaryota; kingdom Fungi; phylum Ascomycota; class Sordariomycetes; order Diaporthales; family Diaporthaceae; genus Diaporthe; species Diaporthe sp. PMI_573. The sequence goes on along the minus strand of JAJTUP010000024.1, from coordinate 433,259 downwards.
GAGAAGACCCTCGAGGTGTAGAATGCATGAGTCAAGTGGGCTAAGAATTTGGCGACGATAAATGAGCGCTGGCCGATTGCTAAGTACCTAGAAGGGATGGCTTTCCTGTTTGTAGTCGCTACGCTCGAGCCTTTCAGCTGGACCTATGCCAGTGCCTCTGTCCGCTTCAAGGGACTAAAATAATGATGGCAAGGGGCAAGTGCATAGTCCACATACTCGCATGTGATTCCATGTGAACATGGAAATCTGGCACATAAATGAAGCATGAATCCAGTGCGCCTCGGTGACCTAGGTGGATAACTCTCAACTTCTTTGCAAAACTGCCAACGCTCAAAAACCATGGTTTTTACGATGGAACGCGGTCGTCACCTCGATAGAGAGGCTGTATCCAGCCGTCTACGTCCTGAATCGGCAAACGTGCTTGAAAGCGAAGAATGGCGACATCCATGGCGAGCCCGGTGTCATCAGGGCTATGAGCAGCCCTTGCTTAGGATCTGGGATGAGCACTCAGGAAGCCAGCCAAAGAATCATAGCATGCTCTCAAGAGCGCCAGACATGCGCCTCGATACGTACCAAAAGCGGAAAAGCTCTTTGGCTAACCATCTCGACTACAGAGAATGGATAGCAGGACCATATATCTCATTCACCACCTCTCCAGCTGCAATCGAAGATCATGTTCGGAGGAGGCGTGGCAAGGATCGAGGGTCCCAGAAGCTGACTGTTGTCGACCCAAAGCAACGCATAGCCAATGGGTTACCTGTTCTCGATGTTCTGACTGAGATGGAAAATTATGAGATTCTGGACCCGTACGGACTAGGCAATCATTATTACATCAACGAACATGTCTGCCTATGGGAGGTCACCGAAGCCGAAATCGTTGGGCATTGGGAGTGGGACGACCTGGAACAAAATGAAAATTGGTATGAGAACATTGTCATGCCTGCGTTCAAGGAGTTCACAGACAACGCATCGTATCCATCCTCCGAAGAACCGCACACATCCAATTCGACTGAAGGGAGTGATGACGACTTGCTGTCTCGTTTCAAGGAGCTATCTGGTAGGTTGGCCACGTTCGCCTAAAGGGTGTGGAAGCTAATATCCTCGAAGTTGACCATGATGACTCCGACTGCTACTGTGACGCAGACTCTGAGAACGAATATGAAGACCCCTACCCCAATGAAGAATACCATGGGGACTAAGATTACAACATATAAGAAGCCTGTACAGCAGACAATACATTTGACATAATTAAAAAAAAAAAACCTGGTTATCTATGTATTAGCCCACCTAGATAGTACTTAATAATTAACCTGCTAGAGGATATTCTCCCCTAGGACAACCTCCCTTTAGATAATCATGTTAAGTATAACGTCTTATCAAGTCATAGGAAGAGAGAGATATAAGACGAAAGGAAACGTGAATTTGATGAGACGCGTGGAGAAACTCAGTATATTGGTGTTTCCGTTTGCTAGTGGCTCTACTGCCTGCATGTTCCAACCAAGCTAACGACATATCTAAACCGTCCAGCAGATGGGTTAGGTAGGGACCCTAGATATGTGGCAATAAACCACCTGCCTCTTTTGTTTGAGAGCCTTATTTGCGACCACCATTGCCATTACCAGCAGCGGCGGCAGCGGCGGCAGCCTTCCTTGCCGCAGCCTCGGCCGCCAGCCTTTCTTCCAACTTCCTCAACATGAGATTCTTCTTCTGATCTTCCTTGACCTTGGTCTCTAGCTCAGCATTGGTGGGCCTGTTCGGCGCGACCAGCGCAGCCGCGCCAGTCTTGTTGCTGAAGATCGCGTTGAGATAACGCACGTCGCTCGCGCCATCTACCAGGCCGTTAGACGTAAACTCTTTGAGGCCTTCAACGGTCCCTGGATACCTTGTACAGTCGACGTCGGATCTTCGTCCGGCTAGCACGAAAGCGATAGCCAGTTCCACCCAAGCGATGCAGCCCCGTTCGCTGGTCATGGCCGCCGGCTGCCGCCACTCTATAGTTCCGGTCTTCAAATGGTCCTGATCCAAGTTCATGAAGTTCCAAGCGAAGTACCTGTTGCCCTCGTTCATGAGCATGACCAACTCTTCAATGCTTTTGCATGCTTGGATGAGCTTAATACAGTCAGCCACAGTCTTGCCCACGAACTTTTTGACGTTGTTGCTGTGCGTTTTGGCCCAAAAGCTCCCATTCCGGTGAGGTGGGAGCAAGGCGGCTATTGCGCGTTCGAAGTGAATGATTGCTCTGCATATGCCCTTGAGCTCTGGCAGGCTCCAATACTGGCCGTAAGGAGAGATGTGGACGTGGAAGCCACAGCTTTGATTTCCCTGGAACGCGCAGAAGCCGTTCAGCCCGTTGAACAGTCCACTTATCTCATCACGCCACTCAGCTGAGGCGCGAAAAGTCATTATAGGCGACACTAATTCAATTGGATCTGGTAGCAGGTTAGTTTGCGACTCTCAGGCAGCGGTTCAGGGCAAATCGAATCAGTCATCTCAGGATGCGAGGATCCCACGCAACCCCTCACGCCAGTGGCTCAACAGGGTCAGAACTTGCTTTCAACAGCCCAACTTCCAAGTCAAGAACAACCAAAAATCAGCCAGGACAATTCAAACCGCTTACATCAATTTTCTGACACGAATCGAGGCGGCTCTTCCTGACTGCCTCCCCGTTCTCAACACAATGGAACCTGAGGAGCATTTGCCCCAGGCGGATCGTGGCACAGACGTTGCAAATCAAGGTGATGAAAATCCACCCATCCCGACAGAGGAACCTCCAAAAGAATCCGAACCCCCGCAGGACGAGTTGCGCGGCTTTTCTGCGTCGTACGCGTCCTTTCTCAAAGATCAACGTGAGAACCCAGACCGCGACATCCTGGCCGAGGACATACGCGAAAGTGAAGAGCGCCAGGCGGCCAAGATAAAACAACGCGAGAGCAAGGAGACCTATTTCTTCTACGGAACCCTGATGGACCCAGGCATCGCCCAAAAGGTCCTCGGCCTGGAGGCACCACCGGTCATGAGGCCCGCGATGCTCAGAAACCGCGGCCACCTCAAGATGTGGGGTCCCTTCCCTGCGTTCGTTGCCGACCAGAGCCCGAGGGTTGGGGTGAAAGGGATGGCATGCGAGATCGAGGGGGCTGCGAGGAAGGACCGGCTTACGGCGTACGAGGGCGGAAAGTACGATGAGAAAATGTGCTTGATCCATTTCCTCGGCGAGGATGGTAGCACGGTCACCGAGAGCGTTTTCGGCGTGGTGTTTGCATGGATCGGTGGTGATGACGAGTTGGATGACGGTACATTCGATCTGGAGGTGTACAAGGCGGCCAAGGCAGAACTTGAAGCTGCTGAGAAGTAGTCAAGGAGTCTTGGGCTGCTGGACAAGTACTCGTACTTCTTCATATGGGACGTCCTCATGCATCAAGATTGCTCCATTCAAGGGGCCTGAGGTGGACGCTCAGATTTTGGAATCATGCATATTTCACTGGAATTCAAATACCTAGGCTGATCAAAATGGGCAGAATATCAATGCTGTGTAAAACTTCCATATAGAAGCCTCAAGTGACGAGTTCTCTGAAGAAGACCCAATGAGTCACCAAGTGACACAACATTGTGCCCCCCGTAAATGAACGACTCCACACATAGAGAATCACTCTGAAATAAACACATCTCTATGAGAAGACTTGCTGTAGAATGGCCTACGTAAAAAGCAGTGTCACAGTACCTGAAAGATGGTGAGTGAGGCAGTGGTTCATTTCAATTTTTCTTTGATTTCCTGCTATTCGAGTACCAATGGAATCCAATATAACGCCAGCCCCATGAAGCTGTGGAAATCCCACAGTCTCAAGATGAACTCCCGCCCCCCCCCCCCCCCAGAACGCACACGCTGCCAAAGCGAAAAGTGCTAACCCAAAAATTGGTCCCGCTGAGATATCATATTGAGCGTCTCCAAGCGGACAGACAAGAAACAAAGTCGGAGGGCAGCGAATCGGCATGTACCCATAAAACAATAGCTAATGTGGCCTTTCGAAAAAATATGATACATAACAAGTATGTATTAGGTGAACTCATCTCACCCATAACCATGGCCTTCTCGTCTCAGCCGTGAGGCAGGACTTTTTGTGAAGCAACATAACACCCATGCGCTCAAACCGGCTCGACAGCGCCTGAGAATGAATCAACAGAAGTTGCGAACAACCGGGGTATCATGGCAATCAATCTCGAATCCCAAGCCCGATGAGCGAGGACCCCTCGCGCAAGCCGCCAGCCAGTCTCAGCCTCTTAGTGGGACTCGTGGGCTCGGCGCGCCTCGCCTCGTCCGCGACGCTGGCGTCAAACTTGCGCTTCCCACTGCTCGACAGCCCGGACTTGTTAATCGGGCCTCTCAGGGTGGACTGCATCCTCTGGCTCTTCTCCGTCGCGATGGGCGTCGGCGTCACGTCCCTCGAGTTGTGGGAGCTCGCGACGTCGAAGCTCTCCCGGGGGTCCCTCCTCAACATCGCTGACGCCTCCTGGCTGGCCTGGCTCTCGTAGACCTGGCTGTCTTCTTCTGTGTTCTGGCTGCGCTGCGACGGAAGTGGCCGCCGTGGTGGGGGCGAGCCGCGGGAAGCAAAGGATGCGACCTGTTGTGCAACCGACTGGAGGGCGGCTCTAGCAAGCTCCTGGTTGTCGTCGGCCGATATCGTGCTCTCCCGGCTTTGATGCGCCGGCTCGGGGCGTTCGTTCCGGGCGAAGCTGAGGCCTCGTTCGGGTGTTTCTGGAATGAAGCTTCGGTTGACGAAGCGGCGGGGCGGCTCGGTATGAGGTACAAGGTCGGCTGCGGGTAGCAAATCGGAGCCGCGGGGCCTAGGCGGATTCGGTGTGGTTGGAAGAGATGACAGGGAGTGGACGCCCCGGGAATGCTTCAAAGGATGTCGCCCGCCTGATCGGTTTGGAGTAGCTGGGGTTGAAGGGGCGCTGCTGTTTTCCTGCGTGGCAGCTTGGAGAAGGACGGCGAAAGGCTCCTGGCGCCCCTCGCGGCTGTCTCGTTGTTTGGGCGTCTGTCGTGGGGTATTCCGATATTGTGAAGGGGACGCTTGCGCAGTCTTTGGAGTATGGAACATGCCCCCTGGGCTTGCCAGTTGGTTCCACAGTTCTCTTTTGTCGTGAAGGCGATTCCGGAGCAGCTCATTCTCCTCCCGTAAACTGTCCATGTCCTCTTCCTGGCGCACAATAAGCTTCTTGGCGGCCTTGAGACGCTTGCAGGCCTCCTCATAGTCCTTGCGAATCTTCTTGTTGTCCTCGATAGCTTTCTCGCCCAAGTCCCGTAGCTGATCGTACATGGCCTGCGAGATCTCGGGGCTCGGGCTGGGGATCTTCCTGGCAGGTGGGGCTGGGGCCTCGGCCTTCTGTCTGCGCAAAGCGTCGAGCTGGCGGAGCGTCAGCTCCTGCTCAACGGCGGCTCGGTGCGCATCTTCGTCGGCTCGAACGCTGAGGAGGTGGTATTGGAGCTTATGGTGGGCCGCCTCTGTCTTCAACCGCGTGTGTTCTGCGATACAGGACTGAAGCATGGCCCGAAGCGCATCTGGCGCCGCGGCGACGACTGCTTCGGGTCTCGGCGCAGTGAACAGCCCAGAAGGTGTGGCTTCGTGACGAGCTGTGTTCAGACCGGTCACTGGAGGCGACAGCATACGCTGCCTCTGGGAGCTCTGCGGTGCCCTGCTGCCGGCGCCGTTGGTCGGCACCTGGGAGGAGGGTGGGGGTGTCTGGGACGAGGGTATGACGGTGGCGGAAGCTCGATCGTCGTGCAATTCGGACTTGAAGGAGTGGTTGGGGTCGGCAGGCGACGCAGGTCCCTCGGTCGATGGGAGGCTTGCAAGACTCTGTTGCGATGCATTCACAACGGGCCCCTCTGGTGGGGCATCGTTCTCGACCGTGACGACGGGCTGTGCGACAGCCGCGTCTGAAGCAGACATGGTGGGTGAAACGGACAGAACTCTATTGTCGAATGATCGCTGGGTCTCGTTGAAGGTAATCAGAGATTCACAAACTTGCTATGCCGGCAGGAAACGAGTGCGACCGCGCGACAGCAGAGAGTGGCAAGCGAGCTTTGAGTCCCAGCGACGATGTTGGTTCGAGCGTGTTGAGCGGAGAGGAGAGGGACAAATGCGTCAGCTGTGTCTTCTCCCTACGGTCGCATGGCGGAGAGGTTGGTCGCCGTGTAATAGGAGCTGATTTTGGACGGCGGAGCGATGGGAGTGGTGGTGTGTTGGTGGGTGTGGTAGTGTAGTGAGGAAGAGGGGGTGGGAAGACGGTGAACGCGAATGAGTGCACAAGAGCCTGAATGCCGTGCAGCGCCCGCCAGCTCAGGACCAGCGCAGACCAGCACACGGCAACCCGTGTTTGAAGGATGGTTGGTCCTGCCTTGCGCAACAAATCAGAGGGGCTGGTCTGGGATTGGCTGTCAACTTGGCACTAAGCTGCTTTCGTGTCCGTGCCCGTGCCCACGTATCCCGGTATCCTTGTACCCGCGTACCCTGGCAACCATGTACCGAAGCAAGCAAGCGAAGCAAGCACACCTTAGCAGCAGCACCTAACCGCGTGTGTCGTGCATTGAGCTCACTCACCTCACCGCATTCAGCTTTACCCACGGACCTCCAGCTCATCACCTCACCCCGCCATCTGTCTCCCTTCGTCCACTGCTCGACGATTCGATGAGTGCCTGACGGTTTCAGAAGCGGCTCGAGAATAATAATAAGACTGCAGATCATAATGTGGCTCGATGCGCTTATTACTGACCAGACTGCTCTCGTCTTGACTCTTGACCAGCACTCGTGCCTACAGCAATGTGCGACGTGCAGGGTGTTTGCACTGCCATTGCTGGAACAAGGTGCCCACTACCATGTTCAGGCCAAAAGTCAAGTATATGCTCGTAACACGCTTTGAACATATGTACCAGGTTGTCCCCAAGAGTGAACATGGAAATGAGTCGAGACGAAAAGGCCCGGGCAAACGCTGCCTTTCTGCCTTTTCACATCACCGCCACATGACCTTGAGCAACAGACTGATCTCTCTGGGCAAGTCATAGCAAGCGTTATTTCTATTCCAAGCGCCATGGCTTCCCGTTTTCATCTACAGTGCCATCACGTCCAAGCACTCCAGACAGTCCAGCAAGAACGAGGTTCTGGCCTGCCCCAGCCACAGCACCATTGGCCGCCGTCGAGCTCGAAGCCGAGGTTGAGGACGCGGAGGTTGAAGTCCCAGTCGCGGACGTAGCCTCGCCAGTCCTCGAGGCAGAAGAACCCGTCTCTGAGGGACCAGATGCCGCAGACCCAGTCGGCTCAGCTGTGCCGGAGGAGCCTGTGGCCGTGGCACTGCCACCAGCCTGGATTTTCTCCAGGCCGGCTGTGATCGTCACCGGTAACAGGCTGTTCGTGAGGTCGCTGACGACAGCTGACATAACACCGGGGTCGTTCGCCTCGGGGCCAGCAATCGTCTGAACACAGTCTGCTAACTCGGACGTGATCTTGCACTCGGTGTCCATTGTGCTGCAGATGATTAGCCAATATGCTCCACTTTGATCAAGTGCATGGGTAGGGAGGAGAGCTGTGCTCTGGGCCCACTCACAAAGCATCACTCTCAGTGACGTGAAGAGCAACGGTCGACGGCCCATTGACGAAAGTGACGCCAGGTCCGAATCCGCACTGCATGCTTCAGCATTAGAACCGGAACACACAGAAAAGGTCATAGCACTCTGCTTACGTCGCTGCCATCTGTGCCAGGTGCGCAGTTCACGAAAAACGACGTCGCCTCGGGCGCGGCAGATATGACCGAGGCAACAATATTCTGGCCCTCGTAGCCGTAGAGGAACAGGCTGGTGACGGAGGTTGACTGCGCCATCGTGCCCGCCGCAAGAGCGGAAGCCAGGAAAATTGAGTGAGAATACATGCTGGGTTCGTTATGTTCGATCTGCGTCAGCCTGGGAATGCAGGTGGATGAGCAGCAGAGAGTGAGTTGCAGTTGGGATTGGTCAAGGCAACGAAGTTATCAACGAGTGACGGGCGCCTTTGATGAAAGAAAAGGTGGACAAGAACGGACAGCTGCACGGAATTTAATCTCCTTGCCTGCAGTCTAGACATTTCGCCCCTGAGTTTCCGAGTCTAGCGGCTTTCTGCCCTTCAGCCAATCGTGCACTTTCCATCGATTAGCCGCATGGTGTCTGCCTTGAGCTGAGGCCTCTTCTGGCCTAGCTCCCCGGTCTCGGCAATAAGGCGGCCTAGCCTTGAAGTAAAATCTCATTGCTGGCTTAAGTTTAGAGATCTCTAAATTTATCAGCGGAGCGGGCCATGACCCAAGCTTGCGAGGGTCGCAATACTGGAGCACGCGGGGCATCCTTATTTCTCTCGCACTTAAGGGATTATAGAGCTTTCATGTTCCACGCATAGGGGGCCGGGCCGCAATCATCGTTCACGGTGGACGAGTATTGTGCAACAGCTTCATACTCTCTATCGCCAGGAAAACCAAAGGCATAGCCTACTTAAGCCGCAGCCATGAAATATCAATGAAGGGCAAAGCTGAGCTCACAATTCTCAGCGGAAGTAGGATTTGCTATCTAGTCCGGCTTACAATTGAGATAACTCCTTTCCTTCCTCCTAACTCGCGACGAATTCGTCCACCTGAGGACTTAGCGTCAGGGACGTCTTTCCCTAACCTCATGGCGGGACTGTGCCGCATCATCGTTCCCTGGGCTAGAGAGTCGTCACCAAAACTAACAAGTGGCGACACCGAGATAGAAATGCCATCACGGCCTGCTATTCTTGGGATATAGCCGCATTATAGTGACGCCCACTCGACCATTGTGGTTCTTTTGGAACATCAAGTAATTAGTGGACACCATAAGAGGGACAAAGTGGACTACGACTCCCAAAATAAGCAAAAATCATATCAGCCATAAAGCTTGCGCCGTTGGACACTACGGGCCAGCGTTGCAGTTCTCCCCGGATACATTTATTAAGTGTGTAGCAATCGTTTAAATTCATAAAATGGACATGATAATCATAAGGTTAGTTGCCAGGCTCTCTCTAGGGTCGGCGAAGTATCAACTAACATAGGCCGCAGCCTTATACGCCACACAGTCCGTACAAGAAAGAGCACAAAGCGCTCAGCCAACCAAGGTTGTGCTTTGAGAATAGAACTAACAGGCAAATCTAAAACAAAGGATTGTGGCTGCACACAGGATTAGGACCAACAGGCACACCCAGGAGTGCCAACTGTCGTAATATTGAGCCACGAAGTCGCCGATTGGCTGTGCCACACGTAGCGAGCGGCTAAGGTGGTATCCCTGTTGAGTTGTAGTAAGACCCCGCGACCTGATTCTACGGCCTGCCCCCTCCAAAAGGCTTGGGATGAGTAACTCGGTATGACTCTGCATCAAACAAGCTGCCATTAACATTCACGATTTCGCGCTCGACAACCACTCCTGAGGCTGTCTACCTAGGAATATCATCTGAAAGTACAATCGCTCCAGTTGCTCTCAGAGTGACCAGTGATTATGAGCATCAGCTTCCCGAAGGTAGAGGAGGACGTTCTCACCCGATGGCGAGAGATCGAAGCTTTCCAGACCCAGCTACGGCTTACTGAGAACCGTGAGCGCTTCACGTTCTACGATGGCCCACCATTTGGTATTGTTCCCCTGCTTGTAATCTCCATGGTCTTTCCCGGGCTTGATAAATACTAGAAGATTCATTAATGAGCCTTTTGACACAGCAACTGGTACGATGTCCCACAGTCTCACCCCCTCCGAATGACAACTAATTCCCACAGGCCTCCCGCACTACGGACATCTCCTCACGTCCACTATCAAGGACATTATCCCCCGATATTGGTCCATGAAGCAGTATCACGTGGTTCGAAGATTTGGCTGGGACACTCATGGCGTTCCTATCGAGTACGAGATCGATAAGAAGCTTGGTATGTCCGGCCGAGATGCCGTGCAGGAAATCGGTATTGAAAAGTACAACGCCGAGTGCAGAGCCATCGTCATGAAATACTCTGATGAATGGAGGCGCATTATCGAACGTCTGGGACGCTGGATTGATTTCGACAACGACTACAAGGTATGTTGAGCCACAGGGTGGCTGAATCCGTCCCGCTCAGCCGCCTGCCGCTCATACCGATTTCTAGACCATGGATGCGTCTTTCATGGAATCCTGCTGGTGGGTTTTCAAACAGCTGTGGGATCAAGGCAAGGTGTATCGTGCTTACCAGATCATGCCTTTCTCGACGGCGCTCTGCACCCCTCTCAGTCAGATGGAGGCCAAGCAGAACGAGAAGATGACGCAGGATCCCGCGATCTTGGTCGCCTTTCCTGTGGTCGGTCAGGTGGGTTACGAGGACACATCGCTTGTGATTTACACTACCACTCCGTGGACCTTGCCGTCCAACTTGTTCATCGCCATCAACCCTTCATTCGAGTATGTGAAGATTCTAGACGAGAAGTCCGGCCGCCATTATATCATCCTGGAAAGCGGGCTTTCATCGCTATACAAGGACCTGAAGAAGGCAAAATACAAGGTGCTCGACAAGATTTTGGGCAAAGAGATGATCGGGTGGAAGTACACACCCTTGTTCCCCTACTTCACGCAACAATTCTCCGATTGCTTTCAGGTTATCGGTGCCGATTACGTCGGTAAGTACTCACAAACCGCTGTAACGCCCTGTCCTATGCGTCCAACCGTCACTGCTGGCTCTGTAACCGGTGCTGATATGCAGTAGAAGCTGGGGAAGGGACAGGCTTAGTGCATCAGGCTCCTGCGTTCGGTCAGGAGGATTATGATGCTGCCGTCGCGGCAGGTTTCATCTCTCCGGAGCGCCTGCCCCCTTGCCCCGTCGACGAAAAGGGACAGTTCACCTCAGAGATCCCCGAGTACGCTGGCCAACACGTCAAGGTCGCCGACAAAGCCATCCTGCGCGACCTCCGCCAGACTGGACGTCTTTTGGTCGAGACTATGGTGACCCACTCGGACAAATTCTGCTGGCGCTCCGATACGCAACTCATTCGGAAAGCCGTTTCCTCCTGGTTCATTCGCGTCCAGGACTCCATCCCAGGCATCCTGGCCGATCTCGAGAAGACTCGTTGGGTGCCGGATTTCGTCAAGTCAAAGAGGTTCAACAACTGGATCTCTGGCGCCCACGACTGGAATGTTTCTAGAAATCGCTACTGGGGCACGCCTTTGCCTTTGTGGGTCAGCGAGGACTTCCAGGAGATCGTCTGCGTTGGGAGCATTGCTGAACTCAAAGAGCTCAGTGGCTTCCAAGGCAGCTTGGACGATATCCACAAGGACAAGGTTGACAAAATAACAATTCCCTCGAAACAGGGCAAAGGCCACCTTCGAAGAGTCGACGAGGTGTTTGATTGCTGGTATGTATTCTTGTCTTGTGTTACGCCAGAACCTTTCAATAATAAATCATATAGGTTTGAATCTGGGAGCATGCCATATGCATCGAACCACTACCCATTTGAAAATGCAGACAGCTTCCAGCGTGGGCTGTTCCCGGCTGACTTCATCGCCGAAGGATTGGATCAAACTCGGGGCTGGTTCTATACCCTTGCTATTCTTGGGCACCACTTGTTTGGACAAGCCCCGTATAAGAACGTGATTGTCAACGGTTTAGTATTGGCTGAAGACGGGAAGAAGATGTCTAAAAGCCTGAAGAACTATCCCGATCCGATGAGCATTATTAACTCCCACGGGTCCGACGCGCTTCGACTTTACCTCATCAACTCCCCAGTTGTGAGGGGAGAGCCGCTCAGATTCAAGGAATCGGGTGTCAAGGAAGTCGTTACCAAGATTCTCCTTCCACTCTGGAATAGCTATCGATTCTTCCAGGAGCAGGCGGTTCTGTTCAAAAAGAACACAGGTCACGCGTTTGTTGCTGCTGCCTTGCCGGCTGCGAACAGCATCAGCAACATCATGGACCGCTGGATTCTTGCTGATTGTCAGAGCATGCTACGCTTCATCGACCAGGAGATGCTCGGTAAGTCATCTATCTCCAGATTTGATGCACTGAGATGTCGTGTTAATGACTTTGTGTAATAGAATACCGCCTCTATACAGTTGTGCCTCGCCTACTACGAGTCATTGACAATCTCACGAATTGGTACATTCGTTTCAACCGTAAGAGACTCAAGGGCACGGCGGGTCTAAGTGTGGGAGATACGAAACAGGCTCTGGAAACGCTGAGCGAGGTTCTCCTTACTCTGGTCCGCGCTCTGGCCCCCTTCACGCCGTTCATTACCGACCATATATATGGCTTGCTACAACCGTATCAAGGGGATCAGCTTGCTGTCTTCACTGATTCCAGAAGTGTGCACTTCCTCCCATATCCAACCGTACAGGAATCTCTGTTTGATGAGGTTACGGAGCGAAAAGTCTCCGCGATGCAAAAAGTCATCCAGCTTGGTAGGGTCGCACGAGAGCGAGCCAACACGCCTCTGAAGACCCCACTCCTTTCCCTCATCGTCATCGCCGACACACAAGTCTTGTCAGATGTGGAAGAATTGCAGTCATACGTAAAGGAAGAGCTCAACGTTCGCGAGGTAGTACTGTCTCGTGATGAAGAGCGGTTCAATATCCTTCTCGAGGCATGCGTCGACTGGCCTACTCTTGGCAAGAAGTTGAAGAAGAACGTGCAGGTCATTCGCAAGGCTTTGCCCAACTTGACTCAGATTCAGCTGAGACAATACCTCCAGGATAAACGGATGACGATCGAGGGTATTGATCTAGAAGAGGATGATCTCAATGTCGTTCGAACACTGGGTGCACAAGCGTCGACCGGCTCGTCTGATCAAGGCGGCCCCAAGTGGGAGGCTTCGTTTTCTGAGGACGTCATTGTCCTCCTGGATGTCGCGCCCAACAGCGAACTCTTGGGTGAGGGCTTAGTCCGTGACATCATCAATCGGGTCCAGAAGATGCGGAAGACAGCCGGCTTGGTCCCCACCGACGAGGTCCGCATGCAATACGGAATCTCGTCCAATCCGGAAAATATCGACCTCGACTCCCTCGTCGCTTCTCAGCAGCCTATTTTCGAGAGCTCTTTGCGTAGGCCACTTGAGCCTCTTTCCACAGCCGACAATCCTGCTGAGTCCTGCATCCTTGAAGAGGACCATTGCGTTGGCAGTCTCGCGTTGAAGCTGAGACTTTCTCGTCTCTCATAAGCCTAGATTTTCAGCGTACTGCACCAGATAGTATCGCTCGAAGTGGCTAGTAAAAGAAAAATATGAACGAGAGTTTATTTGCTGTATACGAGAACCGAGAATGAGTGTAGATTCCTAAAAACAACGAGCACCTGAAGACGACCTTCGGGGAAGTAAGACAAGCCTCAGTCTTTGCACTGTTGGCCCTTGAAATGGACATCATAGAATCGAGCGTCTTATTCTAGACCATCTCTCATAAGTTTCAGCCTGTGTCTGCGCGTCCGGCTCGAGTCGCACCCTTCTGCCTCCAACGAACTTAGACAATATGCATTAACGGAAGTCTCCTCCGCGATCAGCGTGGAGAGTGTTGGATATGGCACAATGTCCTAGTGGTAGTGACCCAAGTTCAAATTGTTGTCAACCTTGGAACGAATAAGGTTGAAAGATTTGGGTCCAGGGAAGAAGGAAGTGGCAAAGATTCAAGTACTAAGTTCAGTTGGTATCAATAATTGATGGACAGGTATAGCCTGCAGACAGCCAATGGGATGGCACTCAACAAACCCACAGTCCAAGCGCTTCGACCCGATTTAAAAGTACTACCTCATGTCTGCCTGGAGCAGCCTGGCAGGCATTTCCCAAGTACGCGTGCCTCTCCGCTCGTGGATCCCAGAGGAATGAGGTCTTTTCTCCAGAAGGTTGTAACTTAGAGCTGCGCATACTTATATTCTAAGACACAAAGAGTGAGCTTTCAAGTTTTGGATACACGTGTTGCTGGCTACTTTTGCGAGCTGCTTCCGTATCATCCAATGGAATCTGATCCAAACACAACAATCATGGAGCCTGCACGCCAAACCCCGCAGGAAACTCGAGATACCTCCAACTTCAATCCCTTCTTTTGGCGTCCTCCAGCGGACCCTGACAAGCCGGCCCTGCCATATCTCCCCGGTTTCTCTATCCAAATTTGCCGGCATACACCAGCGCCACCATATGCCACTGATGAGGAGCTCGACGAGCTTGGATACAAAGACCGACCACCAATCCATGGTGACGACCTTTACAGTGTCACTCAGAGTGAGGCAGTTGCACTCAATCCTCCAGTCGAAGGAGTTCCCCCGTCGCAGACCGGGACGGCCCAGTTAACTATTACTTCGCCTATCGCCATCGGGGCAGTTCGGGGTGCCCAGATTGTAGCCTGTACAATTACGCTAGAGGATGGGCACCAATTCAGAGCATGTGCAAAGATCTACGACCCCTTGTACTACAACTTTCAGAGTACAATCGGTCGTTGCCCGCAGGACTGTGTTCGAGAAGCCGACGATGACTATATTTCTGAGACGTGGGCTTATAAGTTCCTGGAACAGAAGACTGACCAAGCCGGTTCCTTTTCTCCCAAGTACTACGGGTCATGGACATTTACCCTCCCTATCACTCTGAAAACCAGGGGGGAATCGATACAAAGGCCTATTCGTCTGATACTACTGGAGCGTCTTGAAGGAGCTAGCATCCAAGGATCTCGCGCTCAAAATAACCCTGCTCGAGGTTCACTTACAGACTCGTTTCATTATCCAGAAGAATACCGGCTCGAGGTACTCGCGCGGACAATGGATGGTTACGTCAAATTGAAGCAGGCTGGAATCGAGCAAGCTGACTTTGCGGGACGTAACATCTTCCTAGTCATAAACGAAGAGCCTGGTGTCCAGCTGGAGAAGATGTACGGTCTTATCCTCCCGCGCATTGTGCTTGTCGATTACAACAATGCATATATGCGGCGAGACCTATCATCAGATGGACTCGAAACGCGTCCTGTTAACCCGGCCTTGGAATTCTGGAGGAATTATCTCTTTAGGGATATTGCCGGCTGGGTACCAGGCAGGTGGAGCGACGTCAAGATTCAGCAGCAGTGGCTATTGCGGAGATTTTGCGGGTTTGATCGACAGAAATTGTACCGACCTGTTCCTCAATGGATGCTGGACCATTTTGCTCAGCTGCGCCCTCAAGGTTCTGACCCTTTGGTGGACGACGACTTGTCTGAGGCAGCCTAAAAGAAGATTCTACTAGATCAATTGCGGGCGGCACGCCAAGTTTGGATAAATTTATCTCGAGAAGTGAATGGAATAACTATTGAAAGGCGCAAACCATGGAGAAAACTGAACCAGTTGATGTGTAGTATGCGTGACAAGTTCTGCTCGTAGCATTAAAGTCATACAAAAGCGAAACGATGTTTACAATGTTGTACATTTAAATGATTCATCACCTCTTTGCACATAGTCCTTGCCATTTTACGAGATAAGTCTCCCAAGATATCCGGCCGTAAAGCCTATAGATTCTAAAAGATACTAACCCAACTCGTATCAAAAGTTTTGGCCAACAATAATCAGGGTAAAATTCGGCACCCTTGCAAGAGATAGACCAACATAAAATGGCTTGCAGATGCGCCCCAGCGCCGGCTACCATGCGCTGCTGGCAACTCTTATCACAATGCCTGACTCCCCTTTTGTCGACCCCGACTACTGGCGCCTGTTGGGCGGCCAAACGCCACCAGCAAGGCCTCCAGAGACGGACTTGTATGCCATCAGAGACTCGACCACGAAATGGACCAAGTGGGCATCGGATACGCTGCGCTTCCCCCCAGGCATGACCACGTCGGTGAGCACCATCACATCGGCTGACGGCAGCAAACTCAACATCACGCGCTTCGTACCGCTCGCCGTGCAACAATGTCAAGACACGTGCCCGAACAGAGCCATCATCTACGCTTTCGGCGGCGGCCTGATCGCGGGCAGCGTTGCCACCTCGTTCAACGCGATCGCGAGCTTCGCCGAGCGGACTGGCACATAGGTCTTTGCCCCGGACTACTACTTGGCACCGGAGCACCCCTACCCGGCGGCCCTCAATGATGTGTATGCGTGCATCACCTGGCTGCAGGCACACGCCGGTGACTTCAATGTCGACCCAGCCCGCATCGTCACACTGGGCGAGAGCGCAGGTGGCGGGGTTTGCTGCTGCGGCGGCGCTTAGGGCCAGGGACGAGGCCTTGGCCCCGCCCATTGCGGCACAGGTCCTGAGATATCCCATGTTGGACGACCGGACCCAGATGGATCCTCAGAATGCCAGATTTCCCCTCTTGACCTGGTCCTCCAGTAGCAACAGCATTGCATGGAAGGCATACCTAGGTGGAAAGATCAACGAAAATGAGGGAGTCCCAGGTAAAGTTTTGCACACTCTTGCTCACTGTTTGAGCGAATTATTATTGATATCACATAGCGACGGTACCATACACGGCAGCTCCCGGCCGTGTCAACAATCTGCACGGCGTCACTCCGACCTTCTTGGGCATCGGAGACCTGGACCTCTTCCTCGATGAGGTCACAAACTTCGCGGCGAGGCTGTCGTCGCACGGCGTCAAAGTGGAATCTCGGGTCTACCCCGGCGTGCCGCATGGCTTTGATGCCATTTCTGCCGTATCACTTGGGGCTGAGCTACGGAATGACGAGACGAAATTCATCCAGTAGTTCTAGGTGGTTTCGTTTTTAATCCATGTACGTACGCTTCTAAAGCAGTATGTAGGCGGTCCCTTCATACAGTGGTAAACGCTTAAACACCCAGCAGTTCTAGAGAGGGCCTGGGACCCTGTCATACTCGTTTGCATCACTCTGGTGCATAGAAATAGTTTCACAGAAGACAGTACAGTTCCACATCACAGTTTGTTAATTCGAAAGTGGCCGACCTTTCTTGTGGGCAGAATAATTATATGAAGAGTCAAAGAACTAGACTACAGGATCGAGGCTCTTTGTGATGATGACTGGAGCCAACAAATTGTTGCTGCTTCATGTCTTAATGTCTGGCGCCGAGAAGTGGTTAATGCCTGCATGATTCTCAAGCTACAGGAAGAGTTTTGGGGCTTATCGCACCAGGGAGGAATCAAACCGTTGCAATACTGCAGGAACTGCCCTACTGGACTTTTGGACAGTCTCCTTGCACAAAGTCTATTCCGTGCTTTGGGTTTATGCAGTCTTGAGGATTGAAATATCTCCCAAGTCCGCATGTTTTAATCATCCACTAGATGTCACTCTAGCAATAGAAGCTAATCAATCGAAGTATGATGAGATTGAGCAGTACGAGGGAGACGTATTGGACACTTATGTTATGGCCAGCCAATATTTGCCAATTGCAGAACGAGAGGTTCAAAAAAGCATCGCAATTTGATTTGTCCTGCCATCTAATCTGGCCAGTTAATCGGCTACGTCGACCGAGCAAGCCATCCTGTCTTCGTATGGAGCAAAATTATCGCATGTCCCATTGTTCAACCCTCCCTCCAAGAAATTCATCGCAATAGTCGCTCCACTGGTCTACCGAGCCTCTTCATCACTCTTGCCTCCATGTCTAGAGTCATCTCCAGTACCAACACCTTCAACAGGCGCCTAGGAGTCACTCTCGGCATTGAAGAGGCCCCGGGGTTCGGGGATATTCATATCCCCTCTCATAACGTGATCGTCCCTCTGGCTGGAGGGCTTCTGCCAACAAACCTTCCACGATGCCAGAACATGGCCGTTTTCCTTCAGGAATTGCCGCGTGGCGTCCCGAGACGCGGGGCTTGCAACAGCCTTGCGAACACCAAAGAAAGGCTGGACCCGCTTCATCACCGATGACGCGCAAGGGCCTGCAAGTTCCTCAAGGTTGCTGACGTGTTTGCATAATTCTTCCCGAAGTTCAGCTTCCATTGCGTCCGAGGCCTCCCGAAAGATGGTTGCAGCATGTTCCTTGATGAAGTTGCGCAAAACTATGTCACGCTTTGCCCTGGAGCCACTTCCTGTAATACTGTCAGAGTTCTATCAAGCGCATTAGGCGATACAATACTTACCGTTGATGTCTTCGGCATCTTCGAAGGCAGGAATCATTGATTTCTTGACCTCTTCCCGGAACACAGGGTGAACATCCTTTGTTCCTGTCTTCAGAGCTTCAAGAATGCCCCGAACACGAACTCTCATGTCGCTCTTTCCGATCCCAATGGCATCTTGAATCTGAGTATCATGCTCCAATGTTGCGCCTGGCCACCTGAGGAAACGGCGAGCAAGTGATGCGCCATATTTCTGCCATGCAGGTTCCGTCAAGTTCATGATCTTGTGCTCATATGCAGGAACAGCGTCCTGGAAAGCCCGATTCCAACTTCCAAGTATGGTATCGTAGTAAGGCTTAATACTTCATAAAATGTCAGCATATCAAAAGTTCAGTACACAAAGTAGGAATGTACTTACAGACTGTTAAGCCAGTTGTACGTATGAGGGTGGGAGGTTTGCTTGATTGTATAGGACTCCCCTTTTCTCCGAAGAATGCATGTCTGCACATGCGCATGAAGCTTTTGAGGCTCGTTCTTGTCCTCGGGCTTTTTGTACGCCCAGCGCTCGACGATGCCGACACATTGTCTCTGAGACTCTATTATTGCCGACTCCTTCTGCTTCAATGGCTCGATCTGGCTAAGATTCACGCCCGATTGTTTGAGGAGGTCAGTGAGTTCCTGTATTCATTTAAGGCTTAGCATTAAGTCATATGACTTCGTGGGGGGGGGGGGTGGTCATTTTACGGACCTGGATAAAGCAATCGTGAATCCTTTGGAGCTCTTCGGCGTCCGACTCGGTAGCCTTTTGGGAATCCCCAGATTCCAAACCTGCCAAATCTTGAATATCGATGAGCAAGCCCCAAAGTTTGCATAGAATCGCATCAAGATGGTTCTCTCGAGCGGTGAATGATGACTCGAATAGCCATTGCCTCAGACGCGGGATGCCGGAATGGTTTTCATCGGGGAATCCTGGTGCTTTGACACCGTCGGGTTGCTTGCTCATCCAGTAGGCTTTATTGCTAATGCCAAAAACTTCAACAGCCTCGTCATGAGCCTCGGTGTTGCCGGTCAAGGTAGTGTCTCGGTGACGGGGCTGAAACTTGTCTTGGAGGCGTTGAGTAATATCTTGGGTACGCATGAAGACCGCAGCATGTTCCAGCCAATCTTTGATGGCGGCGGCCTCACGCTGATTCGCTTCGAGTTCAGTGTTGGCACCTGAAACAAGTGAGGGTTGTCCCGGTATCTGCGGTTTGGACTGGAGCTTTCTTGAATTAGCCCGGCCAAAGGCCGCATCCAGCTCCTTGCGTCGGCTAAGTTGGCTTTGAATGCTCTTGTTGCTTTTAGCCGCCTTCAATTGCTTCAAGTAGGATTCAGATTTGATGTCGTCGATTTTCGAGGCAACAACGCAGAATGAGCCTTTGTTGAATTTACCATCCATCTGCATTTGAATCTTCTGTTGGCCTTTGATGAGGTTTATAGCTGTTGACTCTTCGGTGGCCCGAATCGCGGACGTAACTATCACAGTGATGTCAAGGTCTTTGGAGTTCTTCCGTGCGATATCTGAGCGCGCCTCGCTGGTATCGCACAGTCCAGGTAAGTCCCTAAGGCGGAGACCGTATTTGAGGATAGGCGACTTGACGTAGACGGTGACCTTTGCGATCAAGGGCCAAGGAGGCAGCCCCAATCCAGTATCATCCTCGGAACTTGACTTCAAGTAAGAACTGAGCTCCTCCGCGAATTCCTCTTGGTCTGTTCCTGAGATGAACCTTGTCGTTCCTAGATGTTCGACACCGTAGGGCTTGGTTTCGAGGAGCTCTTGTGTAGACATGCTCCTCAGATCATCCTGGTCAATTCCCCAAATCTCAGTGATAAGGTCAATCGTACCACGAAGATTTTCTTGTATCTCGACGATTAGCTGGTTGAGGCCCTCTATCTCGGAACCGTTCGGGTCATTGTCATCTGGATTGCCTTCCAGTGTCTCAATCTGGGCTTCAATCTGGGCTTTCCATTTCAACTCATCAAAGAACTTATCCAGCTCATCAACAAGGCTCGGTTGAGTTCGAAAACTAATTTCGGCTCGATAGCCTGGGGAGTCGTGGTTGTAGGCGAGCTCACAGATAACAGAAGTGGCAGCTCTGTCACTGCTGGATGCAAGCAGCTCTTCCTTGTCGAGTAGAGCATTGATCGAAGATGTTTTCCCGGCCCCTAGAACCCCGAGGAACCCGACCACGGGGCCACGGTGAGTCTGATGCTCATTTTTGACGTTGTCTAAAAATATTATTAGTGACTGGAGGGGACCAGGCTGGCTTTGCTGCGACAGACCGAATTTCTTGACCCAGTACGCCAGTTCTGGGATTTCAATCCCTTGGTTCTCGTTTTGCAACTTCCTCAATTTGCTTGCAATCGTATCTCCCAATCTCAAGGCATCGCAAACGGCCTGCTGCTTGATGTCGACTCGGTCGCGTTGATCTTCGTTTTCGAAATTCTGCCAAAAGAATGGTGATCTACGTGGGTTTTCGAGCTTCCCCATGATTGACTCTGTTTTCACATCGCTCGTGATGGACGACGCCGAAGGCGACATCTCGGTGTCTGGGTCGGACTTCATAGTGACTTTTGCATGACGAAGGCGATACTTGTGGAGGTGAGTTCGTTCAAGTTGTCGAAACGCAGGCTTCGATGATGCCGAAACGGAATGAACTAAACTTTTGAGTACGGCGGGTCGAAGAAAATGGTATTGGAGGCAGTTGAGACGCGGTGGTGAAAGGTAAGTCAGCGACGCGGCCAGAAAAGGCCAACTGCAAAGGATCAGGTGGTGTTGGGAAGTGCGATGGAGACCTGAAGCGGCGGCGCTTGTCTGCAAGGACTAGGTGCGATTCCTGACAGCGAATCAAGCGAGCGCTGGTAGTCGCAATGAAAGTGTCAAGAAAACTAAAGTCAACCAACTGGTTTGAGATGAAGGATCAAAGTCGACGAAGAGTAAGGAGGTTAGGGGTTCTGTAAGTCCCTTTAGAACCGCTGGTGCCGCATCTGTTGGAAAGTGAAGGCGATGCGCAAATCAATCGCAAACGGTGTCCTGAAAACTATGGTTGGGTTGTTATGTACTGATCTTCAGTGGCTGGCTCGATGTGTAGCCTTACGTGCTTGGTAGTGAGGAAAGTGCTGCGAAGCCCAGGAGGTCAGGGTCGATTTGAGGTGGACTTCGGAATGTTTTCAGTCGCAGGTAGGAAGGAGAAAACGGTGACAAGTGCCTTCCAAACAAAACCTGCAAATGCAGTGGTATTTTTAGACGAAGTGAGACGAATTGTATCGCTGAAAGACAAATGATGGGAGACTTGGTAGAATCAGATGTGGTTGTTCATCCTAGGGCCACCGTAATGGGACTCTCAATGAATGCCTTTAAAAGCTCTGTGAGTAGGGAGTTTTCAAGAAGCACTGATGAGGGCAAGCTCTTAGTGTAGCTACGAAGGCTTTGACCAGTACGTGTTGTAGCAGAGATCGTGTGCCCATCACATACCGGTCCACGGTAGAAACGAGTTTTCCTCGAGTGTCTAGCACGCCGCTGCAGCATCTACATAGTGGACCGCCTGGGCATTCCTCACTGCCCAGTCTCCTGTGAGATTGACCTCTTACGAAATAGCCTCCTATGGACCAACCTCCTAAGGGATAGCCTCCTATGAGACAGCCTCCCATAGGACAGCCTCCCATGGGATAACCTCCTATGAATCAACCTCTGGGCCAACCTCCTATGGAACCTTTTATAGGACACCCTCCTATGGGAGACCCTCCTGTCGCATAAAAATTGATGTCAGGGCAGTTGCGGAGCAGGGATGTTGAACAGGGACTTGTCACGGGGACATCCGGCTTACATATGCTCTTTGATGAGCTGCAAGGTCCTCGGGAGATGGGCAGATAAAGTTTCGGGAAATCGACGTGTCATGGCTGGTTATGGGACGTACTGCCGACCACCCCACTCAATGCTGTTTTTCCGCACCGCATCAGGATCCTGTCTCTTGACGACTAAATTCGCTGGCGTGGCCACTAACATTGAACATGCACAGTCTCACCGCAACGGTCAAAAGGGTGGAAGATAAAGTTTTGCCTGTAGAGTACACAATTGGCATTATGGACACATAATGCAAGTGGTGGAGACCCAAATGGTTCATGTACAGGAATGATTCCAACGACGTCTTCACTCCCGATGTCATCGATGCACGATCGCCTATCAATCTTCGAAAATGCTGTGCGACTTGTCTCCAGGGGCTCGACTCAGGAGGGCCTGTACCGGAGCAGATTTACAAGGTTTGATGGCGCAAGCAGGGGCATTCATTTGTGTTCTCTGAGGTTCGTACGCAAGCAGGACTGATAGGATTCCTTGTATTTCCAGACCATTCTGATCTTGAAGTTGACCGTTAGAGCGCGGGTGAGATAGTGGGACCAGGGTAGGGTTCTAGTGCAGACGGCCATCGAGCTTACGAACATTCTAGATTGTTACCCGATCCATTGGGGCGGGCGTATGATTTCCCTGCGTCCCGCCAGGATTATTCAGCTGTGGCCAAGATCGAGCAACACCTAGGACCCACCCGCTCGGTGTCTGAAATTTTCTGGGTATGGAACTGATGTTCCCAGCTAACTGATTACGTATTGTACAGCGCTGTGCTAATGTTTCTTTGATATGCCTGCCTCGCATGTATGTGCAGTAGCCTAATGATCCTTCTGCCAGATGCCACATGGTAATCTACGGGCCTTGAACGAGATCAGGAATCCATTGCAGACTTGAGCGATGAATGCATCGTCGGTAAGCTTGACTTTATCTTGTAATCAAGGTAGCTTGGCCGGCAGAACAAGAGGTATAACGTCATGTCACGCTGTTGAGGCTCCTGAAGTCTGACTCGGCGCGGCTCGGAATGTCGAGGTGCCACAACGACAGGGGACAGCCCGACGATTAAGGACCCACCCACATCGGTGACCCAGATTCTCCTGGACGATCGTGCCATGGCCTGTCTGCGGCTTGTATGCATTTTTAAGCAGGGAGAAACAGAATCACCCTGAGAGAAGTATCGAACAGTAGTGGAGAATAAGTTAGAAATCATGGAAGCCCGCCATATAAAAGGTCGACCGCCAACGCACTCTGTTCATGACCTTACCCTGCATACATCAACGATAAATCTCTCTTAAAAACCAGTCTGCTTAAGTCTCTGCATTTGATACCCAAGAAAGTCCATTCCTTCGCATTCTCACGATCAGCACACCGTCTTTCAACATGGCCGAGAACACCAAGCTGTTTACGCCCATCAAGGTCGGCTCGACCAACTTGGAGCACAGAATTGCCATGGCTCCTTTGACTCGGTTCAGAGCCAACGACGAACTGGTGCCAGAAGACATCGCGGTTCAATACTACGCCCAAAGGAGTGTCGTCCCTGGCACTCTAATCATCTCCGAGGCATCATATATCTCCCCCCAGGGTCGTGGTTACGCCAACGCCCCTGGTCTCTGGACCGACGCTCAGCAGGAAGGATGGAAGAAGGTGACAGACGCCATCCACGCCAAGGGATCAAAGATCTACGCACAGCTATGGCACCTGGGCCGCGCCGCTGTAGGAGGCGAGGCCTCTGGGAACCCACCAATCGACCCCACTTTCGACTTCAGCAAGGACCTCGTCAGTGCCAGTGCGGTGCCTCTCATGGAGGGCGAGCGTGTGCCTCGGGCTCTGTCCGAGGAGGAGATCCAGGCCACCATCGCCGACTACGCGAGGGCGGCCAAGCTCTCCGTTGAGAAGGGCGGGTTCGACGGTGTCGAGATCCACGCCGCGCACGGATACCTCATCGACCAGTTCACCCAGGACACGTCCAACAAGCGCGACGACGCCTGGGGAGGCAGCATCGAGAAGCGCGCTCGTTTTGCCATCGAGGTCACAAAGGCTGTGGTCGCTGCCGTAGGCAAGGACAAGGTCGGCATCCGCGTGTCTCCCTGGTCCAGCTTCCAGGGCATGCGCATGGAGGACCCGATCCCCCAGTTCAGCTACCTCATCGACCGCCTGACCGAGTTCGACCTGGCCTACCTGCACCTCGTCGAGCCAAGAGTCCACGGAGTCGTCGACATGGACCCCAAGAACGAGTCCCTCGACTTCGCCCTGCAGGCTTGGGGCCGCGAGAAGCCCATCTTGATCGCTGGTAGCTACAGCACGGAGCTCGCCATCGATGCCGTCGAGAAGAAGTACAAGGACTACGCCGACCAGCTGATTATCATCTTTGGTCGCCGCTTCATCTCTACTCCGGACCTGGTTTACAGGGTGAAGAAGGGCATTCCGTTTACCGACTACGACCGCAGCACTTTCTACATCCACCAGTACAGGGGCGACAAGCGCGAGCCTGGATACATCGACTACCCCTACTCTGATGAGTACATCAAGGAGTTTGGAAAGCCAGATGTTGCAGTCTAAAGCCGGATTTCAACCTGAGTGGAAGAATCGTTGATATATGGACTGACGGCACTTGGAGATGGTCCTATAGTGGCAAGTCGCGACGTCTGAAAAAGGCTGCATTGGAGGTGGTCCACCTAAGTGGATGAAGGATGATGAAAGACTCCCAATTTTCCTTCTGGTCACAATGTCAGGGGGCAAGTGGCGAAGGTTGGTGATCGGGATAATACTAGACAATAGACGTGTTCACTCGCGAGTATGTAGACAGGATGATAGAGGCGTTGAAGTTATGGCCACGGATTGAAACTTTGATGTACAGATATCAATAAGCACACAATGATTACTTTATGACATATTTATTTCATTTTCTTTCTCACCCTTCCAACTCGGGCAGTGTTGGAGGTGTGATGTCTCTTGCTTCACCCCAGACTATTGCCTGTGTTGACGTGTCGAGTATGAGCTCTCCATTGATAGTAATAATGTTGTAACTGGACACTCCGCTGCCCAGATGTCCCTCAATCACTACACAATCCAGAGGAAACTCGTCTTCGAGTCTGTCGAAGTCCTGCATGGAATTGCCCTTCGCCTCTGCGCCATATTTTCGACATAGATTCTGATTGGACAAACCCTTGGTTTCGGAGTTGCGCTGGCTCGAATTCGGTGTATCTAGCTCCAGTATCTTCTTCATGGCTGGCTTGATGGTCGGTAGGCAGGCATTCACAACCCCCAGTGTCGGTTCAAGGATTGAGTAAATAGCTCCTGGTGTTTCAGTGTAGGTCAAGTCTGTCAAGTCCCACGTGGCCAACCAGTGCACTCTCAAGAGCGAAAGGATACAAATACTGCAGAGAAGGTCAATACACTGTTATTTCTCGAGGCCCATAATATACGGTGGCAGCTCACAATATACCAAGGCTGAACATGGCCGCAACACCGATACGCCTGGAAAATGACATATGTAGTCTGAACACTTGGGGCATCGGCAACGCTACGATAAATATGTCGATGACAAGGTTGGTGATTCCAGATACCAGGTAGGCAGTGTTCTCTCCTTCACAGCTGCCCTTTATTGACTTGTCCCAGTTGTATTGCACGGGTTTGCAGAGCAGAAATCCTTCCAGCAACACCATGAGGAAGTAAGCAAACGTCACTACCATCGCACCTCGGCAGACTTTGCAGAATTGATTGCCGGGGAACAGCGCGGTGTATAGCGACAAAATCGAAAACTTTACGAAGGAAGTTGACGCAGCCCAGAGAATTTGGGCTGGGACGAAGAGCTGTAATTAGAGGTTTAAGTTGAAGCTCCAAGCATGTCAAGAAACGTTAGGTGATAATTACCTTCATATGTAATGCGAATGCAGCAGGATCAGTCTCTTTGAGATCGATGAGATGCATTCCCAGGCCGGCAGCAAATCCAGCTGGGTACCCAAATTAATTCTCATGGATAAATAGATACAATGATCAGTGAACTTGCCGACAAGGAAGACCGAAACCGTTGCGGCAGCCAAAAATATGGCCACAAGCGCCATGTAATCATCAAAAGCGAGGAGCTGTCTTTGTAGGCGCCTCGACCAGATTCGGAGAAAAGAGGCAGCAATCGCAAGGGACATGGCGACGGAAGACACCACAGTCACCTGAATTGCCCCCCAAGGTAGTGTCATGTTCACTCAGATGAGTGGAATTGATATGTGAGAAACGTTCTGTGAGATTGATAACTAGAGTCTTCTCCAAATATTGAAGCCAGACTTCAATCTTGAAGAGGCAGACCTGTGCACTCTCTGCCTGGTACCTATATAAGCCTTGAAAACCTGCTCGTGGTTGAAGACTAGGAGCCTGACATTGCCTAGGCGCGATATCCTGGGCCATATTGGACTAGTTTGGGTCCAACGCCCGATACCACCTCAGTTACGTGTTAGGCACAGCAGTGCAACACTTGATCTTGGAATGCTATCCTCAAATTCGGTAGAGGGCCCTCTGGATCTCTGAGATCTGCAGAGTCTGGCGTTGCATTTTGCAGAAACATGCCAAAAATACACTTGGAAGTGCTCTTCAGTAATGCAAGCGGTAACTCTATTACAGGCAGTGGACCCAGTGTTTCTAATTAATGCGCGCCAAAGCCGCCATTGAGGTGTATCGGCGGCAACTTAGGCCGGGCAACTAAGCAGGGAAACACTCGTAGCCAACTACCAACCTGCATTAGCTCTGTCACGGAAGAGTTGGCTTTCGTCACAGTACCCGTGAAAGTGGACATAGAACTGATTTCCCTCCCAGCCTGCCAGCTAAGCACGCACCTCAGAACCAACAGGCCAGACTAATCCATCCTGCAGCTCCAGTTTCCAATACAAGTTTAGCGTACAAATTGCAAAGCAAAAGCAGCCTCGTCATCGACCTGGAGCTCTATCAATTGTCATTTCCCGAAAATCTTGTAGATAAGCTGTAGTGGTGATTGTCCTCGCGCAATCTGCGAATGCTCGAATACAAGAACCATTGTGCCGCAGCCATATCGGCACAATTATATGTTGGCTGCAGGGCGACGATCCCCAATCACCAACAGGCACGATTTCACCGACCAATGGCAGGGCACAAGCCTTGGCTGCACCTCGAGATGACATATCATTTGCCGAGATCTGGGGCGCAGTCAACCAACAGCCAGACGAAATATTCGGCGGTGCGAAAATGGATCGCGTTGGTTGAGACGCATGCATATCATGTGGATTCGGTGAATAACAGAACTTTTATCAACCCTCAACCCAAGGACTCAATCAACTCTGAAGCCACCCAACGAAGATATTTATTGCGTGGTCTGATGCCCCAAGTTATACCCGCAGTCCGACTTTGATTTAGTTGCTCAATCTCTGATTTCAGAAGCTCTGAAGGTCGACAACCCTCACAAATCTAAATATTTGGCAAAAATGGCACCTGAGTATGACTTCGTGATCGTTGGAGGCGGCACTGCTGGCCTGGTAGTAGCCGCGCGCCTTTCTGAGGATCCTAACAACAAGGTCCTAGTCCTGGAGGCGGGATCCGACCATACGGAAGATCCACGGGTGAAGACACCCATCTTCTACTCGGCGTTACTTGGATCTGAGGCCGACTGGGGCTTCCGAAGCGAGCCTCAGGTATGTTTGACCCCTTGTCGTGCTGGGTGAGGCTTATGCTGACAGGAGCAACAGGAAAGTCTCGACGGGCGAGTGATCCATCTGCATCAGGGTAAAGCCCTCGGCGGCTCGAGCGCTCTGAATGCCCATGTGTTTGTCCCTCCCGCCAAGGGGGTCATTGACTCTTGGGAGAAGCTGGGCAATAAGGGCTGGAACTGGAACGGCCTGAAGATGCACCTTTCCAAGGCTTACACAAGCCCCGCAGTCGACAAAGCGACCGAGAAAGCCCTCGGAATCGAGGGCTGGTCTGACAGGAACGACGCAGCGAAGGGACCAATCCAGACGAGCTTCTCTGGTGATATCCACCACCCTATTCGTGAGGCTTGGGCAGCCAGTTTCAAGGACAATGGTCACTACATGCCGGAAGACCCATTTCTCAACGGTTCAGTTGGATCTTTCAGCTGCCTAGCTACTATTGATCCTTTGAAGAGGGAAAGGAGCTATTCCGCAACAGCCTACTACAATCCTGTCAAAGGACGAGACAACCTAGAAGTCCTGACCAGTGCTCACGTGGAGAAAATCCTCACCCAGAAAAACGGTGGCTCCACCATAGCTACAGGAGTGCAGTTCACTCAGAACGGCGCCTCCAAGACGGTTATAGCCAGGAAGGAGGTCATCATTGCAGCTGGTGTCTTCCAATCTCCCAAGCTACTGGAGCTCTCAGGCATCGGCAATGAAGAGCTGCTCCATAAGCACGGGATCGACGTTGTCGAGCACCTTCCGGGAGTTGGGGAGAACCTTCACGACCACACCATTGTGTACACGGGCTTCAAGGCTGCGGACGACGTTGCCACGCTCGACTCACTGATCAGGCAAGAACCAGAGGCCCTGCAGCAGGCAATGCAGGAGTATGGGGCAACGCAAAGCGGTCCGCTGTCGTCGTGCGGAGTCTACAGCTACGCATATCTGCCGGTCCTCGAGCATGCGGGCAACGAGGGTCAGAAGGCACTCAAGAAACTGCTCGACCAGAATCGTCCTGCTTCTGGGAGTAGCCCAGAGGAAGTCCGCGCCAAAGCATTCTACGATGTCGTGGAGACGACCTTGCTCGACCAAAAGCAACCATCAGGAGCCTACGTCTCGGCACTGGCACAGATCACAATCCCGATCGACGCCAACGCCGAGAAACCACCTGCCGCCCTTCCAGGAAAGTTCATCACTATCGGCTCTATGTTGTCACAGCCCCTGTCCCGCGGCAGTGTCCACATCCGCTCCAAGGATCCTTCCGCCCAACCCACCATCGACCCCAACTACCTGTCTCACCCCGTCGATGTTGAGATCATGGCACACCACATACTACAAACCAAGAAAATCGCTGGTTTCTCGCCACTCAACAAGTTGCTGGCACAGCCGTTGACGCACCGAGACCCGGCCGCGGACTTCACCGACCTGGAGGCCGCCAAAGCCTTCGCCAGGGGCAACGCCATCTCGATGTGGCACTTGGGGGGCACATGTGCCATGCTGCCGAGGGAGAAGGCCGGTGTCGTGGACACGAGTCTGAAGGTTTACGGCGTCGACAACCTGCGTGTGGTCGATGCGAGCGCTATTCCGTTCATCAGTACAGCCAACCTGCAGGCTACTGTCTATGGTTTTGCAGAGAAAGCAGCGGATATCATCCAGAATGACTGGAGCACGAGGTAGTTGCCTAGAACCGTGTTGATGACTATTATTTTGTTTTTCTGGTTCCTGTTTGATGACTTGCTTGCAGTGATGTTATTGGATTGGATTGGAGCTGGATCCGAGCCTCGATCCAATCCAGTCCAGACGTGGGGACAGGCAGCCTCCAGGATATCCAGAACCGATCCAGTTCATATTTTTACCCTTTTGGGACAATCAATGAGCCGCTGAATAAGCAGACTTGGAGTAGAACTGTTCTTGTCCTTGGGTTATGACACCACCTAACTACGGAGCTCATGTTCTCTAGCAACTTGCGTCTCCAGTATGTTCTTCTCGCTTCCATCATCTTCGCCGCCTTCCTCTCCCTCACCCAGCCCATCCGCCCCAACTGTACTCCCTGCCTCACCCTCCATCAAACCGATGGCAGAGTCATCAAATGCCTTCTGCTCCGGGCGACCATACCAAGCTCGTAAGCACTCGCTGGCTTCAATGACGTCCATCCGGAGCCGTGAGCGATGATTTGGTGTTTCGATTCCAGGTGGTTTAAGGTAGTACAATTGCCCTTGCCGGAAATAGGAAGTCCCTGTTGGCGCTGCTGCTGTTCGCACAGATAACAGTACCAGAACGTCTTCGTCGGGTCCTGCTTGAGTTGTATGTCTTCACCATACTGCCAGACGACTGATGTCCTTTTCTTGGTGTGCTTTTGGGACTTTGCCACAACAGAGTAGCGTACATATTGCTTCCCATTCAGCTTGAATTCGTCGGGTTCGATCAGGGTTCCGTCGGGGTCGTTTGGGCGAGGACTAATATATGTTGGAGCAAGAATAACTCTGTCAGAATCAGGACGGCGACCGCTGGCAGCACCGAAATAGCTGGAGATAGTGGCCATGGTGTAGCTGGTGAGTGGACTGTTCAGACACGTCTGCCACAGTAGAAGGACTGCTGAAGTCGCGAGCGACGCGTTTGCCTCCGTGCTTTTAATAGCGTAGCAATCTGCACGCGTTGGATGTTAACCCAATAGCGGAACGATAGTTCGCGCGTCGTGTCGTGGTCTGCGACGGCAGCTGCGACGGGAGACTCCTCATGACCACTCAATTAGGCTTAGCTCTTGCCTTATCAGGTTAGACCATTGGAGCTCCAGGAGCTGGTTGCCAATCAATCCAATCCAGTCCAAATCTTCGAGAAACCCAAATCCAGTCCAGCCATTTTCCGACAAATCCAGTCCAATCCAAATTGCCTCCAATCCAATAACATCACTGCAAGTTGCTTGTTGTTGGTGACGCCAGAGAACTCACTGGAAATATCAAAAGCTTGTCTGGCTTTCTGAGAGTGTGTCTCAAATGTTTATTCACATCCAAGTAGTAAAAAAAAATAGTGTTGATCTTATTTTGTCGGCCTTACTCCTTGCATGAGGTCATGTGTTTTGTCGTTGTCGACTTACTCACACTGACTGCAACCCTCGCAATAATTGATCTCCAGCAGGAATCCAGGGAACATACCATGCGCTTTCTCCTCTAATTAGCATTCTCGCAAGTCTAAAGAAACATTGAACCTACATACGAGAGGTAGATGCGGCGGGTGCGTCCTCATTCCACGTAGGCAACAGTCGCATGGCAAGACCACCCTGGTCAGTGACTTGCTGCACCCATGGCTTTTTGAGCAGTCTCAAACCACTCAATCGTTGCACAAGGATTTGATCAAATATTCAGGGCCTAGTTGAGTACCTATATATGTAGTTAGATGCACGAAACGCCATAGCGAGCTGGTCGCTGTTGGCACGTTGGTCGGTCCGCTAGTAGCTGCGCTTGAGGAACCGTCGACAGCTCAGACGGACAACATCACCAGCGCGGCCACTCTCACGTGCAGAGCTTCTGAATCTCGATTCGATCACCTATCATTTCCAAAAGTAGGGATCTGGCCATCAGGCACTAAATATCTGCCCAGGGCCTTGGCCAATCAAACATCTCATGTGTGCGGCTCACGTTGAGCCGTTTGAACTCTTCGCCGCGATGCTTCGACGTACGTGCACTTCACATGCAATCGCTTCCGATGTCCGTGGTAATTAATCCCCAGGAAAGATAGTTGCCATTCTGTCGGTCCACTGACAGGTAAGCATGCCGGCTGAGACGTGGATGCTTGATACAAACTCTCGTCCCTGAGGGTTATATACCATCTGGCATTCTCTGCTCACACCTCACATGTTCTCTCCCAAAACATACATCAAAATTCCAGGGCTATCACAAATCACAATGAAGCTCACTGCTGCCGCCCTATCCCTTGGCCTTGCTACCGTGGCAGCCATTCCCGTCCCACCGCAGAATGACGAGAAATTCGTGTCTATTTCAATTGTGGATGAGGCAACATACCGCCATCCTGGCATCTACGAGGATAGTTACACACCCCCTGGCGCCATGTTGTCGATTGGACCAACCGTCACTGTAACCGTGACCTCCACAACAACTATCGCAACCGCAACCGCAACCGCAACCAAGTACCTGACCAGGCCTTGCGACGACTTTGCTTGATTAGTTGAGATATCACATTGTGGGAACAAATGATGGTGCTAGTTTACCCAGACTGTATGACATCTACCCATTTGAGAGGAAAGTGTTGGTTGGATTGGGAAAATATATGGAATCTTTCGGATTTGAGCGTTCATTGACCCAGGACAATCATGTCCCCAACTCAAGGGCCCGAAGCATCTATACAAATCTGACAGTCGGAATACATGTGTCTTACCGTAAATCTTTCTTGATGCCGTAGTATTGTAATTCTAAGTTTGTTGTCGACGAAGGGACTGCTATTGACCAACTTTCCAAGGAGTATCACCCACCTGGCCACGAAATTGCTTTGAGTTCTCCTTCTGATACGAGAGCTTCTTATCGAGATTGACGGTAATGTCTTGAATGTTTCATCCAAATTGGGTGTCGCATGTCATAAACTATGCCCTCCAGTCGTGGGGCACACTCTGGTGTCTGAAGTGGACACAGGTCTTTGTCTGACTGTTCTAAGGTTTGGCGTGCATTATTGACAGGTTCGGACGCTCAAGTCCTGGTAAATCAATACTGAGGCGTAAGAGCCAAACAAACATGCTTCAAGGAGAGACAATGTCTGATCCTCAACTCTAACTGAGAGGCTTGCTTACGCTCGAGCAAGGATTTGAATTTGCTCACCTGACCGACAGTCGCACGTGCGGTCTTCTCTTCACTCGGATTCATAAGTTTCAGTCACACAGCGACTAAATGTGTGCCAAGATTGCTCTGCCAGCAATCTGAACTATTGTCTGGCTAGCTGTGTAATATTCTTAACTATTGATAGAATGCCAGTGAGCTGTTGTATTACTCGACCAGGCATATGAGGGTGTTCGAAAACGCTGAGAGTTGCACCAGAGTAGGTCTCATCCTTCAATACGTTTTCACCCAGTGAGTGCTCCTCCTCGAGGACTATAGGCTTGGTATCAACGTCATGACGCTAAAATCCCATAACTTCAAGCTGAGATTGGCTTTACATGTGCTGTCAGCTCGGGATTTGCAACAATCTACTGTACCAGTAAACATCAGAGCACAGCTGAGTGTTCTTGGTCCATCTACAAACTCACCCGCAGATGTAACAGTCCATGGCGGGTTGACCAAGACATGAGATACGCCGCGAGTCACTATGAGTGAGTGCTGCAGATGTCCCAGAGCCTCGTGCACCAAGATTCATGTCAGCAGATCAGCTTTTCGACCTAGTCTCAGTCCCGCGTGTTTTATTGCTTTCCACGGCCGCCTTTCAGCTCCAACATGGACAGAGACAGGAGCACGAGAGGACGGCGCCAGAGCCATCAGGCAGGCGGATGTCCGAGACCAGTGGTCTCATCTAACCATGTGGTTTGATATTCAAGCCATCGCCACCACGGCGCAGTCAGTCTCTCCTATTGGATTTAGACCAATAGTGTCTCCCAAGTTCACGACGCAAAGCCACCAATAGGTAGTGTGGACCCTGAACACATTCCCATCCTGACTTGCCGCCACATCCATCATTCGAAACCATCATCCTCCGTCCCCGTCGGCACTAGGGGATCCCGAAGGGGGAAGACAGAAATTCGGCCGAGACACAGAAAACGCGAGGGCCCAACAAGCTTAATAAATGCCGTGTCGCACTTGGTCTTACTGGCCAGGTGGGAGTGAACAGAGATTTAGTCTCAGGGATGATTACACAGCGCTGCGGGGAACGTCGGAGGTGTCTTTGATGGCGCACGTGAAAGAGTTTGTGCCCGATTCCTCCATTTCGCTGCCTGGATGCCGTCCTGCATTCGAAACAACCCCAACCCGTCTTCCCGTCCTTCTCAGGCTTTACAGGGGCACGTACCAATTCTGTATTGGGAATCTGTCTGTTTTGCTTTTGCCTTCGAGCAGTTGCTTGTTCGGGATATCGCGACAGGGGGCATAGGGCACGCCCTTACCGGCGCCGCGGGAAATCAAGCGTGCATTACCAATCTAAGCCCGACAGAGGCGCGGACTTTCCTTCGGGATGCTATACGATTACTTGCATTCTGGCGGATGGTTTACGGATGTGAGCTTCACAATCACGTCACACTTGCCCGGTCCACCATTGATGTGGTCATCTCAACTCCAATAGCCCCGACACAAGGCTGCTCAAAATGTTGTGATACCGCAGATTCCGTGCCCCTTTTGGGTATTGTTAATCAAGTTAATCAATTGAACAAGTGGCCGGGGTGTGGTTTCGCAGAGGGGTTCAGGGCCACAGGGTTTCTTCGCTCCCTGCCGTGTCCCCCCAGGGTCGCTTGCAGGCTCGTGGCATTGGTTTGCTTTTTCCTTGGTACCCTGCTCGTGTCACGATGGCGCAGGTCAAGTGGACGAGAGCCGGCCGCTCTGTAACCCCGGGGACCGAAGAGGCAAAGGTCAGGAAAGCAGCAACAAACAAGCCCACCTTCACGGTGAGCAGGTAGACCCGCGGTGGGAGGCGGGAGAATGGGCAGGTTGAGCCGCACCCGGCTCTCCTCCCCTCAGGTGGGCGTCCTTGGGCCACCAACCTCATCCTATCTCAGCACTCTCTCCTCTACGGGTTGCCGTTCCCGCCTCTTGGGCTCAGGCAGGCGTGCAAAATAATGGCAGGCCTCATGACCGGGCCCGCGAATGACAGGCTCGTCATCGGTGTTGCTGACGAGAAGCTAATTTCGGCCGTGACAGATCCTCCGATTGAGTAAGATACGGCGGGACCACGATCCAGAGCGACAGGCTGCTGATCGATGATCCCTATACACAGCATACGCGTCCCCCCTGTTGCATCCGTTCCCTGTCCCATGTGATAACCAGATGGTCGGGAGAGCCAGAGCGACGGGAAGATGCGACAGGGGCGGCAAGCCTGTTCCGTCCTGGAACGAGCCCGGCGCGCAGATATCGTGCAGCCCTAGGCCTCTCGAAACGGAAAGATACGAGGCAACCCCCCGTGACCAACGAGAATCTGTAGCAGCAGCACCAGCACATTGGAGTGGCCAGCAGGAAGCGGCCGACGACCACGAGCATGGGCACAGGTACCTCCCGGGCCAAGACCCACGGTTGAATGCGTTTGCAGGATATCACGACTTTGCCCGGCCAGCGCAAGGCCCTTGATCTGTCAGCTTGTCATTCCCACACGCTTCACCGCATCAGAGGAGGAGGGCCAGGCGGAGGAACATCATTGATCGAGTCCATTAGCGTGCCCTGCCTGGCTGCTGCTGCTGCTGCTGCTGCTGCTGCTACTGCTGCTGTGCAGCGTTGCTAGGGACTGCGGCCCAAAATCCGGGAAATCGGGCACCCGATATGCCCCCCTCCTTCCGCATCCAAAGTGACGCTGCTGGTTTGTTTGGAATCCCCAGATTGGCCCCTCTCCTGCCCTCTCCAAATCTCCATCGTCATCGCCGCTGCCGCCGCCCACCGGTCTCAATCTTCTCCATCTGTCGTGCGTCGTCGCACAAAGTAATGGGCTAACTTCGGAAGGGTGATATGTCAGCACACCTCCCGCCCAGCGCCAGGCCGCCACTCCCAAGATTGTGGAGATACACGAAGAGCGGGCAATCGCACCAGGGGGCGGTCTGCCCGGATCAGTACCTACCTGCCCCAGCGCGCCACAGGCCCGGTGACTGCTGCAGGGGAATCCCAATCAAGGTTGAAACCTGCATTCTCTGAGGCTGGCTCAAAAAGGAACCCTAGGGCTGGCTGACCTTGCTGGCGTGGGCTCATATTCTTCCAGGCGCCCATGACGGCGCCGCCATGTTCAACGTTGCATGTGGAGGAGGGCGGGGGCGGCAGCCGGTCGATCATGGACGAACGGTGGGCAAGGCTTCGTCGCACAAGGAACGGGAAAAAAAAAGGAATACGGGCGCAGGGTCGGGACCGAGTGAGCGCTGACACTGAATGAGTTAAAATCGAGAGGGCGACGATAAAAACAGAGAAAAAGCAGATTGTAATCCACTTTTCCTGAAACAGGTACGTGAAGGTCGCACAAGCTGGGATCTCCGACCTCGTCTAGATCAGCTGGACAGGTCGTGAAATCCTTCTAGAAGGCGCAACACCACATACCCTGGAACCGGCAAGGCAGCTGGACAGGAGAACTGCTGTCAGCTTCGGATGAACGCGCTTGGGTGCAGGTCATCCGGCGGACTGCATGACTAAAACGGCCGTTGGCGTGCCCCCATCTGCTGCTGCTGCTGCTGCTCCCGGCTCGAGTCTGGGTTTCCCTCCAAGTCCCAGCGGCAGCAGGGCGTAGATGCGTACTGAGGGACGGGCCCGGACGGCATGAGGCTTGCCGTTCTACGCGAGACGCCCACTCCCGCTGTGGTCGACCGTGGAGAAATTCTCATCACAAACTCCGGGTCGGCTTGGTGCGTAGACGAAGAGGGAGAGCGCACCATGATTAACGGATGAATTCCATCTTGGCCGCTTATCCTGAAGCACGGGGATGTCATCGCCGACTCTCCTCCAGAGTAAGCGGGCGGCAGCGAGTATATGCCGTGCCAGTCCGGGGCCCCATCCGTGCGCCACCAGGCAAGGTTGACATGAGCTGCGCCTATCCGGGGGGCGGAATGCGGCCGAACCCGCCCTTTGCCAGCATCGCCGGGCAGTATGTGGGAAGGCTCATGGTTACAGCAGGACAACAACTGGGTGCCTCGATATCACACCGCCGCTTCCTTCCTGCCCGCAAGATTCCAGGTTGCGAGGGCTGCCAAACCGTCGTGAAACTCGAGAACTCTTGAGCTACTCGACGATCTCATCCACGGCAAGTTCCAGAAGAACCTCGACCGGGAGCAAAGTACCGTTACTTGGAGGCGGTACCTGTTCCCTCAGTGTTTGGGTCAGCCTCCCTTCTGAGTCAAAATGTCTCTCCTCTCCATAGTCTCAGCGTCCGTATTGCCATCCAAAAAGGAAACGGATACCCTCCCAAGACAGGAAGGAGGCAAGTCTTACCGTCTGCTGCCTGAGGACGTTGATCATCGTCGCTCGCCTCGTAGTGGGCGATGCCCCAGTCGATGCAGTCATGTCGACATCAGGCATCCTCCGGGAGTGAGCGCGCAGTGTAAAAAAGTTCAAGGCAGCTAGCTCTCTACACACGCGGGAGAAGATCATGGACCATCCCGTGAAGGGCGATTTGCTAATGGAGAATTGGCATATACGTGACGTGCCGCCCTATCCTTCGCATGTCGTCTATAATCCTATAAAATTACAGGTCATCTGATGTGGCACCCGTTGCAGACCGGTGAACAAGCGTCGACCAGCCACATATCTCGCCAGGCAAACAGGGCGCCCGGGGATGAGGAATTATCATCCCCACGAGGGTAAAGGGGCCATGAGGAGTGGTGGTTGGTCGTTGGCAATAGTATGTACTGCTGGTGGTGGTGGTGGCGAGGTTTTTCTGACCGTCAGCGTAGAGTAGGATCCAAGTTCCTCCTCTCCTTCATCCCCCGTGGGGGTGACGCGGAGCGTAAGACGGACGTCGCAGTCAAGTAGGCGGCCGATGCAGAAATCAGTGGGTCAGGATTTTGATGAGACCCTTAATTCCGTCTTGGAAGTGTCACTGCCCAGTAATCCATCCCAGGTGCCTTGCGCAGCACGATACAGCAGGGTAAGTACGGAGTACACACGAGGAGTACACACAAGGATAGATGATGATGGGTGGGCAGGATTTTAGTCATCTGGTCCTTTTGTCGATAGCTGCGCTGTCCCGACTCTGGGGTATCATCAGGCCCCCCGCAGGGCTGTACAACCACGGCCCCCAACTCCTGTAAGGCACACAATACGGATCCCCAAGGCAGCGTGCTGCGCGCCCGCGGGGTACGGCCCAGCCCTGTGGGCAGAGACATAGCTGCCAGCTCAGCAGAGGAGGCGACAGATGACCCCCCTCAGCCGGCCGTGTCAGGCCAATCCGGGGGGGGGGGGGTCTGGATTCTCTCGCTTGAGGGCCGGGACTCGAGGGGCCTCTCAACGGAAAGGACTCGTGACCTCTGCGAGAAGCTGGCCAGCCCAGCACCCAGTTGTCTGTCCGGCCGTCTGTCTTGTCTCGGGTCTCCTGAGGTCGTGGTCTCCTGCCATGGTGCAGTCTGATACCTGCCCGACTGACCCGGCGACTGACTGAGTAAAAAAGCATGCTTACCCAACCTTGAGTCTAAGACCTTAGGCTCGGCTCGGACCTTTGAACATCTGGGGCTGAAGAACATGATGAGCACTACCCATCATCTGCCTCGAGAACTGGGGTGAGATCAGCCCATCGAGACACCCACCTGCCCGGCGCGGGCAGGAGATGTGTTGGCAAAAGAGATGTCTCGGCCTCGACACCCTCACGAAAAGTCGGGGACCTGGCCAAACCACGCCCTACGGCGCATCGATTGACAGCCCAGGAACCCGACAACAGGCGGTAAAGCATCAGTGAAGTGTCTCTCTCTATCGTGACCCACTCACTTGCTGCATGCGCTGCAGCGTGATCGCTGGCCCATCATACAACGTCGGTCGGCATCGACGGCATCGACCGCCACTTAGTCAGGCGTTTAGTCAGACAGACTCTTTCATCTGGACAGGGCCTCCGTATGACCGCGTGGGAGGGCCACTTGCTGCAAGCAGAAGTCGGATGCTGCAGGACCAGTTGACCACAGAGTTTGGGTCGCGGGTGGCGGGAGATGACTCCCAGCGCGGAACCTTGCTTCCCTCGACGCGCCTATTTGACGCCCGCCAAAAACTTAATATCAACCACGAGCCAGCGCAGGTGTAGTATGTAAGAGTCAGACCGGGCACGCGGGGGGCCAACAGCATCGTCCCAGGCTGCTGGGTTGCAGGTGCATCTCCGAGCTTACCGTTGCATGCGTAGTGGCTACGACATTATCATGATCACCACCATCTCCGCTGCCCTGTCAGGAGACAGAGAGACAAGACGGGTCGAGCGGGCGCTGCGTGCAGCATCAGGATTTGCTGTACCGCTTCTTCTGTGCAGGCAGAGAGAGACAATGGTAAGATAAGCGCCATCCCACCCCACCCCCAAATAACTGCCGTGCAAAAATCCCACTGCCCACACCACCCACGGGGGTGGCACAGCGAGCCGTCCCCGAGTGGAAGGATCGCGGGGGTGGTGTGTGCAGGTGGGATTAGGATGACGAGCGGCCTATTTTGGGGGCGGACTCATCTGGCAGGCCATCGTCCTGTTCGCTGGATGCCGAGCGTGTTGGTGGGTGTTGTATGTGCCCCTGGTTTTGGGTTTTTGGGGTGGACAGGTTGGCGTGCATGCAACACAACCGCACCCACAGGGCTGAGAATAGACATCCTTGCTTCCCCTGCCCTTCCCTGGCAGGTTCAGATCCCATGATCAGATTGCGCCCGCGGCTGTCTGGTCGGCGGCGGGTGCATATTGGTCGAACGAGACTGCAGGCCAGGAAATGACGATGTGCTACGAGACCATAGAGCCGGGTCGGGTCGATCGTGACAACATCCAGCCTGCCTCAATATAAATGAGCTGAAAATGGGCTTACTGTGACATTCATCATGGTGTGTTGCTCAGCCTCCGATTGCTCGCATTCCGATGTCCCTCGCTGCTTGCGTGCTCGGATGTGTCAAAGGACATATCTCCTCACACCCTTTTGCAACTTTCCCAAAATGCAACCGACGGCAGACGGACAGACGGGTAAGATAATAGCAGGCACAATACCACATGAACTCTCCCCAAGGTTGAGGGTGGTCAACCGGGGTGTCTGATGGGGGAATTGTTTTGGGCGCTGCATTCGGCCAGGGTGGGGGTCTCACAAGAGGAAGACAGCTGTATTTTGGGAACCACAAAGGAATGCCCGGCTGCATGTGCCAAACCGAGGGTTCCTGCTCGCGTGCGGCATAGGTACCGAGGGATGGGGCGCGCCCCCCGGGTTTCACCTGTTTTCAGTCGCATTGTCCCGGACAAAATAAACAATTATTCTCGAGGTAAATTCGAATTCCGGACGAACAGCTTTTCGTAACGGTTGACCCGCCGAGGCCAAACCACGCGGCCCTCTCCCACCGTTTCAAGATGCTGAAAGACCCAGCCCGTCCCATTCATCACGAGGCTCTTGGTCTCCAGTAGGAGGAGGCGGTTGTCACGAAGGTTCCTCGGCGTCGTCAACCATGGCTGGCTCGTACCTTCTCTGCTTCTGTGCGTACTTCTGAAGGCTCGGCAATTCCCCGAGGCATATACTTTCTCCCCCGTACGTCCTGCCGAAGCCACTCCGAAAATTCCGCGGGACGCTTGGGCTAGCTAGCTGCCTGTTGGTTGCCTGAGCGGAATGTGGCACGGCGCCCAGGCATTTCAAACTTAGGTAAGTGAGTCGGTGTGAGGGCAGCGCGTGGCTGATGGTGGTGAGTCCTTCTAGGCGGAGATAAGGTTCAGCCCTTTTTCCGGTCATCTGAACCTCGTTTCCTTGCGAGGGCGGCCGAAGCCCGGCAACTCGGCTCGTGCATGGACTCGGCACACACACACAACACGCGCGCGTATAAATGGATAATCCAGGAGACAGAGAGGTAGGCACCCTTCTGCTCAGCTTTGTGCCGAGGACCGAGTCGGGAGCTTTGGGGGCGGAGGGGGGTTAGCCGGTCGGGTCGCAAAACCACAGAGGCTTGAACGTCGGGAAATATCGCGAGGATCTCCCAGAACCCCGCGGTCCAGGCCTCCCCCACCCATGAAAGGTGCATCCCTTTCATCCCATCGCCCAGCGCATGTCAGCCCGTCCCCTGAGGGACTAATCGCGGCCGCGGCATCTGGCAACATGATCTCGGCATCTACGCGGGAGCCCCGAGCACGAGATAGAGTTCGCGTCCTGAGTTTCAGGCTTGGGAACGTTTCCGGATCACCATCGTGGTCAACCGATCATCACTTGACAGGTCCAGCGTAGTAGGCACGGCACTGGAGGGGGAGGAGAAATTGTGGGGTAAAGGTTCAGCCTCCCGCCTGGGCCCTTTCGCGCTGGCGCTGATTGATGTCGTGTGAACAAGTGAACATTTGATGTGAACTCCATTGAGAATGCGGGGCGGCGCTTCTCTAGCTGGCCCCAATGCCGGACTGCTGATGGTGGCGACAAAGAAGTCACGACCACCACAGAAGTCAACGGTACATTGGGTGAGTATCGATTTGCGGGCTGGGTATCGGGCCTGCGGATCGAGGCCTCGAAACGGAGTAATAATAATCATAATGGAAGGTCGAGGCCACCCAGTCTGAGAGGGGCACAGATGATCACCTGGACAAAGCAGAAACACAGCCTTGTCCGCGTACCGTCCCGCATCGCACTGGGCCTCGGCGAGCCAGCCTACCAGCTGCAAAGCCTCGCACAGTGGGAGGAAACGCCAGCTGGGGGTCAGGGCGAGACACCGTCGCGGCCCTGCAAGGAGGGCCGGCCCACAGATCTCGTGAGCCCATCTGGTGGCGCTGCCTTACACAAGTGAGCAGCTGCCTTGCCCGGGCTCGCCTACTGTGTAGCAGAATAGCCGCCACGTCGCACGTGAAAGCCGCACACACAGACGCAAAATCACAGGACAGCCTGACCTGGGCGGAATAGCCCCCGCCGTCCAGCAGTAGTGCAAGACGGGCCCCAGATTTCAACGCCGGCGTTGTGTGCAGCTTGCACCGTTCTAGCAGGTGTCAACTTCGGTTGTAATGTGTAGTGCACGCTTGAGCCCGGCCAGTCAGCCTAGGCTCTGGACTTCAAAGAAATTCAGGGTCCTCCCAGGGCTCCCCAGGGACTGGCATTTGACAGCTGCAGGGCGCACCTCGTGGGCCGATCATGCGGAGCACGGATTGGGAAGGACGCAAGCCTTAAAAAAGAGTTTTGGGCTTTTCCGGCCCAGTGGTTTCTGGTGATCCTGCAGGCCACCGCGACAAAACCGATGCCCCTCAATCCACTACGGTGCTGGGATCTTTCGCATGAAAGTTGGCGCTTCTAGTGTACCTCGGCGCTTCTCTCTCTTTCTCTCTCTCTGGAGCCGGAGGGGCGGACCAGAGGGATATGAGAAACTCCGCCCCTCAGGGGGGCTGGTCTGCTTC
Organism: Diaporthe sp. PMI_573; assembly: GCA_021399435.1. NCBI lineage: Eukaryota > Fungi > Ascomycota > Sordariomycetes > Diaporthales > Diaporthaceae > Diaporthe > Diaporthe sp. PMI_573. The sequence goes on along the minus strand of JAJTUP010000024.1, from coordinate 391,542 downwards.
ACAAAGCTTGGAAGAGCTGGGACGAACGGTCGTGGGCGGGCGAGAGCAGAGATTGACGATGCCCGCTTTTCGAGGGGTAAAGAAACGAAATCTGCCTGCATAGATCCAGATCCAGGTGACCTCGCTCGCCTCGCACTGACGGCCCGACGAAGGTCGAGTGACAAGACCGCTTGTATCGCGTACCCCCCAACCACGATGCCCCATCTCGCGAGCTCTTGGTTCGCTGAGAGGGCCGTTCAGGGTCCAGTTTGTTGATGTCACTCCCCCAGTCCGGCCCCGTTTCCCGAATGAACTGGGACCAAGGCGCAGGGAGATAATTCATGCCTTGCCGCGCCCGTGGGACTTGATGTTGCGTAATAAGCAGTGGCCGGGAGAGAGGGAGAGAGAGAGAGAGCCCCATAAATGAGGCTCAAGAACCGAAGAACAGACCGTTTCCTGTCGTGTGTACCTGCCCGCTCCTGCCTAGCCCAAACGGCGCAGCGATCAAGAGACGGGACTTGCGAGATGGTCACGGTAATATGTGGGACCCTGAGTTGGTCTGGGCTTCAGGAGTCAGGCTGTCAGGGTCTTCCAAATCGATATGTAGTGTACATCGTAAGCAACGGCGGTTGGAGTTTCCACACTGGCGGCTGCATATTCGTGCCAGCGTGCCAGCGTGCGCAGCACATTAGGCCTCGATTGGCCGTGGGATGCGAGGAAAGTGACAGATGACTGCCTGCGCAGAATGGGGGTTTGTTTCACACCACGCGCCACGCGCGCTCGCCTCGTCGCTTAACTTTGTTGAGTCGAACCTTGCGAGTCCAAGTGACAGATCGAGAAATGCAGGTGCTGCAGAGGGATCGATTCGTCGGCAAGACTCCGAGTGTTCACGAGCTCCTGCCTAGATGCAGAAGTCATCGCCAGCTACCGAGCTCGTGGATCTCTCTCATGCTGATGCATACTTGGTGGATCTACTGCCCAGATGCGATGCTGCGTCCTGTGATTTGAGCCTCAACCTATCACCTGACAGACAATCGTGCCCTGGCAGCCTGTCGCCCAGAGGGCTGGGCCGAGCTAACGGTTGAGAGGGCCGAGGCTCTTTGCAGTGCCGTTGCATTGCGACGATCAGGGTTCACATGTGCCCACCGCCAAATTCTTGCAAGGTGCACAAAAATCCCCCGCTAGATGCCAGCCCAACAATCCAATTAACCGTACCAAGAAGAAAATAAATCCTCGTAGGATGGTCCCGTCAATCCAGCCATCCCTTCGTGGCCGGGTTTGGGAATTCCGCCCTCAACGCCCAGAACAGCCAGAATGTTCTCCCAGATCCTCCAGCGGGAAACAGTGGGGCGTTGCTGCGCGAAGGGGACCGTTGCACCTGATAGCCGACGGAAGAATTCAATCCGACACCAAGCTGCTTGGTACCTCCCTGGTGAATTGCGCCGGACGCGAGGAGTTCTAGACCCGGAGATGAATCTGATCTCGGACGAGGAGATCGGGCCTGTCTTGTTGGCGCTTGGAATGTAGAAGAGAGGGAAGGGAAACCTTGCTTGCAGCTGCTGGCTTTCTGTTCATGATAGTGCCAACGGCTTCACGATGCGACCTGGATAAATTGAGCCCTGGGACACTAGCGGCTCCTCCCTGGATCTGCCAATTCTGCTTATTCCCAAAGTGACTGGCTGGCTGGCTGATGGCTTCAATGACCCGGAATGTCTCCTCCCTAGAACCACAACTCGGCCGAGACTCGGGCGCCCGGACCGAGAGACAACGCTGCCGATGCTTGCAAGGGGCAAGCCGTCGTCCGTGCCAGAGCGACACTTTGCGCGGATCAAACGTGTCCTGCCTTTTTTCTTTTTTTGCAACGAGCGAGCGGGGAGAGCGGGATCGTTGTTGGTGACACCTTCATACCCCCTGCGGACTTTTTGCGTTGTGCGCGCGGCAGCAAGACGTCATTGGGCTAACGAGGTGGTTTTCCTCGTGCGTACAAAGTGCAGCTGGCTAGGTGTGCGACGCAGCGGTAGTGAAGTGCAGGCAGGATCTTGGATCTCAATCCTTCTGGCCAGATAGCAAAAGGCACATACGAGGAGAGGTAAGGGATCTTTGGTGAATCCCGCTTTGGGTATCTCCGTCTGCGCGGAGGAAAAAGGTCTGGCCGCCTGTGAGGCAGTGTTGGTCCGCCGCCGTGCCGTGCCACCAACAAGCGATTGATGCATCGTGGGGCTCAAGTGCCATGGTCTGATACGGGGACTTGGGCCGACGCCCATCCTACCGGTAAATTAGAGTCGGCGACCACAACAGCCGACAGTTTCATCATGATTTCTATTTCGTATTGCTGTCAAGTTCGTCTGGCCTGGCCTGGACCAGCCCCGGCAGCCCTGCAGCCCTGTGTCAAGCATATGTCAACGTATCGAGGTAATTGACTGGCCTGACGGCTGTGACGTGTCGTGCTGTACTTTTGCATAACATAAAGGGGGAAACGGGGCTCGTCAATCTCGATCAGACCATTTGACGGTTGCATGGTGACGGCCGTCAACTTTTATTTTTATTTTTATTTTGTATCTTTTTTTATCTTTTTATCTTTTTTTTTTTTTTTTTTTTTGCCGTGGTACTGGGCGCATTTGGGGGAAGCTGTATCAAGACCTGGTCGGCGGTACCTACTAACCGGCGCCGGGGTGAGAGTCGATATCTGATCGATGGCGCCCGAGTCAAATAAGCAAGACCTGATCGGAGCAGCATCATGCGAGTCCGATTGGAGGCTCATGGACAAGCTCAAGGGGAAAAGGAAAATGAGATCTCAACTGTGAGTCCCAGTTTCTGTTGCTCTTGAGTTGTGATACCAGGCACGGTGGCTTTTTCCACCCCAGGATCCGGTGCGTCGCAGACGTGCCTGTTGTTAGCTGCATGAACCATCAAGGCAACTCCCGCACAGGGCCTGAGCTGAGCAAAGCAAAGCAGGCAATTTGCGGATGTCTTACCCGCCAGGGCGTAATTCGCGCCAGTGCCTTCGCTCCCGCCCTCCCGCCTCCCGCGCAACGCTGTCAGCACTCAAATAAGATAATCCTAAAGAAGAAAGAAAAAAAATATGACAGAGAGGGGTGGCGGCACGGCGGAAAAGTGCCGCCAGACCAACAGAGTGTTGGTAGGTGATCGATCCCGTCCCGTCTGTACCAGCTCTCTCCATCTCACCAATCTCACGCATGCCCGTTTGACGTTGGCGTTGCAGCCTCACAAGTCAACCAAAAGTTCCTCACCCCAATTCCAGGTTCCGTTTGGCCGTCACAACGGAGAGACGGTGCATGCGTGAAAAGGCACATGTATCAATACCAGACGCCTGTACCCCCCCCCAAGGGACGGACGGACAGACAGCTCACACCCGTCCGCGTGTGCACCTGCACTGCCTACTGTGACCTCGGGAACGGGGAGCATCGTTTGTTGAGGGCAACATCCTGCTCCGCCGCCACCCTGCCATTCATCACACTGCGGTTGAGGGAAGGGGGAGAGTCACCCCACACCCAAAACAGCAACCAGAGGGAATGGGCGTTGATGGGTGTCAGCCATGTCAGCAGCGGGAGCTTGGGGACGCCTCCCCAACCTCCCCAGCGAACCATCCCCGGATCCCCCACACCATGACGCCCGAGGGGCCTGGACGCTGATCACCGCGGGACAAGGGTGCGCGTGCATCCGTGCCGTGGGACGCTCTCCGCTCCCTGAAAGCAAAAGCAAAAAGGCTGTCAGAGTTGCGCGCGCAGCCTGCCTGACGCATCTGCACGGCCTGCGTCGATGCAGGTCGAGGTGCACAAAACACTTCTGGCGGACGCCACGGCTGCACGGCCAGGCGAGCGGCCCAGGTCAAACCGACAGGCAATGCGGTCGCCAGACGTAACATGACATCTCGTATGTATGTTTGACGGATGGATTGGCGACGCGGTGTAATGGGAGCACAAGGATTGAATTGGGAAAGGGCTCCTCTGCTGGCAGCTGGATGAGGAGAGCTGAACGCTTGATCGGGAACCGGGAGCCCAGCTTCCAGCTCCCGAGACGGGACCTATTATGGCTAGGTATCTCCTGCGGTGCTGCGGTTCAAGGTACCCAAGACACCTACTGTGGTAATAATGTAATGTCGGTGACGATCTTATTCCTCAACAGATCAACCGCTGTGATCTCTGGGCGTCCGATACACGACTGCAAAATATGGAATATGGCGTTCCCCCCTCCCTCCCGCGTGTCCAGCACCAACACAGCACACAGCACACAGCACTGGCACATCGGCAGCAGCACATCGGAGCACATCGGCAGCATGCAGTCAGCGATCTGATACACACTCGAGTCTTGGAGGCTCGCCACCATTCCATTGCTCAGGTGTTCGTGACCGCCCTCTCATCAGTCGCTCACCCACTCGCCCACTCGCTACTTGCCGACGGTGAGCACCTCCCGTCGTGAGGTGTGGCCACGGCTCGTCCCAGGCGACAAGGGTGTTTGGTGTGGGGCGCGGACTCCCGACGTCTGCACCCAGATTGGCGACCTGCAACCATTTGAACCTCGTGGTTTAGATTGGGGTGCCATTGGCCAATCGCCGCCACACCAGGTACATTTCTTTTGATGCACGTTCGATGCACATTAGCATTGATTGATTGATGCACAGTCGGGCTCGTGCTCCCACCCCCCTGTACTCCCCCTCCCCCTCCCCCTCTCAAATTCGTGGGAGAACACCACCGTGGACCACCTGACCCTTTCCGTAGCTAATGCTTTGCGCAGGTGCCGTGGGACAACAGGAAGCAGGCTGCTTTTTTCCTTTTCGTCGGAGCACACCAAAGCGCACACCCAGACAAGCATGGGCACACCGACCTTTCGTTAATTTCATGCGCCCGGCAAAATCTGCGAGGGTTGGTGGGGTCAAAGGGTAAACGGGGAGAAACCAAAACTGAGAATGATAGAACCAAAGAAAAAAAATCATCACGAGATAAAAGTACACCAGGTGATAACCAGCACCAAAGGATGGTAGTCCGTATCAAACGCGTCGCGTGAGCGCCCAAATTCCTTCTTCGAAGCTTTTAGGCGAAAGGGCTTCTTCCCTTCCGGCCGAGGCGCCAGGCCGAGCTCGGCAAAACGGGCGTGGGCGTGGGCGGGTGTGGGGTCCCCTCCCAAATGGCGTGCCCTGCCCTTGCCCATTCCCGACAATCTGGGCCCCGGACGAACTTCTTGAATAAGCAGGAGCAGGAGAATGAGGAGCAGCTGGATAAGGAGCCAGGAAGGACTGCCTGACTACCTGACTGCCTGAACTGCCTGACCTGCCTGGTGCAGCCTGAGCTTATCCGAACCCACCGCCGGATTTCTGTCCTCGGGATCTTCCTGCCCTGAGAGAAGGCATGTGCCCTGCCTGACTGACTTGGTCCCTGACCCAAGCTGGTGGTATCTGGCCACAGCAGGGCCCAAGCAAACCTTGCCCTCTGGGAGAGGCCGACTCGGCCAAATCTAAACCTGCTTGCCCTACCGTGTATGGAGTACTCCTCTCCCTCAACTCAGCTCTGCCGAAATCTCTAAAAGGGGAATCACCTGTTTACCCACATGCTCGGCCCCAGAGGATGAATCAGCCCCCCCTCCCAACGCCTCTCGCCAATATATTCCCTGGCGAGACACGGGAACCTGTAACTGCAATCATAATCACATACAGTACTACTCCGTATTATCTCTCTCCAGTCAGGTCCACACGCTGACCCGGCAATCCGGGTGTGGGGAAGAAAAAGAAAGACCGACCGACCGACCTGGTCACGACATGCGCATCCTGCACGTCGGCCGGTGAGTTGGGAATTGGATCCTATACTTCCTCACCGGTGCGGGTCCTGGTTCCGAATCATGGGATATTGGTGCCGTGGTCTCTTTTACCGGACACCGCAGGACACCCCAGGGCACCCGCTGGACTGGCACTCGCGGCACGGTAGATACATGGTCTGTCGACTGTACATTACATGGTGCGACATGGGGGAGAGGAAGGAGGGAAGGGTAGCAATGCTGATGCCTGTGAAACTCCGGGTCCCAGCTCAAAGGGCGACAAAAAGGGATTGGCGATGCAACGTCTCTTGGGGGCAACATCACCCGGGAGTTGTCCTCTCAGCAAACCAGCAGCGCAGCCACGTTTCGGAGTAGGATCCCGGTGGAACTTGGGATACCTCGTCTTGCGAGGTCTTGGTAGATTGCACTGGCAAACAAAAGGCCCATTACCCGCGGGCGGGCGGGACGTACTTTTGCTTGCTTCGTATCGTCGACGGCGTCGGGATGTTGGTCGGGGCCCTGCGCTCATGTCCGCCGGGAAGCATGTGAGCCATCAACTGTCGAAAAAATAATCTCGACCCCTCCACCCCCCTCCGCCCGGTCCCGTTTTCGATACGCAAACGAGAACCGTGACTTGCGAGCGAGATTGCAGTTCGAGGTCCCCAGAGCTCCCCCCGTGGCACAACCGAACGTTGGCTGCTGCTCTCCCCCATCGGCACTGAGACGACGGGGCCTGGCCCTGCCTTCGAGTTTGTTACCCGTTTTGAGATCCATGCTCGCCATGTGATGACCACTCTCATTTAAGGTTTCCCACACATGGTCGCCTTCCTGTTTCCGGCAGCAACCCCATCCCTAGCCTCCCCCACCAGCCCGGTCGCACGGGACGAACTGAGCAAGAACGGCCTCGTTTTTTGGCCTGTCAATATACCGGGGCGGGGCTACTTCAGGGCAAACGGCGCTGTTGGCCAGCATCGCCATCAACGTGACGAATCTCAAACTAAATAACAAGATAGAATTATACTGCATGGTTTTCCAAGCGTCTATGATGCCATGCAACCCTCTCAGCCATCTTGCTCGAGCGGTGTGCATCAAGTAGACAGACTATCAACCCTCCAGGTGACTGTGCGTGTGCAAAAGAACCCGCCGGCATGTGCCGCTGCAGACTTCGGCCGCCGACGTCACTGGCTGGCTGGTCAGAGATATGTGGCGCCGCATCTCAGATATCTAAAAACAATGCTAGCAAGGCAGCACCGGGGAAACACGCGCCGGCGCAAGGACGCAGGAAAAAACAAGCATGCTAGCTGCCACTTTTGCTGTCAGTGCTTGTCAGGCAGCTGCATTGCGACGCCGGGGCAAACACGCCGCATGAGGCGATGGGTCATTTAGAACTCCCGGGCAACGAGCCCATTGGCGAAAGGCGTCATGAAGAAGCAAAGGCAAGTGCCAACGCAAACCAGCTCACGGGGACACATTTAGAAGAGAAAATAACCAGAGATATCATGTCGCCATCGTCAGCCCCCGGGGCTGACAGAGAATGACGGGTCAGAAGTGTGCCCCCCAAACACACACCATCTCCTCGCCTCGCCCGCGTTTCGCATTCCCGAATGGGTGTTAATCTCAGAAGGCCGGCCACGTTTACGTCTAGATCTGGAGGCGCCACTTAGCTTCCTACAGAAAAAGGATGACGTTCGAAAGTGGAAGTTAGTTATGGGAAAGGGGGGGGGGAGTTGCTTGGTGGAGGGGATAAACGTTCCCACGCCCACCCACCACGTAATGCTCTAAAATCCATCTACATGAATAGCATGACCAAAGGGAGAATCTAAAGCCGTGATGGCTGCATTTACGCAATTTGCGACCCCACGGGTGCGAGCGCGATGGATTACTGGATCGCTGGACAAGAAACATGACCCAGCCTCGGCATCCTTCGAATCTGCTTCGAGAAGGAATCAGCCGAGCGACTTCGAGGTGCTAATGATAATAATAATGATAATGATAATGATACGGCGCGCAAGTGCACATCAAGTGACCGGTGTGCGGACGGACCCTGGACCATGTCCTGGTCCCGTCGGTGAACGCGGGGGAGCTGGGGAGGCAGCCCCTAGGCTGTTGCTCGCTCGCTTCACCTTTGCCGGCGTTACCTCCCGAATCAATCCAAGGTGAGACGAATTGGGGGAAGCCCCTAACTCCGGGGGTCCTGTTGGTGTTGCGATTCTCTCTCGCCGAGATGGGGGTATTGGGAGGCGTTCAGGCGTTTCGAAGGTCCGGATCGAGAAACCCCCTTCATCCAAGAGCCACGGGGGCACGTGGGCGCAATGCCCCCAGGGAATTGCATCCTGATGGATCAACAGGGCAGTGTGGTGAGTTGTCAGGTTGCGCTTTGGTGAGCAGTGGCCCGCGCCGCTGCCCTTCCCGTCGTGAGCGCGGGGGCACTCTGTCAGCTTTTGCCGGGGAGATGCTCCATTCCCTGGGCTGATGATAAACGGGGGGGGGTGATGGGCCTCGAAACCCTTGTGCGGCCGTGGGTTGTTGATCAGATCAGCAAGGGACAGCGCGGGATGCTCTCGATTGGTGCGCCTGGGCGCTCTCTTAATGTCAAGCCAGACACGGGAGGTGGTAAGACGGGAGGGGGGTCAATCCTAGAGCTGAAACTGTGAGAGCCGTTGTATGCCCAGTGGGGAGAATGGTTGAACCGCCTTTGTCAGTGTTAGTGTCGACTGTGTCTTGTTAGCGCGTATAATCCGATGAATGGGGGCCGTGAGAAGGGCATTCTCGCTCGGCCGTCGTCGCGTAACAAGCTCGGGAGGCAGGTTTAGCAAGGAGCACGAGATGGCCCTTCGAGACGGCCTATTCTCCTATCATGTGGTGCGGATGGCCAGCGTGCGGAACACGAGGAAAGTGCGTGGTGTTTCGAAGGTCCGTGAGAACAATCATTGGCAAAAAAAGCAAGCAGGACCCCCACTGGTACACAGCAGCGAGGGCCATCCAGGAGCAATTGCGTGTTTCGGCAGGTCACTGGTGAGCCCTGTGAGCGTGCACCACTAACACCCGCTTGCTTCCACCCGCGCTTTTCAGCCACTGGCGGTAGGATTCATCAAGGGGCAGATGACCTCCTCGACCACGTCTCCCTGCAACGTCCGACAACATTGGCCCAAAAACACGGCCTAGGTATGCCGGATAGCATCTGCCATTATCATCAAGCATGCGCACATGGCTGCCTAACAACAACGCAGCGCCTCCGGAAAAGGGTCGCAGCGGGTGGTTGACCTCGCGAGCACTGCAGTGTGTAGCATAGCGCACCGATGATCGCCAGCTGGGCAAAGTGCGAGGTCAATATCAGGCCACGGATAATCAATTAGATGTCTGTCCGCCCGTCCGAGGCAGACAGGATTGACTTCTGATGACGCTCCCGGAATGCCATGAGCATGTCCCGAGGTCATCTGCCCCCAAAGGCGGCGGGAGTTCCAAGCCGTTTTAGGCCTGATTCCCACCCCTTGGAGCCGGTTTGCCAGTCAAGACTGTCACGTCACGTATGAGCTGGCCAGCACTGCCTTGCCCGCCCGCCGTCGTGCCGGTGGGCGATGGCGATGAGTCCACAAGCTGGACTGGTTTGTGACCAAGAGCTGGCCTCAGCTCTTTGAATTTGGTTCAATCAGCGAGTGCCACACGGGCTGCGTGGCGCGGCGCGGTAGATGCTGCGGTCGGGCGAGGCATCCAGCTCGTCTCGTGGGACTTGCTGATGAGGACTGCCGTGTGTGTGTGTGTGCAGCCTGTCAAATTTCCAAGGCTGGGGGAACTGGGCCTGGGGCCCCAATCCGAAGCAAGATTATCCGACATGACAACAGATTGATTGCAGCACATATCAAAAATAGCAGCTGTTTGCAGGTGGTCATATGGGGGGTCATATGGGATGCCCTCATCAAACCAAAACCCTAAATCTGGGGAAGCGAACCGGTCGGTGCGGCGCCTGAAGGGGGGCAAGGCAATGCGTTGTCCACCTGGAGTCTTGTGATGCAGTTTTGACACGCACGATGCGCGGTCGAGCAGGCCGGGCAGGGCTGGCAGGGCGAGCAACAACAAACGACTTGGTCCATGATCAGCCATCCGCACGCAGATCTGGACGCATCCAGGGACGTGACCATCGTGACCATGACACGGGCGGGACCAAGGCCCAGTCAATTCGCCGGGGAATCGGGAATCGACTCCCCCCCAAGGTGAGGGACGCGGGTAATGCGTGGGTGACCGAGCGAGGAGTCAAGTTCAGGGCCAGGCCAGTCAGTTCTGGCAGGGCATGGCAGGACAGGGCATGGCAGGGGCAGCAGGGCAGGGAGGGACTGTGATGAGGCGCGGGATGGACAACCAGACAACCTCAGGCTGGACCGGGACTGGATTGGGTTGATGGTCACGGGACGGTGGCTTTGAGGCTGTTGATCCGTTTCTGTGGGACAAGAGGGACAAGGAAAGGGCGGGACGGAGAGGGGAGCCCGCCGTTTTGTGCCTCCGCCTCGCTGGTTGCGGAACTTGGCCGATCTGGGGGCATTTCCACGAACCGTCGGCCAGAACTGCCAGAACGGCCATGAGGGCGGCTTCTCCATTTGGGGCAGTTACCAGGGCAGTACCCCCCAGGCGCGTTTGACCCGATGGGGAACTTGGTGACAGCTGCTTGGGTGCATGGGGATTTGGCGAGCTGTCAAAGTCCATCATGTGACGAGCGACGGTCGCGAAATCCCTGGGTGGCCACGGTGCTACCCAAAAGGGTTGGCGTCATCCGAGGACGCTTGCCTAAAACGGCAGGCCAAGTACTGCCCTCTTTGGGGGCTCGCCGTTTGCAATACTGCTCCATCAGGCACAGTGGCTTTCTCTCCACGATCGGCCCGTCTGTGAGAAAAGGCACCCGTCCTTGGAACTCAGCCCGTTTGGGCGCATCTCAGACAATCCGAAGTCCCCTTCTCCCAACGTTCTGGGCCTCAGAGGAGTATCAAAAGTGGAGGCAGGAAAAAGGCAGCAAGACATCTCCTGCATCACAGCACAGCGGTTCGTGTCTAAGGTGCCTGAGCCATAGCCGCTCCCGTATCATCAACCGGCAGAGGTCAAACGAAAGCCGGGTGCTGTGATGTGTACGTACAAAGATGGTTTGCTTGGACAGACATGCGTTGATATCGCGCGTGCGCGCGCTCTGCCGGCGGACGGACAGCAAGACGGACAGACCAGACACATTAGGGAGAAACTTCGGTGCTTCTCGTCCCGCTTCATCAAGTGCCTTTGCGCGTTTGATGGCCAACATCTAATGCTGTCTGGGGAGATCACATTGTCCCAGGCAGGGCTTGGACGGGTGGGATGAGATAGGACGGGGTGGGTGGATGGATGGATGGATGGATGGTCTTTGTTGTTGCTGCTCGATTCGAAGAGGAAAGATACATTGGTACATGGCCGACACGGGGGGACGTAGACAGGTACGTACCCAAACGGAGTATCCAAGTACATACCCCATCGGTACGTATCGATTCGTGGTGCTTTGTACCAAATACGGGTACGTACCGGCCGCATGTGTCGTTGTCACTGAATCTGAAAACGTCCCTTTGGCCAGGCCCTGACTTGGGCTCCTCCCCTCCTCCCTGGCCCCTGCCCAGAGGTGGTCCTCACCGCACAAAGTCCCATCCCACGCCCGGGGCCCTGGTCAGCCAGAGCAGATCCCCCCCTCCACTTCCTAGCTCCACCGTCCTCCCCTGTCCATCGTTCTGCTGATGACCCAGGCTCGAATTCCCTGGGAAGGGGTACCCGTTCTGCGCTGCTTCTCCGGCAAAATACATCTCCCAAGTACCGTCTCCCATCATTCCCCGTCCAGAGGTACCTCTGCTGCCCCAACCCAACCAAACCAGGGACGGCGTCCATTACATTTACATACCGTCTCCCTCTCCCCACCGTCCACCACTGCCCGTCCTCCTCTTCCTTATTACCTACAACCACAACTTCCACAACGACAACCTCACCTTACCGGCGCAACCTTCTACGTCCGGTCTGTCCTACGAGTAGTCTTCACAGTCGTCGTCCACTTCACTTGGAGCACCCACCTCAGCCTCCACGCACCTTCTCGCCCTGAGTGCACCGCCCAACCAAGGCCCTCAACCACGGCGTCATCGCGCATATCGACCTTGACCAGTATCCCCCACAACCTACTTTATATCACAGGCTGATATCCGCCCCTTCCGACGGCCACTTCTCCGCCGCGATCCAGTCCATCCTCCGGTGACGATTCGAACTCTACAGTCAAGAGTTCACCTCCCCACGAATTGCGCTTCTACCCATCGCGATCCTGTCGCGACTAGCATATTCCGATCCACCCTGCCCTGGTCGGCCCTCTGCGCTTGCTCGACCCATTCGAGCAACATAGCCACCGCGCAATGCCCTCGACCCTCAGCGCGCCTGTACTGCAGGTGGATGCCAATATCATCCATCAGGTCGACACCTCCAACCCCCAGAACCTATTCAGCCTCTGGTGCAGTAAGTCATGCCCTCCCCACCGACGCTCCACCCAGCTCGGGTCTTAACCAGAAGTCCAGTGCTCTCGAGGTGCGCAGACGCTCTGCCACAAGGAAGAAGACTAGAGAACCTCGTCTGGAGGTTATTAATGGAGGAGGTCCCCAACGAGATCCCCAACGAGACTGCACCCAAGACCGCCACCTCACTCCCGCGCGACATCCAACGCCCTTCACGCAAGTCTTCTGCCGAAGACGTCCCCAGGTTATCTGCAAGCGTCGACTCCCTTGAGAACGACGAAGCCGTCGAGTTCTCTTCCGACTTCTCCCCGGTCGACATCTCCAGGCCACGAATTCGACGACAGGACTCGTGCACAAGCACCCGCGGCAGACACATCTCTTCCGAGAACCTCGAGAAGATGGTCTCGTCTATTGTGGAGCAGAAGGAGTCTCTGTCTTCGCCTCTTCCAGCGCTGCCACCACTCCAGTCGCCACCACCCAAGGAGGAGCCACTGATTCTCCCTCCCACGGAACTTATCCGATCAGGATCAACCACTACCGAGTCCCCAAGCAAGGATTCCGACGGCCCATCCGACTACTCACCACCTGCCTCGCCCGATATGCAGACAAACAAGACCACCGTCGTCCGCGGGTTCTCGCCTTCGCAGCGTCCCATCCCCGCGGTCTTCACTCCACCCAGGACGACATCCGAGATCCCAGCTCCCAGGTCCTCCCCAGCGGCAAAGACAGTCGAGTCTAAGAAGTCTCGGGCCAAGTTTGTCCTGGGCGGCTCATCAGAGGAGTCCTACAGCGATCACGGTCACAGCGTTGAGACCAGGCCTACTCTGGCACCCCCCAAGAAGAAGATGTTCCAGATCGGTGGCTCTTCAGAGGAGGACAGCTCGCTCAAGAGCGCGCTCGCATCTCCTCGCCATGGCATGTTGAGTGCACACAAGAAACAGACCTCGTTCGCCGTCAACAACCTTACGACTGAGATTCCATCCACCTCATCCGCTGTCTTCGAAGAGGACGACGAGAGCTGCTATGATGAGAGCGCCATTGATGACGACGATGAGGACTGGGAGGACTCCAACGAGGAGGAGAGCAGCAAGAACAGTGTGGACGAGAAGACCTTCTTCCAGCGTGTCGACTCGAATGCCAACCTGACGTCGCGTCGATCTCTCATTACCTTGGGCCTCGAGTCAAACCAGCGTCGCGGTCCCGCGCCATTCCTCGGCAACGTTGCCTCGCAGTCGACTTCTGCTATCTCACAGCGTGCACGGAACAACTTCAACGGCCCTGCCATGGTCGCCTCCCCCAACGACTCCGATGACGCGCCTCTGATGATGAAGCGAAAGCCCCGTGGTGGCCCACTGAGGTCTATCAATGAGATCCCCCGCTCGTCGGCTCAGCCCATCGCGCCTACCAGCAACGGTGTCAGCCAACCCATTGCCTTCTCTCCCAGGACCACCCGCCGCAACATGATGTCGACTGAGCTCACCGAGTCTCTTCGACGTCACCTTCTGTGGGAGAGGTCTCAGAAGACCTCAACTGCCAATGCCGTCCTCAAGCGTCGCCACACATCTCAGGACATCGCCAACCTGAAGCAATACCCACAACAACCCCACATGAACAGGGACAACAACGACATCAATGCCAGCAGCTGGGACCAGGAATTCACTCGGGAGGCCTTCGCCGGATACCACACCAAGGGCTGGTAATCTTGACACAAGATATCACTGCCCTGTCGCACACCCGACATTCTACATCTGCATATACCCATTCAAAAAGTGATACCCAAAAAGGACAGGAAAACTGGACTTCCAAATCTTCGGCACACAAAGAATGTGCCTTTGTACAATTTCTATCGAGCAAGCATTGCGAAGCGACATGCTTTTTTTTAACGACATCGAAGCATGACTGGCGGCGTTTTATTTTTATTTTTTTTCCACACATGGACGAACCGGCCTCTAATCTGGGCAGGCGGTCGACTGATCTGGAGTGCGCCTTACTTTATTTCCTTGCTTCGTTTCGATCATGATACCACGGTCTCCGAATCGCATCAGTGTTCTCCTGTACAATGAGTACAGGCTACTTTGTTTTCTTCTTGATACCCTCATGATGGGGTTTGGTCAGGGGGGGATTGGTACTTTTTTCATCATCAGGTCAATGGCAGGAAGAGGGTGTATTCTACTACTGCCTCACGGGGTACAAAAACGGGATGTTGGGCAACCAGCAGATCTTGACACCATTTGAGCGGGAAGGAAGCGAAAGACAAAAAGAGGGTCTTTCCCGTCAAGTTACAGTGCGTTGTTGTTTGCTACGCAGCAAAACCGAAAAAGGAGGGGTGGCAGGGAGAGGCATAACCAAAAAAGCACGAGTGGAAGCACGCCTTCAAAAGGAATGACCTCGGATAGCAACGAGGCTTGGTACAAAAAAATATTAAACCTGATGAATAATTCATGATCATTGATCCAAATGGTTTCCAGTGCATGATACTCTCGCCTGCAATTGTGCTCAGCCGCCGTGCCTGACATGAAGGATCCTCAAGCTCCCGAAGACATTTCGTGCTGACCGCGGCATGAACGGCCCTGTTCCGTGGGCGGTGGGAAGCACACCAGGTACCGCAGGTGGGTGACCAGACCGTTTCCGTCGGCTTCCGCACCCCTCTCCACCCGCCCACCACACACACCTTCTTCTGGGGGGCTGCCCTGGGTGGGGCACAGCCGTTTGCTTACCAAATCGACCAAACCCAGCAGGCGGGTAGGTAAAACCTGATACATAACAATAGGGAGGGATGAACGCGGAGCCGCATCTGTTCCAGGTTGGTCGGCTGCCACTCCGCACGTGGAGCATCAGCAGGGTCAGGAAGAGAAAAAAAAAATGGGAATCAAACACTGAAATTTTTCATCATCCTGCGATTCTTATTTTTCTTTCACTACGTTTCTCTTGTTGAAATTGGGAGGACCCATAAAAGAGCCGTGTGAAGGGCCGCTGGAAAAAGCGAGTCGTCGTCTACAGTACAATGTACTCTTACTTAGCTACCTTACCTTACCACCGATCAACTAAGGCCAAGGCAAAGGCTACCAGCGGAAGAGCGGGATCCCGGCCCTCTTTTTCCTTCTCGTGTTGTGGGTAATTAATTGTATCGCTTGTGTCTAGGCGGGGGTGTTGGTGTATTCTATTTGGGATGGGGGCACTGCCTGCCTGCCCTGCTACACAGCGGCAGGTGGCGGCTTAGGGTGCGTCGCAGCACTGACGCAGAGAGTTTGGGCGTGAGAGTGGCACGCGCCGTCGCCTCTCAAATGTTGTCGTCTTCACGTGTTGTAGTCTAATGAAAGCAACGTCCGTATTACCCCCAATGGCGTGACACAGCACCGGACGCGGACCGGTGAGGTGGGGGAAGGGGGAGGCCGGCCGGCTCCTTTTTTGGGGGTGATTTGTTCTCAAACTCGAGCATATGCCAGACATGTGATTGATGACTGTGCAGCGGCGCCGCGTCGCAAGCTATGGCTTTCGTCTTAGCTTGGCCGGAACCTTGCCCGGGGCGAGACAAGGCACATGCTCGCGGCTAGTGTTGGAGGGGGAGGGGAAGGGATGGGGTGATGCATAGTTGCTATGTTATGTCGTGTTGTCTCATTACATACATGCTGCTTCAGGGTAATACGCGCTGAAATCAATGGAGGGTGTGATGGTGGGAGGATGGACTCGGACTGGACATGTGAAGAAGAGACCCTGCCAGGAGAGACTGACTGCAGATGGATTGATTGATCGATTGATTGAGTGCTTCGATTTGATCGAGTAGTGGGAGTGAGTACGAGGAGGAGCAAAAGAACCCAGTCGGCTCGGCCGCGTCGGCTTGCCTCATCGGGCATGATAGGTCGAAAATCAACGGTACGTATCCCTCCAAACCGGATTGTCCCTGCCTCTCTCCAAACGCGGCTCTCCATCGGCGGTGTTTGATGTTCGGGTGCGCGGGCAGGCTGGCGGACCAAAACGAAACAAAAAGACCAGTCTCGACAGCTATGGGTCTCTCCCGGTACCAAACTTGTATTGTTGGTGTTGTTAATTCCTTTAGGCCCGTTTTGTGTGCGCGTGCATCCACCCACCTCATAGCTTCATTGCAACCGCATCCCGCCATCTCGCACTTTTATGCGGAACAACTTGGCCAGGCGGGACGGGAACTGGGCGGTCCCTCTTGACACTCTTGTATGACACTCGGGTGGGTATGTTGCCTGCAGTAGGGCTGGGCGATTGCGGTCCAGATTGTGAAGATTGTCACCAGGCGGCTCACCAGTTAGTTCTCTTCAGGCCATGGGACACTAGGGCTGGGAAACGGAACCGCAGCGGCCATCGACCGAGCAGCCCGAGGTCCCCCTGTGTGTTCCTCCGTCCGCGCGGCACCGTCGCCCTCCGTTCCACCCCTTTGATATTATGTATTGCCTCCTCCGGATAGGATAGGAACCCAGCTGTGCCGTAAATTGATCTCCCCTCAATCCCTGAAATACCTAACCCAGCGGCTTTTGCGCTGTGGGCATGATGATGTAGACTACCTACTTAGACTACTGATGGCACCGCCCCCAGCCACAGAACACGAGGGGAGCTCCTAGCAGCTGGGCACCAAACACGGAGTCTGTCCATGAGCTGTCAGGGCCGGCGTGTTAGATCTTGATGCACCCGATCCTATGAACAAACATCGGATCAGAGAAATATCAAAAATTAAACAAATCAACAATCCCCCTTCCTGCTACCCCCCCCTTCCGCCCGGGGGATAACTGGGATATCACCAAGCGGCCATCCTCGAGCAGTCCGGCAGACCGGCAGACCCAGGATCGGAGCTTCCAGTCCTGGGGGGTGTCATTGCTGGCGGTGGCTGATACGTGCGGCTGCCAACTTTTTCTTCCCCTTGGGAGGACTTTTACACAACGGAAATCAGCAGAAAAGTGGACTTTGACGAGAATCCTCTTTTCTGAGTTCCAGGTTTGAGTGATTTGTCACACGCACAAACGCACGCACCTTACCCAGCGCACGTCCGCCCCGCGGTGGGCGTTTTGTTTTTTTCTTGTGTACCACGGACCATTCCGTATGCCTTGATTGACAGCTCCGCCGAGCTGAGAAGCCCGGCTTCAATCGGGAAACGACGCCAGCCTTTACCTTCTAGAACCAAGTTTCGCGACTGACACCCCTAGTCGGGGGAGCGCGTCCTATACTGTAGTCACAGAATACGCGATGCTATCCAAGTAGTAGATGCTGCAAGTCTCGGGCGCCCGTACTGCTCCTGATCCTGCTGCCCGCCGGCCTCCCCTTACAAGCTCGGATCCAAGCCAACAATCTGGTGGGGCAACGTTAAAAGGGGTCCCACACGAGCATGCCATGCCATGTGGTTTTTTTTTTTCTTGAGGGGAGGGGGGGCAGTACGCTCGGGAAGCTTGGGTTTCGCAATCTTCCCAGCTCTGGGTAGGGGACCCGCAACCCTGGGCCGCCGAAGCCCGATGATGGGCCGCCGCATCGATGTGTGAGGAAGCGAGCGGGTTGAGTGTCAGTGTCTTTTGTCGGTGACGATGGGCCTCGGGCTGGCTCATGCACGCCCTCTCAAGATTGAGGCAGCCCACCGTCCGCAAATCACGATGCGATGGGGAGGGGCCCGATCCGGACTCGCTGGAAATGAGCTTGTCGCATGTTTACATGTCGTTTTCTCTCACCGCTGTTCGAAGGGGGGACGGGAGGCTGAGGGCAGGAGGATGGATGAGGAGGAGGGTGCACGCGGTGGGCTCGGCCGGCCACGTCGTCTCTAGACCTTGTTGTCTCTCGGGCCTCCGCGCCTGTTGGTCGCGCCGGTGGAGACCGGTGAGATTTGGGCGGGATGGACAACGTAGGGCGGAAGAGCAATGAGGGCCATGCGCTGGTCGCGGTGGGACGCAGCATCCTCAATCTGGCTCCATGTCCCGTTGTGCATGACGTGCTGCCTGCTGTCAAACGGTGTTTTATTCTCATTCCAGCACGCAGCCCAGCGTCTCGGGTCCCAGCCGCAGCAGGGGCCAGCGACGCGATCCAGCATCGCGGGTGACTGGGCTATCACGGGCGTTGCACGGCCATGTCGGCGCCGGAGATCCCATAGTGTAGAGGACGGCCTTCACTGCATATGTACTGTACAGCACGTATGCCAGACCCCGGGTGAAGATCCAAGGCCAATCCGCCACTTGTCTCGGGCCATTGTTGGCGATCAATCTGGGGTAAATTCGGCGCCAGCAACGAAGATCAACCGCTGGCCTTCAGATCATCCGCCTATAGACGTAGATCATCTCGGGCACAGCATTCTGGTAGTATACTGTATGTGCATCAAGTATTTGCGGGCAGCCAGCTCCGCGCCCATACGGAACCAGCGCGAATACTTCTCGGCTAGAGCCATTCCGCGACCATTGGTTGATCTCAATCGTAGCAAACGGCCATGCAGGCGGTATGCAGGGCAAGGCGAGCCGGAGCAGAGCGACGTCGAGCGCCGGGAAGCTCGACGCGAGGCTCACTGCATTGCATCGCTGCTGCGCACCAGGTCCCGGAGTCTGGCATAGCGGAGGCGGCTTGGGCCGGGGTGGCAGGGTGGTGGTACTGCGTCGAGGCCAGGCCCGTCACATGGCCGTCTTGGCTTTCTACAGCGTACACAGTACTCTCCAATATTGCTGCAGATGGGTCGGTGGCTCGTTTGCCAACACCTCGGTGAAGGGGATCCCCATCTGCTGTGGTTCCCCAAAACCAAAGACGGCTCATTCAGCATCAGGCACTGTAACATGCCAGGTGTCAGAAGCACAGCAGGTATCGCATCACGCCGCCTTCGCTTGGCGCGCGCAGGAAGGGTAATAGTCCCTTGTTCGTTCAGCAAAGAATTGGAACATCGGGCGCACACTCTCCGGCCCAGAGCAGGAAGGGATGTCTCTGCCCAGGCTGCTGATCATGCGTCCTCTCTCTCTCTCTCTATCTCACCGTCCGTTTGGTCGGCATCACGAGAAGTGAGGTAAGCCACGCGGGTTACCCCTGTGGTGTTGAGGAGACGGAGGACCCTGAATTTTGGCAATGTGCATGTGAGCAGCAGATCTGTTCCAGGCTCAGGGCTGATTGGCAGCTGAGTGCGGGAGTGCTGCAGTGTGGCGTGCCCGGCTCCTGTCACCGGCGTCCCCGCATTGCTGGAACACATCTGCCCAACTCGATGAGTTGTCTCGCCCGGAGGAGCCTTTCACAAGGACAACACACGAGACTCCAGCACACCGCGACCACTGCATGCATAGTCTCCCATAGTGTTGTTCACGCAGTCATTTTTCCCGTGGGCCGTGGGGGTGGGCCGCACCATTCTGCACCTCTGCTCTAGGGAGTGAAGGCCATTTGATCTTGAATTTCGTGGAGGAGGGGGGGTGAGGAGGGGAGGGCGGCCGCGGGAGGACGGGGGAGACAACATGCATGCATGCGTGGTGATGCAGTGGCTAAAGGCAGGTAGGTATCCCCAGGCGAACCGGTCGACGAGTTCAAAAGCGGTCTATCACCGCCCCCAATCGAGGCGACTCGGGCAGCTCCTCGTGCCCTGCAGGCCGTTTTGGGGGGTGAGGGGGAGCTGCCGCTGTGGCATGTATGTATGTGATTCATGTCATGCGCCATATATTAATTGGCATACTGTATCGACATTGCAGTATGTAAGGGGCAGGCAACAGGTCGTCTGAGCCGGCTGTGGCTGTGGCGCTGTAGGGTTAATCAGCTGCTTGACGCAGCCAGGTATGCGATGCTTTGCGGCTTGCATAGGCGGGGTGATATCGTGGTCTGGGGAGGGGAGGCATCGCGTTGGCGCCAGACGTTGAGGTCACCCTTCGATAATATCAAGACTGTGGCTCTGATGCACATGCTGTGACAAAATCTGCGATGAATTCTGCGATGGCTGCCAACTGTCGGTCGATAAATTCGATCAATTGATCAATTTAATGTCCATACTGCATGAAATCGGTGGAGAGATGTACTGTAGGCTATTTGAGTTGAGTCCACTTAGTTGGCTTGACTGCATCGCGTGCCTTGCTGGAAGAAACGGTCCTACGTAGGTGCGAGCACGTATCCGTACAGTCCATGCACACGCCTTCCTGCCCGACCAATTTGGTTCGTTTCTGTCTCTTTTCGCAGCAGCCATCCGACAGGGCCGGAAAAGACCGTTTCCGCCAGATGCAGTTGAAGACACCTTCCTGGTTGGTGGTCATTCGACCAGCGGTTCTTTCTTTGTCAAAAGACTCAACCGTAATGAGATGGCAGGTGTGCAGTGCCCCACGCTCTTACTCTTAGCCTGGCTACGCTGGCGTGCAGAACGGAGGGGTACATGGATACTTGAGTACTTAGGTACATCAGTACATGGGTACATCTCCAAGTACCACCGCATTGTGGTGTTGACTGATAAGCCCTGCCTGGGCCTAGCGTCCCCTTATCGTGCAGCCGGCCGTTTATGCAACAGCTCTTGCCTCTCAACACCACCACGCCCAGCACACAACCACACCACAGCCAATTCTCCCCAAACCCCCATCCCATTCCCACTCACACCAGATGGCTCAATTCTCACCGACTTTTATGACTCTTGACGCATCTGCAGCTTCTGCAACCATCCCCCTCGTCCCATGCGTGCCAGCCCAATGGTGCCTTCTCCCGGTTTCATCATCCACGGCTGTTTCTACCACAGTACTGTGCTGTGATGTGCCTTGCCGTAACGGATGCTCCGCCTGTTTCTCAACACGACATCCAGGTCGACTCAGCCCGCCTCGCCTAATGCCTCCACGGCAGCACGGCTACCAGCTGCGAGCTCTCAGCCACTATGCCTGCCTGCCCTGCCATTACCCTGCGGGTAGATGAGGTTCTCACCGCTTCTACAACATGGCTGCCTACTTGTCGTCCCGATCGGATCTATGGCTGGCAGAACAGACCGGTTCGCACATCTGCCGCACAAAGAGTCAGCCGGGGCGTTCACTCAACCTTACCGGCCATCAGCCGACCCACTCTCCCGCTCGCCCCATGCCGATCCCGGGTCAAAGGCCGGACTGGCTGGCGCCCGAAGCTCTGTGTGCTCGCATCGTCACAGCCTTGCGTGTTTTAGCCCCTCGCAGCGGCTGTTGCGCCAGATCGGACTGGTCAGCAGCCGCACTTAGTCTCCCAGAGCAGCATCACAGACTTTCATTGCTCATCCTGCTTGGAGTATTTGGACCAATGCCTGTGATTATTCCGCTGCGCACACGTGCGCAATATTCATCACACAACCCGTGCCAATTGCAAGCTCTCAGAGCATACTCTCAGGGCCGTGGCAAGCCGCCATCCCACTAGAAGGTATGTCTCAGGATATTGGAAAGGTCAGCATTTGCACTCTTACTCTTCCATTCATTAGGCCAGGACATGGTGGTCTTCAACGGAGGCATCAACGGTACAGTCGCTCATGGTCAATCAAGTACCTCGGATCGACCACTTGCACCGCTTGTGTGTGGGAACCAGTGAAGTTTCCGAAATTCACCATCCTGGCCCGTCTGTTTCTGTTGGGGATGGAGGGCGACGGCTGCCCGCCGACTGCTGTCAGATCACCAATCGATGCCTATCATTGGCGCCGCCTCTCCAACACACAAAACAGCTGGTTGCTGACCGGCAGTCCACCCGAACCAATATCACCCCTAGCGCAACGTCTCGGTGCAGCCGTTTTGGATGCATCCATTTGCGAACTGCTAGCTGCTGAGCTATGGTCTGGGCATCTTCTGTGTTTCGCTGGTTCTCTCCTCAAATCCTGCTGCACAACACAGCCGCGTAATTGCTGCGTATGTGTTTGAATCAAACACTCCCGGCTCCTTCTCGGCGGGCATGATTCGCAAACGATCGAAATGGGTGTCACAGCGTTCGGTCCGTGGCTAGCTGCACTTTTGTTTCTTGGGGGCCAAAGGGCAACTTCCGTATTGAGCTTGACCGTCTCGTCTGAGAGCGAGGTTCGGCCGCCAGTCTAAACTCTGGCTGTCACACTCGCACACCTCCTTCGACCGGCTCGATTCCCAGCCAATCCGGGTCACCGGAGTCGGCGTCCCTGCAGCTTGTCAAGGGGTGACCTTGCTAACATCTCTTCTAGAAAACTTCTAGTGCGTCCTAGACGATCACGCACCACGAGTCATTTCCGAAGGGTAAAATATCCTGTATCTCGTGGAGGCTCTTCTCAAGCTTCGTCTGGTTGCAGGATGCCGTCATATTCAGCCCTTGGTGGCGTTCTCAAGTCATGTCGAAGCTCCAAGCGGGACCATTTGTCGAGAAACCTATGGAGGGCGATTGACGTTCCAGACGCCCTCTTGAGTCGTGAGCCGAAGAGTTCCGAGCGTCGGTTGCACTTGAACAAGCTTAAAATGCCTCCACAGGGACGATGTTGCCAAGGAAGCCGTTCCTGTCTTTCAAACACAAAGACATGCCAAAACAGCCCTCCGTGCCGATCCTCACGTCATCCGCCTGTCAATGTGATTTTTCTCCCACGGGTGGTCTCAGGTGACATGAGGGATGAGCATCAAATCCAGGCCTGGTCGAGCTCAGGGACTGAAAGTTTGGCATCGGAAATTTTTGCAGAATTGGGATGCCAGCACAATTACGACGACCGGTCGACCAAATGTCACGAGGCGTTGGAGATCACCGGTATCTCATTGCTGACAAGTCTGTGCCATGACACGGGTACAGGTACCGGTGCGGTCAAAACTTGCCCACGCATCACACTCGGCAGTCGAGCAACCGTTGGACCTTGGACAAGCCAGCAAGCCTTCGATAATACCCAAAAGCAGATGTCCAGCCTGGCCAGAGATGCGCGCTATGAGACACCGCGTTCATGGATCGGCTAGGTATCGTCTGTCGTTCGAATTTGCCACAAGCGTCGGACCGCGCTTGGACGAACCAAATACCCCAGACCGAGCCGACAAAGGTCGAATGGCCCGATGTAAAACGGACATTTAATCGAACTCATATCTCAATCCCAGGGGGGGCTATGAACCACGCGCAAGGCCCTGGTGTTCTTGTGTGAGGTTGCTGGGTACTAAACATTAACCTTCAGACCATCCCCAGATTTTCCCTGAAACCCGGGACTGTGGCGTCGGCATCACTCCGCATTCTTCTCGGCGCAGGCTCGCCAATAGGTTAGTAGGCGGAAGACCGTTCACGCGGGACCAGTCAAATCGCTTACTGGCGAGTCAGTAGCAACATTGCTAGTGAACGCCAGGCACATGGCCTAAGACGTAATGCAGGCACGTTGTGAGTCCAGTTTCTTGGGTGAAACGATGCAGGCTTCCATTGCTTTCTCAATCCATCATCCGGCGCTCATAAATCGAATGGCATGATTCAAGTGTCCGACATTGATCTTCGTGTAGCCGGTACAACACGATATGTACAGATACGTAGACTCTGGTCATGACGCAACTTGGGTCAAGTGGTGGATAGGGCTGAGCTCGGGCTAGGCCTGCCAAAACAAAGGGAATGGTGGGCGGCCAAAACGCAGCGCCAACGGCCACCGGACCAGTAGCGCTCACAGGTCGCGGAAGCTGTCACGGCAGTTGAGCTCCTCGACACACTTTGGGTGATGAATCCGACGCAACGGCTTCCTGGATGCGCACAATGAGCAGCGCGCACTGGCAACAGCAAAGATCTGGGAATAACCGATTGACCCGCTCCACCGTTTTTTGGTCGGCTTCCGACGACCGTTTTACAACCCAATGGCGCCCGCTTGGAACAGGAGTGTTTTCCGTGAGAGGGAGGGAGCGGAGTGGCCCCGCCCCAGGAGTTTGCTCTAGATTTCAGGGTCCCTCCGGAGTCTGTTGATCTCAAGATGACGTCGTTTGCCCTATAGCCGACCGGGAGGCGCGCGCCATCGACAGCTGCGCTGTAGATATCCGGATTCCCATATTTCCCAGATCCAAGATTTGAGCGAGATCTCGTAAAATGCAAATCATTCGAGATCTGGGGGGCGGGCGGCATCGACTGCGCGGGTGGGGTCTGGGGGGGAGGGGGCCTCACGGGGCCCGCACACCTCGTCATCCGCTGGCGAGACTGGAGACTGGGAAGAGGCTGTTATGGCACTTCCCGGACCCGGCTCACGATGCCTTCAATCTCGGCTCGGACTTGCTACCACGAGCTTGCTATGACGTCTTCTGACCCACCGATCCTAAGCCCCCTCCCACCCCAGTCTCCGCCCCGACATCATCGCGCCGCGCCCGTCGGCTAAAATCCAGCAGAGGGCACGAGGTCTGTGTCCTGAGAACTTGCTTGCGATATCGTCGGCGGCTGACCCACCTGCCTCTTGGCGAAACGGCCGCAGGGCCTCGAGAGTCTGGGGGACCTTGAACCCTTTTCCCACCCGGGGGACCCCCACCAGCTGAAGCAGATCAGTACAAGGCGAGCCGAAGACCTGGGACCCCGCGAGGAGAAGGAAAAATTGGTTTGAAAAAATTAACATGCGTCCGTGACGTGGTTGGCGTGGGGGAGAGAATGTTTTCCCCTTAGTTCGGGCATGTACCTTGACAGAGACACTAATGGCCTGGGATGAGGGGACAAAGCAGAGTAAGCGCATGGAGTCTGATGACCAGGGCGGGCAAAGGCAATCCCGCTTCGCTATACTAGAGCATTGCTCACCGCCAAGAAGTCTCGACTAGCACAGCTTCAGGTGCAGTACGGGTAAGCATGCTTCCAGCCCTGCCTGGGCTGACACCTGTTGCTCTTATGCTCGGTGTAGAAGCAGGATGGCGCCCTCTACGGTGTTTCAGGCTGCTACTGTCGGCGGATGAGGGCTCGAGTGATCTAATGAGCATTGCACAGAGAAGATGCCGGTGTCCATGTCGGCTTCGGTTGAGTTTCGTGAGATCTCCCAAGCTCAAGGGCTTCGGGTTCCGGTCGGAGGGAAGATTCGCTGGTGTACCCTGCCAGAGAGCTTTCTGGTACCCCGAGGCGAACAAGATATCTAGAAAAAGTGTCAAGCTAATTTGATGCGGTTGCAAGCCCAATTATTGTTCTCGCGTGTTGTTCGAGCACTGTGTGGGAGCTGAGATTGGAGGGCTAGGCTGGTGTGAGTCGTGCAAGGCTGTGCCATTGTGAAGAGAAGAGGATGACTGCAGATCTACCACGAGGCTACGCAAATGCAGTGTTCCAAATATTATGTAGCCCGCACATGTTCATGCAAATAGTCATCAACACAATCTAGTCGTCTGGGTACTGATCCTTCACCCTTACCTTTGCTTATATACTATGCTACTATGTCAGGAGCCCAAACATAATACGCGTATATTAGTAAAAATAGAGTTCCACTTACACGGCATCGTGGACTTATAACCACGTCGTACAAATGCGGTCTATATTGAGGCGCACACGGATAGTGGACCGCTGCCTTCAGAACCACATCACCAATACAAGCTTAGTAGCAGCTTAGTAACACGTGTCTAATAAAAGGCGCAGGGAACTGTGGACTCCAATAAAGTCCTCACTTTCGACCTGCAAAGTCCCTTGTTGTAGTGGTGAAGAGCGAATCCAGGTCCTCGGAACTCGCGAGAAGTCGTGTGCCACCCCAATTCACCTTAAGTACATCCATAACCCAGCCCTGGCATTCTCTTGCCCTTGCTAACCAGTCCACCACAGCATAACCACACAACCAGCCTCCAGGCTTCAGCCCTGCGGCAGGGACAAGCGTCAAGCACGATGGCGACGTACAGCGAGGAGCAGCTCGAGCTGTACCTCGAGCACATCAGGTACCCGAGGGCCGCGCACCCGGCCGACAGGCTGCAGCTCCTGGCGGGCCTCGTGCGGCACCACCAGGCCCGGGTGCCCTTCGACAGCATCGCGCTGCACTACTCGCCCACGCGGCTCCTGTCGCTGGACCCGGCGGACCTGTTTGAGAAGATCGTGACCAACAGTCGCGGCGGGTACTGCATGGAGGTCAACGAGCTGTTCGCTACCGTCCTGAGGACGCTCGGCTTCAAGCTGTACAGCGCCGCCGGGAGGGTGAAACATGACAGATTGTGAGATGTGCCCCCATGCTCAACCCCGCCCTCGTTCATCAGATACCAGGTTGCCAAATATTTTGAATGATGGTGCGGCCACGCATGACTGTGAGCGCAATTTATTAATGGTCAAATTTTCTTCGCAGGAGCCACATGGTGAACCTGGTCACCATCGAGGGGAAGAAGTACCTGGTAGACGTGGGGTTCGGCGTCCAAGAGGCAACGCAGCCCGTCCCGCTGGAGGACGGCTACGAGATCACAACCGTCGCCCCGACGAGGGGCAGGCTGGAGCTGAAACACGTCAGCAAGCAGGTCACCAAGGACGACCCGTCCCAGCGCCTGTGGGTGTGGTGCTCGAAGAAGGGAGGGGAGGGTTCCCAGTGGGAGGACATGTACTCCTTCTCCGAGGCAGAGATCTTCCCCGAGGACTTTGAGGCCCTCAACTACTTCGTGATGACCAGGCCGCAGAGCTTCTTCCTCCAGAACGTCATCGCGTACCGGCCCGTCCTGGACGAGGCGACGGGCGAGCTGGTCGGGGAGAGGATACTTCACGGGGGTGTTGTGAAGGAGGGGGTGAGTGGGCAGGATCGCGTGTTGGAGAGGCTGGAGACGGAGGATGACCGTGTTAGGGCGCTGGAGAAGTACTTTGATATCCGTCTGACTGAGAGGGAGAAGAGAGGTATCAAGGGACTTCCGACTGAGCTCAGAGGAAAGAAGGCAGAATAAGATCCTCTTGATTATGATATGAATCAACGATGGATCAGCATCTTCAACCGCGCGGGCTTCACAGCACATGAGAAGAGAAGATATTGGCATGATTTGCAAGAAATGGCTGATTTTACATATGTCTATAAGGTGGAGAGATAGATTTCCATAGCTTATACCCGTTGGATTCGTTGGGTGTTTTCCGAGTTCACAGTCCTACTACTTGGAGCTGTGTGTCTTCATGTCATCTTTAAGACGCATCAGGTAGGAGAAACCGTATCCAGAATATCGAGGCAGATTACCACTCAGTTAGCGTAACTAGAAGCTGCTTTAACTTCTCATGCGGACAGTGGCTTGTACGGAAATGGACACAACAAATAGGACTGCTATCAACAGCAACCAAGGAGCATTTCCCACGATTAAAGTCTCGGGAGATTAGTTACAATCTTTCCCCATCTAGCAAAAACCAAATTGTACCCGAACTCCGGGACGGACAAGTTCGCAATGTAATGTACACACTTATCGCCCGCTGACAAAAAATGGTAAAAGTCGTGTCTCTGACACATTCCAAAATACCGCATCCAAAGCTCGGCGTCTCTCCTTCGAATGGAAGAAAAGGCACTGAAGTTTCCTAGGTCGTCTGAGGCAACTTGACAGAACGCAAGCCTGCCAGCCTCCAACTGCAGAACGACAGAATGCCGTCAGGCACGCGTGCTTCAATCCATGGGGGCATATGGTCTCTACAAGATTACTTCACGGTGGCCTCAGGTACACCTTGGCACTGCTGGCTTGGACGTAATCATTATCTTGGATGGCCGAGGTTTGCATGAAGATATTCCATTAAGGTTGGCCAAGAAGATAAGAAAAGACTGACTCGACATCGGAATCAGACAAATCGTGCTGAACTCATGGTCGATTGGTAATGTAATGCAGTTCTGCCGGCCGAGGAACTCAATCAGACAGCCTCTACGCAGCCATGTCACTTACTGTGTGGGTTCCATTACTGATGAGAATGACAAACTGGACATACGCTGGAGATGGATCTTCGTATCTGGTACTCAGTTACTTGCCGACTGACGAAAACGAACCACGACATAAGCGAAACACCACCTCGAGCCACGTTAACCACCCTCCAGGGGAGATGGTGCTGCTAGCTTATCACGCCAGAGGAATATGTCGTGGTAGTCATCCATTGTCGTAAAGGGAAGGAGGATGAGACAGCTGACCGCACTGCCAGGCAAATGCAGTATGGCGCTGTCAGAGACCTTTTCAAGTCCATCCAATCAAAAAAATAAATCCTAGGAACTCAGTATTTTATCTCCAATCTCGCTTACAGCAACTTCAGGACGTGACTAGACTATCCACCTTCAAACCTGTTCGATGTGCACAGTCAAACAAAAGAAGATATCGTTGCAGGTTGTCTGACCTATGGCTGGACCTGTACCACTCACAACTGTGGCTGTCACTGGATGACTATTCCTCACTATGCACGGGCGGCACATTCCGTGTGGCAGGTTGGTCGTATCTGTGTACCCAATATTAATGCATAAAAATCCGGAACGCGTACCCGAAGGTGTGGGGGTGCTTATTTCAGAAGGGACCTCTCACTCAAAAGATAATTCATTGATATTGGACAATTAACAACTATTTTATCTCTCTTGGATTAGACCCTTGAGTCTCGAATCCTTGAAGTAGCACGTCCCCAATAGATCAACAATCCCTCATGCCCGGGGCCGTTTTTCTTCTTGGCTGGAGATGAAAAGAGGGGGGGTGGTTGTGGTGGACGGGGGCGGGAAGGATTGACAAGAGAACGGGCTGTCCGCTGGCCACCACAACTTGAACCACCACCTCATCTTCAACGGCGCGGACAAACAACAGGGCCATAGCAACCAACATGGTTTCACGTTTACGACTCGCCCATAACCATCAACCTCGAGTCGAGGTTCCTTTCCTCACCGTCACTTCTCCAGACCGCCATTTAACAATGCATTGAAGGCAATGCACCCTCATGCCTGCAAGGCCGCCACCCTCACCCCCTCTCGCCAGGTCGCCCGGGCATCTCACACGCCCCCCCGTGCGATCGCCCATCTAGGAATATGAGAGATGATCCTGCGGGCAAAAGGTATACGGCCACAAAGAGATCGCCGAGGATGTACAAAGGCAAAAGAGACGATCCCGCCTTTGCGGCAGATCAGCCCGGATAAAGGGCAGGGCAAGGGGCCCGGGGGATGGGGAACAACTGGTTGGTTGGGGGGGCAGCCAAAACGGTAGACTGCCTACTTGCCCTACCTAGGTACTGTATGGCCGGCCGCTCATGCAGGAGGAGGGGTCGGTTGGTCATGCACACATGCATGCAGGAGGAGGAGGGGGAGGGCAAGGGCCAGAAGAAACAAGAAGCAAAATCTCGAGTGTAGGTAGGTACCCTTGATGCATTCTCGGGTCCCTTCCACCGGGTTTCTCAGCCGTTGCAGATTATCATATTCCAGAACTTATCCCTTATGCCGGTCCCTACCCCACGGGGATTTGACACAGGGGGAAAAGGTGGGATGTGAATAAGCGGGGGTTGCTTACCATACATACACTGATGTGTATGTACATGGGAGCTTACAAGCATTCCTAAGGAGGAGCGCGCGTATGCACACCCACACACGCCAGGCAACACACACAGCCGACACACACACCATTCCCAAGTTTAGCCGGCGGCCGAAAAGAGGGTGTGGTGACGGTGTGGGGGGTCCCGGGGCCGAAGGGGAGATAGGGCCAGGCCAGGCCAGGGCGAGAGACAAAAGAAGGAATTGGATGGGTGCGAGTGGGCGCGCGCGGCCGGGCTGGCATCTGAATCCGCCGCACGTGGTTGACCTGATGGTGGGTTGCCGTTCCCCGATTCGGAGGACCGGTGACGAACTCGGACGAGAACCCCGGCCTCCAACATCCTTCACGTTTCAACCCCGGGGTCACTCGCCACCACCACCACCATCTCGGGAACCGCCCCTGACACACCACCACCACCACCACCAACCCATCGAATTGGCTGGCTAGCTAGGTAGGTAGCTGGAATGCTTCCCCGGAGACAAATGTCCCCAAGGAGAAGGCCGTACACGCTCACTCGCGTCAGTCAGCACCTGCGGCCTGGCAGCGAGCCTCCCCACGAGACTCCCCACGGAATCGAGTCCCAAATCTTGGAACAATTCCCGCCCGCAAGCGTGGGTGGAAGGATGAGCTATTGCACCAACCGAGCGTGGCAGAGAGGCCCATGCAGCCCACGGCGTCCTGACGTCCCATCAGGGCCGGTCGGCCCTACTTGGCGGCGCCGTCGACAAGGCAAGACAGGGCTGTACATCCCATCCAGGGTCGAAACATGATGGATTGCTGGCACGTGTCTCCTCGCCAATGTACCTACCCCGGCATTGAATTGAGACACGGGGTCCTATCGAGATTTTACCCCAGGTTATTACGTCCACTTTCGGATTCCGATCCCATCGACTGCTGGAAGGGGAAGCACCTTGTGACAGTCAATCGCGCAGAGCCCGCCGCGCCCCGGGGGCCTTTGGTTTGCTCAACTTCAGCCGGGCATACAGCACGCGTAATCTAGCCAGACACCGGGCCGAGAGCGTCATCACAACCACACAACCGTGTTCGCTCATGACCTCTCGCGAGTCCCAATGCAAATAGCACGCTGGCTGATTCAGCAGCGGCACACCTCTTCTGGTCTTAGTCACCGACAAATGTCGAGCATGACCACCCGCGCTGACAAGTCAGTCGCCAGCGAACTGCCCACTTCTTGAGTGCAGTCATCTTGCATGAACGCCATCGCTTACGGTGGGGGTTCCAGTTACGCGATCTGGCGAGGCGAGATCCTTCTGCGTGCTGGCCCCCGCCCCCCCCAAATGTCACAGAGATCCCACGCTCACTGTACTGGGTGCTTTCGCGACGTGGTACAATCGAGACCCAGGCGATCACGGCAATGAAGAAAGGAAAGCGGCCTCGGCTGCGCGGGAGCTCGGAGCGGACAACATAGAACCTCTGCACCGATATTCACCCGCCGATATGGCCATTTCTTGGGAGGAGGATTTGACCAGTGAGGCAAGACAAGATGCTGTACACGGCAGGTTCCATTCGTGGTGTATGTATATCCGAGGGCCTTGCAGAAAGGCTGCGTGCGGTATATATCTCGGATGCAAATTGGCCGTCACCATCTCTCGGCTGATGGCAGCCACGCGTAGAGATGGTGGGCGGCACCCATGTAAGCGGGCCGTTAACCGCCTCGCCCAGATTCCAGCTTTGCATATCGCTTCGCACGCGACCTGCCATGTAACGCCACTGGGCACCACCAGGCACCATGGACAGAGCCCATAGACGAGCGTGCTAGTAGAGGGAAGCCTTCCGATCTGTTTGACTACCTTGCCATTTTCATGACACTAGTAGATCAAGGGAGCACAATGTATCTCCGTTTCTGCTGTGCCGTTTTCGCGGTCGGTCCTTTTGTTTCAATAGTGGATGAAACAGAATGCCTGCAACCTGTTGCTAAAATCAGCCCTACTCTTCTCCAACAATTGACCGTGGGAAGTCTGGTAGTCTGGCAGTTTGATCTGCAAGTAGTGTCCACCGCTGCAGCACAGGCGCTCCACGCACTAAAACGAGCGAGTGTCCCCAACCGCGCTTGCGGTTGACACTCTTCCCCAGGCTCGGCTGGTGGGGCCGACAAAGAGGCCTAGAATTTTGGAGATCGACTTGACGAGCATTGGAGAAGACAAGCTTGTGAAAGCCCCAGGAAGTCTTAAAATGGCAGCAGCTGCACCCCAGGTCTTTTTGTGCCGTTTTCGACGAAAATACCCGTGCCGACTACTGGAATCGTCTTTCTCCACACTTGACTGCCAGGACTGTGCGCTTGCACTTCTGAGCATCAACCGCGGGGAGTCCGGGCAGGCCTCGACGCAAGCTAAGAGTCAATCATTCACTGTCACAGGTATACATGTGACGAAGCCTGTTCGAGTCTCTGCCCGGCCAAGAAAAGCAACGATCCACCGTGCTCATCACAGGAAAGCGAGAGCGCAGAGCAGTGCGCGGAGCCAGGAGCCTCTCTGTGGCAAGCTCTGGCGCTTTTGGGAGGCCAGGCTAGTGAGGGGCTCAGCTGTTTGCGGCTCGAGCACAGCGGTCCTGGTACAATACATCGTAGCGTGTGTCGTGCCACGGCCCACGGGGTAGTCTAGCTCAACGTGCTCTCCCCACGGGGGGAAAGACGCGGAGCAGATGCCGCCTGTAGTATAGCCAGTTCGCTCTACCGGCCGTGCTTACGACAACTCGGAGCCGCAGATGAGGTCACGGTGATGCGACTTTCACATGACGGCGGCCTCGCGGAGCCCAGAGCCTTTCATGCCCGGCCACGTAAGATCTTGCTGCGAAACGTACCTGTCGGTGAACGACCTCGATTGTTGTTTTCCGAGTCAGCCATCCGGGGTAGAAGATGCATGAACGGTGTAGGACGCTTGCTTTGTTTGGGGCAGCGAGATGGGCTCTCTGCCTTGCATGTGAAAGTCGCGACTCGCCGCCAGTGCTGTTGCCAACGCATGGGTTACCAACATTACCGTCAGTTTCAGCAATTGACTACTTCTTTGGAGCCTCGTTAGTCGTGTGAAGTCGCAATAATGCAATGCGGCTGCCAGTGGAGAGTCAGGTTGGAATCAGGTATGACCACCCACTTGGCCACTCCGGCGCTCTTCTCAGGGTGCCGAGTCATTGATCAAGGTGAAGTCCTCGAGACCTGAGCCGGCATTTCGGTCAGGTATCACGACTTGACCTAAGATTGCCCGTCACTTGAAACGGTCAACTCTGCGGGTTGGGATCATCAATGTATGTTGTCACCATCCACTACGACTCAATAGCCGGCCACCGGAATCACCACCCAGTGAACCAGAGTCGCATTGAGCCTAAGCCCACGAAGCTGGTGGGCGGTCTGAGCAGTCTTCCAGGGTGGATTGGGCTTCAGCGCGCTCGCCGCAACTTCGACCGGCACTTTGCGAAAGCATAGCTGAGCTCTGCCCGGGAGCCTAAGATTTAGACTCTAAATTGCGGGAGCGCGGTAAGACGCACCACGAATTGATACCTGCCCAAGCCGTCGTATTCAATCGATGCACTAGACATTCAGGTCGCATCCAGATATCAAACCTGTGACCCCGGGGGCACTTCCCGGGGCCCCTGATGCGAAGATAGCGCCCCACTCGGAAGTGTATCCGCCACATCTGACAGCTTCTCGACTGCGGCGCTACCGTTTCGTTTGACTCTGAGCGGCAACGAGTCAGTCAGGTTTCCTGCACGCGTAGGGCGTCGACAAGCCGGATAATGCGCCAGAGACCCTTTTTCCGGTTGCCTATGACGGCTAAGGACTTTCCGCAGCAGCCGGCGAGGACAGGCAAATGCTCTCCTTGGTGTCAGGCTGAAATTGCGAGCTTGTATCAACGGAATTCCCGAATACAGATTGCTGGAGGCGGCATCGTCTCCCAGTCAATTCGATCGTAAAACAAGGACGCCATCCAGGTTGCCCATAGAAACAACAGCAAATGCCGCTGGCGATTGTCTTCGATGGCACGCGAGATGCAGCTTAGAATTGGTCATTGTGAGGTGCAATGTCGGTGATAACAAGAACTGCCAGCCTCGCTGACACCACTTTTCTGCAGCCTTGTTCCAGTAATGTTGTTCACGTCGACACTCCGGCTGTGGGGCTGGCGGGCCTCCGGGCGGCAGACGGGAGAGCTGCGGGTGTTGAACCTTTCCGGAAGGCCAACCGTCGCGAAACACCTGTGAGCCAGGGTTTGACAGGCGGGGTGGGTTGATGGGGCAATTGAACATCAATAAATTGGCGAACAATTAATTCGAATTTATCTCTTGCCCAGGAGCCAGCGTAGGGACCAGAAAACGTCGACCGTTTGGCAGTCTTCCAGAAGGGCGACCAAAAAGCTCCATGCGTCTGGCAGGGATCGCCCGCCAGTAGATGAACCGTTGTTTGGGATCTCGGCCCTTTCTCTCAACTGTGCCACGTTTTTGTGCCCCTGAAAAGTCCAGATGCCGCGGCAGCTGAGGGGGTTGGATCCCTGTCCCTGATACCGGATGGGTTTCCGGCGACAGGGAGCTTGGGTTCTCTTGACTCGTTCGTTGCACCCGAAATGGAAGCCCAGCGGCCATAGGACACCTTTTGAGCATCAAGACCGTTTCGATGAAGCTGAAGCATTGATGAACAGACACACACATACATGCTGAAAAAACAGGGCGCGCTTTGGAACGAATACCACGCGCTGCACGTTTGCAGCACCATGTTGCGCTCTGCAATCTGGGAAAGCGTCGGCTATGATGGCAAAGCGGTAGTGCTCGAGCGGGTTAAAGGCATTGCTGAGGAAGACCAAGTGTCAGTGGCACCACTGTATCGTGGCCTCATAAAAATAGACATCTGACCTGGGCCGCTAACGACAGAGCGCCGCGGGCTCCCGACGGATAAACCTTAATAACAAGGCGAGGAAATGCGTGGCTGGGACAAGAGCATGGGTTATGGGGTAGCCTCGCCCGCCCCAGCAATGCGCAATAACGCTAGCTTCTGACCAAGGCTGAAGCCCTGTCCGGTCCCGACCCGACCACGCCCTTTCCACGGCGGTCTGGAGTTGTGCGTGCCTCCATCACGGAGATGCGTTGTCTTCAGCCGACGCTACGGACGAGCGGAGAAGCTGCGTGTCCCATGTACTATTTTGATTAGCGAGGAGTTTTGTGTGTTCGGTCATTTCCATGCGCACTGGCAGGAGCCCGTCAATCGTGACAGGAGGTCGGTGCATGCTGGGGTGAGAAAAGTGACAGAATCGAGATTCCCCATTGATGTGCAGCGGGAAATGAGGCTGAGGACGAAGGGAGGCACCGTTTCGTGGGGCTCCGCTCAAGACAGCACCGCACTCAATTGACCCCCGATTGAGGTAATCGACGTGCTGGTGGGTCTTTCCACGTGTGAGCGTGACTTGGTGCCCAACACCAGCCCAGCATCCGTCACGGCATGCCCGTGAACTATTCGACCCCGGAAGTCCAATCGCGAGATGAGTATTTGAATGGCATCGGACAATAATACCAGATTCTTTGCCGACGGGGGTCGATGTTGACAGCATCCGAGACCCACTTACAAGTATGCCGTCGGGTTTTCAATCGTGTTCTAACCGAGTGGTATGCTGTTGACTGTTCCGATCGTGATGATGAAAGTCGACAGCCTAAGCTCTGAGCATCGCCTCCTCGTACAAGTATCGCAATTTCATACGAGCGTTGCTAGTCATTGTGAGGGAGAGGCAGGTGTAATGTACTCCGTCACCTGGTCGTGTTGTGGAGTTCGAAAGCGGTGGCCTGTCTACTATTTCGGCATCGAACGCTGATCCTTTTCCGCCCCGGTTCGGCGTGGTCTAGACCACTGGTTCTGCGAAGATTCCGGCCGATCGGTGTCAAGTGCGCGAGTCGATTGAGGGACCAGAAGTCTCCAAGGCTGCGATGTGGGATCGAGTCGGAATGCTCGTTGCAGCCTTGCCTTCTCGACAGGACGCGCGGGTGCTCGGCAGGGGCAGCGGCTCGGTGAAACGGGATGATTTGCGGGGTCGCAGGACAACCCGTAAGTCAAATTGATTGGGTTTGTGGAGTGTGTTTACTCGTATCGTGTATCACATGCTCCTCTGTGGTGACTCGGCTCGCTTGATCGCCAGGTGAGGAGACCAGACCCGACGAGTCCAGTCAGTCATTCAGTTCTTCAGCCAATCAGTCAGCCAGCCAGTCCGTCAGTCAGTCAGTCACCAATAGTGACTTGGCCGTCAACTGGCAACTGGTCATACAACAGCGTTCGGTGCTGGCAGCAGTCAGTCGAAAGGGGGCTGGACGGGGCTGAACAATGACCCAGAATGCGAAAATGCGCTGGATGGCTGACCCCAGTGCAACCCTATGACGGCACGCGGCTCATTCCTGCAGGTGTCAGGGCTGCAGCTGCAGCCAAGGATCGGGGGAGCTGGGGAGAGGGAGATCAGGGAGAGAGACACGGGATTGACGGGTCGGCTTCATTCCCGCAACCACAGCGCCTCAATGCGGCTCTATTGCCACTGCAGGATGCACACTGCCCTGACTGCAAGACTCAGAGGATGTTGAGAACAGTGTGTCGGTTGGTTCCGCGGGCGATGCCACTGAGTCGAGACATGGTTTCTTGATGGCAGAACGGCGGAGTAACACTGGGGCCAGGGCGGGGGATCTTCGGGAGACTAGTATAGTGTAGTCGTTGGCTGCAAATGGTGCGTTCTTGGTGGCTGCAAATAGCAAGCTCATGGCCAGCCATGCAAGATTAGGTCTCCGTCCCAAGTGTCTTCCAAGGTTGTAAGATGCTGGCAGAGGTAGGCAGGCAGATGAGGGAGCCTTGCAACCGGCGAAACAATCGAAAACGGAGGGAGTCGCGGGTGGTCGAGCTTGGGGGCGACGGTGGGCGGAGGCAAGGAAAGGGAAGTAAGTGGAAGCATGTCGCTAGGAGCTGCCTCGTGCACCAACGTGGGAGGTACAAACCAAGACAGTTGGACAGCCTGTGGGCATTGTCGCATTGTGGCATTGTCAGAGTTGTGAGAGTGTGCATTTGGGGACTGCCCTGTCCGCCCGCACCTCCCCCACACAATGTTCTGGGGGCGGAAGGCAGGACCCACCTTCCCCGGGCCAGTCCCACCTGCAGCATGCAGGGCAGACCGCAATGTGCAAGGCGGTAGGCAGCCCCATGTAACTCATGTGCCTGAAACTGACTTGACCTGACCCGACCCGAGCCGACACCACTGCGTAGCTGACTTTTGTGGCTCCAGTCCGTCTGTCCACTATTGACCAATCGCATGAACAACTTGAAGACTTCCAGGACGTGTCATGACGGTGAGCAAGCCGTAAACCATGCAAGAGACCTGTTCCCCGTGAATTGTCTTCTTCAGGTACCTGGGGTATTTTCCTGGGGTAACCAAGCATCAAAGGTAGAAAGAACGAGAACGAGCCTTCCTTGTCCTTGGTAGCGGAAGGGCAGACCGGTGTGCGGGTGCACACACCTTGAGCTTATCGAGATTGGCAGGGCAGGCGGGGGAAGGCAGGCAGGCAACGGCATTGAAAAGAAGCTTCCCAAAATCAATTGATCAATCCAGAGGTAAATTCAATAAATGCTAAATTCTAAATTCCCCAGGAAACCAGAACCAGCAAGCTCAGACCCGACCACAACCCTGGAGAGCATTGACATCACAATCGCATCACAGGCATTCCACGACACAAATGTCGGTACGCAGTAACCACTTGCCCAATGAAGCCCCAAACCAACATCTGGAATAAACTGGCTCAGCGCGTCGCGAAAGGAACAACGCGCTTACCTGGACTGTCAGAATCCGATACGCCACATCAGATATGCCATCACACCGTTTTGGAGGCTGCCCCATCATGCACCGGCACCCCCTCACGGGATGCTGCAAATGAGAGCCGCGTTCCAGCCGCCGGACCAGCGTCCCCGAGGCACGAGAACACACACACACAAACTGCCTTACGCACATGTCCTGCACAGCGCTTATTCCCACAGCACTCCCAGATCCCCTGCCGCGAATGAGCGAGCATAACCCCTAAGTCCGTCTGTTATTCGCCGCAGCTATTGTCTCCGTCGTCGTCGTCGGCCGTCTGGAGATGTCACCGCCCCATCACAACCTCGCCATGCATTTTTAAGCTCGCGGCCCCCGAAGCCTGTCCCCGCAACCCCCCCCCAATCATCCCGTCCATCAACCGCAGGTCCATTCGATTCGCGTTGCTTCCCGACTCCAGAATCCATCTATCTGTGTGTGCCCCACACTTTCCCGCGTCGTTTCCGCATAACCGTAGCATGCTGAAATTGAGACGCAACCCCCCGCCGGCCGCTTTAAGCTCTGGGGTTGACGGGCATCCATTCAATGACACGCAATTGGTCTTTTCGGATCCGCATCTCGAGTCACTCGCGCGGCCTTGTGGCCGGACATCTATAATTGATGCAAGCATGTATTATGCGTCAAAACCAATCACGGGCGGCGTGGGACTTTGCTCACCTCCAGGCATGATTCACTTCGCCCCGGCGATGCACCGCGGAAAGTTCGCTGATAAA
Source organism: Diaporthe sp. PMI_573 (assembly GCA_021399435.1). Lineage (NCBI taxonomy): Eukaryota > Fungi > Ascomycota > Sordariomycetes > Diaporthales > Diaporthaceae > Diaporthe > Diaporthe sp. PMI_573. Next base: position 353,482 of record JAJTUP010000024.1, on the reverse strand, counting down.
AACGAACGATGTTGCTTCTACCCACCTCTAGCAGACGACGCCCGGCCAGATAAATATGCTCCCAGTTCCTCCATTCCAACTTACAGAGTTGTACCCGCTGCCATAAAGCTAATTCAAAGGTTCCGGCATAACCAATACGCAACAAAATTCCATCATGGTTCAACCCACCGAGATTAATAAAATCCGCTTCTGCACATGCGGGCAGGCATTCATCCACTTATCTGATGATGACAAGGGGAAGTTGCACTGTCCGATGTGCGAGAGGCGGCTGGCCGCTTTGGGCTCTAACTCTTAAAGCAAGACCAAGGGTTTGTAATTCGTAAAAGTCTTTCAAGACAACGTTTGGTATCGCAAGGGTAGAATAGCAACTGTAGTATCAATTCTAAACGCTCGTATTCGTTGCCCTTTGATTTGTCTACACGCCTTGCCCAAAACGTGACCGAAGGCTGTCTGTGCGCCTCTCACATGTCTCAAGTTTTCACATGGCTGATTGATGTCAAATATACAGAAAGGTCCTCACCAGCAAACGCAATTAATAAGAGGAGATGGCAGTAAGCACAATGGTCGAAGCAAACGATAAGCTTCCATTGAAACGGCGGACAACTTGTGAACAACGATGTTTACCAGCCAATACGAAAGCATAGCGAGGGAAGGCAGCGGTCTACAGTCAAAGTCAATTTTCTCACGTGTCTTTATGGCATATCATAGGTGGCAACATGCCATGAGTCTAGGGATAACTGTGAAGTCCTCTGTTCTCTTGGTGAAAAGTTGAGGTGAGGGCTCTCAACCCTACACCACCACCGCTGCAAAGACGGAGGTCAAACGGGTCTCCTGCTAGCATGAACATAAGTGCAAAGCCTTTGGTAAGATTAATCTTTTTTTTTTAAAAAAAAATAGATATGAAGGCTGCGATTCGGAACGCAGGACCTCTTGTTTACGGACAGACCTTCCAGTGGACCATGCAAGCGCTCTTACCAGCTGAGCTACCTTACCATTTTTTGGAATCTGGACGATTGGGGAGGGAGATAGCTCTGATCCCCTAGTGCCTTGGGTCATACCTTCTAAACAGATATTCGTCTGATGTTCAGTGTGGCAGTGAATGAGATTTTACCGGTGACTGGGGGGCCCCGTGGGTCTACGAAAGAGCACCCGCCTTCCGGGCCTCATTCGTTTCGATTCTAGCCACAGACGCTTAATTCCAATGAAATTATCGCATTTTACCAGTCCAAATCGGCTCTGCTACACTCAGCCTGGTATGCTGGGAAAGACGTGACGCCCATGGACAAAGGTATACGCCGGCGAACATGCGTATGAGCTTAGGTATGTGTATATATACCCGCTACCACATCATGATTTTGTACTCTGGCCACGTGCTAATTCAGCTGGTCTGACGAGAATATGGCTCCCCTCGGACGCAGAATTTTCAAAATGGCAGGGGGCCACCTGACCATCTTCCTTACGTCGGTTTTTGATTCTCTTTACGACTTCAATGTTTCTGTACAAGATGTCAAATAGTCCAAATAGTCCATGCAATCAAGAGAACATAAGAAGCTCGATTCAGCGACTGTGGAGATTCACTCGCTAGTCTAGAAGTAAAACGTAAACCTGTGTCTAAGACTAAGTGTTTGTGACTCTTTAGGTTTTTTTGGGTTTTTCTTTTTGAAAAAAAAAAGAAAGAAAAAAACGTTTCTTTAATCTTCTTATTGGCTATATGGACTAAGGTTGAGTGCACTTAATACAGAACAGAATTTGCTCTCGCAAGTCGTATATGTACGTATGATGAAATACAAAACGACGAAGTATGAACCATCGTGGTCTCTCCAGGGCTTCCTCTCTGTAGCAGAACTACTTCACAAGAAAATCCGACCATCGGCGCAACCTTCCAACACGGAACCACGGCAGACGAGGACTGGAATTGTGCTTCTTCCATGGTTTAGCGTCATCAACACACGGTAGATGTGCGGATAGCATCAATGCTAGAGGGGCTCATCACTGGGCAAGGGTTGTCCTAATTTTCGCATGAAGTGACCAGTGATAAGAGATCCATACTGCAGTTACAGATACGTTACAAGGAGTGTGATAATACAAGTAAATACTAGATTGTTAGCAGATCAGTATTTCATATCTAGGTATCCACTGATATATTTATCATTAATTTTATAATGTAACGTGTTCACCTTGACCCATCAGGCGGTGGCCACTGGTGGGTTGCTTAGCGAGCACCAAGGTGTACGTACTGCTCTGCCTGGCGAGGCTCTCAGGGTTCCAGTTCCACGGCATACTGCGCCTTAGTACACTTGCATCCCTCTGCGTTATAAATATGCAACTAAGTGCCGATGCTTGCCACAACATTCACAAACACCTCAGAACCCCGCTCGCCTCGGCCATTAGCAGGTACCGCGTTGTGATGCACAAGTCAAGTATGAGGGTTGTGCCAACAAGGAAGAATGACTCGAAAGCGAGACAAGGTTGCAAATTGGTTTGGACTTCGGAACCGGTCTCCAAAGCAGAAGGAATCGCACGATGACGTGTCACGAATGAACCTGCAAGCTGAAATTGGGGCTCAGGCTGTGGGCAGCAGCGTGGACACAAGGATCGGAACTGCGACAGAGCCACATGCAGAGCCAGAGTCAGACCCAGAGCAAGACACAAACCACCGGCTACAGGACAGACCTCAACAGCCAGTATGGCAGATGGCCTGGGATTATCTTCCTCACAGTGATCGGCTACCCGTTGAAACGGTGGTCCAGGACTCTGATGGTAGCGAGAATATTTTCAGCGACCTCGAGCGGATCGCCCATCAGAGGAAACAGGCTCTACACGACCGTACCTGGAATGACAACAACCAGCTTGCTGGAACGGACGCCGTTAGTGTCCAGGTGGCAATCTCCAGAATCATCACTTGTCTGCGTCGCTTCAAGGAGGTCGGCGACATTGCTGTCAGCTTTGACCCGACCCACGCGGCGCTTCCCTGGGCAGCAGTCCGATTCGTTCTCGAGGTATGTATAGCCTCGAAGCTCGAGACGCCTTGGTATTGTTACTTACCGTCACCTGTAGGTTCTGACTGTCAACGACGAGCAGCGAGAATTGCTGTTTTCTGGGCTCGAAAGAGTATGTTTTCTTGGCCTCCGCGTCAGAGTCTACGAACAATTGTATCTCTCTGGGTCCTCTGATAATGGGCGTGCATCAGTGATTCAGCTGAAGCAGGCCTTGGTCCCGCTTTGTCGGGAGATGCTGGTCTTCATGGCTAAGGCCATTAAGAGATTCAGCAAGAACACCATCGCGCACACAATCACTGCCGTGTTTGATCCTTCGGCAGTCTCAGATCTGTTGACATCCATCAACTTCAGAGCCAGCCAGGCGGATGTTGAAGCATCCAATTGCGAACGGGTTTTAAATCTTCAAGATCGAGAAAAGCTGCACAACTTGGTGGCCGAGGAGTTGTTCAATATCGATGCTAAGATTGAGGGGCTGTGGGTAAGGCTGCTTGAAGACGAGAGGAGCGAATTGTTGCAGTGGCTTTCACCAATCCAATATGCCAGCGACCATGATTTCGCAAAAAGTGGCCGAGTCGTTCATACGGGATCCTGGCTCTTGGGAAGGGAGGCATTTAGGCGGTGGGAGGAGTCAAATGTCTCCGAGATATTCTGGCTGCATGGCATCCGTATGTGGACAATCTTATTTCCCCATGTACGGGGCTCGGGAACTAACATACCAGCAGCGGGTGCCGGGAAGACAAAGTTGAGCTTCAAAGTCATCGATAACGCCGAAACTCATCTAGACAAATCCCGGAACAAGGAGACCATGGTTTACTTCTATTGCGACCGCAACCGATCAGATCACCGGGACCCGGCCTCCATTACCAGGAGTTTTATAATGGACTCCGCAGCACCACTGTCTCCCGAGGAACTCGTCGCTGCAGTTTGCCAGTCGAGTGACGGTCTGGTGCCTCACGATCTAGACATTGACACTGAGTTCGTGCTGGAAGCTTGTCACAACTTGGTCGTGATTATGGGCTCAACATGCCGATTTTCGCACTTGTCAGTACAAGAATACCTGGAGAGCCACGACTGGCCGAATAAACTGGATGATCAATTACTTGGGGCCGTTTGTTTGCACCTTCTCATGGCCTCGGACGATATCTTTACTACCAATGCATTGAGAAAGTACGCTGATCATTACTGGCACAAGCATTTCACGGACTGCGACCCCGAGGCTCACGAGGCCAGGAGTGTCACAGCCCCTCTGCTCTTGAAATTCCTCGGCCGTCCGACTAGTAGCAGTCGCTATTATAGGCAGTGGGTTTCAAGCCTTAGGGCCTGGAAGAGAAAACTCCCAAGTATTGATATTCGCGACCTGCAGCCATCGCAGTCGGCTGCATTTGACGTGGTTACGTTGGGCTTGCTCGCACGGTGGCTCGGTGGACCCGAGACGGTACCCTGAATCCCAGCCTCAGCTCGCGCCGACATTGTCTGCTTGATCTTGCAGTGGAGAGAGGGAACCTTGCCATGTGCTCTCAGCTCATTGAGGCAGGCGCAGATGTTAATTACTCGACCGTGGCTCTTCGGACACCTCTCTTGCGGGCCGTACTTGATCGCCAATACTCCATCATCGAGCTCCTCGTCAAGCGACCTGAGATCGATGTTGATAAAGGCCGGAATAAACGTGGCGCTCCAGCGCTTTGGAACGACGTCTTTAAGAGAGACTGCAGGATCGTGGAGCTCCTGCTCAATGCTGGAGGGAATCCGGACCTTATGGAGGAAGGTGAGGATAGTCAAGGGCCAGCATACAACGGCTTCATACCGGCCCTCCATGTCGCTGCTGGTCAGGGTATGATCGATATTGTCCATGTTCTGATTCAAGGAGGAGCAAATTTCAATCTCGTTGCACGTAAATATCAGACTCCCTTGGCGAATGCTGTTTACCGAGGTCACGAAGATGCTGTACACTGCCTCATCCAGAATGGCGCGGACGTCAACCTCTTTCGTCCGTTGTACCACACCCTTCCTTACCTTAGCAAAATCTCCATGGCTCTTATCGATGGAGGGGCTTTAGATCATGTTCTAGATCTTCCTCGCGCTGAGCGGACCGAGCTAGACGAGAGTTTCGAAGATGTGGTGGATCGGGTCGACAGGGAACTTGCGGAGAGCGACAAGGAGCGGAGGAAGTGGCGTTTCATGCGTATGTTTGATGCAGGGCATTCAGAACAGTGCAAGGGAAAGAACAAGGAGGTAGCGAGCGAGGAGGCAGTGAGAATGTAGGTAGCAGATCTGGAGGCAGCCTATAAGAAGTCGATCAAATGCAGGGCTCGAGCTTAGGCAGAACAACAACTAATAACTAACTGCTCAACCCCTTGCTTATGTCGTTCCACGGTGTTGGTGGCCCAGGTGACATATTGCAGAACAGGCACCAACCTGGATTAACTTGAGGCCTGACCGTCGCTGAGTCTGCCATGACAGCTTGACAGGAGGAGTTCGTCAGAGGTCGGCCGCCACAGGGGCCCGCACTAAGCTCAGGGGCTGACCCCGTTTTCTCGCAGGTGAAGAGCCGCACGTGTTGTGTTGCACAACAGCTGTCAAAACCTTATTCTCACGTGTCTCAGAACTGCAAGTCCGCCCATTGATCTCAGTTTTCAAGAATCTTCTTGTGTCGTGGATAAGATCCAGAAGTTCGAAGGCCAGGGCCAGATGGCCAGATGTTTCGGTGGCTGTTGCAGGCCCGTGGGCCGGCCAGAGAGGGAGGTGAGCGCCGGCCGCCGGACCGATCCTACGGACTCAAACCGTTACATTTTAACAAATGGCAACGATTTATACTTTCTTGAGCAATGAGTGGGCACTTGTTTTGCTGACTCCACCTACCTTGCGTGCAAATATCACGGATCACGGACTGGCAGCCAATCGATTGTAGACGACATTGAAACTACTTCAGTACTTGAGCAAGGCAGACCGCTCGGTCCACGGGTCAAAGGGCGTGGAGGGTGCCTAGCGTGCAAGTCAGGCCCACCTCCAACCAACAAATGGGTCGAAGGATCGTTGGCACGTCTGTGGTCCGGCCAACAGATCGTGGCACTAAGAAAAGTTGATTAACCCGGGTCCTAATTCCTTGAGCATTTGGAGCTGCCTTCAGATGTTCCTTTGTCGAGGTGCCAACCCCCTCCGGGTTGAGTCAGTGGCCAGGCCGCTGCAAAACCTCTTTAATCAGGTGGACTTTCCAGCAAGCGCGGCCACTATTCCAGTAGTCAGAACGACAAGGCCTCCTTGGCCTCCAGGCCCCTCTCCCGAAACCCTCCAACATCCCCATTTCTCGGGCCGGCCACTGCTTGGTCTTTGTGCGAAACAGGATGATGCTGGTTGCTCAGTGGCTGAGACTATGGAAGCGGCCGCCTAATCATAGCCCTTTTGGGTGCTCTTGCCATATACAATGATGGACGAGTCTGTCTTCGCCCTCCCATCTGATTGTCTGTTCTCCTTCTCATCTAATCTGCACAACGATTTGAACTTTCGGGTCCTGATCAACGCTTTGAACTTGACTTCTCATCTGTGGAACTAATCGCAATGGTGGGGACTAAATTTTCCGGACATGCCAAAACAAGTAGTTACTAATGGACCGCAGGTTATTGTGCCCATTTTCGGGAGAAACCCGCCTGTACCGGACGTCAACGAGGCCCCTCCTCCTTACGCCGCAGTTGAGTCGCGTGATGCGGCCACTACTTCACAGGGTGGTGCTACCGTCAAAATTCAACCATTATCCGACAAAGACGGTGTCATCCTCACAGTACAGCCGCCAAAACTGCCAGAAAACGAAAAGCTCTCACATGTGCCATGTGATATCGCTTTAGTGATTGACGTGTCGGGCAGCATGGGTGTTGATGCCCCGGCTCCTGGTGAGGATGAGAGGACAGGCCTGTCAGTTTTGGACCTGGTCAAGCACGCATGCCGCACAATAATGTCAACGATGACAAAGGAAGATCGACTGGCAATCGTGACATTCTCGAACGGATCCAAGGTCCTGCAGCCCCTGACAGAGATGACCGACGCCAACAAGGAAGCCGCCAAGGCGAAGATTGAGGCGATGGGACTCGAGAGCTGTACAAATCTGTGGCACGGATTGCGAGATGGCATCAAGCTTTTCAAGAACGAAGCAAATACAGGTCGTGTACCTGCTGTCATGGTTTTAACGGATGGAGTTCCGAACCACATGTGTCCCCAACAAGGATACGTGCCAGCGCTCAAGGCGATGGGCGGTATAGTGCCGTCCGTCCACACCTTCGGTTTCGGATATACCCTCAGATCAGGACTGCTGAAGTCAATTGCAGAGTTTGGAGGAGGTAACTACGCCTTCATCCCCGATGCAGGCATGATAGGCACTGTCTTCGTCCACGCCGTTGCCAACCTCCAGTCGACTTTTGCCAATACTGCCACCCTCAGGTTGACATATCCCAACATCGTCACAATACAGCAGACAATGGGGATTGCTGTGGGCCAAGAGTATCCTGTTCAGGCTCCTGGCGGCAACTTTGAACTCAACATACCACTAGGAAGCCTACAGTACGGCCAATCCCGGGATGTCTATTTGAGGTGGAAGAGCAGCACTACAGACACTGACATGGAGCCGTCATTCCTGAACGTCGCCCTGCAATACAACAAAATGACAGAAGCACAACACATCAGCCACGCCAGCCGGGATCTGATGGACTTATCCTTTACATCCCTCTCCGACGCCGAGACAGCAAGTCACGTTTCCCGATCCCGCATCTGCGCCTTTCTCTCCGAGCTCTTCCCGATAGACGCCCTCGGGGAGCACCGCCTCAACCCCGAGCTCCAGTCCCCAGCCGGCCTCGCCGAGAAACAGCAACAGCTCCGCGACATCATCGCCTCGTTGCCTGCAGCCCACTTCCCCAAAGACCCGATGTGCGCTGCCCTAATGCAGGACCTGACCGGGCCCGAGCCCCTGGGCCAGGTGAGCCTCGCTCTGTCCAGGGACAAGTACCTTACCCGCTGGGGCCAGCACTACCTGCCCAGCCTACACGGCGCGCACGCCAGGCAGGCCTGCAACAGCTTCAAGGACCCGGGACCCCTGCAGTACGGCACCGGCTCACCGCTGTTTACCAGGTGCCGCGACGCCCTGAGCTCAGCCTTTGACGACCTCCCCGCCCCGGAGCCGAGCAACGTGGGCATCCCCGCCGGAGCAGGCGGGCATAACCTATCCCGATACGTGCCCGCCGGCTCCGGGAGACTGATCTCCAGAAGCAGGCTGATGATGTCTACCGGCCCCACAGCATTCTCGATGAGGGCTTACAATTCCTCTTCCGCGCCGTGCTTCGCGGGGCGGACCCCAGTGCGTCTTGCTAACCACAAACACATCCGGATCTCGTCCCTGCGCAGGGGTCACACCGTCGCAACGCCATCCGGGCCCCGGAGGGTCGCCGCCGTGCTCATGACTCCCGTGCACAAGCAGGTCATGGTCCGGCTCGAGGGCGTTCTCGTGACACTGTGGCACCCCGTCGCCCTGTCCACCACTGACCCGGTGACCGGTGCGGATGACGGGCACGGCTGGGTGTTCCCCGCCCAGGTTACACCGAGCAAGCTGTTAAGGTACACGGGCGCGATATACAGTGTGTTGCTGGAGAGGGATGGAGATGTTGACGCTCATGCCATTGAGCTTGGTGGTAGTGGGTCTTGCGAGGCACTGCCGTTCTGGGGCGTTACGCTGGGCCATGGGATGGTTGAGACGAGGGAAGGCAATGATGTGAGGGCCCACGCATTCTTTGGGAGCTACGAGAAGGTTGTGAGAAGTTTAAATGCTTTGCAAAAGAAAAGGGATGGGCTGGTTATTGGCGGTGGCGTGAGGAGAAGCAAGAGTACTGGCCTCGTGGCCGGGTTCAAGGCATACCAGCCTCAGCGTCGAGCGGCTGTCAGCCTATTGTTTCCGGCTCGCACGGCTGCCGTGAAGCGACGACGCGTGGTCCTACCAGGTCAGAAGGGGTGTAAAGCCGTGCCGTACTAGCAGCGAACGCCAATCTAGGTAGATGTTGGCGAGCATTGGGGTTACGGAGCACCAGCAACGAGGATATGACAGCTAAACAGGGAAACAATGAAAGTAAACTGAGAAAACATGTGTAAGGCCCAGGAATGTCGTCCACAGCATCAGCAGGGACAAATATGACGCTCATAAATTGCTTGAACCTGTGGCATATGAGTAATTCAAGCCTCACGCTGATGCAGATGTCGACATTTCCCAACATGTGCCCACATCCTCTAAGCCGGCTGATCAACCCCGACGCTCCACAAAGGTGTTTTGTAACATGCTGCATTGTGAGAGTTGAGATCAAGCAATAACAAACTTGAAGTCTCATTCCACATTTTCTGGACCATGGTTGCCTGACAGATTTTGACCGGCCTTGCAAGGGCCTGTTGGCCGAGGATCTCTGGGGTTAAACGACGGAATTCTAAACCCGTCTTTCAACATACTCAGCGGGGGCTGATAATTTCCATATTTCGCCGTCGTTGGACAGTCGGCACCGTCATTCTCGTCAAGATGCAGCTCCACGTCTATCGGCGCATACAGTCCCTTCTTCTCTTCCGTCCCAAACCTCTTCAATAGCCATTCTTGCATAGGTCTCCGGGAACACCACCACCTGTGCGGTACCCAACCATCGAAGTCTAAGCACAGATCGCTATCCCAAAAGCCCCGCATGGGGTTACAGGGATGCGGCGAGTCCGGAAGCTTGGAGCTACCGATGAGAGGATGAACCACTGCATTATTGTAGTCAATAATTACGGTGCGCGGGAGTGGGAGGCCCGAAATCCTCTCAGCATTTGGGTCCGCATTCGGCACAATCATGACGTTCCGCGCTGCGAAACTGAACTGGTCAACACCGATGTGATACTGCCTTTCATACCCATCCAGCGCGCGTGCGAGAATCTCCAGTCTGTATTCCTCAGGGTAGTGGAAAGCATCCTTCCCTGCACGAGGCTCATTTCGCCGAAGGGCGCCTTGGAGAGATGTCCCATCTAGGTGTTCCATCAGCACCATACGGACAGGTCTCTGCAGGAGCTCGCCTCCATGAGTGATTGGAAGAGTGAATGTCCAGGACCCGTAGTCAGCCGGTGCGGACCCTGTAGGCCCTGTCTGTCCTGCCTTCTGGAGAAACTCGTATGCGGCGGCTTCTCGGCTGTAGTCTTCATCGGATTCCGAGACGACATCACGCGGCTTGTTCCCTATGTCTGCTCGAAGTCGATAGTAAAGCGCGTCGTAAATTTTGGCAACAGCTCTGAAAGGCTTTGATTCACTTGCGGAGGCGTTCTGAGGCATGACTGTGCAAGCAACAACTTGTGCGCCATCTGCGGTGCCGGTCATGATTGGAGTGGTGACAGTTAGACGTGCCATTTCAGATGCCATCTGAGGTAGGACATCCGAATCCAGTGGCGGATTAGTGACCACCTGCTCACTCTGAGTAGTCTTGAATAGATATTCCCTAGAGGGGTTTGATCGGGGTCCGGGGCCGTAGACATGACCGAACAGGGCAGGGGGCACATGGCGATGAATTGGCACTGTGAAGCCCGCGGTATATGGAAGACAAGGTGTGTCGGGGTCCTCAGGAGGTGTCCAGGGATGGTGGAAGAATTTAGGCCGATCAAGCCAGTTGAGTGAAGCGTCTGGGGCGAACAACGACATTTTGACTGCGATGAAGATACAAAGGTGGTGAGTGATGTGTTCTAGGTGTGAGGCACAAACGTGACAGAGATGCCTACTATAATGACGTGGAAAGCACTTGAGGCTTTGCGCAGATACGGATGTTGCTCTTAGATGGTCAAAGTGCCGGCTGCCTGGAACGGAGAAATGAGGGAGTGTTGGTCATGGGTACTGCAGCCTACTGTATCGACACGATCCACATGAAGAAAGCGAGGTGGTGGGACCATGCGCTCAAAATGCAATGTACATGTGGATCTTGCGGGCCACAGTGCTTAACTGCATGTCAACCGTTACATGTTCCCATGTAAAAAAATAATGGTTTAAGCACTCGTTCCGCGCGGCAACCTGCACGTGTGCGGCACATACCTTGCTTAAAAGTCAGGGCACCCCTTCGTGTAAATCTATAGGTCTGAACTATCAGCACTTATGGCTCGTTGAATAAGACCACTGACCCAAAGCCCCTGAGAGTTCCTCATGTTGACGTGAATCGACAATGGCGTTGGTCGAAATTCACGAATAACACACAGGCTTGCCTATGTACAAGAGCCAGATTGCACGCACCAGACTTGGGGGAGCTGGATCCAACGTTACTTCTATAACTATCTGCGCTTGTTCATTAAGGGCTGGTCACGTTCAGAGCGGCCCCAAAAGGATCGTTGCTCGAGTTTGTGTTTGGAATATACTCCATCAGCGTCGCAATTCGATTCGACTGTTCATACCCGAACATCTCGGTCATAAATGCAAAGGTCAAGTCCAATCCCGCTGTGACCTGAACCAATAACGTCAGTTAAGGAGTCATTAAGGAATGTCCGCCTTGGTATGTACTCACCCCAGCTGCAGTCCAAATGTTACCATCTACAACCCATCGAGCCTGACGGATCCAGTCCACGTTGGGTCCCCACGCGGTAACAGTAGACCATGCCGACTTATTCGTGGTCGCCCTCCTACCATCCAGCACGCCAGACTTGGCGGCAAGGCCGGCACCGGTGCAGACAGTGATGAGGTATTCGACACTCGGGTATTGAGCGGCGATAAAGTCCGTGATATTCTTAACGTCTGGCGCCCGTACACCGGCACCGCCGGGCACGAAAAGAACATCCAGTTCTGGGGCATTATAAAAAGTGTGAGTCGGAAGGATTATGGGCCAGAAACTCGAGTTCTTTGAGTTCATGGCGGCGGAGGCAGGCTCGGATGTGACTGGGTCCAATGTCTCCGCAATGAGGTAAAGGTTCATCTGGCGCTGGAAGGCCAGTAGCTGCAATGCATCTAGGGGGCCGAAAATGTCTTGGCCGTCGAAAGCTCGGAACAGCACGACGCCCCAGTTCTTGAGCCGAGGTGTGGCCACTGCTGGAACTGAGCGTCAGCTTCCTCCTCTATGTTGACCTTTGTTTCATCATACCGTCTCTGGCCTCCAGAGCCGAGGTGGACATGGCCATGTCGACCAAGAGGCCCGTTATGCCGGCCAAAAGCAAGTTTCGCACACGCATTTTCGAGTTAAAAAGATACGCCGACCAGAAGTGCCTGAGAAAAGAAGTAGATATATGGAGTTGAGATGCTAAAGCTTTTACTGTTGACCACACACAAAAGAGCACAAATCCAAGGTCTTGCCCAAATCTTTCACTCCATTTGCGGCCCAGCCATGATACTTAAATATCCATTCCATGCTATCGAGTGGAGCACGCCTTTCACGACACGGACTTGTAAATTGTAGGGTATTCGAAGGAAAATAAGAAGTACTGCCAACCTCCTCCTCCGGAATCCTTCGGGCACTAACAATACCGACGATTGGACGCTTGCAGGCTTGGCTAGATGAACTGCCTCCACCCCAAGTGCTTCGGTCGTGCAGATTGAGCAAGTTTCCTGCGAGGATGACATCCCAGCGAACGACATTATCCAAAGAACCGCATTCGTCGCGGAACCGGCCTTTCCGATTTCCCTGACGCCGGTATTCACGCTGCGCTCATGCACCGAATGGCTCGGGCCATAACGGTGTTGCACTTCCTATCTCCGCATGCAGGTAGCACTCCGGTATGCAAACTAGACCGAAAAAGTCCGAGCTCGTCAAAGGCAGTGTCGTGTCTTCGTGAAGGAAAGTGCTATAGGCAACGTCATAGCAGCCTTGGGGCACGTCTCGCTTTCAGAGCACGTTTCCGGGGCTTTGTCACGACCACTATTATATTGCAGAGTGTATACCGGGCAGGATAGTAGACGACCGAAGAGAAAATGACCAGCTGGAGCTCAAATTTTGCAATCTATGTTGCATTGACTGAGGCCCATGGGCACTGCCAGGGGGTTGAGCTTGTCCAGAGGTATTTCGTAGAAATAGCATCAAGGGCAATATTATGGAACCACGTAACCAGAGTTCTCAGTTCTGACCCATGACTGATCAAGGTGGCTTGGAGCATGTCGCCCATAGCGAGCAAACATTCACGGTTCGCAATTTCGTTGAACATCTTCTCGATGTCCGCCTCGGCCGCTTCTCTAGTGGACTATCAGCGGCTAATTCAAGTGATCGCGCTCTTAATGACGTTCTTCATAACCTCAGAGCTTTTAGAGATCTCGTAGAACCAGGTACGCAATGCTCCGTGATGGTTCATAACTTAACCAAGCGCGAAAACCCTCCCCGCGTCCAGCATACCTTGGATCATGAGCTTCCCCTAGAATCGAAGAAGTTCCGCTCATCAGACAACATGTTCAGACAAGACGAATAGGCCCGAGAAAAAAACACGCGACTGGATTGGATGAATAACAGCTGAGGTCCTGGGAACTGGTTCGCTGATTTCGAGGAGACCTGGGAAGGAGTCAGGGATGCTTCATTCCCTCGAGCATCGTGGGCATGTTTTTGACCAGGTCTGACGGATTTTCTGTCCATCCAGAGTTTATTTGGGTTCTGAAATATCGGTTGATCGAGGAACCTCACCAGCCAAGGCCCCCCTCGTAGCTGTACTTTGTCCCGATTTCTAGGCCATGTGTCGCTGGGCTCCGTTACGAAGAATATATTAGAGTCAGTCTCAACTTAGGATCTTAAGCATGGAGATTCCAGCCCGAAGCTTCTATTGGAGCCTCTTTCAATCCTAAATGGGATTCAAAGCGTCGGTTCCCAGATATGACAAGCGCTCGATCAGGATGAACAACGTGAAGCCGAATGTAGATGATGGAGAGAAGCTTTGTGATTGTGGATTTGGTGACCGTTGAAGGGACCGCACGCCCGGCCCGGCTGTGGCCAGTCAGAAGGGCCGGTCTGGCTTAGTCAGCAGAGGGCTGGCCACTACACTAAGTGCTTTGGCGCCCACGATGGCGATGACTTCCTTTCTTCTTTCTGTAGCAAGAATCGAACCCGTACCCAGACACGTACGGTGGTTCCTTTTGCTCGCCCCTATTTGTACGTGCAAAGACCCCCTGACCTAAGGTATTAGGGCCGTACCAATACTGATTAGTGATTGACTACCCCGTCAGTTCCTGACAGCTAGGTCCGAAGAGGTAGATCCATTGCCAGACCTTCGTCAACCTTGTCAGCCAGCGAGCAGTTAACAGCCGACGAAGCAGACCGCGATATCTACGCTACACGATTGAAAGGAAGCAGCCACTACTGACCGGTAACTAGACCAGGTAGTTGTTGTTGCTAGTACCCTAGGAGATCTAGCTGTTGAAGACTAGAAGTTTCCTTCCTGGCGAAGACCCCTGGAAGAGCCGGGTATTTACTATGAAGTATTACGAGAAGGAACCGATGCCTGTATAAACCTGCTGTGCTGACGACGACCTTCTATGTGAAGAACCGACTGTTTAGCGGTATGCACTATTGTGCCTTCCTTACGATATATCTATCCTCTAGGTGAAGAATACTCTTACGGCCTTGTTCTTTGCCCCTTCCCCTTCTTTTATAAAAGGGCTTCTTACTAAACGGTGTTTTTAGTACCTAATTAACGGACTTCCCTAATTGTTTATATATAGACCTTCTTTTTACTGGCCTCCTTATGTTTTGTGGCTTTTTGGTACTGGTGTCTGAGTATCCCGTTCTTGGTATCTCCTTCCCTTTCTGCTTGGTTTTTGATAACTTGTTGGCATGATAACTACTTGGAAGGGCAACTCTACCCGTTAGTCTACGTAGTAATAGTTGCCGTTTGCTGAAAACTACTACCTGTGGGTGAATGGTTCTTGTGTTGGTTATAAGCTATAGTAGTGAGTGTTACGATACCCTCTTTTCTGTAGATTCGAGGCTACTGGGAAGGCTATGGCTACCTTGTTGCTGCTAATGACGACGCCTCTGCCCCGGCACTATTACCGCTGTTTGGTAGTAGCGGGTAATGGTGTCTCTCTTTCTTTCTCTCTCTTATCTAGATCTCTTTGCTGCTTGCTATTGCGGTGGTGTGCTGGTTCTTGTTACCACTACTGCTTGCCTGGTTGCCGTAGATAATGGCGCCTCTGCCTTTTGCTGGTACTACTATTGCTGCTTGCCTGGTTGCTGCGGACGATGGCGTGCTGGCTCTTGTTGCTACTACTTGCGTTAAAGCTGGCGTTGCTAATTATGGTGGTGGCGGCCCCTTGTTAAAGCTGATATTGCTAACTATAGTGGTGGCGGCTCCTTTGCCTTCTTTGCCTTTGGCTTGTTTGCCTTTGCCTTCTCCTCCTTCTTCTGGTCTCCCAGAAGTAAATAAACAAACTACCTGCTGAAGAAGCGTGAATATTGTGGCGGCTGGTCCTTCTCCTCCTTCTTCTGCTGGTCCTTCTTCTGGTGGTCCTCCTCCTTTGGTAGGCTGAAATAGCTATCCTTAACTATAACAGGAACTATACCTATGGTGGTTGGTCCCCCTTCTTCTTCTTGCTTAGAAGACGAGACTTTTCTCAACCATAACAGGAACTACACCTATAGTAGCTGGTCCTCCCCCTTCTCCTTCGCCTAACCCGCGGGAAGGATGACTGTAAAGACTTGAGTTAAATTAGTTAGACTCTCCTCTTCCCCTTCCCTTCCTTTAAACCGTGGGAAGGGTGACTATAAAGATATGAGTTAGATTAGTTAGTTAGTATCCTGGATTTAGATTTTCATGGCTGGCCTGGAAATAATAGGTAATGGCTGGAACCTCTTCTTCTTTGTCCTAGAGTGTGCCTCCAGCAGTAGGTACTACCCTAGCTAGGGTGTGGGACTATGTAGACCTCCTTAGGGCCTACCTCGATATTCTTTACCAACGATACGTAGTTCTAGTAATAAGCTGGGCCTGTGTTGACTGCTCCTTATGGGAAGCCTTGAGCGATTCTTTAAACCGAAACCCTACCTGGATAACGATATACCTGCTTAGGGTACTAGACGAGCTATGGGAAATTCACACTATTAATGATAAACTTCTTGGTAAGTATTAAACCTATTTTAAGGGGTGGACTCTTGATAGCTTTAAAGTTACCGAGAGCTGCTGGTAATTAGAGCTTTGGTGCTTCCTCTGGGCCCACGGCATCTATACTGGTAATGTAAGGAGTACCTATGTTGCTGATTAACTATTTGCCCTCCTTGAAGAAGACTATTGCCCTAAGTAGCTAGAAGACGAAGCCTGTGAGGTTGAATTTGTGCCTAAGTTGAAAATGGTATGATGATTTTAAAGACTGCCTAAAAGGGATATATAAATGCTTATTCCTTCTGCCTTAGGTAGTACCTCTTTCCCTACTACTATTGTCGAGTTGATAGAACGACTAACCCAGCTACCCCTAACTATGCTGGGCCTAGTAGTTGCCTGGTAAAACGTTACTCTAGGCCTGGTAAGCTGATAGGCATTACATGCCCTGAGGACCCTATATACCTAGAACGACCTTCTTTAGCCCGAAGCTCTGTATAACCCCTGGGAGGAATACCCGGCCTAGACGCTAATGCTATACTGCTATTAGCTCTAACTATAGAACGACTACTAGGGCCTCCCTCCTTGCTACGTGCCTAACGTTTGAATAGAGCTAGAATAGATAGCTTGCTTTCTTAAGAGCTAGGACCTAGTACAGAAGTGGAGTGGTGACCTGTATAACTTCTTAGACGATAAAATTAAGGTGTTTTTGAATATTTGCTACTTTAATAAGGTTGACCCTGGCTAATTTCATACCCTACTTCCCCGAATTCTTACTAGCTGTGCTGAAAAGTATTATCTTATGTATATTAGTATTGATAATAGCTTTACCTAGGTATATGCTAAGCTAAAGACTTATTTTAATATTGATACTAACTGTTAGTAGTACTTTAGTAACTAGACCAGCCTGACCTTTTCTAATATGTATAAAGACCCTGAAAACGCTAAAAAGAACCTATGGGAAGTACTATAAGCCCTACTGGACAAGCTTTAGCTATGCTAATAGGTACTTAGCCACGGCTATAAGGGTGATGATACTCTTAGAATAACTGTTCTTTGCGCCTATAAGGGTGTGCTAGACTTTAAATATATACTATTTATACCCTTAGCCCTATGTAAGAAGCTATTTCAAGACCTCTGCACCTCTCTTGATCTAAGTTTGAAGTGTAAGTAGCCTTTCTAGTGCTTTCTTACTGGTCCTGGCCTATTTGCTGTTAAAGGTAATGACGAGACTTACTATCTTAATTGTTGCTATACTAATAATAAATAGAGTAGTTGTGGTGCCCCTAGAAGGGCTACTATGTGCCTACTACTACTATAGCAGGGAGCCCCTTGATTACTAGACCTAACTAAAAAACGTTACTTTGTGTATGGTAAAGAAGGTTGTTAGTCTACCAACTATATAACTAAAGAACGCTAGCATACTTGTTGTTAGTTCCTAATAGCCTACAAGTATGCCTAAGAGGCTACCTATAGTGGTAAAGTTAATGCCTTCTTGGCTGGTATAGAGGACGCTAAAGGCATGCCTACTGGCTAAGTAACTACTGCTGGAGAAGATAACAATAGTGGCTATATAGCCTACTACTTTCTAATAGATTTGGCCTTCCTCCATTATCTTAACCCCTTGCTAGTAGAGGAACCTAAAGAGGTCGACGGGGCTATTACTAACGTCTTTCTTCTCAAAGATCGATATTCTTGCTATAAATTTCAGGGTATTATACCTAATATAGGCACGGCTAAATACTCTATAGTAAGCTACGACCAGTACTTAGCCCTCTGGCAAGAAAACCTAAAAGTTAGCCTAGATTTCTTACATGCTGACAAAGCTACTGTAAGGTTTGGTAAAGGGCTACATTTCTTGTTAAAAGGTATAACTACTATTATAACGCTGCTTAGAGATATTACGTTTTATATAATAGATGCCTTGACCCCTTTTTTATTCTTAATTATAGATATAGACGCCCTTGGTATGTTTCTCTAAAACACTACTAATAAGCTGGTACAATATTAGCCTGACGGTACCGAGATAGTTATTTTAGTAATGAGAAAGTAGGGCTACCTATGGTTTTCTCCCTTTGGGTATAGTCTTGCTTCTATGGCTACTTTCTTTACCAAAATAAAGCTTTGACGACTATATTGCTGATTTAGGCATTCTTTAGTTAACTAGCTAAACTGTCTTCTGGCTAACGCTGGCTACCTGATAGAGATAGCAGCTCTGAAAGCCGTATTCAAGTTTTGCCACCTTTGCCAGCTAAATGCTGATACCTTTAAACGGTTTAAATTTATGTTAAAAGATAATGTCGACTTTAACTATAAACTATTAGTTAACGTTATGTACCTAAAGGGTCGCCTAACGCTATATGTGGTAGACTTAGGTACTTTTTTTTAAGCTGCTTGTTTTCTTGAATCTCTTTCCGCTAAAGATATGTGGGAGGCCCTCTGGATAATGTAGATAGATAGCTATTTGGGACCCCTTAATTGGCTAGTCTACGATATTGGCACCAACTTTACCTCTATAGAGCTTAGAAATAAGGCTAGGCTGATAGGCATTACCTATAAGCAGGTCCTTACGGAAGCCTATTAGTTGGTAGGTAAGGTGGAGAGGTATCATCGCCCATTATACTATGCTTTTGATATCCTCAACGCCGAGCTATTTGGATCATTTACCAACGACACTATCCTCCAAATAGCCGTAAAGGCCGTCAACAATACTGCCAGGCTAGACGGGCTGGTACCTATGCTGCTCGTTTTTAGCGCTTTTCCCTGGATGAACACTAATTTACCTCCTTTCTAGTTAACTTTAAAGAGGGCTAAAGCTATCGCCAAAGCTATAAAAGCGCTTCGGAAGGCCTTGGCGGAGCGGCAACTCAATACTATACTTTATAGCTGTAATAGACTTGACATCACCTACTAGCTAACATTGCTACTATAAAGTAACGTTTGGGTATGGCGGGAAAAGGAAGGCTGGCAAGGGCCGTTTAAACTACTAGCCACGGAAGGGTATAACATTACAGTCAACCTGCCCAATGGCCCTGTGAAATTCCGGTCAACGGCTGTTTAGCTATACTATTGTGAAGAGCCCGGCCCAGGGCCAGAACCTACGGACGACGCCGCCAACGGCCATGCCATATACCCGGCAGGCACCCTGGGAAGCCATCCTGCAAAAGGTGGCACAATTTACATTCGGGGCAACACCCCTACAGTACCCTGCCGCCGCAGCTGCCTACGGCGCCTTACTGCCAGCCTATATGCTATACTGTCACAAAAAGAAGAAAACAACTTTAAATTAGCGACAAGGTTATAATTAGATGGCATTATTATAACGCCCGGCGCCCTATTTAAAAAATCTAACGCTTCCGAGATAGACAATCTAGTGGCACGTAATGTCTTTAACTTTAAGCGTTTCAACCCTATTACCTACAGGGCTATTCGGCTATTTAAGTCCCGTATAGTATGTAAAATCAAGAATAAGAGCACTAAACTATACAAGAAGTCATGCCTTGTGGTTTAAGGGTACAACAATATAGGCAAGAAGAATATCCTTACCTAATTGCCGACAATTTAACGGGTCAGCTAACGGCTAATTATAGCGCTTGCCCCGTTCCTATTATAGAGAGGAATGGTGGTTAAACTTTGCAATATTACCCAGGCATACCCTTAGTCAAAATTAAGGCTATTCCGGCCGATTCTGGTCTAATTATTTACTAAGCTAAGGCCACAATACTCTCCGGGCACGATTATAAGGGTGATAAAACCCCTATATAGCATCGCTAAGGCGGGTGTACACTGGTGGGCAACATACTATTGCCACTATTGTAAACAGTTAAAGATAAGAATGTTAACTTTTGATCTGTGTCTTCTCGTCACGGAAGGCCCGGCAGAATTGTTTAGGCTAGTAGGCATGTAAATCGACGATACCCTTATTCTCGGGACCCCGGCGTTTTTGGCTAGAAAAAAAAAGAAGATCCAGAAGGCTAAGATTGTCTATAAGCCGAAAACAACCCTTATGCCTACTAGCCCTATTGACTATAATGGTACCTGGCTATTGCTTTACGAGGATGAATCTCTTAATGTCAACCAGAAGGGCCAGGTAGAGAAGATTGCAATAATCGACCAGAAGTTACCTGACCGGGCATAACGCTACTTTAAACAAAGGGCCCGTGGGGCGTATATAGCCTCTATCTGCCAACCGGAAGCTATGTTTAACCTCTCTATTGCCACTCAAGCCTAATTACCTATAGACAAGGACTGTACCAAGCTGAATAAGTGACTTGGGTAGTAAATTGATAACCTTGCTTGTGGGCTTCGATACGTACCCCTTGACCTAACTATTGCCAAGCTAATTATCTTTGTCAATAGGTTGTTTGCTAATAACCGGGATCTAAGCTCGCAAATTGGCTTTATACTTACATTGGCTACTGAGGAGCCAAACGGCAAGGGGACCCAGCAGAGGATACGTAGTAACATCTTGCACTAGTCTTTGACGAAGTATAAAAGGGTGACCCGGAGCGTGCTAGCGTTAAAGATATACGGCATGGCCAGTAGTTTTAACAGCGCTGCCGTGGTATCTGCCATGCTTTACCTTATTATCGACTAACTGGAGCTTCCCTAGGTGCCCCTTGTCGTCTATACCGACTTGTACTTGCTATATAAGTGCCTGGTCAAGCTAGGGACCACTAAAGAGAAGAGGCTAATGGTAGATATTCTCGCCCTCTGCTAGTTGTATGAGAGGAGGGAGATTAGCGAGATCCGGTAGATCCACGGTAACAACAACCCGGCAGACGCCCTGACAAAGTTATCACTAAACAAGGCGCTGGAACGCTTTGTGTCAATAAACGAGCTGGCGGTGTGTATCGAAGGGTTTGTAGACCGCCCTTACTTGGCCAGCCGGGATAGCTAATAGGAGGGTGCCTACGGGATTGTTAGGGTATGCTGGAAGGGCCCAACGATCATTTGGGTGTTTGGGGCTTGGTGGGCTTTTTTAGCCGGTTACGGCGTTCTTTTGGGTATGCTTCTTTTTAAACGATTAAAAGACTGCTAGTGTGGATTTGGTGACCGTTGAAGGGACCGCACGCCCGGCCCGGCTGTGGCCAGTCAGAAGGGCCGGTCTGGCTTAGTTAGCAGAGGGCTGGCTACTACACCAAGTGCTTCGGCGCCCACGATGGCGATGACTTCCTTTCTTCTTTCTGTAGCAAGAATCGAACCCGTACCCAGATACGTACGGTGGTTCCTTTTGCTCGCCCCTATTTGCACGTGCAAAGACCCCCTGACCTAAGGCATCAGGGCCGTACCAACAGTGATCGAGTATTCCATCATGGTCGGACACTCTCTCCCAGATCATGCAACATCAGGATTCCCCATCAAGCCCTCGGCAAGTTCGAGACTTAGCAGGCCACCCAAGCTCCACCCACCGAGGAGAATATGGGACCGTCCCGTAAGATCCACGCTGAGCCGGGAAACTAGGGTGAGCACAGGCTCGTCCGAGGTTGCCTGCGCAGAGGTAGCCCATTCCATGGCCGTCGTCGGAGATTTGCCCTTCTTTGCTAAAAGGAAGGTTGAACATCATTTAGACTGGCCGATCCAGAGAATCTAGGCAATGATACGCAAAGGTCGTGCCGCCGCCGGTCCATTTCCATCCTGGATAAGCTCTGGGTTTTGGCCTGTTGCTCAATATCAGTAGTGTGCGTTGCTTGGCTATTTGTTTGCAAAGATTAAGACAGACTCAGAAGTAAAGTCCCTACTTAGTTAACCCCATGTGTTGAAAGGCATGTGCCTGGATGTCCGAGACAGTACAGGAGTTCACAAGATTGTGTAGCCCTATCGGGTGTCCAGATGTGGAGCTTCTTGTTTGGCACACCCCTTCCGGAACGAGTAATCAACGAGATATGAACACGTAAAAGAAAGGCGACCAACGCTGTGGGAATTTCAGACGCTACATGGTTTCCAATCCTCGACAATCTCTTAAATGTCTTGGCAGTACCATCCGGCAAGTCGAAGCGACTACGTTCGGATCACCCTCTATTGCATTCTTCTTTTATGTAAATGGTTTTCAATGGGGTTATTGCGTTCTATGTCTACAAAAAAAAAAAGTGTCAAGGCTGACGACTGAGTGTTAGTGTAGTTAGGCCTACCCGGGTGTCCTGGCACGCTCTGACAGGCTCCTTTCCTCTTGTTTCTCTTTCTTTCTTAGGCTAGCTTACTCCTGAAATCCACATGATCTGGTGCGCAGTTCGCGCACCCTTGCCGTGAAGCCCAAATGATGTCTCACAGACAGGTGTAAGCCAGTCAAATCGAGCGCGTGGGGCCTGGCTCATGCCAAGCCGGAGCCGGATCTCGCACTCGCGCAGTCGGACCACTCAGTCCTGACAGTAAGGGCCGACTGTTCTGATTGATTAAATAAGTCGTAGTTGGCGGCCATTTGTCGCCTGCTTCTCTGTTCTCTCTACCACACCGCACATGCTGCATCTTGTTCCAAAGGTACTCGAGCCCCTCTAGATTAATTGCAGCAGTCCTTGCTTTTTTTTTTTTTTTTTTTTTTTTTTTTTGATCGTCATTGCCACAGAAAGTCGTCAAAATACCTACCATGAATAACGGAACTACGGCTCCTTTGCATCCTTACTATCCCTTGGGGGTCGTCATCCCTGGATATGTCGCCCCAAGTATGCCAACATTGGAGATCCTCGCAAAGTTCACCCTCACTTGTTTAAGCATTCTCATTCCTACCGGAGTCTATGTTTATACTCGGAGACGCCCGGTCTCCCGACCCGATACGATTGCGGCATTGTGGTTTGTTCTGTGCGGATTCATTCACTTGGGTTTAGAAGGTATGCACGTGTTTCCATCTACTCCGACGTTTTTATGTCTCCATGACTGAAAGGTGAGCCACAGGATACTTCGCGTACTATCACCATGACCTTGCGAACATGACCACCACTCTAGCCCAGGCTTGGAAGGAGTATTCCCTGTCAGATTCGCGTTACCTTACCTCCGATATCTTTGTGGTGTGTATGGAGACCATCACTGCAGTCTTCTGGGGCCCCCTCTCATTCGTCTGCGCATGGTGCATTATCAATGACCATCCGCTTCGTCATCCGCTCCAATCCATCATCAGCTTGGGTCAAATTTACGGCGACGTTCTTTACCTTGGTACAAGTACCTTGGAGTTTGTTAGCAAGGGGACTGAGTACTCGCGACCAGAAGCCTATTATTTCTGGGGATATTACGTGTTTCTCAATGTAATTTGGCTCATCTACCCAGCTTACTTGCTGATTCAGAGTATACAAGAGACTAAGAGGGCTTTTGCGGCTGTCAAGAGCTTCGAAAAGAGGAAAGGAGCGAAATGATCTTTGGTGGACCGAAGTCAGGAAAGCCACGGAGCGTGGAGCAGATGTGTATGGCAATGTGGTTTTCGATCTCAAGATTAGTTTCCGGGGGGGGGGGGTTCCGGAGTTGATGTGAAGCTCTTCGCTTGATGAGAAGATCGTAGCGTAACGCAAACGAAAGTTTTGTTCAGAGCTTCAACTCTTCCACACCTCTAAGTACTTGGGAAAGACTGTTCCTTGACTGCCCCGGTACGGATCAGCCTGGAGAGACAATGAAGTCTTTCTACACAAGCCACGACAAGGACGTATTTAAAACACTCTCTATACAGGTCCAGCTGACAATTTGGTCTATGGACTATGTTGCAAACACTAACCAGGCATGGGGCGGAATCTAGCTTTAGCAAACGATTGGATCATTTAACCTCTCAGTTGATTGGTGCCTCAAGCTTGCCTCGTGACAGCACACTTGCCAAGCAAGGCGCGCTCCCATAGTTTCATTCGAAACTCGATGCCTTCGCCCCGCAGGAGAAGCCTGCGACGCACATCTAGTGCCTTTGTTTTTAGAATCGCAAAAACTCCTCCACTCCCCCGAGCCTGGTCTGCATACTTAGGTATTGGTCTCGGTACGGAAAATCTGGTGCCATTATAGGCAGTAAAATTCAGTCCAGAGGAGAGGAGAGATCACAATGAGAGAACCGCAAGAATCGTACCCGATTTGGCGAGAACGCTTGCTCGCGTCACAAAGCAGCGACCATCAGTTTTTCAAATATCGCAATTATGTGTACTGGGGTCGCCTGTACCGTATTTAAGAGACACGCAATATTTAGAGGCGGGAATAGTCACAAAGATTCTTTGCGAACAAGCTGCACGTTTAAGTTGTTTCGTCAGCCCCGCAGTTGCCTCGATGACAGATCATGCATCCCCTTGACGTGACTTCTGATTGACGCTAAGAAGGCATGAAGTTCGAACAAGGTGTGGTGTGTCAGTCCGTGCGTTGTGTTTTGTTTCCCAAGACACCGCGATCCATCTACAGGATTTAGAAGACAACAACAACCGTAACATCGCATCCTGTGTTCTTGGTCGATGTTACTGTATGACCCTAGGATATTGAACATGTCTCGCGGCCTAATGTATCAGCTCGGAGGTAGTATTCATCGAATAGTTTGGCTATCTCCAATATCTGGTTCCAACTCCAATGCCGGCACGAGCCCAAGCCGAGCACCCGCACCCGCATCCGCCGAGGACCCCGATCCGGTTGGGCTAGGCATGAAACAACCAGAAACATGAGACGAAGACTATCTACGCTCCCAGTACACCCTGATACTCCCACATGATACGCCCGCGATAGACTCACCTGCCCCTTGAATTGCTCACGGCGCATCGTCGACAACATGCTGTCTTCCACTCCTTCAAAGTTTTCACAATCAGCCACTCGTTCCTAGGCCATTGCGAGCTGGGCTCGCACCAACTAAATATCCCCACAATTCTCATAAGCCAGATGATCTGAGATCAGCGGTTTAACCACTTATAATGTCAAACAATTCAAGTACACGGAGGCTCTTCTGGGGCTTAACCAGCGCTCTCCTCCCCTTCTCGGCCTCCGCGCAAGGCGCCGTGGGACCAATCTCCTCCTGCCTCAACCAGAATGACCCGAGCCTGCCACTGCAATCCCGCACGATCTTCCAGTTCGGGCCGGGCAACGATGCCACCTTCCTTGAGAACATCGCCTCGCGCGCCAACGGGGACATCCTCATGACCATGGCCGTCCCGCAGTCCAACGTCTTCGCCATCCAGAACCCTATGACCTCGTGCCCGACCATGGTACCCGTGTTCCAGATCCCGGGGAGCAACGGAACACACGGCATCGCGGAGATCGCGACGAGGCCGGACGTGTTCGCCGTGGTGGCGGGCAACATCAGCCTCTCCGGTAACCCCGCCAACGGAGTGCTGGGCAGCAACTCGGTGTGGGAGCTGGACCTGCGCACGAGCGGGTCCGCCGTGACGCCGGGCCCCCAAAAGCAAGGCATCAACCCGGACCCGAGCTGCCCGCCGGCCCTACCCCTCGAGGTCACGGCCCGCAAGATCGCCGACCTCCCCATGGCACCGCGCCTAAACGGTCTAGCCGCCGTCCCCGGGACCTCGGTGATGCTGGTGGGTGACAGCCAGCTCGGGGTCGCGTTCCGGCTGGACACGGCCACGGGTGCCGTGACGACCGCGGTCGACGTGCCCGAGATGAAACCCGTGCCCGGGGCGGGCAGCGCCGACGACGCACTGGGGCTCAACGGGATGAAGGTCCGCGGCGGGGCGCTGTACTTCACCACTGCCGCATCGCGCACCGTCTACCGCATCGCCATCCAGCCTGACGGCAGCGGGCCCTTGCCAGGGGCCGCCGTCGAGACCATCGCTGCTGTGCCGACCGCTAGCTGGATGGACGACATCGATATCCGTGACGACGGGTCCTTGTGGGTCACCACCAACACGGGGAACACGCTGCTGGCGCTGCAGCCCACCGCCGCGGCGAACGGGACAGCCGCCGGCGCCGCGCGGGCGCAGTTCAACGCGCCGGTAGTGGCGCTCGGTGCTGCCAACGCGCCTACGGTGCAGGGTGCGTCGTCCGTGGCTTTTGGGCGTGGGAGTGTCAGCAGGAACACGGCTTTTGTTGTTACCGGGTCCGGGAACGAGCCGGCAAAGGTGGTGGCTGTCGATACTGCTGCGTGTAGGGCTCAGTAGGAAGATCTGAGGGTCTGTCCAGCTGGTTTGATTTGTATCTACTTGATTTCCTGAGTATGTTTATACCACGCTGATATCCTTGGAATTACAAACGAGTTTTAAATCCAATGTTTCTTTCTACTGCAAAGCACTGTCCTCACAGGCTTGGTGCTTGTCTTGCTAGCTGAAGCTCAACGTACTATCTAAACTGTTAACAACCCTTACTGATCTTGTTCCTCCTCCAGAAATTGCTATAGGTAGTAGGTACTCGGCCTCACAAGTTCAAGTTCTCGTTGAAAGATCACCGAGGTGGTTAACGGCTGGCTGCTAAGGGCGACCCAAGACAATGTGCATCAATGTTGATAAATGCAGAACCTCGGATGCTACTGACAACTTACTGTGGATCTGTTCTCTCAAGCTGAGGCCAAGCATCAACGCTTGGGTCCTTGGTGGGGGTATACAACCATAGAATACGCGGCAATGTTACACAAAGGGAACAATGTTGACGAAAATTATCCAAGCGCAAGAAGCTTGCGTGGACAATGCCACCTGGTGTGGGGGCATGTTTATTGTTGTTTTGTGAGCTACCTTATTAGGCGCTCGAGTGAGACATAGAAAGAGGCCATAGCAAGCATTAGCTGCCATTGACCAATTACGGCCTGAGAGTTTCGAAGCTCGACCCGCCGAATGCTACTCAACGGCACTGCATACGGGCCGTCATGGGTTGTGATGCAGCAGGCCTCACACGGTACCTTCACACGGCATCTTCCGTACCTTGAGTTTGGATTGACCTTCTATGCTTTTACCACCGAATGACTATGAGTACTTATCACAGTGCAATTAATTTTCTGCCATAAACAGCTGCAGCGCGATGTACAGCTTGAAGTCGCAACCGAGGACATTGCCGTTCTGATTTACGAGGTGAGCCCACGCATGCGCATGCAGAACAGACATATCTCACTGCATATTGCCAAGCCACGGCTTGTTGGGCGTATTGCAGAGTCAGTTACACGCCCTTCTTGCAGATTTCAGGGGTGCAGTTGCAGTCAGCTTACGAGTTCGCGCTATATGGATGACGAGTTCCGGTTGTAGAAGCGGCCCAGAAGATCGAGACAAGCATGCCAAGGCTCAAGATTATGTTGCTTTGAAGATTGTCCGGTAATGTTGGCAGAGACTTTTGAAAATATAGAGGAAGCATCCCCTCCTCAAGTTCATAGTGGCAGAACCTTGGAACACATATCACTTGCGTCCAACTGAAAATAGTAAGAGGACTGAGTGTCGGGCACTTGTTTTGGATTCTAGCCAGGTATCAGGATATCCCAAGTCCTTATCATATTCATCATGCTTGTCCTCTCTCTTTCTAAGCTCTTATTCATAGCAATTCTCGCCAGCTCTACTCTCGCTGAAGCGAGCCCAGTCGCAAGGCAAGAGCCCAATGTCTGCACAAATCTGAACCGACGGAAATCATGGTAAAGAAATCTTTCCTAGGTCACCCACGAAAGAATTTAGACTAAATCAAAGCTAGGGCTGCTCTCACTGATATCGAGAAAGCCGCGTACATCGATGCTGAGCTGTGCCTGCAGGCCCTCCCTGCCCAGTTAACAAACACGAGCCATGCCATCACTGGAGCTCAAACTCGGTGGGACGAGATACATTACGCTCACATTGTCCAAACCAATGTCATTGTAGGTACAATGCTCTATGGGCGCACCACCTGCCATCAGGTCTTGCTCTCACCTCTGAGCCCCAGGACTGAATGGACGTCCATTGCAAAGAAACGCCCTAACCATCATCGCAGCACCATGTGGGAGCTTTCCTCCCTTGGCACCGACTCTTCGTTCGAGCCCACGAGATCCTCCTACAGCAGGAGTGTGGCTACACTGGCACCCAGCC
The DNA here is from genome assembly GCA_021399435.1 of Diaporthe sp. PMI_573. Taxonomy (NCBI): domain Eukaryota; kingdom Fungi; phylum Ascomycota; class Sordariomycetes; order Diaporthales; family Diaporthaceae; genus Diaporthe; species Diaporthe sp. PMI_573. The sequence goes on along the minus strand of JAJTUP010000024.1, from coordinate 325,542 downwards.
CTACTGGGACGAGCTCTCCGACATCGAGCAGATCAATAATGGTACCATAACCCTTGATCAACTGGCCGTTTTCGATCCCGAATCTGGATTTGGAGGCAACGGTTTAGATGGAAATGGCTGCGTGACGAATGGTCCATTCTCAAACCTCACTTTGCACCTGAACTCGTCTGGTCTTCCAGATGTCAATGGCGGATATTGTCTCAGCCGCAACTTCAATGTCACCAACTTCGGGAAGGCCAACAGCTCGAACCTCGACACGTGCTTCGGGTATGACACCTTTGAAGATGCTAGACAGTGCTATGAGGCAGACCCACATTCAGCAGGACACGGCGGCGTTGGTGGTCTGGTATGTGACACCTCACAAACTTCATAGACGTCCGCCAAAAACGCCATGACAATGTGATACTAATGAGGATGAATAGATGATCAACGTCGCAACCAGCCCAGGCGACCCACTATTCTTCCTCCACCACACCTACCTGGACCGCGTGTGGTGGCAATGGCAACAGGCCAACCTGTCCAGCCGGCTGGCCGATATCAGCGGCGAGAACGTGCCCTCGGCCGACATATTGGCGCGCGGAAATCTGAGCTACCCGACTGCTGCGGTCCTGGACTACGACGGCGACCCGGGGAACGTGACGACGCTCAACCATACGCTCTGGATGGTGGACCTGATCGCTAATGCCACGGTCGGTGATGTGATGGACCTTGGGGGACAGATTAGCTGTGCCGAGTATGTGTGACGATGCGCTACTGAGCAATTTACGGTAGTCTATGCATAAAGGTGCCTTGGTCGGCTGGATTTACAGATAGGTACTATCTTGTGTACCACATAAATTAGTACAGTAACGCAGCCGCATTCTCAAAAGAACACGAAGACCGGAGCGTCTCCCATAAAAGGGTTTCCAGGAGGGTATAAGAGGTCTTAATCAAGAGGATCTCCTACAAGGGAGTCTTCTATAGGAGGGTATCCCATAGGAGGTTGGCGTTTGCGATGGAAGGGACCCGCCCAGCCACACGAGTCGACCCTGCTTTCATCGATGGCCAAGACGACCAATAAGCGGACCAGCACACAAGGTGGGACAAAAGCTCCAATCCCGACGGCGGAGAGCATCATCTTAGAAGGCCAGCACGAAATGGCAGACTACCAGAGAAGAACCCCTCCGTAGGGACTCCGTAGTACACGGCACAAGGACACAGAATGGTATGGCAAAAGAACAAACATCTCCAAAAAAAAACATGTGATGCAAATTCTCTCTCGCCGGGAATTGAACCCGGGTCTCAAGCGTTGCTGCTTCCTGGATGGCGATGACAAGCTTGCATACTAACCACTATACTACGAAAGAATTTTCTTTGTTCTCGGTGTAGAGCCGAGGTAGCTGGTGGGCTGATCGTTGGGATTCATCCGGCGGGGGGTACTTATATACCTGTGGCCGTTACAGACCGTTTTCGGCGGCCTTATGGCGTGGCATTCCTGGTGCCGATTGACTGATATTCATTCTCTTCCTCTACTGGTTCGGACTTCAATCATCTATGCCCTCAAATCTTCCCCAGCCTCTCGTATTGCGTGGAGATACATGTTGCTGCGCTCTAATGGCGAGGGGCAGGACGTGTCGCTGCGGCGTATCTCGGAACGTCGCAAAGGCTCGACTTGCGGGGACTTCGTACGCCGTGATAACTCGCAGATGCACAGCTGAACATTGGAGCGCCGTCTATTGGGCACTGTGTCGCCATAGCGCTCGAGGTCAGCGTGGGTGGCGGAAGCGTGAGGGTGTCGTTCGATTGAGTCACTGTTGTCGGAAGCGATGGGTCGGTGGCGTTTCCAACCTCGGACAGGTACTGTGTAAGGGGGGCGCTGAAAGCTCCAGGCGGTTGTGGCCCGTGTCCAATGACTCCCAGCTGCAACGGCACAGTAACCGTGCCTGGCTGGGCGACAAGTACGTACTGTAGCTTGTTTGAGATCAGGGCTGGACGGGTGGGCGGGCTAATGCAAACCCCCTGTCTCGCCGGAATGAATCATCCTGCATCTTGAATTGACGGCACTTGACGACATCCGCCTGCGCCGACGGGCATCGTGGTGATAAAGCTGGAGCTGCAACTCCCCACATCATCCAGAATCCCGGGCAGCAAGGGATCGAGTCTTTACGACACACAAGAGGCAATTGGTTAAGGTCTGTCGCGGGGCAGAGCTCGGCCTCCAACTGTTCACACTTTGGGACACACACACACACACACACACACCCTCTACCCTCAAGTCGTCAACAATGATTTCGACCACAAATCACCAAAGTTCATCAAATCGCCAAGCCACTAGGGCGGCTGATGCGGCTCGCATCGTTCCCAAACCCGTTCCAAAGGCTCAGTCTGAGGACCCGAGGACATACCAGATCAAACAGCTGCACAAGCGCTACTCGCCAAAGGAGTCAACCGTCGAAAATGGCGCCGCAACCTCCCTGCTCTTCGACCTGCTGCCTTCAGATCCAGACTTTCCCTTCGAGCTTGACCACCTAAAGTGTCAGCTTCGAATTCCCAAAAACTACCCCAAGGACTCGTCTCCCCCAACATTGGCCATCCTGAACAAGGACATCCCACGTGGGTTCGCAATCAATGTCGAGAAAGGGTGGGACGAGCTGGTGCAGGACAGGGTCGGATTGACCCTACTGGCCCTTGTGAATGCACTTGACAGGAACCTCGAGGAGCTCCTATCCAGGAAGCAGGTTGACACGGTCAAGTTGACTATGTTCAAGGACACAAGGCATTTGGAAGATGTAGGTGCAGGTGCTCGGGAATCCTCACCGGAGAAGGCACCTGTCCAGGTTCCTGACTCTGCCGACAGTCAAGTTGCACGCGCGCCATACATCCCAGAGGAGACTTTCACCAAAGATCAGAAGGCCGAGGCCAAAGCGAGAAGGGCACAGGAGACCAGGCAGATTGAAACCCGGATGGGCCGCCTTGCCCACTACAAGAGATCAAGCGATGGCATCGTCTATACGCTACCTCTCGAGCCAAAAAGGAGATCTGAGCTGCCTGCTGGCTTGCGGGGGGTCAACTCTTTCCAGCTCATTGTTCCAGTCCTGTACCCTCTACAGCCACTCCGGATTCTGCTCAACGATGTTGAGTCCGAGGATGCTGATGAGGTCGAGGAGCTGTTCACAGAGAAGGCCAAGGAGAAGACTGAGATGACACTGATGAGCCACATGAACTACTTGACGCAGAATCTCCATCTCCTCGTCAAGCAGGCTCAATCAAGGAAGAAGGATGCTGCCCCAGTTCCACAGGTCTTGGAAAAGACCGCAACCGCAGATGCCACGGCGCATGAGGTTGTCAAGGCTTCGACTGTCCTCGAAAGCAAGGGCAATGTTCAGGTCATTCCTCGGCCACCGGAATGGGACTACCAAGGCGAAGAAAAGGGCGGCGATGAGGGTTCATATGAGTCTACCACCTCCGAAGACGAAGATGGTGGCGTGGCTGTGACCATCCAGCCCGGAGCCTCCGGTGTCCCAACTCAGACAATCGAGCGCGGTACATCGATATCATTCCCATCCATCGAGCTCCTTGGTATCGAGCTATTCCAAGTTTCCATCCTCGCCCTCAGTGTCAAGTGCCAGCGCTGCAAAACCATCAGCGAGATTGGCGGGCTGAAACCAAACACGCCAAAGACCACCGAGTCCTGCCGCAAATGCGGCACCTCGTTCTCACTCACCTTCCGGCCGGAGCTCGTACACGCCTACTCGTCAAGGGCCGGCTTCATCGACGCAACCGGCTGCACAGTCGCAGACATGCTTCCGTCGACCTTCGTCCCCACCTGTGCTAAGTGCTCAACGCCGACGACGCAAGGTCTGGTCGCAGTCCGCGGCGACACGATGACAAACGTCTGCCGAGAATGCCACGCACGTTTCACCTTCAAGATCCCAGAGGTCAAGTTCCTCGTCTACTCAGCAGGCACCAGCACCCTCCCGCCGACCACAGGCCCGCGCCGCCGCGACGAGAAGCTGGGCCTCCACGCGGGCGAGCCCCTCCCCAACAAGGGCGTGTGCAGGCACTACAGGAAGAGCTACCGCTGGTTTAGGTTCAGCTGCTGCCAGAAGGTCCACTCGTGCGACAAGTGCCACGACGACGCCGAGGACCACCCCAACGAGTGGGCGAACCGCATGATCTGCGGCCACTGCTCGCGGGAGCAGAACTACACCCCCGGCAACTGCACCTTCTGCGGGAGGAACCTGGTCTCCAAGGTGGCCACGGGGTTCTGGGAGGGCGGCAAGGGGACGAGGGATAGGGTGTTTATGAGCCGGAAGGATCCGAGAAAGAAGAAGCGGCCTCATGTCAAGAAGGATTGAGGACGTTTCGGGCATGGGTCAACTCCGAGGGGATCTGTAAATACCAATCAGAAGTCTTGACTCGTATGTTGTCGTTTTCAGTGATCAGCCACCAATGAATGTGCGTCTTTGGTGCCCTGCGTCTCCACCGTGTCCTGTTATATACGAGCTCTGCTCCGGTGTCTGCTACGCAGCCACGGCATCTATGCAGTGGACCATCTGGGAAGTGTCCATTACGTAGCCATCTATCTATAGCATACCCTCCTATAGGATATCCTCCTATAGGATATCCTCCTATAGTCGTGGAGAAGCTGGAAGCCCTCCTCGGCAACGTGCTCCCGCCCGCCGACGGTGACGTTGACGGCAGCCAGCGCGGGTGGTCCGTGTCGGCTGTGCCTCGGTGCTCGGGCGCTCGGCATGGACATGTCCCTGGAGCTGCCTGCAGGCGACGCGCTGCTCTGGTGTCTGGTCCTGCGTGTTATGCACCAACAGTCCGTGCTCGACGCCGTCTTGACCCCGGCCGACCCTCTCTGGTCCTTCAGCACCAGCGTCGATGCTGCTAAGCTCAAGCAGCTGCGGGCTGGCGGCGTCGATGACGACAGTAGCGACGACCGCGACCAGATAGCCCCTCCAGACGGCCCCCCTCTCCATCCTACACGAAGCCGCCAGCACCGTCCGCGGGCACATTACCCTGTACAGGTCCCGAGGCCGCCGGATCCGCGAGGCTATCCGCCACCTTGGCAGCATCTAGCGACTGCTCGACTCCCTGGCAGGTGCCATAGACAGGATCCGCCACCAGTAAGAGGACCTCGCCGCAGCCGCCGAGGGCAAGGAATGCAGCAGTCGTCGGCCGAGCGCCTGCACGGGCTGCGCGTCGATGTCGTGCCTGCCAGGCTGGCACAGGCAGCGGCCAGGTATGACTAGCTGGTCCGAGGGCTCAGCGTCGGCTACGCGCAGCTCATGGACGGGCAGCACAGGTTCCTCGGCCTGCTAAACAATTCTCAGTCTGAGCACGGAGAGGCAAGCGGGTCATAAAAAGGCAGGCAGGCGGCTAGCCTGGTCGTTCAAGGCACAATCCCACACGCGCAAAGGGACAAAAGGACAGAAGCCCTGGAGGTCATCATGGTGGTGTAGTTTACTTACACCCTTGTTTACATGAAACCGAGCCGTAGATATATAACATAGTGAGCACCATGAGAGAAGCTACTAGCAAGTACTCCGTACTTCGTATAGTCCCTTGCTAAGGCGATGAGGCCGTGAACTTGGGCTAGCAGGGTTGACTGCTGCGATCTGTGTCCCCTTAGAGTGAAGTATAACATTGCGGCAGCTAGCCCTCATCATGTCCTCGTGTCGCTCTAAGTCTTGCAATATGGCACATCATCGGGGCTTCGGTTGCCCCCACGGATGAGGGGTGCCATCATGTTCTAGACAAGCTTTCATATTTAGCATTTACACATAGCTCTTAGACATGAGTATAGAACCACCAATAAGAGAGGCTCGGGGGGGGGGATATAGGGGTTGATGCTGTCGTCGAGGAGTAATGTGGAAATGAAGTAAACAACTCCGTCTATCAACCAATTAGAGCCTCTTGTTCCCGTTTTACTTTTCTTTCCAGCGGATGGATCGATTGACTTCAACAGCCAGCTTCTCTCAAAGCCGTTGCTGAAATGCTGGCATTATGAAAGATAGAAACCGTGATGGTGGTCCCCCCTCTCTGTGCCTGTGTGCGTGCGTCTGTGTGTTTCCGCACCCTACACCACTCTTCCTCCCATTTGTTGCAGTGGTTGGTTGTATTGTGAGTGCGTGCAACTGCTCCGAGAGCCAACCAAAACAACCGGTGTGCCATAATGCAAACCCAGACCTAGCCGTTGGGGTGGCGGCACCAAATCCAGAGGACAACGTCCAGCACTTCGATGACAACAACCCAGATGAAGATGAAGAGAAAGTAGTTGTCGGTAAAGCCGATGTCATTGAGGTAGAAAAGATGGATGCCGGCAAGGAGGGCGGCGTCGGCAGCCAAGAGGAGGCGGGCGAAGGAGCGAGAGGTAAAGGGGTTAGTACCGGTGCCATTGTTGTTTGTGCCGTCGGTGGCAGTGCCACCAGTCTTGTACTGGAACGAGGCTGCAACGATGAGAAACAGGCAGCCAGCAAAGTAACGGGGGCCTTATTGGCCCAGTCCATGGTTGGCAGCATCTTTATGTGGAGCCATATGATGATGATGATGACGATCAAGCTGAGAGGGATGCAGGGGAATGTAACAAGCCGGCGGATGAGATCAACGACGAGGAGGTTGGAGGCTGAAGTATGAGCAGTGTTGGCAAGTCCACTGCCTGAGGCGTCGTTGCTCGCCATGGCACCAGCATTGAAAGTGTTGTCTGCAATCTCTTGGTATGGGGGAGGTGGAATCTTGTTGTTGCTGTTGCTCATGTTGAAATTGTGGTCAAAGAGGCCAGACTGGTTGGTGTTGGTGTTGGTGTTGGTGTTGGTGTTGGTGTTAGTGTTGTTGTTCAACAAGCTGCTGCTGCTACCTATGGAAAGGGATTTAGAAAGGCAAATGGTTAGCTATAGCACAGGCCTCAAGTGACTGAAAGGGGGGAGGAGGCAAACAAACCTGCATTCACTCGGTCCCCACCTTGACCGTCGGCCGCAGGGGGCTTGGTGGCATCAGCTCCATTTTCACTGTTAGAGCCATTGTTGCCGCCGTCACAGCAGCCAAGAAGTGGCTGGAGCTCTGTCATCCCGAAAGCCCCGTTTTGGCGCAGCGGCTTCGTCTATAAATGGGAGGAAGCGAATAGCGGCGGAGACTAGGCACGGCTCAACACTAAGACTTATAGTGCGAAGTAGTGGCATCTAACAGAGCACTGGTTTGCAGAAGTAGATTGGAAAGTCACTGTTTAAAGCCTTGCATAGCGAATCTCACTGTTATCGTCGATAAGACACATTGTTCCTTGTCCTTATAGGACACTCATTGCCGTTCCAGCTTAGTAGAGGAACTCAAAGAATACAAATAGTCCATAAATGGGAGGAAGGTTACTAGTTGGAAAGGAAGGAAGAAGGGAGGCAAGTCCAGTTGTACATTATCCTTGAATCCACTGCTTTTACGCTGCTCTATAGTTGCTTCCACGCTGCGTGTCCCTATTCACTCCCTCCAGCACCACATCCTCTGTAAAGAGCGAAGATACAGGTTGTTGATTAGGGTTAGATTAGGTGCAGGTGTGTTGGTGGGTCCATCCGGCTGACCATGATGATGCTCTGCTGCGGCTTTTCCTTACAAATTGCAAAGATCTCCTTGGCATGCATCTTGGATCTGGGGAATCTGTCGACAATGAGATTAGTGCTTCTGTATCACTAATCACCATGCACGGTTCGTTGCCCTGTGCACTGGGAACGGCAAAAGTCAGCGGAGGTTAAGCTTTTCGGCTGTCGAGTGACAGGCCTTGGCAAACCAGCCCCATGACTACGTTTCACCAAATCCTCAGTGCAAAAACGAGAGTCGTGCTTCCTCTCTGGTCGAGGCATAGGAATGCTCCGCCAATGACGGTCTATTCACCCGGACGCTGCCTGTCAAGTCGAAATCCATGATTAAATCACATCACACGGCAATAAAAAACATTACAATCGGTCGCAATAACTCTTGATTGAATTCTATGTACAAGAATTTGAACATCAATGTCGCACACCTATCTATGTACACCACACCCTCTCCATGCCTCCCAGGAGGCCAGCTTCACAACTTCCTCACCATCATGTCCACACTATCATTAATACTTCCGAGCATTGTTCCCATGACTACCCTGAAGCAACAATTTAGTTGTTGTAGGGGCTAGGCAGCTCAGCAGCAGCGAAGCAAGCAGCCTTCTTGGCGGAGCAGGTGGCCATGTTGGCGTCAGGGCCAACACGGCAGGAGTTGTCCTTCTTCTGGCAGCAGTCGGCAGCCTGGCTGGCGCAGTAGGCCTGGTTGGCGTCGGGGCCCGACTGGCAGTCAGAGCGAACAGCAGCACACTCCTCGCCGTCAGCATCGGCACGCTTGGCGTAAGGGTTGGGCAGGTTGGCATCGGTGTAGCAAGAGGCCTTCTGGGAGGAGCAGAAGGACATGTTGGCACCGGGGCCAACGCGGCAGGCGCTGTCCTTCTTGTCACAGCACTCGGCGGCCTGGCTGGCGCAGTAGGCCTGGTTGGCATAAGGGCCCGACTGGCAGTCGGAGCGGACGACGGAGCAGTTCTGCTCCTCGCGCTTGTTGTTGGCGTAGGGGTCGGGGAGGTTGGCGGACGCGAAGCAGGCGGCCTTCTCGGCGGAGCAGGTGGCCATGTTGGCACTGGGGCCGACGCGGCAAGCGTTGTCAGCGGTCTGGCAGCAGTCGGCAGCCTGGCTGGCGCAGTAGGCCTGGTTGGCGTCGGGGCCCGACTGGCAGTCGGAGCGAACCACCGCACAGTCGGAGGCCGCAATGCCCTGGGCGATGAAAGCCGAGACGGCGATGATGGTGGCCTTGGAGAAGTACATCTTGAGTTTTGGTGGTGAGGGAAGGTGGGATTAAGTGTTTGGAGTGGAATTGAGAGTGTTGAGAGTTGATTAGGAGTGAGTGATTGGTGTGGTGAGTGATGCAGCAAGATATTCAGACCTCGAAAGACGAAGAATCTCGCCGATATATATAATCAACGACGGTGCTGCGACTATTTTCGTTCTTGGCCCCTGAGATCGAGGTGAGCTCGGAAGTCGGTGTCGTCGGCCATACACATCACCGTTGTGGGTATCATGCTTGTGTGGGGAAGACCATCAACTTATGTGGTTCCCAGTTCGTATTTCGAGGCGCAGGTACCGTCCGGGATGGCGATCAGCAACAGTCCGTCCCAGCAGCCCAAGTCCACCTCTCCCTTTAGATCAACTAAGCTTAACTCTGGCTTAACTGTGATGTCAAGCCTAACCCTGAGTGTATCCATCCTGGCAACGGGGTACATTAAATCCCAGGAAAAGAATTATGTGAAACGTGCGACGCCACCAGGCTGTGGGCTTCAGTCCTAGCCGTACTGCTTTTATTTTGCAGAGAACTTGCTCTGCCCGAGTCGACGGTATGCAAACATTGGACAAAAAAGATTCATAATCTCTACACGCCTTTCTACGGTGCTGGCTGTGTCTGCGTGAGCTATTCGGCCCCCTGCGCGACGCAGCGCGAGATCTCGGAATTACCCCGTGGCGGGTGTGGATATGTTGTCTTTACAGCGGAGCTCCTTGGGATGGATTGCCACACAGCAGACTGAGCGGGAATCCCGGTCACCCCACAAGGCGAAGTGCGTTGGCTGATCAGTTCTTCAGGCGATCCCGACTGCCAGTCAAGACTCGGCCCAGGTGTCGGGCTGTCCAGAGCTCCTCTGGAGCATTTCCGATGACCCCAGCTTGGGCCACTGAGCTGCCCTGTCAATGGGCGATCTCGTATTTGGCCGCAGGATGTGGGCGAAGTGCTGGTCGGGTCGGCCTGTTAGTGCTGATGATCTTAGTCACGTCGAAGTTCGGATGGGAATGTTGGGAGGAACCAGGGGTCCAGGGGACTTTACCATGGTTTGAGCTACGTCACTAACTATGTAACGTATCCGACCAGAAATGGGCCATTGGGGCTGGTTCAATGAGTGCAGTCAATCGGCAGCTTTGCGAGCATTGGCATTACCAGGGGCCGAGTGTCCACGGTCTCGGGTTATGGTTTCCGTCTTTCTCCGTATGCAAAAAGGTGGCGCATTGCAAAAATAGTATCATCATCGCAGAATCCACAATCTCCATTGCCCCCCTAAAGAGGATCCTAACCTGGGATCATCATCGACTTAGACTAGGTGATCCACCGGCACTCATTAAGCCCTCGGGACCCTCCTCCGCCTTGCAACAGGTTGATGAGCCGCATACCTGACTCGTTCCCAGCTGGTCATCATCTGCGGAACAACGACTTTACTGTGACGGTATCCGTCCGTCATGATCCATGCCTGCCCAATGAAATGATAACTTAGGGCATGTCTGGCTTCCTCATCTGCCACCACCTGAATCGAAAAAAGGCCTCCAAGATAACGTTACATGTGGTTGAAGCATTTCCTGAGCCACCATAGAAAGTTGACTGTCTATCAGCATCAATGCGATCCAAAATGGTACGCAAGGTCTCGAGATTCTGCAAATGAAGTTCACGGGAGCAGGCGCACTCTTTGCTTTCGCTCTCCAATCACTCAAGTTTCACTCCACATCAGGATGAAGCTGGTCAGTATCAGGACCCAGCGCAATGGCACATAGTGTAGAACCTGACGTAGTGAGTTTTCTGTTGTTTTGTGGACGCTTTCATGGATGGGCGCCATGATTGCCGAATGCGGATGCCGTAGGTACTCGATTAATATGGCCAGCGAGGCCTGCAACACCGTTCTGCCGAGGCATGAAGTTTGGTAAGAGGCTACATTTCATCATCGCTGATGTAAAAGCAATGCTTGTCCTGTCTTTTCTTAGCGGCAGTGTCAGGTCAGGAAGGTAGCAATTGTGAGAGACAATTAGAATACAACCCTGCCAACTAATAAGGGCCATGAAGAGTTTCGGCTTTTTACTAAACTCCCCGACAGGCACTGTCCTACAATGTCTGGCTGTGGCAAGGAACATACGAGCAGGAGCGGGCAATGACGTCGTTCCCCGGGTCTTCGTATTCATCAAACGAGAAAGATCCTTTTCCGGCTAGTGTATCTTTACTTGGTCTCCAGGCCTAGAAGCTTTTGATACAGTCGCAGTGCTAGTCAAGGAAAGACGTTGACGCCAAGTCTTCGGCATCAATACCCTAGGGTAGGAACTCCCGACATCCGTCTACCTCGCCAATCATGGCTCGATCCCAGCCTTGTTGCGCAGGGTCGCAATCGTAGCGAGGACTATTAAGCATACTTGACCCACAATAGGCATTCATTCGCCCGTCACGGGAAAATAAGGCCAACCTACCTGGGCCGTGAAGCCGGGTGAACGAACACGTATTGACCGGCTTTGTCTCACATGCAATTGTTCAGCGAGCCGCCGGCAGACTTCCCTATGGTAGCGAGCGGTGAAGTTTGCATGTAGCCTTTTTCTCCTGCAGATCTATGGTTTCCTCAATTACGGCGGTTAGGAAACACGAGGAACCGTGGAATTGCATTGTATGCTAAGTAGGTCCCGAGAAGACTCTGGGCCTTTGAGGAGCACAGAGCAACATTAATCTCTTACAACCTTGCATGGGACTGGTCATTTCAGCTTGAATCAACACCCCGGGTTTCCGAGAGAGCATCCTTCTACTCCCGAGGTCTGTCCTGCTGGTTGTGCTCCCTGGACAACGTACTGCACGGCCTGGCCGCGTTGGTAAGGAGAGTTGCGCAACGCAGAGTGAAACTCCACAGCTTTCGATGCACATTCAAACTGTTGCTCGAGTAAAGATCAACAGTATGGGGCAAGCTGAGTGGTGGGTCGGACCAAAGTCTGCGGGGTCTAGTCAGGCATCTCTCCTTTTCTTCGTTGGCAAAAATTGTGGCCCCATAAGTGCATGCTGAAAGAGCCCACATTCCGTCTTTGTGCGCAACCATTTTCGTCGACAAGTCTCTCCTTGCTTCAAGGGGGCAACTAGCTTTGGATCTCAGTCATGACAGCCCTGCAAAGTCAAGATGACCTATGTGCAGGTCAAAATGTGTGTCTCATGAAATCCAGCATTTAACGAATGACCGAAACCTCGGGCATTTGCAACTGTTGGGTCTCGATTCTGCTCTGGGAACATTCCCAGAGTAGCCACAGCTATTGTTTTCACGCCCTTTCCGACCTTCCGATTTTGTCGTTAATTTCCAAAGTATCTCAGGATTCAAGCAAAGAGAAACTATTTTTGAGCTTGAACAGGACTACTCTCGCTATCAGGTCGATCTCAGTGCTGTTTCCAATGTATAAGACAAATATTGCCATCAAAATGATAACGGGCAGCGTATCACTGACACAAGGCACTAAGAGCTGCCGGAGGGCTTGGCATCATATTGAGAGTTGAGCGTGCCCGCCACTCAAGAATAGCGTGGTGACACTGCATTAGCTGAATGCAAGGTCGCTCACCTTGTTTTTACCTTGACCGTTGAGCTTCGCGACGACAGTGCTACGTGTGACCACCGTCAAGTTGTGTCTTCCATTTTGTCCCAGTCGTTCAAGTTCACAAGTTCTAGCATCCATGAAGATGCGTGCAAAGGACCTTCTCATTGTATCATCTGTGTGGTCAGCGACGCTGTCTGCCCATCCCACCGAGGCCCAGAATGCATCAAGCACCAGCTTGACACCCCCTTTGTTCCCTCTCGAGCAGTATGCAGGCTCTGCAGCCCTCTTTCCAATGCCGCCTTGCGGCGCCTTCCGCCTCGAAGAAGCGAGCATCGATCAGATGCAAGCTGCGATGGCCAATGGCAGCCTCACTTCCCAACAGCTAGTGACCTGCTACATGATTCGGACATATCAAACGAACTCATACATAGACTCGCTCCTGCAGCTCAACCCAGACGCCCTTGCTATCGCCGCCCAGATGGACAACGAGCGCGCAGCAGGACGAGTCCGAGGCCCGCTGCACGGGATCCCTTTTACGGTGAAAGACAACATCGCCACGAAAGATAACCTCGAGACGACAGCGGGAAGCTGGGCCTTGCTAGGCAGCATAGTACCCAGGGACGCCTTCGTAGTGAAGCGGCTGCGCGACGCGGGTGCCGTGTTGTTCGGGAAGGCGACGCTGAGCGAGTGGGCGGACATGAGGAGTAACAGGTACTCGGAGGGCTACTCGGCGCGAGGCGGTCAGGCCAGGAGCGCGTATAATCTGACGTTGAACCCGGGCGGAAGTAGTTCCGGCAGCGCGGCCGGGGTCGCTGCAAACGCCATCGCGTTTTCTCTTGGGACGGAGACAGACGGGAGTGTGATCAACCCGGCGGAGAGGAATGCCATCGTGGGTATCAAGCCCACTGTTGGTCTTACTTCGAGAAGCGGTGTGGTCCCCGAGTGCGAGCACCAGGATACGGTCGGAACATTTGGCCGTACAGTTCGAGACGCCACCTACGCCTTGGACGCAATATACGGCGTCGACCCACGGGACAACTACACTTTGCCCCAAGATGGAAATACGCCGAGTGCTGGTTATGCAAAATTCCTTTCCGATAAAACCAGTCTCAAAGGCGTTGTGTTTGGCGTCCCTTGGAAGAGCTTCTGGGTTTATGCCGACGCCGAGCAACAAGAAATACTTGTCTCTATTCTGGAGCTGATCCAATCCGCCGGGGCAACCATTGTGAATGAAACCGAGATTCTGGACTATGAGACACTTGTGAGCAAAGACGGCTGGGATTGGGACTGGGGAACAACCAGGGACCGTTCCAACGAAAGCGAGTACACAGTGGTGGCTGTCGATTTCTACAACAACATAGAATCATATCTTTCTGAGCTGAACAACACGAGCATGAGGACCCTGGAAGACATTGTCAAATTCAACTACGAAAACGATGGTACCGAAGGCGGCTATCCTTACCCTGACGAAGGAGGCATCCCTGCCTTCGCGTCGGGACAGGATGGATTTCTAGCGTCCCTGGCTACCGGTGGTATCAGGAACGAAACCTACTGGCAAGCTTTGTCTTTCTGTCAAGGGAAGACCCGTGATGGGATCGATTGGGCTCTGAAAGGCGGAGACCAAGACATCCCAGGAGGAAAAGCCAAACTCGACGGGCTGCTTGTACCACCAGACGTCGGGCAAACGTATCAGATCGCGGCGCAGGCAGGGTATCCCATGATTACAGTTCCAGCGGGCGTGCACTCTAACGATGGAATGCCTTTTGGTCTCGCTATCATGCAGACTGCGTGGGCTGAGGGTGAGCTTGTGCGGTCGGCGAGTGCTATCGAAGACTTGCAGCAGACCACGCACGGATGGCAGTATAAAAGGACACTCCCTCAATGGAGATCATATCTTCAGAGAAACATACCAGTTCTGTGAGATAGATGATATCAAAGATGATAACAGTCCTCTATTCGGTACATCGTATGATCGTCGACTGTGCTTCTGAACAATGAGTGCTTGCTCAAGCAGCATGGCGTGCGAGATAGAGCCGATGAATCTCGCCCTCATCGACCTACTGAGTTTTCATCCAAGAGACATCAAGCCTATTAACCTAGCTGCTCTTTTGTACATGCGAAACAGCCTCAGGCCCTGTGACCGGTCTATCCTTGTCAACCATGTCAAACTCCGTAATGAGTTCGTCCGCAGTTTGCACTCCTTCTCAAGGCTGACAATGGAGTGTCCAAATACAGCGAATGCGATGGCAACCATCCAAAGTCGTTTCAACCCATCAGAAAATACGCTGACAAACTGTGCACTTGTCTCAGGCTTCAGCGAGTTCACAAAAGAGGCGACCGCATGCTCGTATGCTAGTCCCCCGACCACTGTCGCCGCGACCTGGGAATCTTCAATGCATCTGGCGATGGTTGCAACTCGATTGTTGAAAATAGCCGCAGGGATAGCGGTGCCCCAGGTCAGCCCGAGGCTGTGCAGGATGGCCCAGGTTGCTGTTGCGGGAGCCGTGTGGGCCTCGGACAACGACGCCGTGATCGCGGGCAGGAGGGTGGGGATGACGAGGCCGGCGCCGGCTCCTCTTAGGTTTTTATATCAAATACACTTATCTTGGCTCGAGTCCTTCTCTAACAGGGTAAAGACTCCAAGTCCTATGGTCATGATTGCAAAGCCGGCGAAGCAATAAGACATCACACGCATCCCGAAGAGCCCAAGCCCGTTGCAGTCAAAAGCGTAGCGAACGATAGGAGCCATGTTGATCCTTACGACGACTGAATGGAAACATGGACCATGGGGAGGTTGAGAAATTTCCAAAGATATATCCTACTGCTAACGACGCCCCGTGACCAACCAATATAATCGCACGCTAAAAAGTAGATAGCAGCGGCTATTTGCGGCATTTCGTGTATTGTTTAGCAGCAATGTAACCTGACCCGCCGTAGCACGACGCACCTCCGAACTGGCAACCCAGCACAGAAGCCGCTGACAGCAACAGGCAAGCGTTACGCGCCTGCTAAATTAAGTACACTGAGAGCATAACTTATAAGAATATAATTTGGTGCAAACTTTGAGCCATTGTGCCGTGAAGCCTAAGTGACGTTTTATTTACTGTCTGCTTAGCCTTTCGCCTACTCTTCAGCCCCCAGCTCGTATTCAAGTCCACAACAGCTTTATACATCCACTTATACTTTTCCTCCGGCGGCATCTTGAGACTTCCTTATTTCCTCTCGTCCTTTAACATCTTTTTTAATCTTTCCAGAAAGATCTAGATATTTAATAATAAAATAATATATCTAGAGTAGTAGAATCTCTGTACCTCGATCATGATTCTAACCGAAAGGTCCCCTTGCATTAGATCCATGCCTGGTACCCGTGATCCGATCATGCCCATTGGACCACGAAAGGCAGCGATGGTATCAGCCGACATTTCTTGCAAGGTACTGCAGACATGACCGAAGAGCTTGTCGTAGAGCTCGATCTGTTGCAGCCAAGTTGCCAGTATCAGTAGATGTACCGGGCGAACCGCCCATGCTAGGGGATGTGGCTGAAGTAGAGTCAGAGAGAGCAGAGTCCGGCGGCTTATGAGATGTGAGATTGTTGGCTTTCGGTGAAGATGGTGTGGAAGACATTTGTTGAAGGATGGTGGCCAGCTGTGAGGTGCATTTTAGCACTTGGGGAAGGGGTTCTTGATCAATGCCCTGTCCGTTTGCCAAATAATTTTCCTGAACATGGGATCAGTTGCCAGGAATATGTTAGGACCCTGCTGAGCTGCTGGGTGATATTTTCGCCCAGTTTCGACGGCCGAATACGTGGGTTAACCAAGGTTGAAGGCGTAACACTCTGCTCGTCTACATCCGTGTCGCCGACACATTGCGTTCTCCATCCGGCCGATTGGCCGTGATCGTATCCTGCGATACTTCCGAGAAAGTTGTCTTCAGCCCTATTGATATCGGGCTCGACAGCCAGTTACGGTAAAGCCATCATTGCTTTCTTCTCCCGGGAGCTCAAAGTCGAACAGATCCGTAGCGCCTGGCACCGTGTGCATATGTGACGATGTCTGGTTCTCACTCATTTCAGCTTGCCTAAGAAGGAATGTCTCTGATGCAGAAGGGCAGGTCGAGAGTCCTATCAAATCAGAGTATGCGTCGAGGCTGGCACCGGGGGTATAGAGAGGCGTGTTTGCTTGTACGCCTGGACCGTCAGGGAGTTGACCGGCTACAGGTAATGGCGATTGGCGCGGGCGGCCGTTCGGCCTAGCGCTGCTTGTGACACATATGGCACGAGCGCGCAAACAACGAGCACACTGCTCAGAGGTCGAATTCACGCGTGGGCAGCGGAGCTTCTGATCTCGGCATCGATGACAGGCCACACACTTAGTCTTGTTACTGTTCATTGTATTGTTTGAGCAGCAATGGGGGCGGAAAAGATCGAATGGTTGAGAGTGTTGTCGCGAGGCATGAGCACGTTATTAGAGTCTATCAGCAACGACATGTCATTTATCCTGATGGTAGGGTGGCTGATGCCTGCCAGTCATCATTCACATCAAGCGCCACACTTGCGCTGCACCCTGTTACCAACATGCAGAATTCATCCCAGTTTCCAGCACCTGTCAAATTTGGGGGTTGGGGGAGCGGTTCACTCATTCTCAGGTGCTTCCACAGTGTAATATTCAATGTTGGAAAACAACGGTGTCAGGTCCCTTTCCCCATTTACATTCACGTATCCCAGAACCCATCAAGTCTATAAACTTACTTTGAATATGACTTCAGCTGGAAACAATCACAATGGCGAAATTGGGAAGATGAAGTGGACATAATCCCGGCACATGCAAGCCCATGGCTGCTCATCCACTATAAGAGCTGCCCCCGGGAGGCATTCTACGACGGTTTGTAAGCTCGGGGAGAATGCCGACTTTGCTCAGGTAATTGATATGCCAGCCGCGGTGGCACTTTACTAGTAGGCCCCAGTTGTGCGCGTTTCGGCGCCGACTGCGGCCCACGCCGTTAAAGAAATCCATCATCATCTCCGCAACAAACACCACAGCCGTAGCCGGTGATGTGTGCCAAGGCAGCGTCCGTCATCAGTTTCCCCCGCCTTAACTGTACGCCAAGCCATTATACCCCGCCATTTGCAGTTCATCGCGGTGCAACCGTTCCTGAATGAGGCAGCTGCGGGTGATCACGACACCAGACTATAGACGGCTATCGTCGAATCACGGAAGACTCGCGATGGAGAACGATAGCTGCCTTGCTTTTCGGCACCGTATCTACTGATTTAGTAGATTGTGACGCATAATCCTAGGCTACGGTTTGCAAATAAAAGATGCAGCGGACCAGAAATTGTAGTGGGTGCGGGTCTCAGCACTCCTGCGTGTGTCTGCATGACTATATTCTCGGGTTGATTGAAGTCAGTTGAGCTCTCAATGCCTCGTCTATTAACTTCATTCGTCCTTCTGGGCGCTCTGGCATATGCCTGCCAAAGAGACTGGGATGCGCTGCACCGGCGAATCCACCAGCACCAAGCCCATAACAAGCACGCCAAACGCGCAGAAGTAGAGTTCCCGCCCGCGCTGACAGAAACTGAAACAATTCTCGTCAATTCGTTCGATAACAAGAGTCTGAGCGACTGGTCCTACTACTACACTCATGGCGACCATCTGGGCTCCCACAACAAGTCAATGGCGGAGTGGACGGCTCAGAAGTGGAAAGATGCCGGTTTCGATTCTTGGCTGGCCGAGTACCCCATATGGTACACTTACCCTGAGCATTCGAGCTTGACACTAATCAGGGCGGATGGGACCACGCACGAGGCGAACTTGGTTGAGGATGTGCTGGCCGAGGACGATACGAGTAGCTACCCCAACTTGATCCCAGCCTACCATGCCATGAGTGGCAGTGGGAATATCACCGCGGAATATGTCTACGTTGGGTAAGTTTTACACAAATGTTGAACTTTGGAGTTGAAATTCTAATCCACATAGACGTGGTACCCGTGCCGACTTTCAGGTCTTGATTGACGCTGGAATTGACCTGAAGGGCAAGATTGCCATGGCGAATTATGGCGGCGTATACCGAGGCACCAAGGTAAAGAACGCGCAAGACAACGAAATGGCAGGCTGCATTATCTTCACGGACCCACTCGACGATGGCGAGGTTACTGAGGAAAATGGTTATGAGGCATATCCAAGTCCGTCTTGTCCGTCCCACGAAGAGACAACTTTACCTAACACTTTACCTAGATGGCCCAGCTAGGAATCCGTCTTCGATTCAGCGAGGCAGCGTCCGCTTCTCCTCTCTCTATTCCGGAGACCCGTCGACTGTGGGTTGGGCCTCGGCTCCTGACTCTCCTCGTGGAAATACCTCGCTTTACAATCCATCCATACCCTCGATCCCTATCAGCATGAAAGATGCCCTTCCCCTTCTTACTACACTTCAAGGGCATGGCGTTACCGCGAAAGAAGCCAACCGCAGTGGGTGGGTAGGCGGCTTCGGCAACATCACTTATGACTCTGGGCCTGCCCCTGGTGCCCTCGTGAACATAGACCATCTCATGCACGAGTCGATTGAGCCTGTCTGGGATGTTATTGGTGTCATCAACGGGACAAACCCTGACGAGGTGGTGGTTGTTGGAAACCACAGGGATGCGTGGGTGATTGGGGGCGCGGCAGACCCCAATTCCGGCAGCGCTGTGCTCATTGAGTTGGCAAATGCCTTTGGAAAGCTACTTGAGAAGGGATGGAAACCACAAAGGACCATGTACGTGACAAGAACCAATTCTCATCTATCCATACTTTCGACGCTAACATAGGGTATCAACAGCATTCTAGGATCATGGGATGCCGAAGAATTTGGTCTCCAAGGTTCGACCGAATGGGTTGAGTCCCATCTACCCTGGCTCCAAACAACTGCAGTTGCATATCTCAACCTTGACGTTGCAGTTTCGGGCCCAAGAACTGCCTTCTCTGGCTCTGGCGAGATTCAGACATTTGTTGTTGAACAGATGAAGAAGATTCTCTTCCCTCAAGACTGGGGAAATTTCCCCACGCTCTATGATATGTGGTACAATGTGACTGAAGGCGAGATCTCTCCCCTTGGTAGTGGATCTGATTATGCTAGCTTCTACCAAAACGGAATCGGCTGTGTAAGTACTCTCATCACCTTCCTCTTCTACCTACATTCTATCTGTCACGGCTCAAATGACGGTCCTAACACAAGTATAGATCGATATCGGCAGCGACGGCGGCAAAACCGACCCTATCTACCATTACCATTCCAACTACGACTCCTACGCCTGGATGTCCAAATTCGGCGACCCAGGTTTCAAAGTGCATACAGCAATCGGCCAATGGATGACTTTAATCCTCTACCATATCGCTGACGATCCTCTGATCCCATGGGACCTTCCCAACGCCGCCAGCGTCCTCTCGGCCTACCTCGCCGAGCTCAACGAAACTGTCGCGGACTCCGACCTGCCCGACCTCGACATCTCGCCTATCGCAGACGCCATCGCGGAGTTCACGGAGCAAGCGGAGAACATCGCCAAGGTCGCTCAGACAGCGGTGTCCTTTAATGACAGCGTGATCGTAGAGGTGGTGAATTCGAAGTATAAGGATTTCTCGCGCGGCTTCGCGAGCGCAGGAGGGTTGCCCGGGCGAGAGACGTTCAAGAACGTGATTTCTGCGCCGGGAATTGATAATGGATACGGCGCGGATGTTTTCCCTGCCGTGACAGATAATATTAATGCTGTTAATGCAGACGCGGCGGTTGAGTGGGTTGACAAGACGGCGAAGGCGGTGTTGAGGGCGGCGGAAATCTTGAGGATCGGTAATTAGGGGAAAGAAGAATACATCAATTGATATGTACCGAACGAGAGGAGCAGATTTGAATGCATAATTTTCATGTTTCTCGCAGCACACACATCCCACCAACCGCGTGAAGTGCCGCCAATTAAATTGAAGGCATCGCGTGTACCACTTGATAGACTAGTTGGCGTAGAAAGACTTTCAGACCCTATATATCAATAGATCTAGCATCGTTAATTAATGTTCGACTTTGCCGCTCTATGTCTCCTGGACAAGGGACTCTTCATCGCCTGGCCAGGATCTTGCTCTTATCTCACAGTCTTTTGGAGACGGTGGGTTAGCGGGTGTGTGACACTTGCAGCTTGGAAGAACTCGACTGAGATAGTTTGCTGATATACTAGGGAGCTATACTACTCTTCTAGAGGTACACATGGTACCTCGGTATTTCGATGATAGAAGTTAGTATGAAGGCTTAGAGTTTCGTCTCGTGTAATTGTCGGCATGGTCGGCAGACCTATTCTAGCTTAACCTCTCTTAGAATTAGAAGGTATACCTTGGCGTGACTCTCGCACTCACAGCTGGTTTGTTTACTGCTTAGTTCTTGTAGCTCCGATTATCAAGTCTCAGGAGGTACATCCGGGAAGGTAAATTGGTGGATACAGGTCCTCCTGGTTGACAAATGACTTCCTTCGCCCTTCGGATGGAACCCAACTGGCACGACAAGTAGAAGTCGAGATTGATAGGCAACGCATGTCCACAAGAGAATGAAAAAAGCTGCAATTTCTGATATAGTGGCTCTAAATCTAGTTTATGCAGCTGATGTCCAGAGGGTCGGAACCGCGACTTGTTGATTAAGGTTGATGACTTCCAATTCCCAACAGTATCAGAGTCGCTCTGGGGCGAGACTCACAAAATGTTGGTCATCTTTCCACCGATCTTTGGGACACTGCAGGATCTCCTTGTCACGCAGTCTTGAACTACGAGCAAGACGAGCAAAGCCTGCTTGAACAGTTCCAAGTGGCGTATCCGCCTAGGCAGGCCTTGCCAGTGGTGTCACCCTTGTTTGTTCGCTCCACGGCACCAATTCCCGTGCCAATTGTCTAATCTTCTCCCACTTCTCAGCCTCGGGCGTCGCGGGGTTCAGCAACAATCGCGCTGGCTCACTGAAGAAAGTATCGACTTCAAAGTTGCGGTCGCGCCGTCCGGCCTCGTTCCCCGTCACTGTTGCTGCCTTGTTCCTGATCTTGGCTAATGCTTTGTTCATAACGTCGAAGGTCCGGATGGCGCGCAACGTGTCGACGCCCACGGTATTCGTGGCTCCTCCGCCGGTAGGCTTGTGCCAGTCGTGCACGGCAGCAAGACGCACCACGTAGATGAGTAACGCGGCCAGGCCGGCGGCCAGTGCGGTGGCCACCGAGGAGCCGGTTCTGGGCGCGTCCTTCTCCTCAGAGATGCGATCGCCCTTGCGTGGCATGACGTTGTCCCCGGGCAGGATGAAATTGATACTTTCCGAATCTCCTGTCCAGCCGAGGGTCGTACCGTCGGCCTTGGCTGAGCCAATTTTGAAGATTCTCTTCGAGACGGAGTCGCAGCCGAATGGATAGTGGTTGGACAGCACCGAGTCCCTGGCGTTACCAATGTCGGGCGCAGAGCAGAATACGAGCCTTTTCTTGTCTTTCGCGATCTCCAGGGCTCTTTGCAGACGCCCCATATCCCGCTCGTTGTCGGGGTCGACCTGGTTTTTCTCCACCGTCCATGACATCGAGATAATGTCAAAGTCACGGCTCACTGCAAATTCGACCGCCTGTGCGATTGTTACTGCGTGTGTCTACACCTTCAATGCTCAACGCGGGGCGTGAGGGAGAACCTACGTCGGCCGCACTCCTGGCGGTAAAATTGGCCTTCCGGCCACTCTCGTGCCTCAAGACGTCAAGTTTGCACACGAATATCTTGACATTAGGGCATATACGACTCATCATATAGGCCATCCATGTTCCATGTCCGGTACTTGACCTGTGGAATGGCTCAGAGGCGCCGAAACCGCGCCCACTTTCCATATTCTTGGCTATGGTTGGATCCAGAAAGTCCGCGCCATCGTCTATCAGTGCGATTTTCACGTCTTTCTGCAACTCTGACGGCAGTTTCGAGTGGGTCAAGAAGTCATCGCTGCAGCCAGGCGGAGTTTTAATACGAAAGATGCCGTCAGCCAAGCGGTCCATGATTTCGAGCCACCGGTGTGAGTCGAGCTGGCTGCGTTGATCCGCGTCTTTGGTCTGTATACGTCTCCTGTCTGGGGCGAAAGGCTCCTCTAGCCCGTGATAGGTGACACTGATCGGAACCAGGGACCCGTCGCGGTGTTGCGCCATTCGTGTTCTGAACTCTGCAATGTTGCTCCTGGTGCGAACTGAAGAGTCGAGCCCGGCCTGGCCGACGTGTTAAATACTGTAGAATGTTCAAGACAGCACACTACCATACTCACCTGTGCTTGATGTATATGAACAGTGATGAGTCTCGGCAGCTTCCCAAGACCATCAGTCTCGCTCCACGCGCGGAGGATAGCGTTATTTCCGCTCCACCAAAGGTGTAACTCGCGCAGAACCGGCGTCTGGTCCGTTGTCCGACACGCCGACCAGATAGCTTGGGGGTCGATGTCCACCTTGCGCCATTCGAGAATCTCCACGTTGAATCCAGCTAGAGCCCTCTCGATGGCCTCGTCGCTGTGCGGAGTACCCACTCGGTCCTCAACGGTGACCTTGATGATGTTGCTAACTTTCTTGGTTTTGCGTAGCCAATCAAAGAAACACGCAATATCTTCGCGGCCTTCACCCGGACTTGGATCACTAACCTGCCCTTGCCTTCGCGACCTGGGCAGTTTTCTATCTAGCTCAATATGGCCGAATTTGACGTACTGTAGCACATCATCAAACTTGAATCCCGTATAGCTGTCTTCAAAGTCTTTGAAGAGCAACTTATCTTGTTCGTCTTTCTTAACGGCACGCATTGAAAAATCGAAACAAATCTGCTTGTCTGCATAGCGCTGTGAGATACGATATGCCATGTAAAATGTCCTACAAGCAGGATAACATCTCACCTTCTTTGTTTTCCCCGAACAGGAATCTCACAGCAGAGTCATGATTTCTCACTGTAACACCACCTCCGGCGGTGAGCACGTCGTTTTCTCTGAAGGTTGAGAGCAAATAATGTAGTTTTAGCTCCTTCGCGATTTGGGCCGCAACGTCAGCGGACGGAGGCTCTTTGACAACGATGGCTTTGGACCGAGGCACCAGGGTCTTCTTGGTCTTCTTGGTCTTGGGTCGCTTGGGCACTTCAGTCTGGTCTTTAAAGTCTCCGGAAGTGCCAGCAGCGATATCCTCTCCCTGGGTACGTGTCCTTGAGGGCTGTGCCTCTGGAGTAGCATATTGCCTGGTCTCGTTGGCTCGGTATGCAGCGGCTGGGGCTCGTGTACCATGCGAGATGCTGCCGCTGCTGTTGTGTCCCAAGGTCCCAGCTCGTCTGACCGTCTGCATGGGCTCTGGCTGCGACGAGCCCTCAGCTCCATTCTGTTCCGAGACAGGTACGTCTGTTTCTTTCCCCTTTTCCTTCACGTACATAGACTTGCCTCGATCTTTTGATGGCTCTCTCGAATGGTTTCGCTCATGTCTCTTGTCGTTTATCATGCTCTTATCAAGTTGGTTCAAAGATGGGTGACCAGATTCTGTTGTTTTGGGGCCATCCTTTCGGAGACCTGTGTGGTCGTGTACCTTAGAAGCCTTCTTCTTTTCCTTTTCTGGGTTGTTATTGAAACGTCTTTCTGTATCGACGTGGTACTGGTAGACGGAGAAATGATTGGGCTTCCCTGTTATCTGGTCGAATGCTCCATCGCTGTATTGAATCAAAGTCCTCACCACCTCGAGCCTTGACACGGTACACCTTGCGTAGTCGACAGCATAATGAAGTGGGGTGAGCCCAGTCGGGTCCTTGCTACTAAGCGCTTTGGACGAAGCCCTCTTGATCAGGTCGATCGTGGTGCTAGCATCAAAGTTGTTCAAGATGGCCTTGTGGATGCAGTTTCCGCTAAGCACTCCTGCGCTTTCAATAACTGGCTGCAGTATGGAATCCGGAATGCTGCTTTCCAAGACTTCTTTGACAAATTCGACTTTGTTCTTAGTGATAGCCACGAACAAGGCAGTTTCATTGCCTTTATCGGGCTCCTGGAGTAGTGTGGGATGCTGATCAACAAGATACTTGACCAACCACGGGTGATTCTGCTCTCTGTGGTGGGTGGAGTCGGCCATAATATAGAGCAGATTTAGGCCAATATCCACCTGGTCCTCGATATAGTTCTGTTGTGGAGCCATGACGTCTCTGTATTTGGCGATCAACTTGTTTTGGGACTCTTTGTCTTGGACCAGCCCTTGTGTGGTTCGTAGGTCTCTTTTCAGCAAATCGATACGTTCCCTTAGCTCCTCATAGTCGTCGTCGTCGTCCTCCTCCTCCTCCTCCTGTTGGTCCTCTTCGTCGCTGCTGCCAATGTAGCCTTGTTCATGATCCATTGTAGGGGGCTTTTGCGATCCATATCCATATTCCTCTTTGCCACCCTCAGAAGGTATTGGATCAACCATAGACACCATCTTTGTATTAGCCGTGTCGTCCGATGTTGTGGCTGACGAGCCGTACAACCCAATGTGCGGTCGAAAGTATCAATTGATTTTCAACTTGGACGTATGTCAAGGATTGATGGCCGATTTAGACTGGCAAGTGTAGGCAGACTTGCCACAAACTGGCCCACGGCGTGGAGGGCGGTGTCCAGAGTCGAAAAATGTTGGGCGACGACAGGCTGCCCGCGGGGACTACAACAATCAACGGTCAGGTCTCTCAACAAAGGCATGTATCCGGATATCAAGCTCAATGGGTTGACTAACGGTTTTTCTTATCACTCACAAAAGGATATATTTGGCAGTCTTCAGCTCATGCGATGAATTTGAGATACTGGGATGGTAGCAAAGAGGTGGCATGATCTATTCGACCAAGTGCATCCCTGCATGATGATTGATTGCGATATGCAGGCAGCCTACCTATCTTGATTAATTATCACCTGTAAAAGTACCTTGCATTCAGTTTTCGTTCTCATAGGCTGCTCCTCACCACCTTTACAAGTCCACCAGCAGTACCACAGTCCCAAAAGGGTCATTTTCTGACGCATCAGTCTATTCCTCTTTCGTTGTACCCCTCAGAACGGTCATGAAAGTGACTCCAGACGCGCTCTTCAAATCAAATGCTCCCAGGTTGTTGACGTCGTACTTTTCCAGTCTGTCAGTACTCGGCGGCTGGCGCTCCGGATTATACAAAACTTCGTCATCCTTGTCTGTCCTGAAGAATGAGCCAATGTTCGTCATGACGTCGGCCTTGATCCTGATCGTGACCATCGCCCTGAAGTGTTCCATGTGTTGCCTCCTGAGCCGCACCGCTGCCTGGATGTGCGACACTACGCCCGTCTTAGCCGTGGGATTTTCCAGCAGGGTCCAAGACACGCTATTCTTGGGTCCCCAGTGCCGACCCTTATGGTTGATGGAGCCCTTGACCAGCGTCGCATCCGAGGTTTCCTGTCTGACTGTATGCTCAGCTTTGAGTTCCGCCCCAATCTGGAGACCCACCGCTCCACCACCAATGTTGGCACTCCCGCCGCGAATGAAAGTTTCCTCCTGTGTCGTAGGCTCGACGTGAAATACACCTTTGGGATACATATCCTGCACCTCAAGGTCGCGAGAGGATTCGTTCAGGGTCTCGAATTGCATTTCCACATGTGCCTCTTTGATGCGCCGAGCGGCACCACCAGGGGCAAACTGAAATTCGAGCACTATCAGCGTGCAAAGCTCATCTTCTTCCGCTGACCAGATTCCATGAACAATATCCTTGTGCTCGCAGCGTACGTCTACACGGCGATTTCGCTCGATGATGGTGTCGCGTTGGAAAGGGTCCATCGGGTCGTTGAGCATATGCAAACCCGAAGCGTCCCCCTCTGGGTAGACTCTGATCCCAAAGGGCACCAGGTCCTCAGCAGAGCTAACCTGCTCCTCGGTGCTATAATCAGACATCGTCGCTATTCGGAGGTGAATGCTGCGGGAGGCTGCGGAAGGTCTTAACATTTCATCAAGGCTGATATGGTACAGGTTTTCCTCCACTGCCCACATCGTTCTCGAGGCCCTCTTGACATACAATCAAGTTTGCAAAGGCTCTTTCAATTGGACATGTCATCCCACATCGGTCGTTCCACCATGCTATTGCAGAGTCTGGCCAGCGTGGTGAATGCTGTCAACCAAGACTTTCTTGATTCGCAACTGAAGCTAAACTCGAGGAATGTGAATATCTCGAATGCTTTTGAAAATATAGATAAGCGTGTAAGTCGAAACTGAAGAGGGATATGAAGTCACCGAGACAAGAGTAACGTGCAAAATAGATTTTTGAACCTTGGCAAACCGCTTGGCGGACACTTGGTGAGGCGGGGGACGTTGAGCAACACCAAAAGCTTGATTTGAACCATCATCAGTCTTCAGACGAGTCTGGTGCAGGCATAGCTGCTCTGTCAAACGTCTTTTCCGACAGATTGACTCGGCCGCCCATCGTGGTCCTACCAACTTATGCACAAATCATAGATGCTGCCATTCACAGACCGCGGCCCACGCTCGAGGGTATATTCAACGGGAAGCCCCTCAGCCACTGGGTAAAAGGCTTGGACGACGGCTTATTGGTTATACATGACGAGATAGACCCCGTGGGCACGGCAATCGCCACTTGCAGACAAATATTCGTGCAAAACAGTGCCAACTCTCATGTCCAGTTCTACGAGTTTCGAGACTGGGACTGCCGGTACGATTCGGTCGAATTGATGCTCAGCACGTTCCTGAGACAATTACGAGGCGTCACTTGGATGAGGAAAAACAGAGTTATTAACCAGCTAGGTCTCGGCGACAGGTTCCCAAGTCAGCACAGGCCATCTTTGAAGCGTCTGCTCTCGACGTTCTTCCAATGCCTCCAATCCAGCACGGACCTGGCAGACGCTAAGGTCTTCTGGGTCTTAGTGAACTTCGACGAACACATCGAGTCGCAGCAGTGGGTCCTTTCACAACTGATGGCCTTCATGACAACCTGTGAGGCAAAATTCGGTGTGGTTTTGATAAACCGATGCCTTCCGCTCCTTGCGCCAAGACACCATTTTGGAAAAAGGTATCCGCTAGTGGAGGTTATAACGACACGGGAATCCGAGGCAGAGCATACTCGTTTGGCTGATGCGAGCACCGCCGGCGAGATGGCAGGCCAGGGCTTCTTCAACGTCCGAGAAGCCCAGGCCCGAAACATGGTACTGGAACTAGTCACAAAGGTCCCCAGCCTATACTCCGCAAGAGATCAGCTGCTTGATATTCTGCTTAGGCAAGAGGTCGACCCTGAACTTCACCTTCAGCTAGTGCTGCTGTCGTGGATAAAGCCACGGCCTTCAAATTTGGCATTCGGCTCTCTAAATGACCTCGTTTCCGGATCGGCCCACAACATCTTCTCTCGCTCGCTGCACCCCACTTCTGAAGCTCAAGAACGCGAGAATCAAGTGAATACGGCTCTAAAGCTCCTCCTTCATTGTCTTCGGCCTTTTACTGTGGCAGAACTCTACGACCTGGAACGGACCACCACATATGGGCAACAGATCGGATTTGATGAGGCGTTGTCTCCTGGACATGACTCCGCTGCAACACTTGGGCTCTTGCCCGGTCTGGTGACGATCTGCGAGAATCAGGTCGTGTTCGGCCACGCGCAGCTGCGTGATTATCTGTTCTCTGACTCGAGGAGAGACACAGAAGGAGGAGGGAGATATCGCGCACATGCTGAAATTGCAGACTGGTGCTTACAATACCTCCACATGGTGGCTATCGAAGATTGGCCAGTAGTGAATGCGGACCAAGAGACCAATGGTGCCCCGGAGTACCGAGGGAGCTTCCGTTCGTACGCCGTGAGACACTGGGTTGAGCATGCGAGACTAGCTGGAAGAGAACTAGGCGAGTGGCCAGCTTTTGATGAGCTGCTCAACAAGCCCGAGCTGCTGGAACATTGGACAAACGCCTATTGGAGCCACTTTAATCCAGCTACCCGAGGTGACCCTGCGTCAATGACAACCTTGGCAATATTTGCCCGGCATGGTGCCGACGTCCTGCTGTCAGCAGCAATGAGCAAGTTCCAGGCACAGACTTCCTTCGGAGAACAGTGTTTTGGAGCGTTGTCTTGGGCTGCACTCGAAGGACAGCTCTCCGCGGTAACAAAACTTGCGGCCATTCCACGTCCAGATGGTACAACGCTCGACCGTGCAATTCTTGGGGCTATCACATCTGCAAGATTAGAAGTCATACACAAAGTGGTCAATTTGGCAGCGCAGCAGCCGAACACACTCCGAGATCCGTTGGTAATCCTCGGATGGGCGGCCTACTACGACCTTGTCGACATCGTGAGAATTCTGATCCATACCGTTCCGGCGGGGGAAAGTCGTCGGCGTGGGTTTCTACCTCTGATTATGTGCGCGGCAGGAAGCTTCAGGAGCCATACAGGCGGCTCGGAGTGCCTGAAGTTGCTGATAAACGCCCAGTTTGCTGCAGAGAATGACGATGATAAGGTCAGCGGAGCCAAAGAAATAGCGCTCAGTCTAGCGTGCAGGCATGGCAATCGAGCGATTGCCCTGGTTCTAGTCGAGGCCTTATGCCAGGAAGGTCACTCTTCGGATGCAAAGGATGATGGAGACCCAGAAGAAGGGCAGTCAATATCGACGCTGACCAAGGGATGGCATGGTTCCTTTCTCAAAGCAATACAGACGGCTGTCACTTATGGGCAACATGCCATGGTCGAGGAGCTTCTGGAGTTTGCCCTGGCACAAGGTTGGCGCGACACCTCGGCACTAACTAATCTCTGCAATGTGGCATTTGAGAAGCAGAGAGTGAAGTCACTGAGATTCGTCATCTCACACCTTGCCAATACCGTCGAAGCCCCTCGGAAGAAAGAAATATCTGACTTTCTCCTTCATGCCACCATCAAGCTCAAAGACAAGTCCCTTGTCCAGCAAGTGATCAACTCGTGTGGGATTTCCGACGCTGTTGAGTTCTCCTCAATATTATGCGATGCTGTTGATGGAGGGGACAGCCAAGAAGAAGTCGTCAAAATGTTGATTGAGGAAGGCGAGAGAGTCTTCCGCGAAACCTCCAGGGAACAATATTATGACGCCATCAACACTGCTTGCTCCATAGCTGTGGAGATGAGACACTTGGCTCTGCTGAAAGTGATTCTTTCCAAAGGACCGTCCTTAAGTATGAAAAATGTTGACGGGCGCACACCCTTGTTCGATGCAGCCTGGGGCGGCCACGAGGGCATGGTTCAGATGTTGATCAACGCCAAGGCAGATCCGAATGCTCCCGGCGATGAAGAGGGTTGGACGCCCCTTCAAGGTGCCTATGACGAAGCCAGAATCTCGAAAATACTCCTCAAGGCCGGTGCCAAGGTTGACCGCAAGACGACGGGCGGCAGAACACCACTGACTTTGGCATGCGTGAACGAGTGTGTCGACACAATCGATGTCTTACTGCGCTACAAAGCCAATCCAAACTACTTGTTGCACCGCGAGACTCCACTTTCTATGTGCTTGGTCTCGAGGAGCATCGCTGGTGTTTCGAAGCTTCTTGAGGCTGGAGCAGACCCTACCCTTTTCTCGGCGAGCGAGCTTGAGCATCCTCTGCTTCATTACTGCGTGCGTCACGGCCTCTCAGACGCTCTGGAGCTTCTACTTCTCTACAATATTTCAGTCGATGAGCAAGACGGCGATCAGGAGACGGCCCTCGGCTGCATCACGTCGGAGACCACAGTGTCTGCTGTGAAGCTTCTACTCCGGCGTGGCGCGTCGGTAGACCCTGAAACGGACGCACAAGCCAGAAGCCATACCCCTCTGTCGAGAGCTGTCTCAGCCGGGAATTATGCGGTCGCCGACTACCTCATAAGATCCGGCGCCAATGTCAACGCTAAAAGTGGAGATTTTGGCTCGGTCCTGCATGCAGCATGTCGCTCTGGCACGCATGCAATCATCAGTATGCTGGTTGAGGCCGGGGCAGACATCAATTACAAGTACCCTGGCGAGGCCGGCACACCGCTCCATGCTGCTCTACGCAATCAAGGCGATGATGACGACAGGATGGAAATCGTGACATACCTCCTTAGCCAGAGTGACATCGATGAGCACCAGACATGTGACTGGTGGGGCAGTGTCTTGAGCATTGCCTGCTTGGAATGCGATCTCGACATGGTCCGCAAACTGACGGACAAGAGAGTAGATGTTAACGCCGAGGACCGTATTGGCCGCAAGCCCATACACTTTGCTCTCTACCGCACGCTCGACATGGTCGAGTACCTCATTGACGTTGGTGCACAGCTGCAAAGCAAGGATCGCATGGGCCGGGGTGCTCTGCACTTTGCCGTCGTCAGTGGCGATACCAACATCGTTGATTTCCTGCTTACGCGGTGGCCACAGCTCGTTCATGAGCGAGACAATGACGACTGGACGCCGCTGCTATGGGCAATGCGTATCTGTGACCTTTGGGACACGCAAAGCTCAGAGCGCACGACCATCATACAGCTACTGATAAAGTGTGGAGCAGACCGACTCGTAGAAGGTGATGGGCTTGACCGAAAGTGGACAGCATATGGGTTGGCTACTTATTACGCCTTGGGTGACGCTATACTGGACCTGGTCACGCCAACGCATGCAGAGCTCGAGGCGATGGAGTCTGACAAACGAGTTCGCTTCCAATATGTCCTCAAGGCTGAGAAAAAACGGGCGCGATGTAACAAGCCTTCATATTGCGATGCGTGTCTGATGGTAAGGCGAAGCCTGATATCCCCCCAGAAAAGAAATTTACTAACAAAAAAGCAACTCAGAGGTCCTATGGCGTACACTACCTCTGTGATACATGCAATGACTTTATACTCTGCTTCAAGTGTTACAGATCACGCAACGAGATTCATCCGGATCATACATTCTCTGAAATCCACGCAGGTCGGGAATATGTATCCAACGAAACCTCCTTGGCGAGCAGCACCGCCTCAGATGCCAGCGACTCAGATTTGGGTGATATCGACAATAACAGCATCGATGGTAACGAGGGAGAAGGGGAGGAGAGCGCTCCCGATGATAAAAATGACTCTGAATCCGAAGCAGAAGAGAGTACTGATGGGGAAGTGGTAGTGCCTGGGGTGGGAGAGACTTAGAAAAGACAGCGTCCTTTCATAGAAGTAACTCCAGCCTAACGGAATTTGTAGCCAACAGCATGCATATTAGAATTCTCATAGTATGTTTCTATGAATTTCGAGGTTGAAAAAGTATTTGTTGCTTTTCAACCCGTTGGAGAAAGTTTACCTGGACCATCCAGATCCAGACCCGATGCACCCGCTACCCCTCTTTCCTTGCGTTCAACCTTTGAAATCATATAATCCTTGATCGATTCCTCCTTTTTGGATTCTTTCTGCCCTTTTTCTCTCCCTCTCACATTTGCAGAGTCCATCTGTGTCCCCACTTGAGATATTTGAAGTTTCGCCGGCTCCTGCTGAGAATGCAAAATCTGGTCCCTTCGGCGGTGGTTTCACAAAGCCCTCAAACTGGTAATCTCTTAAACTCTTTTTCGCGAAATCCTCATCTCGACGCGGTCCTACCTAGCAATGGCGCGGACCCAAAGGCCTTGCTCTCTGATGTGCTTCCTGGGAGTGATCGAAAAATGATGAGGGTGGTGTAAGAACAAAGTCGCTTAGTCAAATTCTGTGTCTTCTCTGAAGTAGATTAATACCTTCAGACACTCTTCAGTTCCTCCCAAAGCTTCCTCGAAGCCGCGATGAGAGGTGCGCAGAAGGTCCTTAGGGCTGGCTCCACCGAAGCCATGCCTACAGGGCTGCAACCATTTGAGGCAGGGAAAGGTCCAGGTGCTTAGGAATGGCTGCAGTATTAAACAGCTGCCTGGGGAAGATCATGACCTTCCTGCCTGACATTCACTATGCTGTATTCCATAGTCGTGGCCAAAGGGCACTGGAAATTAGCTTCCTGCAACAAGCGAGTACAGAAGAAATCATTTATTTTCCAGATATAAGAGCACCCCAGTACTAGTATACTCCAGTACTTGAGTTTTCAAAGGCCGTTGTATACTAGAGGCATCTATCTTTACACTGAATTTTATGTTGCAGGAGATACATCTAGGTATCCTTTCCTCTACTTCTTAAGTCATCCTCTAGGTAACACCACATCGCTAGTGAAAGCTACGTATGTTTACCACAACACTAGAGTAATAGAAACATCACAGTGTCAGCATAGATATAGCGCTACTTACTTTAAGGATCTACCTATAAATCTTCTAGGATAAATTTTATTAGAAACAAGCCGAGACCTCTCCCGTCAGTTGTGCCGCACGGGGCAGACAAGCGTCTCAGGCTGGTCTGAGGTGTCGATACACGTGACTCATGTTGGATAGATGGGCTGCTATAAAGCTCCGGCTAGTCCTCCTAGCCTTCTCAGGCCGTCGAAAACATGCTCGCACAGACTGACGACTTCGCACCACCAAGTCTAGTACTACGCTAGTGAGTTTAGACAACATATAACTTCTAGCGACCACTATTCTCTTCTCTCGCGGTACAATGGAGCTATATAACTACGGGGGGCGGGGGCGCGGGGGAACCAGCAGCCTGCACAATCCACATTCACACGGCGCGATCAGAGGTGAAGCGCATCGGGTATGTACATAGCAGAGGGAATGAAATGTGTCCTGTAATTAACATCTGAGAAGACGAAAACAGCAAGAGTTGGGTGTTGCAAAGAGATGAATGAAATACAGCAGGTGAGTAACTATATGCAGGGGCATACCTAAAAAGCGTTGACAAATGGAAGGAGTGCTGTCGTCAAAATAGCTTCCTCCTGTCTTGCCCCCCATACCAGACCCTTGGAGCCATGATGGTTGATCTCGGAAGCAGCCGAGGGAAAGGCAAACCACGCTCTAAACTCCGCACGGTCAGGGGCATTCCTTGCCACTCCCGCATACCTGGGTACCCTAGGGTAGTTGTTTCGTTTGCCTTTGCAGAACCTCGCATCAACGTCGATGCAACGTCGTCGTCGGCAGTCCATCACCACCTCGCTCATCTCGCTCATCATCGTCGTTCAAGGAAGACAGTTCTCCTACGCTGCTGGTCTGCTCCAATCATGGGAATGGGTCAAGCGTCTTCCATTGCCGTCTTGGCACGACACTCGGCATCCATCGACAGAAACTAGCCGGCAGCTTGTCGCAGGCTGAAATGTCTGTGTGTCAAGCGGCAGTCGTTGGCGTTTCAGATCTCCAACTCTTCTTTAGTGCATATTACCCAACATGTGAACGTCCGACTACATCTCTTGTGCATCACCTGGCCCGTCAATCCATCATTGTCGACGTCGACGCTGCCGTACTCATTGTCGCCGCCTCATCGCCACCGATATCATCTACATCACCGATCAAGTCGATGACAAGCTAGCTGTAGCTATTGACCCTCACCACCGTCATGATGCTGTGCCAAAACAGACAAGAGGATGTCGTGAGTGTGCCCTTGAGCTTTCGCGCAGGATACCAAGTAATGAAGCCGCTCGCAATGTCTAACAGGCCGCAACAGTCATTTCTCCTGGGGGCATCGCCCGGCGTCCCGTCACAGTGCTTCTTCGACACTATACTGGTTCCGCTCCCAACCTGGGTCCTCATCCTCACCCTCCCGATAGTGGGTCTGATCCGCACCAAGGTCCCGCCCACACAGGTGCTTCACGCCAATGTCCGTCGTGCCTGGGTACGCAGCGGCACGCTGGGGCTCTACTACTTCTGCATCTTCGGTATTGTCCTGATGGAGTCTATCGAAATCGGACGCCTGGCCTTGGCAGACATGGGTGTCGGCCTGCTGCCCTTCGTCTATGTGGCGTGCGCACTGTGTGTGATCCTGTGCGCCATGGACGTCAGGATCGCTGGCGTCCTCGGATGGCAGCGCGGATGGTGGCATGAGGCTGTGGCTCTGTTCTGCGCCATTAGCGGCATCATCTCGACGGGCAAGACTATCGCGGTTGAGGCGCTGGATGGGGCTGCGCGTATGAACACCCCGTACCCAGTGAGCGACCAGTATACGGACCTTGTTGTCCTGTCCGTGCTCTATTTCCTTCTGCTGCTAGTCGTGGTGGTCATGAAGTACTTTGTCAGGCTTCACGCTAAGGGGGACCAGGAGATGTTTGCTTTCCGCGCCGTCTCTTAGACTCAGAAGCGCCGGCACAATTTTATTGGCTGAAATAAACATCCTGAGACTCTGAACTCAATTAGTCCTGTTGAAATAATGGATAGTGTATATTAATCTTTACTGAGCTAAAAGAAATTGCCTGAAATTGTTGATGCACAACTTCGAAGCAGCCCTCTGCTCCCGAATTCTTTTTTGGTTTCCCTTCCCTTCTTTGGTACCACACACAAGTCACACAACTGTCAACTATACTGATCTCACATCAACAACTCTACCCTCTTATACTCACAACTCAATTGTCTCACACTCGCGACTCCGTTCTCTCAAGTCATATACCCATCTCCTAGATATACGACTTGGAGAGATATGGCACCGAGAAAGCAAACACCACATCCCGACGACCAGGACCCGGTCCTTCCAGAGATGTAAGCATGCCTGGCATCCCTAAAACGAACCTCCCCCATGAAACTAACACCTTCATAGCGTCGTCGCGGCCAATAATCCCGTTAGCACAGTCGATGTCCAGTCAACGCACGGAGAGGCTACTGAGGGTTCAAACCAGCAGCAGGCTACCAATACCAGCAATCACCGGACAGGCTTGATTGTAAATCGGAATGCAAGCAAAAGGGGTGTATCCTGCCAAACCCCTCCTCGGGCGAAAGCCCCATCATTGACCCGTGACTTAGTGGACACCGCCAGCAAGTCGGCATCCAAAAAGGTTTCCGACAAGTCAAGCAAATCGGCGGGGCCTCACGCACAGCAGCAGGACCCCAAAGAGTCCCAGCCCGAGGTTCAAGAGGTCGATGGCCGCGCCGATGCCTCTGGTAGTCAGCGCAAAAGGAGAGCCACCACCGCCTCTGATACTCAGAAGCCCTGGACCGGCCGAGCAAAACCCAAGCGTGTGTATTGCCCAGCATGCACGAAACGCAAGAGCGAGCCCGGCGAAAATGGCCACCCCCGACAGAACGCGATCCACAAATGCCCCGACTGCGCCGAGCTGACGAGGAAGGGGGCGTCGGAGCAGCCGGAGCAGACCCGCGGCAAGAAGAAGGAAGCTGGAAAGTCTGCGGAGCCTGAGCCCGAGCGGAGCCAAAGCGAAGAAGGCGAAAGACGCGAAGGACACGAGGGAGAGCTCGCCTTCCTGCGCTCCAGTGTGCGGGGCATCTCTTACGACGGGGGCGCGAAACGGGGATCGGATCAGCCAGAGCAGTCCGCCCCTGGCAAACGGAAGTTGCGCGCCCGACCCCACAAACCACGGCAGAAGCAAGACAACGGCTCTGGGCTCAGCACGCAGTCAGACGACCCCGGCAGCCTTCCCACCCCCAACGACGACAACCCCCAGGTGGAAGACGTCTTTGGGAGCACGAGTCACTTCTCGGACCCAGGTGCATCGAGCAGCCCCGACGTGGGTGAGGTGGCCCCAGGCTTTTTCAGCGTCGTCCAAGACCCTCCTCCGGCTGTGGCCTGGCCGGTACACTCATCGCTCATAGACCCAGCCCTCCTGGAAGGAACACGCCTTCCTGAACTGAGGCACTGGTCGGGGAACCCAATGCTCACGGGCGAAACGCCCCCTTTGACCGTCGAGCAAGCCCCAGGCAACAGTGGTCCGGTTCTCACGGGCAACAACAACGAAAACTCCGGTGACAACTACGGAAACGGCGGCGGGTGGACGGCGGCGGAGGCGGCGGCGGAGGCGGAGGAGATGTTCAAGCCCTACATCTACCCCGAACCCTAGTCACGTTCGGAGGTGGACAAGGAATACGTGGCTTTTGGAGGTAGACATGGAAAAGTCATCCCTGATGTGGAACAAGTTTTGTAAACAGGTGGACATGGAAAAGTCATCCCTGACGGGGAACAAGTTTTGCAACCATGAATTCAAGAACAGTTTGGCCTCGCGGCCCCCAAAAAGAGATCTCGCTAAAGTTACATTCTGTCCCCCTCTCACCCCTGGGCAGTGAGCCGGCTCAATGCTTGTTATCTCTGGTCAAACTGTGTTGTGAACCATAACATATTGTCTCCATTCACCTGTCACTGTTCGTGTGCACATCCGTAGAAAAGTACCCATCCTGGCCGCACCCGTGCGCACCTCACATGTCCCCCACGTTTGTCTTGCTGGCGTGCTCCGAGGCGCCGGCTGTCCTCACCTTGCCGCGGGGCAGGCCGGACGCGCGGGGGAAGAACTGCCGACGGGCGGTGGCGCGGTCGCCTCCCTTCTTGCGGTCTTGGTTGAGGGGGTGGTCTGTTGATATCGGAGCTGTGATGGATTCCATCTTTTTGTATGTGTATGTGTGTTTGTGGGTGGGCGGGCAGTTGATGCGCGGTAGAAACAGAGGCGGCTTAGTGGGGATGTAGGTGTGATATGTCGGACTGTTGACGGTGGCTTGGTACAAGGCAAGGTTTCTTGGACTTTATATCACGGTAAAGGATGTGGTGATAGTGATAGTAACCGAATGAAAGATGTTTCCAGAGACGGTGACTGAGTGCTTTCGATGGACTTGCTCTCGCCTCAGGGGAGGAAGGTGGATGGAGAGCAACTTATAAGAGCGACCAGCTCAGACATGTCTCGGAATTGAAAGACAACAAGCAGACCGGTGAGAGAAGACCCGGCAGCCCTCACCAAGGGAAGATCGACACGCAAGTGTTGAGCCTCAGTCGTGCAGCGGTGTCACTAACACGTCCTCGCCCCGTAGGGCTCAATCCTGCGCGCGGGGGAGGGTGCAGGGTGCAGTATGCGAGTGAGACAAGCGTGCCTGCGTTGTGCCGTTGCTTTCTCCGCCCGGGTTGACGACCCAGTCAAATCGATCAACCACGGACGCCCACGCGAAACACGTTACACGAAAGGGCCCACCGACGCACTTGTTCGTCTTACGTCGCTACGACGCAAGGATCCTGGCGCTGATGTAAGCTGCAACCCCGAACGGCACGCAGAGGATCGGAAGAGATGCACAGATGTCTTAGGCAGACCGCTCGTTTGTGTCCCCACTGATCAGGCAGCAGGGGAGGCTGCCTTGTATTCCGGGGTGTGTTCGTGTTCCATATGGCGGGAACGGAAGAGAGCGCCCTGCGGGTGTTATGAGGTGGTTGGTGCTGTGGGTATATCGCCTGGGCGAGTACCAGAACAGGCCCAATATGACCGCTGACTAAGACCGAAATCAGGCAAAACCAAAAACAGCGCCGCGTATGTACAGATCTACGCAGCGATCTACGCAGCGATCTTCATGGAGCGGAGGGCAGATGAGCTGGGCAGAAGGGTCATAGAACACCCGTTGGAAGGCAGCCAGCCAGGCAGCCTGCCCACAGCCTGCATCAGCACCCCCCCCCGTCCAACATATCGCCAAGATGCCAAACGATGCAGGCAAATGACACGAGGCGAGGCGATGCCGCCGCGGGGCACAGCACATGCGGGCTGCCGGGCGAGGAGGAGGAGGTGCTCGGTCGACGCTCGACTGGGCTGGACACGGCGCAGTGGTCGACCAAAGGAGGCGCATGTGCTTACACGGCCGGTGAACAAGCTGCGTGGGGGCGGGCAGATATCTAATCTACGTGCCGCAAGAAGCGGGCAACGCGAGATGCTGTTAGCGGCGTCGGGCCGCCTCTGCGTCGCCTTGCCGGCACCCAATCAATCCCGTGCAGGACAAGGACAGCACGCACGGGGGCGAGGGGCGGGTGGTTTCTCGGCGGTCCTGGGGTTGCTCAGCGTGGTTCACCGGGGGGTGGGGCACACGACACGCTGTGCTGGGGACGGTGGTTGGCGATCGTGCTGTAAATCAAGGCAGGCTGGCTGGCAGATGGCAGATGGCCTCCTCCGGCCTGGGTTGCTGTTCGGTCGGTGTTGGCTGTCGGTCTGTGACGAAGGAGCTTTCGTGACGCTGTCCGCGCGGCGAGGGCCAAGGAAAGTATGCTACAAGGTTGGGTGGGAGGTCATCTGCTTGAGGTTATCTGCACTCTACGCGCGGGCACTCGCGCCGATAGCCTGATGTGGTTGTGTGTGACCGTGGTTGTGACCGTGGTTGATGTTACCTCGTAGGCAATGGAGTATGTACTGGCATGGACCGTTTCCCCAGAGCCTGACCGTTCCGTTTCGTCTCTCTCTCTCTGGTGTTGCTTCACCAGTCGCTGTATGGCACGGCTGCCTTGTTTTTCCACCTCGTACTCTCGTAGATCTCGTATGTTGCTGAAGGGTGGTTGACAGTGATGAGTTGTCCCGGCATCGCCTTGGGCAGATGACCAGAATGCCCCGACTTGTTTATGCAGGGCAGGGGCCAGGTGTCAGTCATCCGTGGCCGACAGGACGAATCGACGACGTCCAGGGATGACGGGATGGGAGCTAGGGTGCTACGGACTGCCTAGGGACGGGCTGGTGGTGGGCTAGGAACGGAGCGGCGGGAACGGTAGGGTAGACTGTGTGCCCCGCTTGCCCCTCTACAGCCTGGGGGATCCCTGGGGCGCACCTCCCTCCTGATTGTGGCCACTTGAGCTCTTTCTCAACCCTGAGCCAACGGTCAAGCGTCCTCCGCCACACCACATGTGATGTCCTCTCCACGGGAGCTACCTAGCTTAGAGCCTTTACAAGGCCGTTATTGTCTCCCTTTGCCTTCCTATTTCAATCGATCCATGACTTTCCCGTCCAATCAGAAAAATCATTTGAATTTATCTCTTGTTGTCTCCTGGTTTTCCTGGGTCTGCTGGGCCGTCTGGAAATAATCCCGCGCGGCGTGGCTGAACTGAGATGGCTGTATCGGCCCTCTTTATCGCGACATCTCCTTGGCCGACGCCTCGACGCCTCGACGCCACGCGCCTGGTGTCGACTGGTGTCGGTGACGTACTTGGCACCGACCTTCCCTTTTGCTTTTTCTCCGAGCTGAGAACTGCCAATTGACATCGTGGTCCTTCGCTGATGGTCGAACGCGGTGACTCACAAAACAACTTTTGCACGCTGCTCGAGCAGCCCCAAGGATCAGACAAGCGCAGGCTATTCGATCGTGTTGCCGCTGTGGCCCCCACGAAACCAACCAATAGTCAATGCGATCAGGAATTCCATTTCCCCTGGTGGTCTCGTGGGACGTGTGACGGTTGGAATCCTGCATTGCAGATCCCACGAATCTTGCCCCTGCGCCGATGAAGATGACCGGACTCGTGGGAGCTTTCATGGTCAGGAGTTGGTTGCCATCCGGTGGACAGTGGTCTGCATGGTTCAGAGACAAGCGTTCTCACAGAAGGATTCATTAATACCAGAAAAAAAGGGAAAAAATTATTTATCGAATTTATCTGGGGGGCTTCTCTCCTATCTCCCCGAGCACCTTTGGGCGTGTGGTGTGGTCATCCTCCGGGGTGGTGACTACAAGTTGCTGCCCGTCCACCACTTAGGCCCAACACCAGGCACTCAGGTCCACACGTGGGATCCACTCCTCATCGACCCAATTCCTCGAGATCTCCCAAAGCCCCACCCCAAGCGCTACACATCGTTCCTCGGGTGTCTCACTTGCTGGCAGTTCGAGGGCCTTTAACGCTCCATCGTCACGGTCCACTGTCTCAGACAACATGACTTCACCCACCACAGGGCCAGGGCAACACAAGACCTGGTTGCCACTCCCTGTGGCATGTTCGCGAGAGCCTCATTCGGTCCCCAGGAAATGTCTGGGATTACTTGCTTCGTGTACCTCGACTTCGACCAAGTACTGCACCCACGGCCACCGTTAGCCAGCCTGTCAGACGCAGATGGATGGTGACGGTCGTGACCCAAGATCAAGATGATGTGTTATCTCGACACCAACTCGCAGTTTCCCCTTGCTGCCAGATCAAGATTAGCCTCCGTGGTGGCCTCTTATTTGACACGATCCCCTCGATGTCTGGCTCCTCAATACATCACGCACCGTGGTCGGGCATTCACCGTGTAACATAGGTAAGCTGGTCCACGTCGACTGCTACGCGCTGGCCAATACTTTCGGTCAGGAGACGACACTCACGCTGTACATCACCTTCCTTCACCGTCACCCCGAGGTTACCCAAGCAGCAGTGGCTGCCATTGAGGGTGACTTTGACTGGACGTTTGCTGATGACATCAACGACGCTCCCCGAGATCACTGACGTGTTCAAGTCGTGTCCAAGTTTTGCGTTGCTATCACCTGGATCAACAGCATCAGTGTGGTAGCAAGCAGTCACGGAGGCCGTATATGTCGCTAGCCCCTTTATCACACTGCATGTCTAGGAGGCCACGTGAGTCCGGTTCTCCTCGTCCACCAGGCAAAAACAATGAGCATACCAGACTTACATCACCATCTTTGGCCTCTTCTACAAGCGAGACCAAACCCTTTGAATCCACTCTCGACTAATAACGCCACTTCAGGCTGGCGCGGGGGGCCTCAAGCTGATGTTGCGTGCCCCTTCCCATCCCTCAACCGCCTGGCACTATCGCTCTTCATTGTAGCGCGAGCGCTCTGTCTTGTGACTCTATCTCGTCATTTGGAGAATATTATCCCACTGCGCCGATGGCGATCTTCCATATCCGGGGCACTTGCCTGCTGGTATTATCCTAAGTGACTCTGTCTTCTTCTCTTTATCATCATGTGGAGATGCGGTTCATAGACTTAGTACTGCATTCCCTGACCCTTCTCAGTGGCTGCCAGAGGTGGAAATCCTTTGGGAGTACCCGGAAAGCCACTAGGATCCGATTCTTGGTTACGACACTTGACAGATGACGACACAGCACCCTTTGAGCTACGAAAATCAACAATGTACAATTCTGGTATTATGAGCGGCAACAGGGTACCTCTATCATCTAATTAAAGTGACTCTTCCTCGGCGTGATTGGCAGCCGAGGCCACGGCCGAGCCTGAGAGGAGCGAGCGTCCATGCTATACCGCGGCCGCTCAACATCATCCAGGGGTACCCTGTGCCACTGATTCCTGTAGACGTACTCGTCGTCATCCGGCTTCTCGTGGTGTGATGGGTTCGATAGCGACAAGGACAACGGGCGGAAATTGGCTTCGCTTTGTTCTTTGGCGCGGCCTTTTGTCTCATCTGCCAGGATGTTAGCAACGTACTCACCGGGGGGAATGCGGCAGAGGTGCATGTTCGTAGAGAAAGACTCACAAAGATAGACAGTGATCAGCTCAAGCGCCACGGGCGCCCAGGTGACAAGCGAGAGGACCTGCCCAAACGTCCACTCCGTGTCCTGGTCCGACTCGCCCGCCTTCTGCTTGACCGCCTCCCTGTACGCAGTGAACAGGAACAAGAAAGTCCACATGAAAAGCCCGCAAACAGCACCGTCGAGGAGCCGGAGGTAAGGCTGCGAAGCCTCCCACCTGCGGCGCCAGGGCCCCGCGCCCGAGTAGTCCACCCTGCCGTCCTTGAGCTTCTCCAGCGCGCCGCGGCGGAACGTGGCGGTGGCGTGGTACAGCCAGCGGAGGCAGTTGAGGGCGAGGAAGACGTGGCCAGCGGTAGTCATGGACGCGAGGATGCTGCGCATCTTGTGCGAGTCGCACTTGGCCAGCCAGATGTCCTCGCTCACCATCGTGTCCTGGTTCCGCAGGAACTGGAAGTAGGCGCCGTACACGTAGCGGTAGAGGACCTCGACGGTCAGGGCGAAGATGATGACGAGGAACCACAGGAAGAGGCGGATCCGCTTGCGGCGGAGCCCCGGGGACAGCGACTGCAGCGCGAGCGCCGGGAAGATTGAGAAGGAGGACATGAAGTTTGCGTTTAGGAGGCCGTAGAAGGCGTGCGGCTTGTGTGGGTGGACTATTGGTGCTGCCCAGCGCGTGATGGAGGCGACGTTGACTGATATTGCGAAGAGGAGGACGGCGCTAGGGAATAGATGTTAGAGATGAATTTTGGAAGACTTCTTAACAACAGAGGGTCTCACTCTTGAAAAGTGTTCAGGGACTTCCGAAAGCAGTTGATGAGGATCGTGTGACCATCCTTCCGTCCTGCGGGCACAGCTGCTCCGGAATAGTCCCTGAGACTATCCTTGAAAAGAATGATGAAGTATAAAGTTGCAAAAACGGCAAGCATGTAATAAGACATCATGGCCTAATGAACCAGGGGTCAGCATGAACAGGGGTTGTACCAAGATTTTACAAGCTAGGTAACACTCACGCCGACACCAGTGAGATCAGGATCACCTTCCCACTGAAGCTTTGGGCAAACTTGTGCACTGCACTTTGACAGCGGGAAGTTGATCATGTCCATGAGAAGTGCGTTGTTATCGCGAAAGTAGTTCTTCTCATGATACCAGACCAGGAGGTTCGCATCGGTTGGTCTGGTCCAATTCCTGGGTATCATGGACCCCAGATATCCAATCACGATGTCAAAAGAAACACCATCCCAGAGCGAGCCTTCATCCTCGTAAAGCTGGCCATATGCGGCAAGCCAGGCGGCTGCAGCAGAACAGTTGCTGAAATTTAGCCATGCTACTGGTGGAGGGCTCCAGGTGGCGTTGACGACGTCACCAACAGTAATGACCATTTTTCAAGGTCTAGAAAAAGAACGAAATTTGCCAATAGAAAGAGCGCGGCTCCAGAGAGAAGAATATCACGAAAGAGAGATTGGGAGGAGATCACCCGCAACCTTACTACTGATCGCAGGCCTGGATAGATGTTAAGCTTAAGAATTGTTGATCATGATTGTGTATTTGTCGTGTATTCCACATTTAGTCTCTACTCTAATGTATCCCTCCTTAGCCGAAATACTGTATCCGACCTTGTTTTGCGCGACGGCGTCGTCAGAGGCAGCCTCCGTCCCTATCCCTTTCTCTCTCCACCCCATTCTTCATCTCGCTTGGCCTGTCTTCGGCATTGACTGCAGCTGTTCAGGTGGGTTTGAAACACAGATCGGCCTGTGGCAGATCTCCCACCAGGGGCGCGAGTCATGCTGCGCGCAGGCCACGTGTGAATATCCAACGGGCATACCGTGATGAAGCAACAGAGTGGGCGGTCTTGGCCAAATCAAAACAAACAGGGAAATACACATCTAGTCTAGGTAGGTATATAAATATGCATGGTACAGTCTCGCAGATCTCTCTCTCACAGCACCGCCCTCCCTTTGCCCTGTGGCTTTGGCCGCAGTATGCACTGCTGCGTCATGCAGGCCACCAAGTTCCGCTGCTCGTCCCAGAGCCGGCTCTCCGAGTACGTCCGGCCGAATCCAGCGGCGATCGTTTTCCTCTCGCGGAGGTGCCAGTTGCTCAGATCGACATCGGGTGTGAACAGCCGCAGAGCAAAGTCCAGCGTCGAGCAGGCCCCGGCGTCGTCGAACCACAGGTGCTCGTGGAACAACGGGAGAAAGGACAGACCGCCGTCCATCAGAAACGAGAGAGCCGCCGCCTTCTCACCAGCCGACGTCAGGGCCTCTCTCGTCTTGGCCCAATCCGCCGAGCTCCTCTCCGTCAGCGGCAGGTGGTCCTGGTCCGTCGGGTGCGTCCTGAGCAGACCGAGAACATTCTGACCCGTCAGGCCCTCGGCGCAAGTCCTGCTATCGAAGAACTGCTCCATCATCGAGAATATGACGGCGTTC
This sequence comes from Diaporthe sp. PMI_573, assembly GCA_021399435.1. Taxonomy (NCBI): domain Eukaryota; kingdom Fungi; phylum Ascomycota; class Sordariomycetes; order Diaporthales; family Diaporthaceae; genus Diaporthe; species Diaporthe sp. PMI_573. Next base: position 281,582 of record JAJTUP010000024.1, on the reverse strand, counting down.
TTCTCGACCACCTCGCCGCCACAAAGACCCTGAGACACGGCCTTCTGCGCCAGCTCCCTGGCCGTGGGGGTGTCCCCGGGCCCCGCGAACGGGATCGACGGCGGCGCCGAGTACCCCAGGAGCGCGGGCTCCTCGACGTGGAAGTCGGCCAGCAGCTCCATGCACGCGCGGAGCTGGCCGTCGGGCCGCCGCTGGCTGACCACGACGCGCCGGGTCGCAAAGGTCTTGGTGTCGCGCGTGGCGTGGACGGTGCAGGCCAGCTTCTCCGTCGTCGATGCGGGGCCGAGGAAGTGGCCCACCAGGGAGTACAGCGTGAACGCACCCGGGACCGTCGCGCAGGCCGCGCGCGTTGCTATGCCCGCCGTGCACCCGCCGTAGGCGATGGGCATCACGTTGCCCATGCGCTGGGGCGGCTCCTTGGAGATGAACTGGCCTGGTCCGGTCTGCTCGATCGCGAGCTGGTCTGCTAAAGTCCGCGCCATGGTTTGAGGATTTAATGAACGCAGCTCTAAATCTAAGTGAGTAAATGGATGAAAGAAAAAGATTGATTAACCTAAACTTTACTGCTTCTGTGTTAGCATTCTAAGACGGGTTGTTACGTGGAAATATAGTCGAGCATGACACGAGGTGGCTTTTCCCTCGTCACCAGATACCTCGGCACAATTCGCGACATTGTTCCTTCTCGTTCCAAATAGGAAAAGATCGGATCCTCACTCCGGCCCCTGTCGGCCCCGAAGGCCGTGGCACATAATTACCGCACTAGGCAATCTTTTTCTGGGGGTTAGCGCGAGGATAGTCCTGATTCAGACCATGGCTCTTGGTATTGTGTTCCGACGACAGGGACTGGGAGAAAGCGAAGTATCTCCCTCGTGTTGAAACTGTGCCCGGATGAAACACTACGTACGCTTGTGGCGCCTGGTAGTAAAGCCCAACGTTTATTCAGAACTTTCCTCCGATGAGTCCACATTTTTCAAGTTGTTGGTACAAACCAATATCAATAAACGCAAACATGATGTGAAAGGAATTCGCGGTCGGAAGCACTAAAAGTAGTGAAAGAGGACACAGATGGGCATGCCTGTACCCTGGGCTGGGTAGCGTGCAGCATGTATACTGAACCCGACTCAGTAGAAGAAGGCTTGAGTTGTGTGTTCCAAGAAGTGTTGAACGTTGCCACTCGTCAGTGACATACCGATTGATCTGGGGTATGGCGACTCCGATATTGGCAGGCGTGGGGTCTGTGAAGAAGTCAGCTTCTCTATCGGGCTTGAATGGCATTCAAACCACGCGGCTGCTTGCCTCCATGCGCTATGCCGTGCGTATGAAGATATGCGAAGTCTCTTGCAACCTGGAGGGAGCGTGGCTTGTACAGATTGTCAAGGCGCCTCCCGTCCGCACCAATGGTGACCAGAGTGATAACAACTTCGTCTTCCAGAGCTGAACAATGAAGAATTGGAGTGCGCGACAAGGGCTTCGGAGGTCTGCCGCAGATTGGGTCGATTCTACACGGGAACAAGATGTTATACATTAATAATGATGGCTTACAAAATACAAGTAGGAAACATTGGAAATCAACAACGGTTGGGAGTTTATTAAGTATGCATTGTAGCTAATCGCGCCTTCTCATGTTGTGGTGACCGAAGTTGCTATTTTGTGGCCCAGAGCGATATCTGAGGAAGGGAGAGCCAAGTCCTCACCTATCACATCGTTGTCGCTTCGCAGAGTCTGTTTTGTGCTCACTCTCCTCGTTCCCTCGCTTTCCGCAGAAGTTACGCTCACCGCTGATGCCATTATAAATGTTGAGCATGGCTTCCATCTGTTTTGTCGCTTCTGATTCAGGCAGCTCTAAAGTCACAAGCCACGGAAACTGCACTGGCAACTCATCGTCGCCACCCTTAATCGCTGCATTCACGAACAAAGTCTGCTTCTCGACCTCCAGAGGAAACTCGTCGTCATGGCAGTGACTCGTGTGGCAATGTCTTTGCTTGCCGTACCTCACGAGCTTCGCGTCCTTGAGCGCTATATTTTCGGGCGTGTCGTACTTTCCCGGTAGGATTGTGTTGAGTATTTCGAGAACTTCGGATTTGCCGTTGTTTATGTCGGTCAAATGTGAGGGCTGATGGCTCTGCGCTTCTCTCCATGTGATCATCTTAGCGCCCCAGCCTTCGTGAATGTGGCCAAAGCAGTGGATACGTGGTCTCGATGTAGCCACGGCAGCGAACAGCTCAGAGGAGCCTCCACGTTCGCGACCGTTGGTTCGATCCAGGACACCTCGCGGTGGTCCATGAGTAATGGCAATATCAGTGCCCTTCTCAATATTGTACACATGTCCCTGATCCGGCTTGTATTGGAAGCCCCAATCGCCCAATGACGGTGTATAGGGACTTGCATATACCGTCAATTCAGCACCATTTGACAGAACGAAGCGATGAGTGCCTTCTCGGAGAAGTCGAATTCCGTGTTCTTGTGCTTCTAAGAAGAGCCGTTCTGCTTCACCGTAATCACCGTACTCCTTTGTCACAAGCGCGGGCTCGAGAGGAGGCCGTGCTTGTTCGACCTTCTGTTTGAAGGACGGTATGTCTAAAGTGAAGTCGTGATTTCCGGCAATAACGAGTTTCAGAGGTGCATCGATTTCCTTCAGGAGCCCCAGAGTTGTTCGCATTTCAACCAATTTGGACTCTTCCGTCAAATCGCCGCAGTGGATAGCGACATCTGCGCGTGGGGAGGGTAGGTGCTCACCCAGAGCCATTCCGTGCGTATCAGATAAGATGAGGATAGTCGTCTTAATTGCACCTGTATTGGCAGCTGGTCTAGGTCCCGACTTATTCATGACTGCTGCTGTCATGTCGTTGTGTTGCGCTTGCTACTGTGGAAAACTTGTCTTTATGTAGTGGTGGAGTAGACGAATCTTGGACTGTGAAGTAAGAAGGATTTGCTCAATTGCCACTGCAAATCTGGCTGCCCGGAGGCTTTTATGCGTTGGTCAATTACGCTAGCATACCATAGTTTTGGATGACTCAAAGTGGACGCAAAGAAAGAACTGACTTATCATGAGGTTGCTGAGACTAGGCGTTGGCAAAGTGACCTAGCTACTCGTCTAGGTACCGGCCTAGGAGTTCGACGGTTGCAGTAAGATAGATTAGGGTTAGACCGCGTACCAGCTTACCTAGCTATCCTACTTGGGTACCCAGGTAGGCCAAAAGATGCTCTAGCAAGCACCGCAAAATGCTGGACCATCTCTACTCACAAGCGTTATGGTAATGTCACCACAAAGCACCTTCCTGTTCAAGTAAACATGGTGTAACAAGTGCAAGAGTAGACACTTGAAACTATTCAGATTTTATTGGTTTTGATGTCTAGGTCTAAGATTAGATAACCTTAGCTACCCTATTATCGTCTGCATGGTGCATGTCTGGACAGATCAAGGCAAGTGATGTTTCCCAGTCCGACAACCAACCATCCGATAAAAGAACCATGACAGTCAACGCGGGCCGGTTTCAAACAGTCGTCCCCCTCTCCCAGATGTATCCTGCAAATGATCCTACAGACCTCGAAGCTCGGCCGCTAACTCATCCTCGCTAGCCGAGCGCCACGCATCATTGATGAGTGTTGCCTTCCCGTCATAGATTGGAAGTCAGGCTTGATGTTGTCACTGTGTTTGATCCTCAGCTCTCGTAGTCTCAACAGACTTGCGTGGCACAGAAGCATCTCCTCAAGCATAGCATGACGGCTGTCAGCGATCCAGTCCATCGGGAATTTGATATCACTCTATTCGTAGGTCACGTGGCTTAGAAGAGCAGGGCTGAATCTCTTGCCCTCTACTTACCGGTATGCTGCCATCTCTGCTTTCAGCTGAGGTACCTTTAAGTTAACCCGCGTGACTTTCGTGATGATGGTAGAATTAAAGCCAGGTTAGGTAACTTAATAAACTCTAGAGTAAAGCTTTTGTTCCTAGCTAAACTTGAGGAGATCCACCTAATTAGAATCCTATCTCTTTGTGACTCCTAGAGGGAGCGTTGTGAGAAGGTAGAAAAATAGCGTCTCCAGTCTCGAGACTTTGAGATATGTAGCCTAGGTTGGGCGGAAGCCTAGTGCAGGCAGGGCTGAGGTACATACATATTATTAAATTTACATAATCAACGAATCTGTTGTTGACAAGCATGCGGAAATCACGCTTATTTGGTTTGTGTTTGCTGTTGTGGTAACTGCATTCAGCCCAACCCCTATTTCGGTCCACCTTTCTCACCAAAACACCTACTTTATTAAGCCTTGTTTCTCCACCACACTACTTATAAATTCCAGATGTCACCCGTCTTCAGGACAGCCCAAACAACACCGACCCAAAACCATCATCCGACCTTAGAGATATTGTAGGGAGCTCGAAGTTTTCTTCTGCATATGAGTCAAGGTCATTACCAACAATCATGTCGGACAATTGGTTTTCTTACAAGCTCGCGCCGGACGGTGATATCGAAGATGGATGCCACCCTGAGGAGGCACAGGCGATGAAAGACTACCTGCACCAAAGGACGACTGCAACCGAAGCTGCACGAGCCATCACCCACCCCATCGTGAACGCAAACAACCCCAGAGAGGACCTTGGCCGCTTCTGGTGTTTCTTGATGGATGCTCTCCTAGAACTACCAGCAGAGCACATAGGGTCATTATTAGAACTGCTCAAGCCATTGAGAACCTTCCGGAGCCCGATTTTACAGTAGTCGACAAGAGAAAACGGCCCTATGAGGAAGAAAAGCTCTGGAGAGGTCTCCAGGGATTCGGCCACCTGTGGTCTGATTCATATCAAGCTGGGAGCTGGAGAGAGACCGCCGCGGCGACTATTAGCCCAGAGCGTGACGCCCTACGAGACACACGTTAGGAAGGCAGAGGTTGAGGCGCATTTAGCCATGGCTGGAATCGGCCGTATTCCGATTGATTGGGGATATGATGTCGTTGCGGACGCTCTGGAGAGTAGTAATGCGCTACTTGATTTCGAGGTTCCAGCTGCGGCAAAGTGGCTCGTCATCTGCGGCCAGCTATTCCGACAGGGTGCAGAGAACAGCGAGAAGAGTTGGGCATTGGAGCCACATATTACAAATTCGTCCTTGGTCCCTTCGCGGAATCTCTGGAAAGCGTCTTCGGGCCAAATTGAAGTAATGAGTCTGGACCGGTGGTCGTGCTGGGAAGGGCGTTTGAGGGAGTTGCAGGAGGGGATGCAGGGAGTCGTTCAGGATACGGCAACAACGGCGCTTGATGCCATGCGCAAGGCAGTCCATGCGCCATCCTGAAGAGGGAGATGTATTACAGTAGAAATATGCAGAAATTCGCGGTTAGTGAGACGACCCTGTCGAACTTCTATGAGACAACATGCCACTGAAATTTTCTCGCGACTCTTAGCTCTGAAGTTGTGGGAGGTATGACGATGGCTATGGTCCTGCTTTCCCTTGCCTGCCATCGTCATACAGACGGCGGCGCGCTGACAAAAGTGGAACCTGCCAAGGCCAAGCAGCGCGGACTCAGCCCAGTGTACCTAGGTGGTGGCGACACAAGCACACAGACGGATAGTCGGAAGAAGCAGCGCTGGATGCCATGGCTGGCAAGGAGTGGGAAGTGTTGGCATTATGCGAGAAAAGTTGAGCCGTTCTCGATGTGCATACCTTTTAAATAGTGCGAGTAACCTGCGCCAGAAATAAGCTCGGGTTCTGGCATCATGACTGCGATTTTCAAACTCTCAACAACGTCTTGCCGCGAATTAATTGAGCATTTCAACCCGTCAGCAATAATTTTCAGCAGTATTTTCAAGTTACGTTCAGACTCGCTATGAGTAAGGTCAAGAAGTATCCATCGCCGGACACACCCCGAGTGCGTATAATCGTGCTGGAGACGGACGAGGCTCACCCCGACACCCACGAAGAAAAGGGCAGTTTCGGGGAGATTCTGCACAATCACTTCCAGCATGCAGGCGCTGAACACACGCCCGCACTAGCTGTGGACACGGACATCAAATTCGTGGTTGAAGACAAGGGAGGCACGGTTCCACAGTTCGAAGAGTTTGAGGATTACCAGGGGGTCTTGATCACGGGGAGCATGTACGATGCTCACGCCGATAACCCTTGGATCCTGAAGCTTGTTGCTGTGATGAAAGGTATGATGGCAGAGCTGAACCTCTGGGAGCACGGCAAAAGTTACAAGCTGATCTCAGAACATAGAACTATGGCAGCGTCGGCCAGATCTACACCTCAGTGGTGTCTGTTTCGGCCATCAGCTCCTGTGCCGAATGCTAGGTGCCGAGGTCGCCCCGGCCGCAACGCAGGACTGGGAGCTGGGCCACTCGAGAATCGACCTCTCGCCCGTGGGCCAGCAGCTGTTTCACACAGATGGCAGCAGCGTCTACCTGCATCAGATGCACCAGGACCAGGTGGTGGCGCCGCCCAGTCCCGAGCGGTCAAACGAACTGCTTAAGCCAGGTACGAGGGTGGACGTCTGGGGCCACAGCAGCCATACAAAAGTGCAGGGCGTCTACATCCAGGGGAGACTCTTTACGACGCAGGCACACCTGGCTTTTGACGAGGACATGGTCAAGAGGCAGATCCAGATGAGGATTGAGAGCGGGGGCATTGAGGATCTGGATCATGCAGACAGGGCTGCGGAGACGGCACATTGGCAGCATGATGGTGATGTGGTTGCTGCAGCCATCTTGAGATTCTTCCACGGTGATGACGATAGCATCGAGTAAATTAATGTTATACCTGAGCAACTACTCTTACAATCCAGTCTAAGTTGACTGTATTACAAGTTCAACTCGAGCAACATTCAGAATGAGTGCTGACTGGTGCTCACAAATGTGTCGAGTAGAAATTCAAACCTGGGGATATGCAGGGCCAGACACCTGGTTCTGAGAAACCAACATCCCCGCCTGGAGGAACAGATGTGCCACTCTGCTCTACTCATAGTAGTCACCGGAGAACAATGTAGTAATGATTCTGTTCTCGGCATCACAAGCCTTAAGGGGCCAAATGATTGTATGAAGCGAGAGGACTGAAGTCATGAGAAGTTTCGAAGTAGAATTGAAACGGATAATGCTAATGAACTTGAAATTTGGCAAATTTGAGCGCGATTGGAATTTAATGTGATGTTTGTGAGGCTGGCTTATCCATGGCTTCTCGCGTGCGGCCTCGGCATCATGCTATAATCGATCGCTGCATGAAAAAACAGACGAGAACACATAATTCAAATATCTATTACTTATTCCTGAGTCCCAGCTAGTACGATATAGGAAGATGGTGAAAAACGCAGGGCTGCTCCCAAAATGTCGACTCCCTTTGCTGCCTAATCTGATCAGGACAGCTAGGCGCCAATTTCATCAAGCCACCTGTTACTCTCCTACTTTTTCATTTTAGAGCCACTTCCACCCCGTGTTGAAACTGCGATTTTAATTCACGCTTGTATCACATTTTTACAACATGGCCATCGTCAACAACAAGACACTTATTCTACTTATGTTCATCGCGCTGCTGTTTCTGGCAAGACTCGTTACTGCCTTCCCGACCTGGACGATATCCGACAGTAGCACCATAGTCGACATGTACACGTACGCCCGAGACGCAAAGCACCACAATGAAAGCTTTGAAACTTTGGACGCCCTCTTCGCTTACGCCGATGCTCTCAAAATCTGGCGTTTCTCGCACAACTGCTCAACAGGTTGCTAAAGAGGCAGAGGCGGTCCCATCAATCTCAAGAAACACGTCCCCTGGATGAAAACCTCAACGCGTTTATTGAGGCTATAAAAGGTGAACACTCACTAAACAGAATTTGCTATTTGCTAGCCATTGTGGACTTGGCTGCTAATTCAGTGGTTTCAGTTACAAACCACCTACTCGGGAAGGTCATTGAAGCGAGGAGAAAGGGGAACACCATCAGAGATGTTGTCTCTACCAAATTAAACATGCGTGCCATGGAAATATGTATGAGCTATGTGGGAATATGAAGTTACACAAATAGAACAGACTGCCCCCACCTAAGGTATAGTTTTATATTCATCATAGATGAGTGGAACCTAAGTGTATGCAGTCAATTACATCTCTCAACATTACAATGGTCTTAAGTGATAAATAAAGTATTGTTTGAAAATGCTTTCAAATATAGGTGTACGTAAGGGTAGCCGGCATGATAATTGAGATAGGAAGTACTCGAGAAGCCTCGCCTTTGACCCGACCGCCTATGAGATCAACCTTCTGTAGGTCAACCTCTTTTAGAACAGCCTCCTATAGGACGACCTTTCATAAGACAACCTCCTATAAAAAAAGCCCCTTATAAAATAACCTCCCTTGGGAAAATAACCCATGGGATAGCTGGATAGAAACAAGAAGATAACCAAGCCACAGAGGCTCCACGACGATGTTGTCGCATTTCTTCAATGTGGCTGTGCTACTGTGATAATGTATGTGATTCCGTCGACCTAGGTACTCAATAAGGTGATCTCCATTCAAATCATGTCTTGAAGCTTTGAGTCATCATTCGCCAATGTTGCTGCTATAATCCTTTTCCTGTGCATCCTCTTGTGCTCGCAAAGTACTCGCCTGTCTCCTCGCCTCCGCTACTTTGATCGTGTTCAACCACTCCATCCTCAGTGTGAAAGGTAGTGCTGCACCAACGAATGCGGTGGCAAGTATCATAGTCCTTACAACGGCTGTGTTCCAAACGCCCCTCAATATTGTCAAATCCTCAACACTGAGATCCAAAGATGGGAGATCCGAGGCGCCCACGTCCTTCAATAGCTGCACGGACAATCCGGGCAGGCGTTGCGGAACCAAGTCGGCTAAAGTTGTAAGAGTGATTGTCTGGCCTATGGACACGGCCAGTGCACCACCCATTTGATTGAGAAATAGAGCGATGGCATTTCCAATTGGAATGTCATCGTCTGATAGGCTGCATGAGACAGCGGAGTAAGGCATCTGTGTTGCCATCCCCGAGCCCAGGCCAGTCACCACAAGCGCTGCAGCCCAATGCGCCGTGCTTGATGCGATGTTCAACTGCGTAAGCATAGCTAACCCACCAAGACAAATTAGTTCGCCTAGGATCAGGTAGGGCATATAGTGTCCGAATTTCTTCACGAGGACACCAGAGAGGATCAGAAATACAAACTGAGGGACAAGACGAGCAATGAAGTCTACCCCGGTCTCAACGGGAGTGACTCCTTTGACCGCTTGGAACCAAAATGAGAGGAAGAAGGGGACCTTTGCTTGGTCAGTCCGGTGTCCATGTACAAGATTTAGAGAAGACGGAATATGGTTGACCCACAGCGTATGCTTGAGCTCCTAGGAAGAAGAGCGACATGGACCCGGTCCATACTGAGCGTCTTTTGAAGACCCTCGGAATAATCAAGGCACGCTCTTGACGCTTCCACTGCCAACAAAGGAACAGTGTCCCAATACTGACCGCACCGACCAGGCATCCGATCACATCCGCAGAACTCCATAGTTTTGCGTCACCTCCCCATTGCAACGCCAGGAGTAGGCAGCACGCTGCGCCCATGATGAGCATGGATCCTAAAGGATCCATGTTGTCAAGCTTCGTCTTCAAGGGCAGTGTCCGGTATGTGCTTGAATTGGCGGGCACCCTCAGGAATATTGCGAGACCGGCCAGGACGACACCACCGATGGGAAGATTACTGAGTTGTAAATGTGAGTATCAGGTGGAAACGACAGGTGAAAACGGAACAACACAGTACAATGTCAAGTATCAAGATTCATGTCATGTGACTCACATCCAGAAGCACCACCTCCACGACACGTCTTGGGTGAACGCACCACCTAGGACAGGTCCAACTGTGATTGCAATCAAGAAGACACTTAACACAGTACTTATGTACATGGCACGCTGCTCTAAAGCCACCGTCTGGTTGATTATACTCAAAGCTCCTTGGAGAGCACCAGCAGCACCGAAGCCGGCGACCGCCCTCCCAAGTATAAACATATGGGAGTTTACGGCGGCGGCACAGAGCACTGAACCAACTGGAAAGAGACGCGAGAGGCATGTTCAGTACATTGGCGGCATATATATGAGACTTGACAGACGGGGAGCCACTCACTTTCGAATATAACGATCGTCGACCCATACACGACACCAGAATCCCATTGCTTGTAAATTGGCCCGTACAGAGGTTGAAAGACCGTGATTGTGAGTATATACGCTGTGCTGTACCATGCCACTGCCTCCAGGTCCTTGAATTCCGAGGATATTCGAGGCAATGGCACGGTGACAATATTGGCATCAAGGGCAATGAGAAATTGACTGAAGCACAGACATGCAATGATAGTATAGAGCTGCCATGAAGTGAGATATTCTGGCTGGCGCGCATCTACGGCTCCAGCCGTCGACATGGTGACAACGCCGGGGCAGTTCACAAAGACCTGTGTCAGATGCAGCGACTTAAGCGTGCGATCTGAAGCGGACCTCTGGCCAAGAGGATGAATGGTGACTGGAGGATAAATGAGAAAGCGGGAAGAGATGGCAAAAGACAGTCAACGTCTTGACCGAAGGGTGGTACAGGGGCGTGGGACCCCTGCACCAACAAACATTGAAGGAAGATTCCTTCGACCGGTTAATACATGAGCGTCATCTGAATTTGGTGTTGGTTCTAACAAGTTGCCTGCGAAGACATGGCCATGTGCATGGGTACCCTAGCTGTCAGCTCATATACACACCTCTCTAGGCACACACGCTGTTGTTCCTTTTGCACCGCCCGCCCAACCAACTGGCATCTTCGTCTGTCATCATGCCTCCTTTCTCTTGACACACACTTCGGTAAGACTTGTTCACGGCTGGCAGTACCAGAATACCTGGGTTCCTGAAGGCAGAATGGCTTCAGTCTTGACAATACTTCGATCCATTTCGTTGTGTACCTATGCAGACTGAAGCACGCGTAGCTGCTAGCCCTCGGTGGTCACGGTAAGCGTCCTACTTTAGACATTTTAAATTTTCGAAGCCGAAGAGTCTCGACTTCTGAAACAAAAGGATAATGTATCAACTGACAGACGTAGTAAGTCTTTGAACGAATATTTGTCTGATTGGTGTAAACCCTAAGTACCTTCGTTTGTCCGAGTTAAACTGAACCCACTACTTGCTTGCTTCTGAGATTAGTCCTCATTGCAGCAGTTTTGCAGGAGTCCGCCATATTTGTGTTGGCACTGAGCAGCTCGAAAATCGCGATCTTTGCCCCAAGCTCCTTCTCGAACCAATTACGTATTTCCATTCCAATCAGAGAATCAATGCCATAGGCGCTAATGGGTTTATCGACATCGATATCCTCAACAGCCAGACCCAGCACCTGTGACATCTTTGCTCTGAGCCACTCAGTCATGTGCGTGGCTACCTGCTCTGTCGTGTTTGTAGTGCGAATGACAGACGCAAAGTCAACATGGCCGTCAGACAAGGCCTTGCCATGGTCGCTTTGCACCTTTGTATCCATGTAGTGGAAGTGCCTGAACATGGTTTGCGTCAGATGGTGAGGGAGTCCTTTTCCAGCTGCCTTCATGGCGGCGGGCAATTGTATCCCGAAGATCGGCTGAGCGTCCCCGTCTTCACTACTGCTTAGTGATGTTTGTTGAGGTCGCAGATACTGTTCCAATAGGGCAAACATTTCCTCATGCTGGATCTCCATGAACATGCCCATGTTTCGCATTGTCGACAGCAATTTCTCGCTCTCGGACACGACACCTTCGGTTACCATCATTCCCAAGTTGGGGACACTGGTGCCTCGTTCGCCGATTGAATGTCGGTACCGACACAATGCATTCATGTATGAATTCCCTACGGCGTAGTTGGACTGACTAACGCCCCCAAGGATGCATGAGATAGAGGACAATAGGGTGAAAAAGTCTAGACCAGAGGGCATCACAAGGTGTAGATTCCATGAGCCGAGTACCTTGGGATTCACGCTTGTTGACCAATCATCCCAGGTCATGGTTTCGAAAATAGAATCCTGTCATTTATGAGCATCTGTGCACGGAAGCAAATAATTATCTGTGGAAAAGCGGGATTGGGACGTACTCGCAGCACCATCGCTCCTTGGATGCACCCTTTAATCGGAGGCATCTGCTTGCAGGCTTCTTCAACTACTGTCCTAAGTTGCTTCAAATCAGTGATATCACACTGCGGTGCAAGGGCCTGCACCTGCTGAGCAGTCAGCTCCTCTAGGAGTGCTCGTGCCTCTTGCCTGGTTGTCCCTGAGCGCGAAAGGAACAGCAAATGGCGAGCACCCCTCTCGGCCATCCAGCGAGCAATGCTACGGCCGATGCCACCTAGGCCGCCTGCGATGACATAGGTCTTTTGTGAATCAAAGAGGTAAAGAGGTTTGACGATCAAGTGTGCCTAAATCCTCTGTCAGATGAGTTTGTGGGGTGACTTGCATAACTAGCAGAAATAGAGAACATACCTTGACCAAATCATCGTCCCCCAACTCGACAATGCTGCCACCAGTTTCTTCACCGCTGGAGAAGAACTTCAGGGCATTTCCTACATCCTTTGCAGCGTGGATCTCTGAACCCGTCACAGGATAGATCGTGCCACCACGGAGCATTTCCGCAGCTCTGGCCCAAAGCATGGACACGCACGCCCGGGAATCCCTGAGAAACCTGGCAGTATTAATGCGAATGAATGCTGCATTGCCTGGAATAAAATTCCCAGACGCAGTCATTGTCTCATCATCGCAGACGTGCACAAACCTTCTGAAGGGTGCGACACAGTTCCAAAGACCTTCTGTCTCTTCCTGAGTCGGCGATATGGCGACGAGGACGCCCACTCCTTGACCTTGTGTTGTGTCCAAAATGCGGCGATCCCCCCTCGAGAAGATTTGACACGTGGGTATCTTGTAGACCCTTGCGAGCATCTCGCGCTGGCATTGTGTCTTCGCCACCACGATCACTGTTGCACTCATGCTCTGCGCAATCTGCACGACTACTTGGCCCATGGTGCTTGCAGCATTGTGCACCAGCACGAGCTCGCCCTCGTGGAGACCTCCGAAACCGATCAAGGCGTGAAGACCGATGATGGAAGCGACCGGCAATAAAGCGGCAGTTGTCTGCGGCACAGACGGAGGGATGAGCGCCACGGACGTGCTCCTGTAGCGCGCCAAAGTTTGCAACCCTTCGGGAGAGATGCCGCATACGCGGTCACCCGGTTGAAAGTGAGACGCAGGACCGCTCTCAACAACCGTACCAGACCACTGCATACCTAGTCCCTCATCATTGAGTCGGCCCGAAGCAATGAGAAAGTCCCTGCGGTCGAGACCGAGAGCCCGAACCCGGACCAGGACTTCGTCATCAGGCAGGGGTGCAGAAGCGATCCTTTGCTGAGATACCTCGCTGAAGCATACCGAGTCCAACGCGCCGGTCGAGTTGACACGCAGAGCCAGGGGTGGTGCGTCACTCAAACTACAATTCTCCACCACATGGCGTTCTTTGCTTCGTGTTGCGATCACGCTGTTCATGCCGGCCGAGTGGACGACCCTCGGAATCTCGAGCTGGCCATCGCGCTGGCGGTATTCGAGTTCGGTCTCTAAGTGGCTTGTTCTGAGCATTCGATGCCACACCTTTGATATCAATTCGGAGCAATCAGATGCCTCTGTTGGTGGCGCCAGTGCAAGCGTTGCGAACTTCAACAAGGGATATTCACCGCGTATGACCCGGGCAAATCCGTCAATCATGCTGAATTCCGGAGATGTAGGTGACGAGCCCCCCTGTGACACCCAGAGCATCTCACTTGAGGAGGCAACAATATGCTTGAGTGTTTCTAACTCGGGTTCCTGGAGATGGAACAGGAATGGTCGAGCCACGTCGAGGAGACAGATGCAACGCGCAAGGTCGATGTCTGTTGACGTAGCCAGCGACTGCACATCTACGCAGCTGCAGACTGACTTGTCGTAACGTCCATGACTGAGGTGTATTTGGAGAGTTTCGGCAAGACCTCGCTGCTCGGGGACCCGGTTGTCCACGAGAATCGTCGTCGTCGCTGTACATGCATCCACAGCATCGATGTGCTCAGCTGCCGGGGCTTTCGACGAGATCACGAGAGAATTCTCGAAGATTTCCGGGTTCATCGAGTCTTGTAAAACCAAGTCCAATCGCCCAAGACTCGAGGATTCAAGAGCATCGGTCCACGATTTCGTGCTGTGAAAAGGCGCATAATTCTCCTGGGCTCTGGTGTTGGTGCCGAGAGATTGTGTCAATGCCCCATACAGGCCAGCCCGAATCGCATCAGGATTTGTGGTCTCGAACAACATGATCCTCCCATAGCTTTTGGATTACACTGTTAGCTTACACGGGTAGACTGGCATGACAAACACGGAAGTGCTTACGGTTTCAGCAACTTGCTGGCAGTCTGGATGATTTTCTCCATGTCTTCGATCCTTTGGAGCACCTGTGTTCAATGCGTCAGTAAAACGTGACCGAAATTACCGAGCTAGAATAAAGACAGGGCACAGGAACCCCACTTACGCCGCAAGTGACGACAAGGTCATAAGAGGCCTCGTCGAAGCCCTGTCCTACAACGTCACTGTTTGTATTGAGGATACGATATTCCATCGAGTTCGAAATTCCCCTGAATCGCTTTTGAAGCTCCGGGAATGTGTCCGCGGAAGCATCAGTAAAATCATAGCTGGACCATCTTGGCCTCCCCTCATGAAGCAAGGCCGAAGTCACTACTTCAGTGAAAATCCCGGTACCACCGTGAAGCTCGAGGATTCGCATGGCAGGATTCTTGTGCCCTAGCAGCTCCAGAAATTCCTTCATAGGCGGAATGCAGGGACTTTCTGACAAAATTGACTTGTGGAACTCTTGGATCAGTGAGGCGTCGCTCAGAAGTTCCCGAGAATCAACTTTGCCGAGAATGATATCCGAGATGTTCTCCGCAAGTTTTATCAGGAATTCACCGTCTGCACCAAGAGTCGCCACTTGACGGAAAATTTTCTTCCTGAATGAGGGATCAATTCTCATACGCTCCATCTGAGCGTCTTCTATGAGGTGGGTGCGCGAAGTTTGATGTCGTGCCCATTGGATGATGCCCTGGCTATAACTGTCGGAACGATGCGAGGCCTCGCTTTCAAGACGGACGATGGCGTCCGAAAGACAGTATTGGAGCACCAAGTTCTGATCCATATAGGATTTGGTTTGAGCCCGGATACTTGCACTGTCACGCGATGAGGCAGCTGCAAGCACGCTGACCAGCTCGTTCCGCGACATCGCCTCGACATCCGGACGCCACTGCATGGTCGCACAGAGTTTTCTCGGCTCTGTGTCCTGAGCGTCTTTTGTTCCCACAATGGTGGACTCATAGTTCTCCAGGTCGAGCAAGGGCTCTTCTGTATCTGGCGACACTACTCGAGCGCGAACGGTAGTCCCGCGGGCGCCCTTGCGACTGCAGACAACTTGGGCATGGAGCCTGGATAAACCTCGATGGGAGAGACCGGTGAGGCCGTGTGCGTTGATCCACATCCGTCCGATGCGGGTGGGTAAGATTGTGTCACCCGTGCCCAGCAGGACGGGGAAGACCATCTGGAAGAGGCCATCGACGGTCGCTGGATGGATGATGTGAGGCGATACATGCTCATCCCCGTAGTGCTTTGCCCATTTTCGAGTATGGATATCGGCCATGACTCTCCCATCGGATGACACAGCAATATCATCGAGGGTTTGGAAGGCTGGGCCGTAGGCGGCATCGTTCTGTGCCGCCACGATGTCGTAGAATGTGTTGGTGTCGAAGGCCTCTTGACTCTTAGAAAAATTGCCCTCAAATGATTGCGTGCTCCAATTCTGGAGATGATGACTCCACCGCGTGTGTACTTTATCTCGATGTCCACCCTCCTCGTCTTCCTCGGTGTCGTGATGTACACGAATCTGGCCATGACAAACTTCAACCCAACTGTTGGACTCATATATGAAAAGGTGAAACTGAGACCATAATGGGTTCTCTATCGTTGGGACCAGTGTGAACCTGGTTTCGACTTGACTGTCCGATGATTTGATAGACTGGAAAGCGTTGAGGATTTGCAAGTCTCTAAGCTCGAAGCTGGACGGACCTTTGGGATGTTTCTCTGCATCGACCAGCTGCCTGGCTGCTTCGACGGCCATGACTACCATCCCGCCGCCAGGGTAGAGGTACTGTCCCGCAAGTCGATGATCACGCAGCCACGGCAGTCGTGTTTCACTGACAATGTTTCGCCAATGTGCCTGCTTCTCATTCCAGTCATCGCTTCTCACACCAAGGAAATCATGGTGTGGCGTGTCTCGCATGCGGTAGTTTCTTGCTACTCGAGACTCTCTCCAATGCACTTGAGAATGGTTGAATGGATATTCAGGAAGGTCCACTCTCAGGGCCCTTTGAATATTGCGTGAGAGGTCGTTGATTGCGAGAAGATCAATGGGATGACCCAGCTCCCAGAGGTTGCCCGCCAAAGTCAAAATGTCGCCTGTTGCTGACGCCGGCGGTTTCGACGTTGAGGATGTAGGACGACGTACCAGCATGGGGTAGTATTTGATTATTTCTGCCTTATTCATGGCTTCGAGACACTCTCGAATAGGCCCTCGCAGTGCATGATGCGGACCAACTTCGACCAGCTCTGATATCTTGAAGTCGTTGTCTCTGCCGGCTTTACGGCCCAACACCTTGCGCTGCCTCCTAGATTGCGCACTCAGTGTTGAAATGGCATCCGAAAACCTTACAGTGCTGGTCAGGTTCTTAACCCAGTACTCTGGGGAGGTCAGATCAGATGCCTGATGAATAGCAGCGCCGGTGACGGAAGATATCATTATAGTGGAGCTTTTTCGATCTCCGTCGGGTTGAAGATCCTGTAGGCAACTTCGGTACTCGTCAGATATTGGTTTCATGTGGTGTGAGTGGTAAGCCATGTCGATGTTGAGTCTGCGCGCAAACACGCCCTGCTCTTGGAGGAGATCCCCCAGGAATTGGATTTGCTTGGCGTCACCCGCCATGGTGATGTTGCTGGGACTGTTGATGCAAGCGATGTCGACATCTCGGCCCCCGTTCTCAGCGAATTCCTCTTCGAGCTTGGAAAGATACCTGTCTGCTGCACTGGCGCTCAGTCCAACAGCCATCATAGAGAGCGCGCGGTCTGTCCTCGTGCGCAGTTCGGAAGCGAGGCGACCTCGATGAAAGGCAACCCGCAGGGCACTCTCGCGACACAAAGCCCCAGTAGCATATCTGAGAACCGTGTCAGTTGGCCCTGGAAACCAGCGATATAAATTTGGGCCACAGAGAGGTACTTACGCCGCCGCAATCTCGCCTGAGGAGTGGCCGACTACCGCTGATGGTTCGATGCCAAACGACCACAGCAAATCCACTAGTGCAATCTGCAACGCTGTAGACGAAGGCTGGCTATACTGAGGCTCGTTGATGCGCTGTGATTCTGGGCTGCCGAGCGCGGATATCAAGTTATCAAGCCGCCACTCACACCCCATGCCGTCCAGGAGCTCCTGGTTGCGCTTCATGCTTTCTCTGAAAACACCATACGAAGACATGAGACCAAGACCCATGCCAGCATATTGAGCTCCCTGCCCGGTAAAGACGAGTCCACATTTATGATCTCGTGTGCTCTTTTCCTTGGGGAGAGCAGAGGGAGATCCACCAGGTGAATTCAGCTTCTCGTGAAGTTCGGATAAGCTGGAATATGTGACGAACCGTCTCCATGTGAGTTGTGTTCGTTTTGCGAGAGTGTAAGCCGCATCCTTGAGATCTTCGACGGATAGGCTTCCTTGGGGTTGGTGGGAAAGGAATGCTGACAAGTCGTCTTGAATACGCCTGAGTCCATCCTCGTCGTTGCTGGACCATACTAGGATCCCGTGGGGGTGGTCTTGGAGGTCTTGCTTCCTTTGCATAGCTGGTTTATCAAGCTCCGGTGACCGCATAGCCTGAATCGCACACAGAGTTGGCGGATCAGGCTTGGTTCGATTAGGCACAGTGAGTCCTCTTGATCGAGGGTAATGATATGCATCGTCGAGAATCACGACTCCATTTGAGCCTCCAAACCCAAACGAATTGACCTGCAAAGAATGAGCAAGATCCTAATGACTAGGAGCTATTTACATAGTACTCACGCAAATTCTTCGGAGCCCACGTACAGGCCAAGGACGAGCCTCGGTTGGTATCTAGCAAAATCGAATGTCAAAGTGAGTTAGTTGAAAGGTGATGAGAATAGGATACTAACCCTGAGGTGGAATCGCTCGGCTTCAATGCGCGGATTCAGCTTCTCGAAGCAGGCATTTGGGGGTATGACGCCGTTTTCAAGCACAAGTATGGCCTTGAACAAGCTGGCCATGCCGCTTCCAGCCTCGAGATGCCCTACGTTGGGCTTGACAGCACCAAGCCATAAAGGATCATCGTCAGACCGGACTGTGGAGAAGACCTCCCCAACTGCATTGGCTTCCGTGGGGTCACCCGCCTGGGTTCCTGTGAAACCAAGGTAAGCGTGGGCTACCATCGAGAGCATGAAGGCGATGGAACTTGCCAGTGGAATGAGCCTCAAAGAACCTGGTTGGCTCCATGTCAATCCTGTTCTCTCGATATGCCTCCCGAATCAGGGCCTTGTGGGCATCCCCACTCGGGTTCGTGAGGCCCGGAGTCCTTCCATCTTGATTCAGCCGGGTCGCGCGAATCACGGCCCGAACCGTGTCCCCGTCCTGAACCGCGTCGCAGAGCCGCTTGACGACGGCGACTCCAAAGCCCTCGCCTCGTGCATAGCCATTCGCCCTTTCGTCAAGACTCCAACTGCGAGAGTCGGGCGAGAGGAAACTCATGTTGCTCATCATCACCATGTAGTCCGGATGGTATATGAGGTTGCAGCCACCAACGAGACCCTGGGGCAGACGATTTGCGCTGTCAGCATGCGCTGTATACCGTATACGGTCGTCGCCATTCATGACTCCTCGCCCAAGGAATATATCACTTACCATGTCTGTGACCCCATTGCGCAGGTCTTGGCAAGCCAGGTGCAAAGCCGTTATACTCGACGAACACGCGGTGTCAAGGTTGAGGCTGGGCCCCGTCAAGTTGAAGAACCAACTGACCCTGTTCGCCAGGATTGAATTTGCTATACCCGTTGCAGCATACATATGGCCCTCGAGCCTGTCATGAAACAGGACGCTCCTGTAGTCGTCGGTGAAGCTGCCTGTGTGAACCGAAGTTCGGGTCCCGGAGCACTGCGATACAGTGATTCCAGCTAAAACGGGCTGTCAGTTTCTGGACCTGGCCAAGGAGCAGAGGAATATCTGTGTGGAAACTAGAGAAGGCTGTGCCCGCGAGAAAGAAACATGCCATTTTCAAGAGCTCGATAGCATGTCTCGAGCATGTGCCGCTGCTGGGGCTCCATGCAAGCAGCCTCAGCGGGACTGATAGAAAAGAAGGGCGCATCAAAACGATCGACATCTCCGCTCAGGAAATACCCGCCACGGAGTGGCATTTGGTCAAGACGTGATTTGTCTGGGTGGTAGTGACCCTTCAGGTTGAGGCGGTTGGCTGGAAATTCACTGGCGGCTGACCGGCCAGCGAGTAGCATATCCCAGAAATTGTCTGCTGAAGTTGCTTCCCCGGGAAGTTTCAAGGAGAAACCGATGATAGCGATATCATCATCTGAAGCTGGTACAGCACCAGCCTGGTACGGAATCGAGCCCATGATGAAGATTTAAGAGATCTCAACACCTCAACCTGCCGGGAGAGATAAGCTCGACAATGAGATATTATGCAATGTACTTGGCCAAAGGATCCGGCGCTTCAGTCAAGACAATGGTGTTGAGAGACAAGAGAAATAATCCAAAGTAAAAAGGGTAGAGATGCTAAAAAACCCGGAGACACTCTGTATAGACCGATCACGACGTAAGTCTTCGATCTTTGCAGATTAAATGCACCCAGAACCGTCCGTTTATCTTATATAACAATGAATGATTTGAGCATCTTGAAGACGCGTACTGGAGCTGTGAGTGCCTCTTCAGAACAGTCGTTGGTAGCCATTTTGGGACGGCCTGGAGCGCTGCCGACAGCCTGAATCCGGATTCCGTGTCACCATGGACGCCAATCTCATAATTTTCGGACGAAAATGTAGGGGCCACAATTGGGGCAAAGACGAGCGCCCAAGACAGATTGACCCGCTTAGTGTCAGCAATGGGTTGCAATGCCAACGGGCTCAATCACAGTGCATGGGTGGGTCATGTACATTTGTACATAGTACATCTGAGTTACTCATGGCACCGAGTGACTCTACCAGGAACAAAGTATTCTTTCGATGGAGTTTGTTTATCTTCAAGGGGCCATCCTATATTTGAATTTCTAAGCAGACTACTAAGTAAATTCTTTGTCTTTTTCTTTCAAATCAAAAAATACTCTACCTGTTTTTTTTCTTGTTTTTTTCTTCTTTCTTACCCTTTAACTTATATCGCTATAGCATTATTTGAAAGAGATAACTGAAATAGACTATAAACTATTGAAATCCATAGAATTTAATTTAATGGGGTATAAAGACTATAACTTTATCTCAGTGTATTAAAAGTTCATAATGAAAGGGAATGTTAAACTGAAGTAGGTCAACTCTGTAGCTAGATGGGCTGACTTAGGCTGCACCAACACCCATTTAGTTAGGGCTGGCCTGGACGGGAAATTTAGCCGTATACACAGTAAGCTGCTCCAGCGAGGGGTCCCTGTCGCTGCCAGCGGGTGGGGGCCAAATAACTGACAAGTCAATACGTAACGAATCAATCACCCCACGAGTACAGTAAGATGTACGGTGAGGGACGCCCCCCTTTTTGCGTATTGTGGATCAGACACTGCCCGAAAAACTGTATCCGTATGTACGCCTTCGCCGGGATCCAAACGTTAATTGTGACTTCTTCCCCAAAGTCGCTTAAGTCGCTTTCCTAAGCACAATGGGCAAGGTGTGACCTGGTGGGTCGAGAATCGCGAATCCGTAGGTAGCAAAAGGTACATACGAGCTAACATTTGCGATCCCGGTGGAGTTGTAGTAGGCTATTCACCGTGTTTGAGCGCTTGTGAAATTAAATGCCGGATTGCAGCCCTGTGAGGACTTCTGAGAATTCTTACAAGAATGACTGAAGTCACGCTTCTTTTTATTGCTTGACGATTTGAGAATGAGGGTTGAAGCACATTTTAACGAACTTACCACACACGACACACTTTTTTAATCAAGATGCGCTTCCTGTGTTTGCACGGAATTGGCACAAGCAGTGAGGTTCGTCTTGATGAGACTGGGGCACCTATCCGAATCAGCCGCAGACTTCGGGATTTCTGGCACTGGCATGAGATGCTGATCGGAATCTTGTAAACAGATCCTCGAGGCACAACTCTGTCCGTTCAACCATTGACATTGTCCCGCTCCACACAATACCTGCCGTACTGTTGCTGGAATTTTTGCTCCAGGCTCTGACCGCATGGCACCCACAGCTTCTATCCGCTTTCATCTTGACAACAACCACGAGTTTGAATTTGTGGAAGGCCAATTCGTCTGGCCCCCGGCTCGCGGCATCGAAGAAGCTTTTGGCAAACAAGAAGCCTGCTACTCATACTTCGATTGCACACTGCAAAGTATTCATCAGGCGGTGCTTGATCTGGCTGAGTATCTGGACTCAGAAGGCCCATTTGATGGTATCATTGGATTCTCCCAGGGGGGCGCTCTAGCAGCGACTTTACTTGCCGCGGAGTTCCGGGGCCTTCTACCAGCCTCCAAAACGTCAGGAAGTGGTTCCAGGCTGAAGTGTGCAATCTTTTTGTCTTGTGGCCAGCCATGGGATTTCGTTGCTCTCGAGTCCGGGGAGGACCGCCGCTTGAGCGCTGAAACGGACGGCGTTTGCATCCGGATTCCCACAGCTCATTTCTGGGGCAGCAACGACACCGAGGGGTTCATTGGGAATCACGATGTGGTTCCAATATGCGAGGAGAAGAATAGAGCCGTGTTTGTACACATGAGCGGCCACGGTATCCCGACGGCTTCTCGGCCATCCGATTTGATGGGCTTGGTCAAGGGTCTTGAGAGAACGATCCAGAGGGTTTTGCTGGAGAAGAACTGGTGATACCGGGTATACACAAATACAAATAGAATCCCCAGCCATGCAAACTAGTCTATGGTTGGCCCACTCAAACAATTGCTCACGTGGTGTGCTCCGACCGAGCGCTGGCTTTCAAGCGAGCTTTTTGACAACTGCCAGTGCCCAGCGCCTGTACTTACATGCATTTTTCCACGGCTCATTCCGGCTCGATGAACTTTGCTGGAGAAGACCAGACACTGTCAGGTGCGGAAGTTGAACTTTCAGGTCATCAGCTGATGACATCGTCCAGCCAGACACCCGAGATTGTTTCCATTCTTCTCTTCCGACTTCAATTCAATCTACTCTCCGGTCTGTTGCTTGCAACAGATAGCAGAGTTGCATTCAGTCCACTGTATTTCCTTCGTTGCCACACACTGCCTGGGACCTCGCCGGCAGATCCATCCGCTGTGCGACCGTCGCAGCATCCGGGGGCAGAAAGAATCGTCGAGGCGCATGTGACTTGCATGAAATTGATATCGGAATATTCACAGTACAGGAGCTGAATATGCACAGCCGGCAGGTCTGACGAATCGTTGCAAGAATTTTCAACAAGGCCTTCGGGGACCTGCCAGAATAGACATCACGGTGGCAGCTGGGTGGGCCGTGTCAGGGCCGGGTATCCAATCCTTCAAAGCCGGCGGAACATTGGAAATCGACCTGTAGATTTCTGCGGGTCTTTCCAGGTGGAGCCTATGGGAAGGGGTGCGCCATCGTGACGTTTACGTTCCTATGTTGCACTCGGGATGTTTGAAAAATGCAACCCCCCTGTTGTAATTAACATAGTAATAAAAAAAACCCTTGTTGGTTACCTGGTATCTTCACTGGTATCCTAGGCTGAACTGAACTGAAAAGAGAAGAGAGCACAGAATCGCGAGAATCCGGCTGATCCGGGGTCATTAGTTGATAATTTGAAGCTTTTTCTCAAATCTCAGTGCCTTCCAAGGATCATTCCAGCACCGCTCTCGACGGAGCCTGCGCTGGGAAAGCTCAGGACTCGCGCCGTTTGGGGGCCATACGTATCGTGCCGTCGAGCTGCCCTACAGGTCCTTGGCACTCAGCGCTCCAAGCAGCCGAGTGCGACATCTCGTGCAAATCATCACCTGGCGGGTTCCAGTCGGGAGGTTACCCCCGCTCATGGACGCACCTAGAATACTCTTGGCTGCAAAGCGAACCCGCTCGCTGCGCTGAATTAAGCGCTAGCAAGGCCAGTCTGACCGACAAGTTCGATAGATCATTCTTACAGGGAATTCGTTCAAACCTCGGTTAAAGATCCCGAGGTCGCCGCCATGTCAGAATTCGCACCGTTGCACGGTGTATTTCGCTTCCGGAGAACAAGGTTGCATACCTACCCGAATGTGCCCTCATCCTCTTGCCTCACACACTAACAACATTGCTCGAGTGCAACGCAGGAATGCTTGCCCCTTGTTCTAGACATTGACCGGTCGTCTGATTTTGAGGGTGGTATTATTCTCATCACCTTGCTAGACAACCCCTGGTCGTCAGATTTTGAAAATGACATTCTTAACACTATCCCGCAGCTTTTCCACGCCTGTCTTCCTTTCACATTAGCACATTCTCGCCCTTGGACCAATTTCTTGTCCCTCTGAACATCCGCCCCACACTGGAGACTCCATGCTTTAACAATCACTGAGCACTGGCACACGAGATGACTGTCCATGGCGTTGCCTCGAGTGCGGTCGGTGTGATAATTGCAACCACGATTTTGGTGGTTGCCGCCAGCATTGCCATCGTGCTGCGGTTTCTTGCTCGGAGACGTAGCGCAGGCACTGGCATCGATGATTGGGCGGCTCTTTCGGCCTACTTCTTTTTGCTCGCGGTCAGCGTGTGCCACTATCTCATTGTCAGCCCTTATGGGTCCGCCGGGCACCCTCAGTCGGATTTGAATACGCAGCAGCTCAAACAATATCTCATCATACTCTACGCCGACAACATCTGCTACACTTGTTGTACTATCACCGTCAAGCTCTCTATCATCCTCCTTCTAAGACGTATCTTTACGCCGCGTCTCTTCCAAATCATCGCCTACATCTTAACCGGAATCTTCGTGGTGTGGTGGATCACAGTACTTTTCTTTCAGATCTTTTCATGTTCGCCTGTGCACAGCTTCTGGGATTTTGAACTCCAGCAGTCCTGCATTGACACTACAAAGTTCTACAATGGCGTTGCTATCTCCAACATTCTCATGGACTTCATTCTCTTGACTCTGCCATTACCAATGATATGGAAGCTGCAAATGACGCTGAGGAAGAAGTTGCAAGTCTCGTTCATATTCATACTGGGTGGTTTCACGCTTATCTGCAGTATCCTGCGGACCATGTCCCTTCGGGCCTTGGATGTCAACAATCAGACTGGTACGTTTACTTGCTACTGTCCACTATTTCCACCACCGTGGACATATGCTTACTCCTCGCCTTGCAGAGACTATTGTACCCGTTGGTATCTGGACAATCATCGAATGTGGCATTGGAGTGATATGTTCATGTTTACCGCCAACTGCGAAGCTGTTCCGAGCGCTCTCCGAAAAGATGCGCTCAACAGTGCGATCGCAGAAACAAAACGACGACATCAACCTCTTGGACGTTGGTGCGGGCGGCACACCGCGGCATGGTTTGCCATCTGATCGCCCTTATTCTGTGATAAAATGAGGAGACTTGATTTGGAAAGGCGTGGCGAACAAAGTATTTCCGGTGGGAGGGGTTGGACTAGTTTACATAGTCAGCTTCAAGGTTCCGCAGTCTGTTCTGTTTAATTTTTACGATAAAGTTTCTGGTTGCCTAGGTACTTAGACGAAAGTCGATCCGTGTTGACACAAGGCATGGTGGAGCGCGGTGTGATGGTGCCCGGCGTTACAAAAGCTTACTGTCAGCGCAGAGTTGACAGATTTTTAATAGACTTACAAGCTGTTTTATAATTTATGCTGGTGAGAAAGCCAAAAAGAAGCTTAAATAGATGTATGATTCGTCGGGGATGGACAAAGGGGGTACAAGTACATGTGAGCTGTGTTGTGTTTCAAGTAGCAGGTGGCAGATGGAAAGCCATTCTTATTTTGTCGTTAATTTTGTGTCTGGACTTGAGGCTCACTATGCCCAAATTACTTGACTTGGAGATACGAGAGAACCAACCAAGGGCATTATGGGAGACGTGATGTGGACGATATCAGAGACCTGGCACTTGCTGATCTCCGAACCATAAGATGCTTACAAGCTAGGAGGTATCTCTGTCACTGAGCTACACTCCTTGAATGCGCACGAGTTTCTTCCAGCTCCTCCCAAGCCTAAGGAAGCAAATTCCTTTAAGAACATTCTTCAGGCATTCCTAGGTGCAGCAACCCAACACCAGAGAAAAGCCTGTTATAGAAGCTGCTGTGTCGAAGCCTATGGGGGTAGTCAGATCAAAGTCATAATTCAATAAATCTAGATCTAGAAACTGCAGATCGTAGTCTGGATTCCATTAGCTATCCCTACCTATCCTGTCTCACAAGACTTTCGCCCGACCACGACCACCCGATCAAAAACATACATGGCACCAGCGAGGGATTCCTGGATACTTCCTTCACTGAGGCGCCTGAAAAGATCGGCTTTCTCATCATTTGCGGCTCGCAGTTGCTTTTCAATCATCTCGTACAGGGGCATATTACACCAATGCATCGCCATCAGAGTGTGCTGGCTGCCCGTCTTCCAGTCCGCCACAACGTCTTCAAGCCCTTCTTCCTCAAAGTCTCTAGGAAGATTTTTCACCCAAGGTGCCATGAGCTTTGGTGCTATGAGCGTTGTCTGGTGCCAGAGCTCTGACAGATTCTTGGTGGGAAGTGAGGGATTGGCGGCCTGGACTCGATGAGAAAGTTGGTCTGTCTCGCACCATTGAATGTATCCATTGGGCTCTAGTGTCAAATTAGATTCCATCCTCTCGTACCATTCTCAGTGGAAACGGAGTCTTCTCACTCAGCAATTTAATAAGCTTCCGCAGCAATGGCTTGGGGCTATCCTGGATGACGAGCCCGAAGAGGCGCAAATTCACGACGTCGAAACGCCCAAGAAGATCAACGGGAACGTCTGTTGTAGCATCCCACTGTCTCACTGCGCAGTTTGGTGGGAGCCATTCCGGTCGCCCAGCTTGGCGAATGTCGATGTCCAAGCCAATGTATTGCGTTGTTGGATCAAGCGTCGCGTGTAGGTCTCGAAGCCAGACTCTAAGCACTCAGGACAATAAGCACCAGGATGAGACTCCACTAATTGCATAAAACATCAGGCGTGAGAGGTTGACCAACCCGGTTCCAGTGCCAATGTCGATGACAGATAAATTGGGGGTATTTTGGATCGGGATGGTGGGATGAAGGTTGTAGCCGAAGATGTCCCGATAGAGGTAATGTTGAAGATTGAGTCTGCCATGGGCGATTAGATCCATAAAGACTTAGGTCGGAATGGACTTATAGCCTACCTGTTGATATCGACGAAGTCCCTCGAGGGGAAATACTCGTCGATAGTCTTTTCTTCTGCCATCGTGAGAGAGCGACTGATCGGGGCCTTCTCAACTCACTGCTTAGTGACAATATTGTTTTTCTTAGATATGAAGGCAGCGAAGAAATACTTAGGGCGGAAAATGCAAGACTTTTAATGATAAGATCAGTAATAAAGAGGTAACTTACAGCTTGACCCAGGTTAATGGCTTTATTGTGTTTATGATTAAGACTTTGTTTTCTTTCTCAAAAGAAATGTTTTGTTGTTTAAAAGTGTTAAAAAAGCAGGTGATCAGGATCAGTGACATATGAGAATCAGCCCGCCACGTTACATTTAGGTCCTGGTGCCCACAGGCGGAAGCCCGGAAGCCGAATCCTGCTAGCAGTCTAGCAGTCATGGAACCACTCTAGGTACCAATGGACTCCGCATCTGATCAAGGCAGAGATAATCCTGGGGACCTCAAATGGTGGAAACCGTGCGATATTCGTGTGACAGTTCTGTGCCCTCCCAGAGAAGTCGTTCACTGGCCAATCCTACAGTTATGCATCACGTAGAAGTACCAATGTATTCCCGTGATACATAGGTATTTCGTGTCTGCAGGTATTTCTCTTGGGAAGGTCCTTGTGCAAAAGAACCCAGCTGAATGCAGCTCCCCTGTTGTAAATCACATTGTGGGTCGTGGGGGTTACACAGTATAAGTGAGCTGTCATGTCGCCGCTAGGCCCCTTCCAGAAGAACAGAGGCCGGATCCTCGGATGGCGAAGGATTCGAGGTTACAATGCAGACGTAGATGTTGTCCAGACCCACAGGGTCGTCGACCCTTTGTTTCAGTTGCAATATTTCTCACCCGCTCGGCACGATTTCAGTGTCACCTGGCCCCATTGGGTCTGAAATATGGTGATGTGCTTTAATCTTGGATGGGCCCCTCTACATCATGAGGTACTCTTTAGACCCACTTACTTAAGTTAGGCAGTTTTTATATAACCCTAACCTAGTCTTATTAAACAGGATGAGGGTTAATATTTACTTGTTACTGAATTAACTTAATATATATATTAAATTTTTTTACTTTCTTATAATATACCACTTACTTATTTTCAGTTTTCCATAAGTGTTTCTATAAGAAACAATACTAACTACAATTTGTGACTACATAACTAATCTAAAACCCTGGCTGTGAGCTAGTTCTAAGGTGTGTGCCGGGATCTTGTCCACAGCCCGCCTGCAGGCCGGGTGGACTCACCGGTTCTGAATTCTGACAAGTGCATTTTACGCAATGAAATGTCACACTGCTGGGGGCCAAACTGCGATGGTGATACAGCCCGGGCATGGACAACTTACCGAGGTCCTTGCTGCGGCGCGGAGTGGCGCGCGCAGTCACCCAGTTCGCCCAACTGTCTCGCGACCGCCATCGAAGCAATCTGTTGGATGTCTTGGCATCATGACGCACACCACATGCTATCAGTCTCTTGAAATTCCGCTCTTACACAATAAAAGGCAGCAGATTCTGCCAAAGAATCTCCAGGCTGTTTATACCAGACCAGACTCTTCACTCCCATCTTCTTCACACCCAACCAAGCATTGCATACCCGGTAAACATGTCTTCCTCAAAGCCCGTTATTGTGCTAGTCCCTGGGGCTTGGACTCCCCCAACAGCATACCACAAACTTACCGACATTTTGAAAAGCCCCCCTTACAATTACACTGTTCACTCTCCTTCCTTGGCTTCCAACAACGGCGCCGTGACACCTAACACGTTTGAAGCTGACGTTGAGGTCGTTCGCTCTGCCTTGGAGCCACTCGTGACAGCCGGACGCGAAGTGGTGCTCGTCATGCACTCGTACGGTGGTGTAGTTGGCTCCAGCGCTTCCAAAGACCTCACAAAGAAGGATCGTCAGGCTGTGGGGCTTCCTGGCGGGATCTCTCACCTTTTTTACATCAGTGCCTACCTCCTTGCAAAGGATCAAAGCGCTTGGGACGTCCTGGTGGAGGCGGGAGGCGATACTCCTGAGCGCCGTACGCTGGTCGAATTCAAGGACGATGGGACCTGGCTTCCAACGGACGCCATTTCCGGCCTGTACCACGATCTAGATCCAGAGGACCAAAAGGAGCAAGTTGCCGGTATACGGCCGCATTTCTTCACGGCACTGATGGGCAAGGCGACGCATGAGCCGTGGAAGGATGTCCCGAGCACGTACATCTACTCGGCGGAGGACGTATGGGTGCCTCCGTCATTCCAGGTTCGTAGTTCTCTAGACCAAATCCATGCATGTCGTCATTCTGATTCAAATTGTAGGACATATGTTTGAACAACGCAAAAAAGGCGGGCAAGCACGTTGATGTTCATAAGTTTCCGTGTGCCCACGCGGCCTACGTCAACCATCGCAAGGAGGTCGCCGAGTTGATACATCGAGCGGCTGTTCCAACATCGGCTGAGTGAGATTGAAGGATGCACATTCCTTGATTCAACATGTCCAACGCGATAACAATTGCGCATAAATCTATTACCTAACTACTTAGTGCCAAAGTGTTATACTTCAGTATCCATTGAGAACCTCGGGACACCATTCACAACCCACTTGCGAGTCCGTAGAGACGATTTGGGCCACGAGACATTCAAATATTTAAATAGAACCCTGCAGAAGGTCATCTTCGAGCAAATAGGAAAGACTAAGTAGGCTGGGGTGTGTTGCGAGCTAAATATGGTTTTTATTGTATTATACGAATGCGCATGGCCGCGTCCGGATCTTGAATGCATCGTGAACAGTCACCTGCCCATCTATACTTACGACTACCATGGGCCCGCCTGAACATAGTCCAATCCGTCGCACTGATCCCGGCAGTCCAAAAATTGGTGCGCGCCATCTCCTTCGCGCCAGTGATGATGAGAATGGCGGGGACGTTATGGGCGGCAGCAAGAGCGCGTAGGAGATCATTGGCCGTGATCCACTCGAAGACCACGGCCACCTCGAAGGAGTGGCTAAGATCATTCACTCCACTTTGATTCCTGGGCCAAATCTGGATGCCCTGAACAGGAGAGCCATCCAGTTCGTCACGGCGTCCATGGATGTGCTCGCTTCCAATATTGGGGGAAAGGGATATGCCACGATAAGTATGTGCCAGTGGACCAGCCATCAAGTCATGATGGCTGCAAGTGAAGGCTTCTATAGACCCCAGAACCCCTTCCGGAACGATTCTGATGCTAGGCCTTCCTGTAAGAAACATTCCGGCTGCTCCATCCCCACTGTGAATTTATGCTGATTACTTTATACGGGGGATTTGAAGCAGGGATTCTCCCGCTCATCACTGGCCCCCTGCCGTCTATCACGGCGAGGCATTATGTCAGAGCTCGCGAGACCCTACTCAAGGCATACGTGACATACTGAGAGAAAAAAGGCTACGAAGACCCACAAGCGTCTGCTTTCGTCCGCGATCGCGCTACCCAGTAACTCCTTGCTGGCAACTTTCTGGTTGATATATCACATCATTTCCGATCCAGCCTCTGGGGCAACATGGTCGATTCCGATTGTGGAGAAGACTAACCCAGCTACCTCAACCCACCAGCCGGACCACGATGTGGAAATTGAGGTTAGACTGCGGGAGGATCATACAGGCGGGTGGGAGGTCAAACTGTCCGAGTCGGACGTGCCCATGGAAGTTTCAGCGGGTGATATGGCTACCGTTGACCTAGGGGCGTAAAAGCGAGTCAAACATAACAGGCATCGTTCGTTTGTATCGCCGTTTCGAACTCGAAAGGCACGATGAAAGCTCCCATCCTCTTAACATGATCCCAGATGAGACCAATACCCGTCAAATCCCCATTGAAACTGTGTCTTTCATATGCCAACTTTACCCCTCACATTCTGAGGAAACCACCACTGCAGCCGGGGAGGGATGTGTCTCAAAGCTGTGGGAAATGTGGACTCTCGACGGTCACCGGAAGACAAATCCGCTATCAGAGTTCTCCTATTTCAAGTTCCCTTCGCAAATTTGCCTTGTTCCAATCGCTTTTTGGACTCTGTCATCATACCGTATTTTGTCAGACTGGTGGCCAGAAGACCGGTGGTTCTCGACGGAGGTGTCTCAAGCGCTTGGGACAACAACATATTGAATGCGGTAGAATTATCTGTAATGGCAAGATAGTGTTTGCGAGCCGAAAGGAGGAAATAATTCATTCTTGAGCCCGTCTTCGCGCAAGCAGAATACTTACTGTCTTCGCTCTCATAGCTGGCAGACCCAGGAACTTGGAGGGTCTCGCCAGGTCTTCTCGTTGGAAATCAATCCGCCGCTGAGACGGTCTTCGCATCGAAGCCCTTCCCAAAACTTACCTGGGTTTGGAAGACCCGGATTTCATGCAACCCATTATGTTTGGCAGAGAGAAAATGACACAGCTAGGTGGAATTAGTGCTATCTAGCCACTCATACTGAAATGATAACGTATCTATTGCAAATACGCGAAGAGACAGGCCGCCTCATCAGAAATTGGTAGCATTGTGATGTTGCGCCATGAACGCACCCACTGATGGAAGGCTTGATAGGGTTCCTAGTTGGATTCTCGACTCCTGCTCATTAACTTTCATTGGCCGGTTTGCGAGACGTCAGAACGATGTAGCAATGCCGATATAGAGTGGTCTGAATATGAGAGAACATGCGATGATCCGAGGAAGCTCGGGAAGCCCGCGCTCCCAATCACATCTGATAGGTGTTGATGGGTGGTGATGCAAGGGCATCACGTTATTTTGCGATAGCCGTGACACCTCGGCCGGGCGCACCGTCGGCGTCTCCCTCGTTGTATCAAGACTGGGGGACCACGGAGATTTATGGGCTGCCTTGACAAGGAGCGAGGTTGTCTAGGGCCAATATGTGCCCTGGTATGCATATGTTGCATGTCCATGGGGAGATAGTCTGGACGGGACGAGGTATCTGGGGTGTGTCCGGGACAGGGATGAGCCGACATGGTTTGGTTCTGAGGCTCTCAGCGGAGATCAGGGCCGGATCTGTGCCGTGACAGTGGGGTCCTCAGGGTCCTCGTGTTGGCTTTTCAGCCGAGGTCACAGCGGCTGTTGGCCGGCTCGTCCGTCGTCGGGCGCCGGACTTGTGTTGGTTGTCGAACTTGTGACAGGTAACAGTAGCATCGAAAGTACATACCTGGCCAACTGGCCAAGCAAGCCATCGAGGGCCAACACCAGATGAGGTGCCGATCTTGACTCTAAACCTTGTCTGGCATGCCTGACACTTCTCTGCTCTCGGCCAATGAGGCCAAGCTTTATGCCAACCATTGAGGCCTCGAGTTTTGTTCCTGTCAGTTCATGCCCGAGGTCGGGTTCTTGTTGATTCTTCCAGTTGCCCCTATCTTCAGTCTGGCATGGCATTGTGTGGTTGATCATCGTGATGATGGCATGACATGTGCTGGTGCTCCAGTAGGAGACCCCACTATCACAAGCCAGAACGGTTCGAAATGAGACATGGAGAATCCTGAGCCATGCAGCCCGTGGATCGATGGCCTTGCGGAGCCCAGGCCACAGATGGGGCCTGTGCTCTTGCCGTGCCGAGAGATTGCCGTGGAGCTTGGCTGATGCTGAAATAGCTCAGCCCTCACTCGATGGAGCAAACGTCACCGGGGTGGGAGCAGCTCCCACCAGGTAGACACGACTCACCCAAGCACCAAAGCACCCAAGCACCCAAGCACCACGCAGCCACCAAGCAGCTAGGCACGTCCACGGACGACTCGGGTTCAGATGCAGGAACTTGGAGGCTGACCACCCGCCAATCACCCAGCCACTCCTTCAACAACTCAACAACCCTCGTCGTCATCCTTCGCTCGTGGCAACTGCTGCTTGGAGGTCAGACAGATTCCCAACAACAAGTGTCACCTGCGTGCGAGGTCATTAATCGTCGTCGCAACACTCGGCGGGTGCCTGTTCGGGACAGCTCGCCCACTTGATGCAACAGAGACCCACCAGTCCTCGGAGCTCCAGCCGACAACGACGTCAACCTCGACCTCGACCTTTGTCTCGGACGCGAACACGTGCCCGACCTCACCTCCCGCCCCTGCTACTAATACTCGCCCTCCTCCTCCCGCTCCTCTCCATTGCTGCCTACCAGCTACTCAGCACGACCACGCACCCGATCCTCTGCTTGCCCAACATGCCCTGCAAGCAAAACCTCAGCGTCCCCGAGAGCTGGCGCTCCGGCCTAGGGCCCCTCTACCAGATCGAGAAGCCCCCCTACACCATCGACGCCCCCGGCGCTCCCGAGATCGAGGGCGAGACCAAGCCGCGCCGGAATCCCAAGGCAAAGGATGGCCTCGTCGACCGCCCCTCCCCCGACATCGACACCGTCTTCGCCCTCGTCAAGCAGAGCGCCGAGGACCATGCTGGCGACAGGTGCATGGGCACCCGCAAGCTGATCAAGATCCACGAGGAGACCAAGAAGGTGCCCAAGATCGTCGATGGCGAGACACATATGGTCGACAAGAAGTGGCAGTACTTTGAGCTGTCCAACTACACCTTCATTACCTACGGCGAGTACGAGACACACATGCTCAACCTGGCCTCGGGCCTGCGCCATCTGGGCCTGGTGAGGGGGGACAAGGTGCACATGTTTGCCTCCACAAGCGCGAACTGGCTTGCCCTGTCGCACGCCTGCTCTTCGCAGACCTTTGCTATCGTCACCGCCTACGATACCCTGGGCCAGGATGGTGTCGAGCACACACTGGTGCAGGCCAAGCCCAAGGTCATGTTCACGGACCCTCACCTGCTCAAGACAGCCTCGGGGGCGCTGAGCAAGGCAGAGACGGTCAAGATCGTCGTATACAACGACCAGTCTATCGCACAGCCCACGCCACAGTCCGAGATCGACGCCTTCAAGTCCTCACACCCCAACCTCACCGTCCTGAGCGCCACCGAGCTCGCCTCCCTCGGCGAGGAACACCCGTACCAGCCCCAGCCGCCAACTCCCCAAGATACATACTGCATCATGTACACATCCGGATCCACCGGCCCACCCAAGGGCGTCTCGGTCACCCATGAAGGCTTCGTCGCCGCCGTGGCGGGCCTGGTGGGCGTGATCGGCGACAGCGTCAGCCCGGAAGAGGTCATTCTGGCGTACCTGCCCCTGGCCCATATCTTCGAGATGGTCGTCGAGAACCTGGTCCTCTTCTTCGGCGCGACTCTGGGCTATGGCAGCGCGCGAACGTTGTCGGACCAGAACGTCCGCAACTGCATGGGCGACATGCGAACACTTGCCCCGACGATCCTGGTCGGCGTGCCCCAGGTTTGGGAGACCATCAAGAAGGGCGTCATGGGCCGTGTGAACAGCGGGTCGTTCCTGGTGCGCAGCCTGTTCTGGGGCGCCTTCAACGTCAAGTCCTTCCTCGTCCAGAACAACCTGCCGCTGCAGACGGTATTCGACGGCCCCATCTTCGGCCAGGTGCGCAAGCTCACCGGCGGCCGGCTGCGGTTCATCGTCAACGGCGCCAGCGGCATCTCCAAGGAGACGGCCCACTTCATGTCCATGGTCGTCGCGCCCATGCTCACGGGGTACGGCATGACCGAGACGGGCGGCAACGGGGCGCTGAGCTCGCCGCAGCAGTTCCGGCTGACGGGCGCGTGCGGGCCCGTCACCCCGGCCATCGAGTGCAAGCTGGTCAGCATCCCGGAGCTCAACTACTCGACGTCCACGACGCCGCCGCAGGGCGAGATCCTGGTGCGGGGGAAGCCCGTGCTCAAGGAGTACTACATGAACCCGGAGGAGACGGCCAAGGCCATCACCCCGGACGGGTGGTTCAAGACGGGCGACATCGGCGAGTTCGACTCCGTGGGCCACCTCAAGATCATCGACCGCGTCAAGAACCTCGTCAAGCTCCAGGGCGGCGAGTACATCGCCCTCGAGAAGCTCGAGGCCACCTACCGCGGCTCGCGCGCCGTGCAGAACCTCATGATCCACGGCGACTCGGAGCACCCGCGGCCCATCGCCGTCATCTTTGTCAGCGAGCCCGTCATCAAGGAGATCGCGTCGGGCCTGGGGGTCTCGGGCGGCGTGCATGAGCTGGTGCGCGACCACAAGGTCCGCGGGGCTGTGTTCAAGGACCTCGTCGCGCAGGGCAAGGGGGCTGGCCTCACCGGGCTGGAGATGATTAGTGGTGTTGTCCTGACAGATGAGGAGTGGACGCCTGAGAGTGTGAGTTCTTTTAAACCCGTCCGATCTTTTTGCCCCCTGATTCCCTTGGCCGCTGTTCTGTGGTGATGGAGGTTGAGTAATGAGTGTGTCGCTAATGTCCGCTACAGGGTCTCGTTACGGGGACACAAAAGCTCAACCGCAGAGCCATACGGGAGAGATATGCAAAGGAGATCAAGGAGGCCTTCAAGTCGTCATAGACAAATTCTTGTGCTCGAAAAGACTCGTCGGTTTTTCCCATAACGAGATGGCCACCTTGGTACTGGCGCGCCATGCTCAATCCCACAGAATTTCTTGGTAGGCTTTTTCCTCTGCTCAACTCTCGCATTGCTGGGCGTTGCCGTGGGAGTGTCCTGGAGGAGGATGGCCGGTCGGTTTGGGTTGGGCCCTGTCTGAGTGCGGTTCCTGGTTTGCTTGTGCGTTGCTTCGGCTGTTATTGGCGTGGAGTTTGGGCTGCGTTGCTTTTCTGTCTACAACTTCGTGTTTGCCCCCACAACCCTCTTCCCGCGAAAATCCCGCGAAAACCTATGAAGCTTGTATAGTGTATTGTACACATACCCTTTCTCTGTATCATCACCCCCCAGTGCCGGTGGAGGCATCCAAATAGGGTTCAAAGGGAATAAGTTTGGACAATACGGTTACTGGCGTGTACTATTAATTTTTCTTGGGGAATGATAATGCATTGTTCATTAGAATCAAGTAATATGCATCCTACCGCTGGATCTCTCTTTTGTGCGAATGGACTTACTGGTCGACGGACCACGCTGGGTAGCGCCGCTTCACCATCCGAGGGCGGAGCCTGCTCCCGTCAGCACACAGAACACACGGCGGTATAGGCACATTTCCAAGTTGCGATGCGACGCAACGCGACATCGTCGCCCAGAGGATCAGGATACTCCTGATGTCGTGGTTGAAGACGTGTTAATGGCACCCACGAGTGGCAGGTCGACCTGTCCAACGGGCATAGATTGTCAGCCGAGGGCTTTAATTGGTTAGGCTGTTCGAGTTGAGGAGGATCGTAAAGACATGGTCCGCAAGCGAGCATAATGCATATCTCGCTACAGTTGGCTCAATACAAAGATGTCACTGTTTGTTGAAAGGCTAACCCCATCCCAAGGAGACGTCGGTGAAATGTTTTTAAAACAGGCCCATAGGCTGGATTACCAAGGCATCAAGAGCGAGCACGCAAGCGCACGGCAGGTTAGGAGGATAAACATGCTTGATTATGAAATGAAGATGGAAGATGAAGACGTCGTGAAAGAAGTTCAGGTATCCGGGGGGGTATGCTACTACTACTCAAGCGGTGTCTGTCTATACAAAAATCCCTATACTACAAATAAACTACGCCTTCTTTGCCTGCCTGCTGCCCCGCCCGCGTCTGTGCTCCCTACACCAACTCGGCGTCCTTGCGCTGGTAAAAGACCATGAACGCCTGCATGCCCATGCCCCAGTGTATGTTCTGCTTGTACAGGAACTGGCTGCCCTTGTCCGTCCGCGAGGGCCCCACGGTGATGTCGCTGATGCGCGCGTCGTCGGCCACGTGCCACTTGCTGTTGCCGTCCGGGCCGTGCGGCTCGTCGCGGATCACGCTGACGTAGTGGCCGCTGTTGAGCTCGCCGCCGTGCTGCACGACGGCGTAGGCCTCGTAGCGGAAGGGCTTGTTGAAGTGGTGGTCGTCTGTCCGGATGGTCGAGGCCGGCGACCTCATGGTTGCGCTGTTCTGGTTGCCGTTGGTCAGGAGGGACGAGTATGCCTGCTGGCCCTGGATGGTATACGGTGTCAAGTCCAGCTCCCGTATGGGGAAATCGACGGGGGTGATAATCTTGGAGAACCTTGCGCTCTCGTCGTGCTTCTCGAAGCGCGTGAAGCACACGCACAGGAAGTCCGGGAGGCGGGCCAGCTTGGTTCCTTTCCAGCAGT
The DNA here is from genome assembly GCA_021399435.1 of Diaporthe sp. PMI_573. Taxonomy (NCBI): domain Eukaryota; kingdom Fungi; phylum Ascomycota; class Sordariomycetes; order Diaporthales; family Diaporthaceae; genus Diaporthe; species Diaporthe sp. PMI_573. Next base: position 244,909 of record JAJTUP010000024.1, on the reverse strand, counting down.
GGCCCTTGGTCGCGCAATTGTCACACGTGTAATCGTCGAGGTGCTCGTTCGAATAGTCCCTTTGCAGCAAGTCCTCCATCATCACTGGCGCTGAGCTTTGGGGCAGGCTGAGAAACTGCATGTCCTTGTTTGAGTACTTGGTCACCACGTGGCCACAGTGATCGCACCGCACGATGACAACCTCGGTTATGCGCCAGTACTTGTCTATGATCGAGTCGCTAACTTGGCTGTGGAGATCCCAGTACTGAATGGCAAGGTCCGTGAGAGATTTGGTCTTGGAAGGCTCAGGTTGAGGCACTTCCGAGGGGCGATTGCGGAACCGATTCGTCTCATCGTCCAGTTCCGTAAATACGTAGCCGAAGAATTCCATGGCGTCCTGTTGCCTATTGGTGCCCAGGACCTGGCTCTCATGGACTCGCTTGCCCTGAGAATTCCTGGAAGACTTTTGTCGCAAGTATTCCATCAAGGTCTTGGCCTGCATCGAATTGAACTTGCCATGCCCCATCCAGTGGAACAGGTTCGCCAGAATCTTCGTCAATAGCTGTGGAGGCTGAATATCCTCGTCGCTCTTCATGGGGGCCTTGTAAAGTTGAGCCCATTCTCCGCTCATGAGCTCCTCCCCGAAGCCACCCGAGGCGAACATAGCCTGTAGGGTGCTGTTGGCATAGCACCATGATCCTGGATTCTGTAATCCCACGGCTCGTTTTCTATTTGCCGCATCAGACCTTTTCTTGATCTTGTTAGGCGTCCCATGATCGTCCTCTTCGGGGCGTAGTCCAATATAGTTGGGACGCGGCACTGTGGGCGGCGGGCGGGTCGGCACGTTAGGAACGCCGTACTCAAATTGTTCTCGCTGGGTCTCGATGGGACTTGGACGAGGTGGAGGTGAGCGTATGGGTCCGGGTGAGAACCGGCCATTTAAGTTGTCTTCCCCAGTCGGCGACAACGCAGGAGGTGAGGTCATGGATTGTTGAACTTGCACAGGCGGGAAGCGCGTCATGAAGTCGCTGATTGTCCTTACAGGCTGGAACTCGTCCCCGCTACCATTTTCTGCCTCGTCGCTCCTCAGCTCCTTCAATTTGTCCTCCCAGCGTCGGGCCTCCTCGATGTTCTGGATGGGCTTCGAAGGTGACCTGACCCTGAGCCAGTCATATGCAGATGGCCGTTTCTTGTGATTTGTCTTGGACGATTTCTGGAGAGCACTGCCACCCATGGCATCCTGCCAAGCTTCCAAACCCCCCTTTAGCAGCTTGGGGTGTTTGGATGCTGGGTCTCCATCGGGATAATCGAAGTCTGTCAACAATCTGAATAGGGTCGCCGGCGCGTTGGTGCTCCCCGAACTGAGATGCTCCGAGTCATGGTCATAGAACACAACCATGTCAAATTCATGGCGTTTCTCAAAGTGCCATTTCTCCATGGAGGGCCCAAGTTCCATGGCATCTTCGACGTCGTCTGCCTCGATGCGCTCTCTCTGCAAGATGTCCGGTTCAATGCAGATGGTAGCCGAAGAGAGGATGTGGCCCTCCTCAAACTCCGGGCGGGAACGAACGTCGATTACCAATATTCGGAAATCCTTGGAACCAATCCGTTGATACTTTACGAATTCCTCAACAGTGATGATATCGCCTTCGGGGAGTGGCGTCCGCCGTTTCTCGTTCCCTGGTGTTGAAGTCGGCCCCGCGGAAGGAAAGGGGCCGAAATAGTCATGGGTCGGGGGCGATTTGGCTGCCGAAGAAAGCGACGAGTTCTGCCTGCTGAAGCCATGAGGGGTGCTTGATGGCAGAGAGGCAGCTTCATTGGAGAGGTTACTTCGGGCAGGGCTGTATATGGCATCCGGGAGCTTTGGCAATACCGGGCTCACACCAGCGAGTGATATTGGAGGTTTTTTGGGCATCTCCCTAGGACCTGCGGGTTTATCGGCGGGAATTGGAACCGGAGGCGGTTGTGTTTTTATACGCGGATCTTGAACAGGGCTTCGTAATTTGGCAAACCTCTGGGTCAGGTCGTCGCTCTTCCCGCCTGTGCTTGGCTTCTGGATGGTCTTCCCAGAGAGACTGGCGGGCTTGGGCTGCACAGCTGGCTTCGTCTTTGCAGGCGAGGAAGTCTTTTTTATCGGTGAAGTAATCGCCGTTGTAGTCTTTGGCTGGTACTTCGGTGTCTCGGGCCTGCCATTATGGGCACTTGTCTGCGTGGCCCTCTGAACGCCCGTTCTCGCATTGTCGGCCTTGATAGTCTGCTTGATAATCTCGTAATTGTCTGCATAGTCGTGAAGTGTCTTTGTGAGTCGATTGTAGCGGTCGCCGAGGTGCTTCCGGTCTGCTTGAAGTGATGTGTAGTCCCTGTGGGTGGGAATGACCGTGACGGCGACGATGTAGGCCTTGATATATTCCTTCAGGGCGACATCTATACGGCCGACATCTGCCTGAAACTTGGCGTACTTGACGCCATTCTCCGCGATGCCGAGGAGGTGGCCGAGGGGTTGTGAGGTGTTGCCCTCGGGAGTGACCTGTAGGAGATCGTCGATGTGTGGGTAGTGGCGGCCCGGTTCCTTGCCGCCTCCTACATGGCCACTGATGCGGTGAGAAGCAACAGTAGGCCCTGTGTCCGAGGTCATGCTGCGCAAAACATCGGTGGCATAGGTTCGGGCGCTGTGAGAAGGCTTGAAGGAGGTCTGCCCGAGAGAAGAGGCGGGCGGGTCTGAGGGGTAATGGCAAGGAGGAGGGAAGGGTACCCGCCGTCAAGGCCGCCGACAGGAAGAAGTGGGGTGAACAGGCAAGCTGGCTGGCTGGTCGGGTATCAAGAAGCGGATATCGAGGACAGGCTATAAGGGTGGAGACAGCTAGACATAGGACGACGACGACGACGACGACGAGGACGGAGGGACAAGGAAGTTCGAGTGGGAGGACGGCAGAGGATGTGTGACGTTCGGCGGCTGCTAGGATATCAAAGGCCAGTGCCGAGTCGAAAGCGAAAGCGGACGTCGAGGCAGAGTCGACGCAGGCGGCTGGAATGGGTGGCGTCCTTTGTCGTGAGCGGGTGCAGAGGTGCAGAGGTGCAACGTGCTGAGTGTATTTGTGGTGTTGAGCATGACGGACGGGAGGCATATGACCTCACTGGGCAAAAATGCCAGCGGGTGTTTGGCATGGACAATCTGGCAGATGGAGAGTAGTGCCCGAGTCTCTCAAGTTTCCGTGGTTCGGTTCAGCGGCCACGAGGGGAGGTACCTCTGGCCCAGTCGGTACATGTTGCAGCGCGAGGTGTGTCTCTTGCTGTCTTGCACTTGACATGAGTCTGAGTGCCTCCCAACGTGTGCACTCGGTTATATTTTGCTGACGAAAGGCAATGCATGCTTGATCAGGGACATGTTCAGACATTAGATCATCAACTGCTGGGCACTTCAGTCCGTCTCTGGTCCTATCCGCTTGTATGATCGGGCCGTTGCGCTTGGTGTTTGGAGAAGTAGTCCGTCTCCAGAAAGTACATGCCACCACAGCACTAGAGGGAGCTCCAGGGACCATCCCACCGCGCTTCGGGCCCCAGAGCATCTGCACAGTAGGTGGGTGATGAACACCTGGAGCCGATGAGTAAGTACCTAAGCCGGGAAGCCGGGCTTCGCTCCTTTGGGCACCAGTACACGGTTACGTACGTACATTTGCACATGTGTGCTTGGTACCCAGGCACCTGGATTATCCACCCCTGTCATCGACGTAAGCTCCTGCTTGTGCTGCAGCATCCAGTCTACCTCAGCGCCGCGCCTCTTGTCCAGGCAGGCAATCGACTGCAACCTACCAACGGAGCTTCACGACCAAACGGGTGCAGCGCTGCGACACAAACTCCAGTCAACGACGTATCTCCTCCCACTCACTTCCAAGTTGCAAACCACCGCCCATCCGCCTTCATTCTCTCCATCCTGCCAGGCACAGATCCCCAAAACTGGCCTGCGCATCAAATCGTACAATAGCTCTCCGACCCTCCTGCGACTCCGATCTGACGCCCCATCCCTTGCTCCCTTCCCGCCGCGGGCTAAAGCGAACCAGCCATACCGCAACCAAAGTACACCGACCTCTACGCCACTGGCCATCATGATGGGATGGTGGTCCTCCTCAGCGTCGTCCGCTCTGGACGAACAGGTCAACAAGGCCACCAGCAGTAGCTTGTATGCATATCGCCCTGGCGCTCCCGTTCTCCGCGCCCCAGGCTCCCGAGCATCGCCGGTGGCAGCTGCTAATGAGATGCCATCCTCCACAGGGAAGACATAGCTCTGAACCTCGAGATATCCGACGTCATTAGGTCCAAGACTGTTCCACCAAAGGAAGCCATGCGCTCTCTCAAGAAACGCATCGGTGACAAGAACCCGAACACACAGTTGAGCGCCTTAAACGTATGTCGGCCCAGCAAAGACATGTTCTCCCGCATGCTGCCACAGGGCTGGGGCGCATGTGTTGCTCTGCGATATTTGCGGTACTGACTTCCCTTGAAGCTCACAGATACTTGCGTCAAGAATGGTGGTCAACATTTCCTTGCCGAGATCGCCTCCAAAGAATTCATGGACAACCTTGTCTCGCTGCTCAAGGCCATCGGCCCAGCTTCTGTCAATCACGATGTTCGCACCAAGATTCTCGAGCTGATCCAACACTGGGCCGCGGCGACCGAGGGCCGTTACGAGTTGAGCTATATTGGCGAGGTGTACAGGACGTTGCAAAGAGAAGGCTTCCAGTTCCCGCCAAGGGTGTCTGTGTCTAGCAGCATGATTGATAGTAGTGCGGTACGTTCATCGGTAGTTCACCTCAACGTCCCTGCTTGCTAATTCGATATGAAACAGCCACCGGAGTGGGTTGACTCAGATGTGTGTATGCGATGCCGAACAGCCTTCACCTTCACCAACCGAAAGCACCACTGCCGGAACTGTGGAAACGTCTTCGACCAGCAATGCTCGACCAAGACGCTGCCCCTGCCTCATCTCGGGATATTGCAACCAGTCCGGGTCGATGACGGGTGTTATGCGAAGCTGTTGGACAGGTCCGGCGGCAGGGGAGGTGGGTATGGTCCCGAGCAGTCACCTTCAAAGGCTTCCTTCAAGCGCCACTCCGTCTCCATGCAGCCTCGGAATGCGAGGGTGGATGACGGCTTCGATGAAGACCTCAAGAAGGCACTGGCCATGAGCTTGGAAGAGGTCCAAAGCCACCAGAAAGGCAGAGACTATGTTGCCCCGGCCAACAATACCCACCACTCCCATGCGAAGGTGAACGGCGATGCTGCGAGCAAGGCAGCCGAGGAAGAGGACGCTGACCTGAAAGCGGCCATTGCAGCTTCTCTGGCGGACATGGAAGAGCAAAAGAAGCAACACGCCGCTGCTTTGAAGGAGCAAACGTCGAGCGCGGGCAATGCGCCGTCTACTACATTTGCGCTGCCGAAAAATGACTACGAGTTATCCCCAGTGGAAGCTGAGAACATCAACCTTTTTTCAACCCTGGTCGACCGACTGCAGACGCAGCCTCCAGGGACGATCCTACGAGAGCCGCAGATCCAGGAACTCTACGATAGTATTGGAACGCTTCGTCCGAAGCTGGCACGGACCTATGGAGAAACGATGAGCAAGCACGGTGAGTTTGCAATTTCTCCTTGATCTGTGTGTGTGATATTGCTGCTGACACGAGGCCAGACACCCTCCTCGACTTGCACGCCAAGCTCCAGACGGCAGTGCGCTACTACGATAGAATGCTGGAGGAACGGCTTTCGAAGGCGTTTAACCACCAGAATCTGGCAGGCTACAACTTGCCTCCGCATCGTCAATCATCCGGTCCTTACCCGAACCTCCAAGCCAACGTTCCTACGAACCACGCAGGTCCTGCAGAAAATTTCTACACGGGCGAACCTCAGCAAGATTATAGCAGATCAGCTGCCCAGCCGTCGTATCCGTATCCTACCCAACCTACTCCCCAACCCCAATATGCCAACTACGATCAACGTGCCTCGATACCCGGTCCTTCTCAGCATCAATACCCCCAGCAGCAGCAGCAGCAGCAGCAACAGCAACAGCAACAACAACAGCCACCCCGACAGGACAGCTGGAGGGCATCTGCACTGCCAAATCAGTATCCACCACAATCGAACTATCCCCCCAGTGAAACGGCTACCCCTCAAATGAGCCACCTTTCTCTTCCTCAGCAGCAACCCAATGCTCCGGAGTCGGTCGGCACGACCCCGACAAGTGACCCGAATGCTTCCTATTACTTCCAACAACCAGGCCAAAACCCGCTTGCGTCGCCCAGCGCCCCGCCTGAAGCTGCGCCATCGCCATACCCGAACCTTCAGCAGACAATGCAACAATATCCCCAACAGGCCCAGAATGGACCCGAGACGCCAACGCCAACTGCCCACGCGCAGCCAACGCACCAGCAACCTCCTCAGCCACAGGCACTGCCTGCTCAGCAACACCAGCAGCAGCCACAGGCGCCGTACTGGCAGCATCCGGCTGCCCAACACGTCCAGATGCCAACGCAGTCCTCCGCGCCCTGGCAACAACCTCCTCCACAGCAGCAGCAACAACCGCAGTATGGGGGATATCAACAGGAAGCCTTCCCGTCGGCTCCTCAGCACGCGATTGCGCCGCCAAAGCCTGTAGTAGAGGAGGCCTTGATCGAGCTATGATGGGCGTTGGTATGGGGGACGTCGTATTTGTGATGCAGCATTGTCAGAGGTTTGTCTTTGATGTCGACTCAAGAATTATTTCGCAGACGGAAGCTCCATGTTACCGGTGCTTGTCTAATTGTAGCACGCAGAGGTAATGTTGGGGTCAAGGAGTGCTTCACAGCATATGGGAGGCTCATGAGAACAAGATAGCAAATGAGACTGGACAACGTCATGAGACGGATCCCGATCAGTTTTTTCTACAGGCCACGATATTCTACTTCTGTCTGTAACTTGTTCCAATAGTAGTGGTACTACCCGTCTTATCGGGTTCACGAGACGAGGTTGTAGTGAGACACCTCAAAGCGTAGTCCTGGATGGATGCTGCAGATTCAGATGACTGCCCCTCAGAAGCCATAAGAGCCATGGCGCCATTCTTGCGGTACCGTTATTTTGGCAAATCCATCAAATATTCAGTATATATCGACTCGACTCTGCCGCCATCCCACCGGCTAGTACGGTACATCCTATCAATACTCAAAGCTCTCATAAACCACCTCCTCGCCTTCCAACCACCCCAGAAGCGCCTTGATCAACCCAGGTCCGGCGCAGCAATAATACTTCCTCTGCCGCTCCTCCCCTTGCCCCTCCTCTCCACGTCGAAGCACATCATCCCGCGTCAGTCTGCCCACAGTGACCACAGCCCCGAGACCCTCGAGCTTGGAGATATCCTCGGCGGCCGTGGAGGACTCGCCGCTGACGAACACGTGGCTCCGCCGGGCGAGGCCTTCGCACCTCGTGAACGAGTCGATTGCTAACGGCAGGTCGGCGGCCCGCAGGCTCCACAGTAGGGAGAAGTTGGGTTCCCCTCCTGAGGATGCGGCGGCTGAGAGCAATCCGGGCGCCTGCGCCAGGATGGGCGTGATGCCGACGCCGCCCGCGACGAACACTACAGCTTTCTTGTTCGCGTCCCCGCCGTCATCGAGGGGCGCGCGGAACGCCTCCGACCCGCCGAAGCCCAGGACCGGCAGCTCCAGTGGGACGCGGAGGTTCTGCCTCCACAGCAGGCCTGTCGCTGGGCCGTGCCTCCTGGCCGTGATCTGGAGTTCGGTGCCGTTGGTTATCACGTCGTGGTCGTCGCTGGGTATCGGGGCATTGGAGACGGTGAAGGTGCGGACAAAGTCGTCGTTCAAACTGGTCGGGTCGTCCTCGCGCATGTGCGACCAGCCAATGTCCAGCTCGGGCGCGAAGTCGAGCGTGACGTGCTGCCCGGCCCTCCACCCGCCCAGCTTCTTGCCCCCCGGTGCCGTCCCGAGACGGAACGTGAACCGCGCCACCGTGGGCGTGATGATGTCCCGGCTGACGAGCGTGGCCGTCGCGGATGGCTTCGCGCCATCGGGCAGGGCGAGGTCCTCCTCCTTCGTCTCGGCGGCGAGGCGCCGCACGGGCGGGTTGTAAGGGCTGTAGTCTGTCGCGGCAACACCACTGCGGAACGGGAGGCCCTTGGCCACGTACCTCGCCGCGGTGACGTGGATCCTGACGGCGAGCTTGGTGTGCGGCAGGATCCGGCTGCTGTCGGCGCCGACGAGAATCCGCGTCTCGCCCGTGAGGTAGAGCACGTCGCCCGACTCGAAGTCCGGGACGCACACCCCGACGAGGGGCCGCACGTGCATGTTCCCCAGGCTCTGGTACAGCCTGTTGCCCGAGTACTCCGGGTACACGAGGTCGACGCCGTCCCCGGCGCTGTTGCGCATGACGCGCACGAAGCCGGGGGGACCGCCGCGGTGGTTCGTGTCCATCGTCCTGCCGTCCGCCGCGGCCGTCGAGAGGAAGAACATGTCGGCCCTGCCCAGCAGCCCGAGGGCCTCGGCCGGGAGCGGGAGGGCGTCTGATACCAGCTGCGGCTCTGGCACCGCGGCGCGGATGTCGCGTTTGTTGAGGTACTTGGGGCAGTTCCCCAGGCCCTCCTCGACGAGCACCACCACCTCGGCCCGGGCGACCCCCTCCTCGCCGCCCCCGAGCGGACCGGGCTCCATGACCACGCTGCCCTCGACCAGCCTCCCCCCGAGCTTGACCCGGTCCCGCGTGTCGAGGTCGATGCTCAGCCCGGACACGACCTTCCCGCCGCCGGACGCGAACTCGGCCGGGTCCATCTGGTACCTGCTGCCGGCTCCTCCACCCTCCTTCTTCTTCCCCTCGCCGCCTCCGCCGCCACCAAACAGTGCTGAGACCACCGGGTCGTGGTAGGCATCCACGAGACTCCCCGCCATGAGAAGGTCGTGCCCGATGGGCCTCGCGAACCCGGGCACGCCGCCCCAGACGGTGGTCCACGGCCGTCCCTCATCGTCCAGGGCGCCAAAGGCCACGAGCGGGGACTGCTGCACGCGGTAGCCGTAGCTGGCGGGGAAGCCCGCTGTTGTTGGGTTCGCGCGGGTCGGGACGTGGACAAGTTTGTGTATGGCGAGCTCGCCGGCGTGCCAGGACGGCTGTTGGAGGTGGAGTGTCATGACGGTTACGTGGCTGGGTGCTGTGCCCTTTTCTGGCTCTGCAAATTCCCTGTCGCAAGATGTCTTACGATAGTAGCCAATTCAGAAGCTGAAGGTATCGGTTATTCCACGTCTCTTCTATTGAATGTGTTGATTGATGTCCAAGGCCTGCTCTTTATCCCGTAGAGTTTAAAAAGGCACCTTTTCGACGCTGCTGTGTTTAAAAAGCGCCATGCATTTGTCAACTATCTCGAACCCCGTCTTCAAATCCCGGCTTAAGTAAAAGAGCCCGGAGACAGCGTCTTCGTGGTTGCTGAGTCGAGGCCATCACGAAGGGGCAAGACGAGACGAGACGCCTGGGACTGAAAGGCGTCTCAGCCGTGACAAATCAGAAGGGCGTGGAAATGGCAAGGCGCCGCTTGGGCTCGGCTGGGGCTGGGCGATTCTCCGCACGCCACCAAGCCTGTCCATGCTGTGATGGTGCGTGCTGGTTTAGTGACCACAGGGCGTCCAACAACTTTAATCAACACAGCTTACGCTGCGTATACCCGCAATCGATTTGATGAGCAGCTGCGCAGCAACGTGGACTGTTGACAACAAATGTCCTCTCCCGGTGGCCTTCAGTGACAAATAGTTGGCATGCTTGATCTTCCGAAAAGAAGACAAAGGCCGAAATGTTGCACCAGTCACCACCTACCAGCCCAGATCGTGCGTTGATGTCGAAGCTTCAGAGGTCGGCCACTCAATTCAGCCTTGGTCCGGTCCGGCCGATGCCGGCACTCCGATCGGACCCACCACCGTGGCCGCTCCGGGCCCCGCGGCCCAAGATCGGACTCAATGTATGAACACGTCCGTTTCCGCGGCCTCGCATTCGGGATTGAATGTCTTGTCGTTGTTGAGGAAGGCGGTGGCTTGTCAAAGTGACGTACTTCTGTTATTGGCCGAGGATCGCTGCTTCCAGCGGACGACAATGACAGCCCCGGTTGACTGTCGACCTCAGGCGGGCGCTTATTCCGGCTACTCAAGGGCGGGATCATGAGAATAGACCTCTTAGGCACCATGACTCATCTTACCATGACGAGTTTAGAACTTCCATCCTCAATCCATTTGCTTTCATAAGACCTGGCTTCCCGAGCTCATCATCCTCAAGAGACTCAACGTGCCAGACTCATGCTTACCAGACCAAAGACTTCTTAAAACCAGGTCACTCAACAAGGTGCCCATAAAGACTGACTTCACTTCCACAACCCGAGCAGACGACAAAAACCCAAGCCCAAAATGACCATCACCGTCCACCTCGTCCGCCACGCGCAGGGCTTCCACAACCTCAACCAGACGAACCAGCAGATCCCAGACCCGTACCTGACGCCCACAGGAACGGAGCAGTGCGCGACCCTGCGTGCAAACTTCCCGCGCCACGACCGGCTCACGCACCTGGTGGCATCCCCGATGCGGCGCACCCTCCAGACGTGCGAGCAGTCGTTCCGCCCGGCCGTCGACGCAGGCCTGAAGGTGGTCGCGCAGCCGCTCGTGCAGGAGGTGTCCACGCTCCCCTGCGACACGGGGTCCGAGCCCGAGGTGCTGGCCGCCGAGTTTGGCGCGTGGGCGGACGTGTCCGGTGTGCCCAAGGGTTGGAACGACAAGACCAGCCCCGGGTCGCCTTGGGCCCCCAACGTCGAGGCGCTCGAGGCGCGGGCCAGCAAGGCGCGCGTGTGGCTGCGGGACCTGGGCCGGAAGTGGAAGGCTGAGGGACGGGGCGACAGTGCTGATATTGTTGTTACGACTCACGGGGGGTTCCTGCACTTCTTGACGCAGGACTGGGAGGGGTTGGACGTTACGAAAGGTATGTGTGGGCAGCAATGGCTGATTATCATGGTGGCGGTGGTACTCAGGAGCGCTTGTCTACCGAGCCTTGGCTGACATGACACTCTAGGTACGGGATGGGGTAACACCGAGTACAGGAGCTACGAGTTCGACGACCCGGAGGGCGACGACTCCGAGGCCAGGATCCACGAGACAAAGCCCAGCTGGCGGAGGAGGCGCGGGAGTGCCATCGGGCTGACCGCCACCGAGCAGCAGCAGATGCGGGCCGTCATTCTCGAGTCCTTCAAGCGTGAGTACGAGAATCACACCGGGACGGCAGCCGTATAGCCGAGACGGCAGTTCTCATCCAGTCCAACGGAGGAAACAGGTACGAAGTCGTCCACCCGCGCGGGTGCTTGGGGCGGGCGGGGGGCGCTTCATCAGACCTCACCGCCTGCGCTGTATAAGCGCTGATGCTATGTTTGCATTTTTGGCATGCGTAGACAATAGACAGCACTGCGAGAGAAATACATAGACGCAGCTTACGAAATTGATATTCAACAACCAAACTCGAAAAGGGTACCCAGGCGCGACGAAGACGCAGGAGCCGCTTGGTGCTCTTCGCGGGTTGCATCATGCGTCTCGCGGCCGGCGCTTGTCTGCCGAGCCGGAGAGTTCTCAGGTCCAGCGGCCTTTTGCTTTGTTTCTACGGCTGTCATTATGCCTTAGCTCAGCCTGGGATTCATCAAGCTTCGTCTGTGGTAAAATGGGCCCTGGCGGTCCAATCGCTTGCTCGGAGGCGCACTCGCCGAAGTGCAGAATCGAGAAAGCATGCTCCGTTGTTGCCCAGGTGCCGCGTCCGAAATAGTAGGCTTTCATAGATGGAACAGATGCCCCTCATGCGCATCAAGACGCGACGATACGCAGTTAGACGCAGGAATACGTAGATTGCAGCAGCCAGCATGGCATGGTTCAGCCTGCCGGCAAATGACAAGCTTCTGGCGACCGACTCATGAGCAAACGGCAGTCCACATCGACGACCACGTCGAGCTTGATTGTTCTCTAGAACTCTGATTGCTCAATTTGCGTTCACGGTAGGTTGGCTCGGAACAGCTTCTTCTCGTCAGGCAAGAGGATTGAGTTGGTGTTGCGGCGTGGAAGTAAGGCCTGATGGCCACAGTGCGAGCACGCCTGGCGCGCCCCGAGCAATGGGACTCGAATGGTGTCACAGAACCCGCCCCATCCGTTCGCAGCTCGGAAGAATGGCTAGCCTGCCCCACCATGGAGGCGCCAGGGTCTAATCTGTCTTTTCATTGAATGGAGCCGCGCGACAAGCTTGGCTTTGACACATGACTAACATGACGGAATCGTCGTGTCCCGGGGACAATCTGTGGCAATCGTGAACGTCGCGCAGAGACACCAGACACGCTGGGCAGGAGCTCCTGCATACGGAGTACGGAGTTGTCTTGATCTGCAGCCAGGCTAACTCGGTACGTTCCGCTCGCAGCGCGGCCAGCGGCCAAGGCAGCCCAATGGCAGAGCGACTGGAGCAGCGCGGGTGAAACGAACCGCACAACACGTGGACGGGGCGGGTGGATAGAGAGAGGGCCTCTTTCGCTGCGGCCTGCATTCAGCGGAGAGCAGACTGCTGCGTTGTAGTTGGCTGAATGGCTGGCTTGGATGGCTGGGCAGTGCAACTAGTAAGTAAACATTTTTTTGTCTTGATGGATGCGGCCACCTGGCCAAACAGAATGACGAAGTAGACGCCCTTGTCGCTGATCGGTGGATGTTTTGTTTCAATGGTTCAACGGCTCGACGATGGCTGTCGTCGTCGTCTGCCCTTTCGTTGCCAGTGTCAGCGCTTGACGAGAGTGCGGAGTAATACCGAGCAGCTGGCAGCCCCATGCGAGCCCATGGTTGTCTCATCCAGATGGCCACCATTCATGGGAGACGCTGGTCAGGCGTCTTGAGAGGCTGCTGGTCGGAAATAAGGGGGGCCGCCAGGGAGAATGCCAACGACGACTGGCAGCACGGAGAGAAGCCAATCGAGAGTCCCACGGTTCGAGGGGGCCAAGGGATGGTACCGATGGGTTTGACACTAAGCATGCATGCAGGCTAGCGCATCCTCGAACAGAGGGTTCCTGCATCAGGCAGGGGCCTTCTGACAGGCATTGGGCACCTACGGGATGGTGCCACCAGCGGGCCCAGTCCTCAGCCCAGAGGTGTGCGGGTGTACTGCAGATAGAGCCCGCGCAAACCTTGATGCCGCTCTGATAGCACATCCACCTGTTAGTTGTGTGTGCAGTAACAGACCAAGCTCCAGCAAGGGCCCTCCTGTATGGCAGTCTACATGTCAACCGGGATGGGGGCACCCCTGCACTCACGCTCTCTGAACTTTCCCTCAAACACACTCCCGCCGACGGCGTCTTCATGCCAGGCAGTGCCCCCATTCGAACCTTGCTGTCGACATTGACGCTGTTCGTCCTCCCCCTTCTTCGTCCCTCCCCGCTCTCACTGCCCACCACCATCACTTGGGATGAAAGAGGCGGCCTCCATCAGCGGCCAGTCGACCGCCCATTAGACCCTCTGGTCGCCCACACTCATTCAGTCACACAATATCAACAACCGCCGCTCATTTCGTGCGCGAGTAACATTATCGATCATCGCAATACGCATTGTCCACTAAATGCCCCATTTCCACTTACAACCTGCTCCGAATCTGATACCCAGCCTTGTCCACTACCGGGCAAAGCGAAGACGATCAAACCTGTGGCAGTCTGTCAACACCCGATAAACCCAAAATCCAACACCGGGACGCGCATCGAGCCGCCATCCCGACAGACTCGAGCTCTCTTTCCTCTTATTGTGCCGACCTACCCATCCTCCCGGCTTCTCACCACTTGCCACCCACCATCGGGCTGGTTCCTTGGTGTCTCTCAATCCTCATCCATGCGCTCGCCCTCGATCGTCTCCATTCTTTCCACTTTCTCCCACACGGCTGGCCCAGAAGAGTGACGACTCCGGCGACTGACTCCTTGTGATTGCCGAACGTGATTACGTCGATCAGCCCCAGAATAGCAGCCTTGGCAGTGTCAGTATGAGAGGGCCTCCATAGCATCAATCACTTCCGCTGTCGTGTCGCATATTCGTCTGGTCTCACCGAGCCCACACCGGATTGGACTGCCTCCTGTCCCCTCCCTCCCAAGGGACTGATCCAACTCCACTCCTGCAACCCTTCTCTTCTGCCCTACCGGCGGCCGAATATCACCCGAGCGTCCAACACACACGAGGACGCCAAGTATTACACTCTTTTACCATCATTCCACAGTCGACAACTTCGCAGGCGAGGGTACGACTTTGGTTTTCATGACGGCGACGACGAGGTTTCTTTGAGTTTCTGGTCCGATCGATTCCACCAGGGGACGCAGCGGCGCTGGGAGCTGGGACCACTCTACGACTCTCCGTTTCCTTCAATTCTTTTCGACGGGGTCGCTTCGTTTTTCGGGCAGGATCCATTGAGCTTTTCGTGACAGGAGTCACACACAACAGACAAAATGGGTTGCATGAGCCATCGCAGGCCAAATGTGGAGGTCCGGCCTGAGCAGAAGTGGGACTACATCGTGAGTACTCGCTTGACGACATGCCCTCGACGGGCTCTCCTTGACGGGAGCTGTTTGTGGTGACTGACAATTTCTTCTGCTGTAGCAATTGAACGACTTCAAGTCAGGGAATGCCTTTACGTACATCGCATACGGATATCTGTACTTCTCGCTCATCTTGTCGACAGTTGTCTACGCAGTCGACACATTCACTGCAGTCAACCTGCTCGCCTTCAACAAATGGGCCTCCGAAATCCAGCCGGCCGTCTCATTCGACATCACGAAATGGATCTTTTCCATATGCATTATCCTGTCTTTCGTCAACGTCGGCTACGAGCATATTCGAGCTCAGCGGATCATGAGGCGGGGTGCCGTCGCTGAGTCCTACCTGGACAACTTGGCTGTCCGTCTGGAAAGCGTCAAAATGGGCAAGGGCAAAGGATGGCGGAGATTTCTCGTTTTTGCAGAGCTCACAAAGAGTAAGAAGGGGGCCGAGTACATCGCCCTCTTCACCTACTTCAGTTTCCAATGTTTGTACCCGTCTCCTCGCTGCCACGATATGAAGTAACTAACACAATCCAAGCCTGGATTCGCGTCATCTTCTGCTCTGGCCCGCGCCAAGCCGTCAATGGTCTTACCCTTTACTCGGTATACACTGCCAAGCTTGCGATAGAAGGGGACAACTTTGAACACAGCTTAGAGAGCTTTTTCGACAAGATCAGGGCACTCGCTGAGGAGGATTACCAGCAAGCCTTGATTCTCTCCGGCATGCTTTTCACCCTGGTAATCTGGGCCTTCGCCATGCTGTCACTCATTATCGCGGCCTTGTTCTTCGTCTTCTTCCTCTGGGGTTGGATTCCAAGGGATGATGGTGGCCTCTCGGGATACTGTGAGCGAAAGATTAACAAGCGGTTGATGAAGATCGTCTCGAAGAAGGTTAATGCGGCCATTGAGGACCAAGAGCGGGCCCGGAAGAAGGCCGAGTTCAAGGCCGCCAAGAAGGCAGGCGAGCTGCCACCTGAGGAGCGCAAGGCCACTCTGCCGAACCTCATGCCAAAGGACAGCGGCGATGACAAGCTTCCGGGTATGCCAATGCTCAGCAGGAACGACACCATGGCCACGCTGCCTCTGTACACCTCTCGGCCGGGCACACCAAACGGCGGACAGCCTGCCCTACCTGGCTTCGAGCTCAACCAGATCCGGCCCATGCCCAGCAGGACCGGCACGCAAACGACTGTGTCGAGCCGAGCGCCTCTGCTCGCCGCGGGTGCCGAAATGGGTCGTGCTTCTCCGGCTTTGAGGTCTCCCGTTGGTGGTCCTCCACTTCTCACCAGAGTGCAGACAAACCAGTCGAACTTTGGTGGTTCTTACACGCAGACTCCGTCATCATACTCGCCACAGAGCGAGTACCCTCCCATGCCACAGCCCATTCGCTCCCCCACATCGACGTCAATAGGATCCTACGGCATGCCTCCGAGATCAAACATGACACCAGCCCCACGTGGAACGTTCGATGACTACAATACTGGGCGAGCCAGCCCAGCTCCGTTGAGGCAGATGCCCTCGAACGCATCTTTCGACAACTACAGTGGTCGGTCAAGTCCAGCCCCATCTGCGGTCCCACCACGGATGATGGGCCCTGGTTACGGGCAAGGAGGCTACCCTAGCCCAGGATCCCCTGGAGCTTACCCTGCGAGGAGTGCAACCGGTCCTGTGCCGAACCGTGGGCCACCAATCCCACATCCACAGAGGAACATGACAGCTCCAGTGCAGCCGGGCATCCGGAGACAAGGAACCGGGGAGTTCCGCTCCAACACCCCTGCCCAGTCGGACGCAGGGAGTGGATATTTCAACCCGTCCGCTCCCGCAGACGCCCGCGACTACCAACGGCCGCCTTCGGACGAGTATCAGCAGCGGCCCGGCACTGCTCACAGCCAACGGTCCATGAACAGCCAGCCAAACAGACAACCACCATATGGCAACGGACCGCCGCAACACAACAGGCAGCCCACAAACGGCAGTGGCTTCAGTAACTGGGGCGCGGATCTAGAAAGCCAGCGAGGAACACCAGGACCACGATACTAGGCCCTCACCCCCTCACCCACCTGCTACTTAACCACATAAATTCATTCTTTTCCCCGCCTCTTAACTTACTTGGCTCGATACTACCCGACTTCTTTGATACCTTGATACCTTTCTTGACTTCGCTTCATTTTACACGAGACATTAGAAATGTTCAAAACCACTTATATACCACACTCGTCATGTCAGAGAGGTGGAGCCGGGTCGCGCGAAAAGGAAGCCCGTCCTGGACGGCATGTGTACAGTACAATCTTTTTTCTATATGTTGCATCTTTGGGATTGATGTCTGTGTGGCCGGGGAGCATGGCCCGTATTATATAGCGAACTTTGCATCAGCATCTCCCCTAATATGAACTCAGGACGGAATGAATATGAAGATAATTATCCATGATCCAGAGTGTATTGTCCACTGCCGTGCAGAATGAATGGTTGAAGCCGAACTTGGATTGGGACCGGGAGTGAGGACTCTCATCCACCTCCCTTGTTTGTTCTATCTTTGTGTCTAAAGAGATCCAAAATTGTTCCATCCCCACGGCATCTGCCGTCTAGATCCCAAAGGGGCATCGCAATGCCCCTCCTAAAAAGTTGTCCTGGTTGTGTTTCCCACATGCGCCCGTAAATAAAATAGGAAACAATGATCCAGACCCAAAGATGGCGATTAGATTGTATGATCCATCGCGGCGCTTTCCCATCTTCCCTTCATATGCAGATGCCGTAAACACGTTTGTCGTCGTTACATGGTGTTTGTTTGCTTTTCTTCTTCCCGCCATACATCGTTATTACATGCCATTATATCACCGCTCTTTTCTCTGCACCGGTCACCGAGAGCGATGAGGGGTATCCAAAACTTGTGCAGTGCTCGTAGCTCTGCCCTCGGTCCTATGCAGACCTCCAAAGGGTTCTCAAGCTCATGCTGGGGGGCTTGGACGTATACGCCCCCTTCTTATAATAATCTCCTGTGGCCCAACTTTTCTGCGCCATGCTCGCCGTACCTGGACTAAAGCAGCAGTAGCAGCTTCGCAGGTGCAGGACATCCGAGACGGGCTGAAGCCAGAGAGGGAAAGCAACGCCTCTCTCTCTCTCTCTCTTTCTTTTTTTTTGCCCACCGGGCCGCCGCTCCCGGATCAGTCGTTTATTATCTCGCTGCTGCTGCTCGTCGACCCCGAGGTGACGGACATTGAGCGGCGGGCGATGGAGACGAGCCTGTAGATGCCGAAGGAGATGAGGGCGAGGACGAAGAAGAGGACGATGATTATGATTGCGATCGTGTCGTTTTCTTTGACCATCTTGGCGGATTTCTGGAAGGACCTCGAGTCCCTTTGGTGGTCTTTGGAACGTGGGCTCTGGAATGGAAAGCGGGGACTAGCCTTCGGTGCCGCTGAGACAGGTTGTGGGTGAAGCTGTTTCCGGTACTCTGAGCGAGCGCCAATTGCACTGGAATGCTGGATCCCACGGCTTGGTACACCACGGTGTCTTGAAGCGGTCTTGTTTGTTCGAGCGAGGGACTCGTGCAGCAATATGGGTGGAGCCGACGACGAGTGTAAGTGTGTATCCTAGTTGTCGAGAGGATATACACAGCCACAATACCGAATGGAGGATATGAGCTGCGGTATGTAGAAGCAGGTTCAGAACGGACTGGAGGGATATGGAAGAGGAGAAGAAGTTACAAAGAGCACAGGACGAGAGTTTAGTTTTGTGGTGCGGCCAGAGCAAGTAGATACCCGACCTACAGTAGGCCCGGATCTTGGGGCTGCTAGGTGATGCCGGTGCTGACGCTGTGGTGCTGGGCTTGTTGCCCCGCCACCAAATATGCCATGTCAATAAATCGGCGGGCTGGGGGTGGGTCCCGTCCTGTCCTGCGGGCGCCGACCCCAACCACCGCTAAGCCGGATTCTGATGCTTCTCCTGCAAGGCACGACCAGCCCACGCTGTTGTTCGAAACCAGGGCCTGGTAATTCCTTGAAATCCTGTCTTCCTTGCTGCTGACGTCGTCGGATTTTGTTGTTGTTCCTGGCGTTGGTTCTGGCTCATTTCAATCTGCAGTTGTGGCCCTTCTCTTTGGAAAGTACCAAGTACCCGAGATCAGACTGGAGCTTTGATCCCTGCTTCCCCAGGCCAATGGGTCGATCGACAGGGAGCTAGTAATGTAGACCATAATGTAGGGCTGGCCAGCTCCACCTCGGACGTCTACACAGTAGTATGAGGCCACAGACACGACATGAACATTTACCAGTATCAGTCCCCAAAGAGACCGCGATTTTCTTGCTGCTTAATGAGAAGTTGATAGCCAATCCGCGAATGCACTAATTGCAAGTCTTTCAGGTTTAGTCGCTGCATAGACGGAAGGCACAAAGACAACCTGAACAAAGCAGATGAATTCATTCCTATCTAAAACGCAAGTACAGGGTAGACCGAAACGAGTGTCCGCCTAAGTTTGTTTGTAAAAGAAAGAGTAAGCACTAACCGCATGCGCCACACGTGGCTTGTACAGTCTATCCACTGTGAGCCGCGGGTAGACTAACCACAATTGAGCCACTTTAGTCCAGGGACAAACGGCTGCTTTCAGGCACCCTGCACATCTCTTCCTCCGTCTAAGAGCCAGGACACGATCTTCAGAGTAGTATAGAGCTTGTGATCATCAAATTTGTTTGAATACGTCTTGTCTATGAAGCCTTGTCTTACGCAACGCTCTTCACTGACCTCGTCCCCATTGCAATGCAGTCAAACAGAAATATGAAGCAAAGGAGAACAGCTACGCAGTTCCCACGGCAACTGTAGTTTAGAGCGCATCATCGCCGGGGAGATCAAGAATATCCGCCCCGAAAAGGGGCCTAGATACAACCGCCCAAAAAACGCCGATTAGGAGCTATGGGCCAAAACAATGAGCCCAGCCGAATACGGATGTCTACTCGAACGTGATCACAATAATCAAAAGCTTGAAGCCTCTTTCGATAAGTGGTGCGTAGATCAGACTGACTTGAGAAGTTACTTGGTTAGAATTGTTGTTTTTTTTGTTTTTTGTTTTGTTTTTTTTTAGGAAGAACAGTCCAGATTTTGGGGCACGGTCCTCGGGATCGCCCTCCCCATCAACTATGTTGACCTCGATGACATTTTCGGGTCCTCCCGAATCCAGTTGCTTCCGGGAGATCAAGGTGGACCTTGAAGTCGGTGACCATGTCTCCTCTGTAACCCTCCAGCTTTGGCGACTTGTCGATCAAGAGACGAATGATCTCCGTTCGCTTCTTTCCAACGACCTCGAGCTTGATTTCGGATCCGTCGTTGAGTCATGCGCCTTCAGTTATGAGGAGGAACAGGGCGTTGTCATTGGAGTGAGTGCGTCTACAACGTTAGATTAGCATCGTGAGCCAATGCCTTTGAATCGATCATTGTGGTGCACTGGGATTGATGGCGACCTGTTTCCAGTGGTGACAGTCAGCTGCTCCGCGACGTTGATAACA
The DNA here is from genome assembly GCA_021399435.1 of Diaporthe sp. PMI_573. Classification (NCBI taxonomy): domain Eukaryota; kingdom Fungi; phylum Ascomycota; class Sordariomycetes; order Diaporthales; family Diaporthaceae; genus Diaporthe; species Diaporthe sp. PMI_573. The sequence goes on along the minus strand of JAJTUP010000024.1, from coordinate 224,851 downwards.
TTTCGCTCACGAGACTTGCGAGCGGCGAAGGTGTCAAGACGTTCGATTTGACCAGTGATGTAGAAGATATCGTGCGTGAAATTGACAGCCAGCCAATTGTTCTGGTCCCCAAACAACCCGGGATGATGATTGTGACTGACATAATACCTAGAACAGATTGGATAGCTGTCTTTAATCAAGACCTTAGGACCTTCAATGCCGCCTTAAGGATCTCTATCTGTCTTTCAAGGATGTGACGCTGGTTTTTCGACTCCACATCCTCGCCAGCAATTTCCTCAAGCTGCTCATCGTCGAGATTCAGGACGAGATCAGAGTCCAAGGCCCTGAGCGGGCTCTCGTCACCCTCAAGAAGGCAGTAGGAAACCACTTGCTGACAGACGACATCGACAAAACGCTTGCGAGATACCTTGTAGAAACTCATAAGAGTGTCAAGGATATCCTCACACACCTGCTGCCCATTGTCCTTGTCAATAGCAGAACGGCCGATCTGACTAAGAGGCACGTATTTTTCGGTGTCGTCGGCGTATGGAGAGGAGATCGCCATTTGTTTGAATGTCTGGGCCATGCGCTCCCCACGTTTCTTCTGGAGGTTTGCGTTGAAGTAGTGGTTGTACGTGCTGGGTGTACCTCCACGCTCGACAGCCAATAGGAAACGCGCGTGAGTCATTGCTTTTCGGTATGCATCTGTTAACTTGTCGACCAGCACAACATGCCAAAGTTGATCCCTGATCTGTCTGTCTGGGCATAGCTCAGAGAGAAGCTGAAAGATGTAATCGTGGACCAATGCTATGACGTTGCTCGTGTGAGAAAGCACAAGAAGTTCCCATTTCTCCGATTGCTCCTCAAATATCGTGGCAAGGATCGTTCCACCAAACTGTAGAATTCCGTTAACAAGGTACTCATTGTGCAAATTTCAGAGTAAACGACTCACTGTTCCAAGCTCAGGCCCCCTGTTCGATTCGAATACCTCCTGAATATGACCAATTATTGGACCCTTTGACGGCTTGGGGCATTGAAACTCGTCCGAGAGAATGATACCGTCGAGTTCGGGATATTTTCGAAGAGGTATCTCAAATGGGACGCAGTCGATGCTGCGACCAAATGAGCTCTCGCCCTCGTCATCCCACGCCGGTTCGAAATGCTGCTTGTGGCCCCTCTTCCACAAGATATTTGAGAAAACTTCATTCAGTTTCATTATCTTCGTGATCAACTTCAAATCCGGGAAACTTTTGAATATCTTGTCTCCAGCATAGTATCCGCTCAGGGCAGCCTGGGTAACGGCTAAGAACCTTGCTGACAACTTCCCTAAGTACATCCTCTGGGAGCTCGGGTCAGATCTGGCTAACCCCATTGCCTCAAGCTGAGACCTATATATTCGCAGGCTGTTCTCGATGTCTGATCTCACATGGGGAAGCTCTTGCTTCGTCAGATGCATGAGCAATTCACAGACCCTGGACTTGAGGGCCGGAGTACCGCAACGGTCAGAAATCGGCGACCACACAGGAGCTGAAAAGAATGCCGTTTCGGCAGACGCCCGTTCGGAAAGGGTCGATATAGTGTCGTCTGCACTGCGATTTTTAACAACATAGTATCCCAGTTTGAGAGTGCTCCCTTTCCCGGCAACGAGATTGACAACTGCATCTTGGGTGGCCGTCTCAGTGGCAAGATCAGGCTTAGTCAGCACTCCCATCGTTCGCACGCCTTCTGGGTCGGCAATTTCAGCAAGTTTGAGGATTTCCTGAGTGGCGTTGTCGACATTACACGGTATCACTGCAAGGATGCTGCGAGCCAGTCAGTCGACATTGTGTTGTTAGGAATGACGTGAGGAACTAACATAGTTCGAGGATTAGCCATGTACGACTTTACCATGTTCTCAACGAGAACGATATCGCTTTGGACAGTAAGTCCTGCCTCATTAGTAAGGAAATTCTTAGATATAGGCTCTTCTTAAGGAGCAGCTTACCAGGTGTAGGTACTCGGAATATACCCGGGACATCAATAATTGTCAGGTGTTCTTGCTATTCGCGGAGGGAGCCGAGTGAGAACCAAACAATATAGAAAAATATACCAGAGGAAGAGAGATGTTCTCCTGAGGGAAGGCTAACCTTAGGGCCCATTATTTCGATTTTGAGAATATCCTGACTGAATGCCGCGAGCCCAAGGCCAGCATCTATATCAGCAGTACTGCCACGGATGCCCATTGCAATGTTTGCCTAGGAAGATTAGCGAAGAGAAAGCTCAGGCGGGTGAGGCATGGAAGACCTCTCTGAAGATCCTAGTGAGCTCATTGTTATCAAGCTTTGACAAGTGGCGCCTAAACTGAGAGAGCTTTGCTTTGAGCGACTCATCTGCGTCTAGACGAGGAATTATCGAGACGACAACGCCCTCCACAGGATCACGACAGCACGTGATCTGGGTAGCGTATCGAGTACATAACCCAGGAGCGCGCGGGAAAGAGAAACCTGTTACGGTCTCCAGCACAGAACTCTTGCCAGAGGATTGATCTCCCACTACAACTAGCTATCATGGCATTAGAAATGGACGAATCACGTCTTTGGGTAACGTACTTGAGGCAGGGGGACGGAGGTGCCAACGTGCAACTCCCGCAGTTTGTCGATCTTGGCCAATATGGCCTTATTCCCAACGTTGGAGTCACCGATCAACATCGTAGAGAGAAGACTTGTTCGATAACTATGAGGAGAAGCGAGTAGGAAGTTAAAAGTTGGGCAATCTCATATTGGAAGAATGGGAAAACTGGAAGGATGCTTTCGATTTTAAATATTCTGCTGAAGAATTACCAAGCTGATGAGTCTGACGGGAAAGAGATTGCACAGCCATTCCTCGATCGCCGATAACCACTACTGGCACGTCTCGGGAGCACATTTCTGCCCTAAGGTCAACATTCCTCTCCTATGGAGCGCGTTCCTGATTTGCATTGTTGAGTCGTCTCAACTCTCTCATACTTCTGCACTCCCTTGCTCGAAGGAAGGCCGCTGTTTCAAGAAGTGCTTGAGGGCGGCAAGCAGTCGCTCTCAGGGATGCTTCCTAGAGATGACAGCTCGAAGCGGCTCTTCGAGTAATGCCTTCTTTGATTGAAAGTTTTGTTCGAATGGTACTGAAAAGGACGCGATTGTCCCAAGTCGAAGCTTGAGTCAGGAGCACATTCATCAGGCTCTCAGCGACGCCTTGCAGATGCTTGGCTCGGTGGCTAGTGTGAACGAAATGTCAGAAGAAAACCCCAGGATGGGATTGAATAAGGGATTAAACAAGGGATCGAACAAGGGATCGAACAAGGAATCGAACAAGGAATCGAACAAGGAATCGACAAGGGCAAAAGATAGCGGCCACGATCTAGTCAGGGACTGGGCTAATCCGAGAGGGGGGGAACTTGTGTGAAGGAATGGCCGTGCAGGGAGCGCGTTTGCATGAACAATTCGGCCCATGCTGCTGACATGCTAACCCAGTGGCCACGTCAGTGCAGGCCTGGGCCGACAACCAGCACCCCATCCTTCAATATCCAGTCGTTTTCTGCGACCTGAATATCTTTCAGTGAAGGTAGCCAGCGATGAAGATCGACAAGGTCCTTTGGTATAGAGCCGCAGCCTGGCCGCAAATACGTGCATCCAATGCTCACTACCCAGGTTGATGGAGCTTTTGGAAAACGGCACGCGATCCCGGAGAAACTGCGACATGCCGCACAACTTCAAGGCTTTGATAGTAGCGGGTAGACCCGGAATATTGATGACGTTTAGGTGTTGAAAAGGCCATCTTATAATACACGAGCGGAGGGCGTGGTTTTCCAAAACCCACCGAAACGACCTTCCCCCGTCTGTTCTGAATTGACCCAATATACTCTCACCCCTCCCACTGGTCGGAAGCAGAGTAATGCAGAGCCCCCCGTTGTTGGCTTGGAATATTGTTGTCTCATGATCCCAGACATCTTCTCGGTCGTGAGTGTTGTCCTTTAGCGCTCGCAGGTAAAATCAGGCACGGAAAGTGCACAGAGTTGGATTAGAGGGTTAGGCGAGCAATCATGTGGGAAACGATTGAATCGATCCACACACAACACGTCAGATATTGTTCTCGGGCGCAACCGTGTCACCAACGAAGAGAGGCCAACACGCTTCCATGTCCGAGGGTAGCGGGACTAGGGTGTTCGACAGGAGAATGACTCACCTGATGTCCTAATGATACGTGAGCCAAATCGCATGGCATCAGCTTAGGTAATGCCGCGAGTATTGTGAAAAGGCTCCGGATGATACCGTATTGTCAAAAAGGTGAAAAGAAATCAAAGATAGGCAGAAAATAGCCCGCCCTACGCGAGGACTACTTAGGCTCTATATATGCCGGTGTCGATCAGTTGTGACTTATATGACGTTTGCGTTTGGAAATGGCGAGGTAGACAGATCTGTGTGCAGCCATGGTACCTTTGCACGCATGTGCAGACCAGGATTGCGTACTGTGCGCACAGCCACGCTTAGTCCCAAAATAAGCTAGTAAATAATTTTACAATCACAACAAGCGGACACTCGTTTCGGCCTAACCTGTACCACTAGGATAGATCAACGCCAGCTATAATACGTAACGGACACCCATTTCGCCTTTTACTGACAAACACATTCAATTTTCGTTGTTGATCTACCTTTTTATCTTTTGGGGATATCTGGTAACCGCTTGGCGGAAAATTTGGCCTGGTAGCGATGTCTGGCGAGGTCAACCCCTCGTCATACGTCATGGGCCGCCAATCTGACGTTTCGGGAGGGGGATGCCACCGCCCCCAGCGAAAGAGAGCCAGAACGACGAGGGCAATTGAAGCGGAGCAACAGGAGTGTAATATCGAATGGGAGGAGGAGAACAGCGAAGGAACGTCGAGCAATACTAGAACGAAGAAGAGAACTACGCCTAGGGCGGCCGACAGAATGCTCGAGGCGATCCAAGGCCTGAAGCAACTTCTGGAACAAGACTTCAATAGGAAAATAGAAATCATGAAGGCAGAGTTCCAGCTTGAGTTCACAAAGCTTCGAGACCGTATGGCCGAGGAGGTCGCCAAGACGACAGCCCAGATGGCACAAGAACTCTCGCAAGCTCGAGAGGAGCTTTCCCAAGTCCGCAACGAGTTAGAGTGCTCCCGGCTCCAGCTGGACACCGTGATGGGCACTCAAGGAGCTTCACCGGCTACCCGTTCACCGACCACCCGGTCATACGCCGAAGCCGCCAGTACGGCACCGGCTAGCCTGACTTCTCCGACTTCCTCTCCAGTTCCGTCGGCCAGCCCGGAACCAGTCTTCTGTACTATCGACACATCCAGGGTGCCTGAGGATCACGCCGCAGAAGCCACACCAACAGCGCTACGCAAGACCATCGAACAAGAAATGAGAGCGTCAGGCAACCAACCCAGTTGGCGGTGTGTTGCGGTGACTCGGGACGGAAGAAATACCAACCGCATGAGGGTTAGAGCTAGGAACGAGGAAGAACTCAAGCGGATCAAGGATATTGTCGAGGCCAGGAAGGTGCCGGGCACGAGGGTCCTTCGTGACCAATTGTACCCAGTCAAGGTCGACAGCATCAACCGCACCGCCGTGCTCGACCAGGAAGGCACGATCCTTCCTGGAGCACTGGAAGCCCTGGGTCAGGAGAACGAAGTTCAGATTGCTAAAATTGCATGGTTAAGTCGTAAAGATATTCCAAAGCTATACGGATCCATGGTGGTATACCTCACTAAAATCAGCGATGCTAGGAGACTACTACAGGAACGCTACTTCCACGCAGCGGGCGAGTCGGGTTCCACCAGCTTCTTCGAAAGGCGAATCGGACCGATGCAATGCTACAACTGCCAAGAGCTCGGCCATAAAGCATTCTCATGCAGCAAGAACAGGGTATGTGCAAGGTGCGCTGCCGAAGGCCACCATCATAGGGAGTGCCAGACGCAGGTACCCAAGTGCGTACCATGTGGAGGACCACACGAGTCCTTTAGCAGAAACTGCCCGAAACTCTACCCTCCCCGGCGTGAGTAAGATGTTCCAGGTGGTCCAACTTAATGTGAGGAAACAGGGCACAGTACACGACAGCTTGATGAATGATGCGGAAATCCAGAATGCAACGGTATTAGCTATCCAGGAGCCCCGGGCACGGAGAATCCAGGGCCGGCTTTCGACGACCCCTATGGGACACCACAGATGGACCAAGATGGTCCCTACGACATGGAGGGAAGGCAGATGGGCGATTCGGAGCATGCTCTGGGTGAATAAGGACGTGGAGGCAGAGCAGGTGCGGATAGAGTCCCCGGATATAACGGCAGCGGTGATAAGGCTCCCCGATCGGTGGGTCTTGGTGGCTTCAGTCTACGTACCAGGAGCAGATTCGCAGGCCCTGCGAGACACCTGCGACCTTTTGCGAAAGGCCATCGCGAACGCAAGGCAGGCGGCAGGCACGGTGGTGGAGGTAGTGATCGCCGGAGACTTCAACCGTCACGATCAACTATGGGGTGGAGACGATGTATCTCTAGTGAGACAAGGCGAAGCGGATCTGATCATCGACCTGATGAACGAGTTTGCTCTCAGCAGTCTGCTTCGACGAGGCACGAAAACATGGCATGACGGAGACTACGACACGACCATCGACCTGGTTCTAGCTTCCGAGGAGCTGACGGCATCAACGGTCAAATGTGCGATACACGAGACGGAACACGGGTCCGACCATCGGGCGATTGAGACGGTCTTTGACATCTCGGTCCCAGTGCCGAAGCAGCAGGAGCGGCTCTTACTCAAGAACGCGCCCTGGAAGGAGATAAACGCCAGAATAGCGAGCTCGCTAGGCGATGCCCCGCTGGAAGGCACAGTGCAGCAGAAAACGGACAAGTTGATGGCGGCGGTGCTGGAAGCGGTGCATGCCTTGACACCGAAGGCGAGACCATCACCGTACACAAAGCGATGGTGGACGACCGACCTCACACAGCTGCGGCGAATATACACATTCTGGAGAAACCGCGCCCGGGCCCAGCGCCGAGCGGGGCGGACCAGAACGGACCTGGAAGAGACGGCAAGAGCAGCTGCGAAACAGTACCACGACGCTATCCGGCAACAGAAGAAGAAGCACTGGAACGAGTTCCTTGCAGACAACGACAACATCTGGAAGGCCGCCAAGTACCTGAGGTCTGGTGACGACACGGCATTCGGGAAGGTGCCGCAACTAGTCAGAGCGGACGGAACAGCCACGACCGATCACAGGGAGCAAGTAGAAGAGTTGCTGGCTACGTTCTTCCCTCCCTTACCGAGCAACATCGACGACGAAGGACCCAGGCCGCAAAGAGCTCCCGTAGCGATGCCCGCCATTACCATGGAAGAAGTGGAACGGCAGCTCTTTGCAGCAAAATCATGGAAGGCACCAGGAAACGACGGCCTACCCGGGATAGTCTGGAAAGAGGTCTGGCCATCGGTCAGGCACCACGTCCTGGCACTATTTCGAGCGTCCTTAGAAGAGGGGATGCTGCCTAGCCAGTGGAGACACGCAAAGATCATACCGCTCAAAAAGCCTGGCAAAGAGGAATACACAGTCGCAAAAGCCTGGAGACCGATCTCACTCCTGGCAACACTCGGCAAGGTTCTAGAATCGGTGGTCGCGGAGAGGATCTCACACGCGGTGGAGACGTATGGCCTTCTCCCAACCAATCATTTCGGAGCTCGCAAACAACGATCGGCAGAGCAAGCGCTTTTGCTCCTGCAGGAGCAGATCTACACGGCCTGGCGGGGTCGAAAGGTCGTAAGCTTGGTCAGTTTTGATGTCAAAGGGGCCTACAACGGAGTCTGCAAGGAAAGACTTCTTCAGCGGATGAGGGCGCGAGGCATCCCAGAGGGACTGCTCCGATGGATAGAGGCATTCTGCTCGGAGCGTACAGCAACGATCCAAGTCAACGGACAACCCTCCGAGGTCCAAAGCTTATCACAGGCTGGTCTGCCTCAAGGCTCTCCCCTGTCCCCGATTCTGTTCCTCTTCTTCAATGCCGACTTGGTACAGCGGCGAATCGACAGTAATAGGGGAGCGATAGCATTCATTGATGACTTCACGGCGTGGGTCGCAGGAGCCACGGCACAAAGCAACCGGGAAGGCATCGAATCCATCATCGAAGACGCCCTAGACTGGGAGAGGAGAAGTGGTGCGACGTTCGAGGCGGAGAAGACAGCAATCATACACTTCACCCGCAAGTCGTACAAGACGGACTCTCAGCCATTTACCATCAAGGGACAAGTTGTACAACCTAAAGAGCACGTTAAGATCCTCGGCATGATCATGGACACCAAGCTCAAGTACAAGGAACACATCGCGAGGGCAGCCTCTAAGGGCCTGGAAGCAGCAATGGAGCTCAGGCGGCTCAGAGGACTGTCCCCAGCAACGGCGCGACAGCTGTTCACATCGACAGTTGCCCCGGTGGTAGACTACGCCTCCAACGTCTGGATGCACACTTTCAAGGATAGGCTCATGGGACCCATCAACAGGGTCCAAAGAGTAGGGGCGCAAGCAATCGTGGGAACGTTTCTCTCGGTGGCAACGAGCGTCGCCGAGGCGGAGGCTCACATCGCCCCCGCACAAGACCGCTTCTGGAGACGGGCAATCAAGCTGTGGACAGACATCCACACCCTGCCCGAGACCAATCCACTTCGCAGGAACACGTCTCGAATGAGAAAATTCAGAAAGCGACACCGCTCGCCACTATATCAGGTGGCAGACGCACTCAAAGAGATAGAGATGGAGGAGATGGAAACTATCAATCCGTTCACTCTGCCGCCGTGGGAGAAGAGGTTGCAAGCGGTTACCGACAAGGCAGCACCAAGGCCGCCAAACCCACGCCGGGCAGCACACATCGCCGTAAGCAGTTCGGCACGGAATGGTGTGGTTGGATTGGGCGGAGCAATCGAGACACGCAAACACGTCGGAGATGTCCCCACTGTTGAGAGTTTTTCCTCCACTCTAGGCCCAAGGACAGAACAGAACCCATACGTCGGCGAACTAGCAGCAATGGCATACACCCTTGAACGACTACCGCAGCGCAGATACCGCAGTATCACGCTTCTGACGAGAAATAAAGCAGCAGTGCTCACGCTCAGGAACCCACGACAACAGTCTGGACAGGAACATGTCTGCAGCATTTACAAATCCATCAGAAAGCTCAGAAGAGAAAACAACGTGATCACGGTAGCGTGGCTACCGTCGGGTGAAGATGACGAGCTCTGGATACGCGCCAAACAAAAAGCCAAGGAAGCCACGCGACAGGGCACAGAGCCACAGACACAACTCCCCAGAGTAAGATCGACGACGCTCAACGTGGCACGCGCCAAGCGAGGCACCACCAGAAGTCTGCCAGATAAGGTTGGCAGGCATTCCAAGAAAGTCGACACAGCGTTACCAGGCAAACACACGCGACGTCTGTATGACAGGCTCTCCTGGAAAGAAGCTAGTATACTCGCGCAGCTCAGGACGGGTATGGCAAGATTGAACGCATATCTGTACCATATCGAAGCAGCATCGTCAGACCAGTGCGCATGTGGACAAGCGAGAGAGACCGTGGAACATTTCCTTTTTCGGTGCAGGCGTTGGACGATACACCGAACGCAGATGCTCCAGTGTACAGATACCCACAGAAGTAACATCTCCTTCTTCTTAGGAGGGAAAGCACCGTCAGATGGTACAAATTGGACTCCAAATATGGATGCCGTCCGCGCAACGATACGGTTCGCTATTGCCACGGGGCGACTCGACGCAGACTGATCACAAGGAGGAACACCTCCATCCCATCACCACTAATCCGACAAACCTTAATCACCTCGTGTCATATACAGCAGGCACCGCTTCAGTCGCCGAAGATAGGACACTGAACACTTGGAGAATCGCCTTCAAGTTGGCCTACTAACACCACTAACCCACGAGAATTCGCAGAGACATGGTACATTGAGACAAGCTATAAGCTAGGAACAGATTGCATATGGGCTTAAGGAGGTCGGGATTCATTTTAGGACATGTATTTGCAGATTAGTAATAGTTGCCCTTTCGGCGCAAACCGCCGCCGGGCGTCAATAAATTGTGTGTGTGTGTGTGTGTACCACTAGTCGGGCGTCAATAAATTGTGTGTGTGTGTGTGTGTACCACTAGTAGACGACAGACATCAGTTAGCCGGAGGTCCTCCTCATGGCAAATCGAGACCAGCCCAACATAACGAGCCTGGATCCCTTGCTTGTAGGCCTTTGTCCCTCTCTCCCGTCAATTGATGCTGGTCCAACCATGCCTGCCTCCACGCCTATGCACGCGATCTGGATTTTCTTCCGTTTTGGCTCGCGGTGCAGGTTTCCTAGTCACCATCAACCTACTCGCATGGGACATCAGCTGCCCATGACCGCGGAGCAGACCTGCGGCCCATCGACGGCATCCAGGTGGCCTTGCCGCTGCCCTTTCTTTGTGTCTCCAGGAAGGCACATTTTGTTAATCTGAGACTCCATACACTGTTCATATGATATGTAGATAGACAAGAATTGTCTACGATGCCTGTTGGTATAAGGTATAAGCAAAGGAGCACTGATTACTATACACTCTGTCCCTACCTCTTGCCTTTATTTCTCGCCTCTATTTCTCACCTGTGTTTCTCGCCCTCTTGCCCTACATTACTGTTTGTTCGAGGTGCAATGTGTCGATTTGCCTGCTGACAAGCGGACTCGGTCAGCCTAACCCAGAACGCGATACTAGTTCAGTTACCTTGTCAAATACATCATCACCAGAGCATCTATGTGTAACAGCTTCGTGTAGAAATAAATATATATTACTAGTGCCTATTATTCTTTCTTGTTGAAGCCTTCATATTTGCGCAACGACGCCCGCCCAGGCGCATCTTTTCCCTGGTGCCGATCTGGACGATCGAGGTGGAGCTGCAGATGATCTATTATGGACACATCTTTGGTGACATTCCTCCTCATGGTCATGGCTTGCCGCTTGAATGGGGCCGGTCTACCCTTACCTCTCTCCTGGTCGAATTGATCCATCGATGTCGAAGAGGCTGATCGTGAGGAACACCGGCTTTGCATGTGCCGTTATGCCGTTTTGTCTCTGCTCACAACTGAGAACGACGTTTTCAAGCTCGAAGGCGCGCCATGCCACTCAGGGCTCCTATTCGGGAGTAGTCCTCTCAACCCTGGGAAGAAGCAGCTGGGAAGCCAGACCTTCATCTGATCCTCTTATAATGGACTTCTCTCTTTCTTCACATCAAATATTCAACCTGTTCTGCGTAGATACTGGTCTCGCCCGGGCCATCAGCGGGGTCTTAATCCACAGTGCGAACGACTTCTGTGCGGCCCAGTTCCGGCTCTCATCGCAGAGCTCAAAATTGAACTTGAAAATAAGTGTGGCCAGGATGAGTCTCATCTCATGCATGGCCATGTTCTGCCCGAGGCAATTACGGGGCCCGAATCCGAAGGGCTGGTGAGCGTCCAGGGCATCTCCCTCGTACAAGGGATCCGACTTCAGCCAACGCTCAGGTGCGAATGTGGTGGCGTTCTTGAAGTTGGCCTCGGACTGGTACGTTGACCAGTGGTGAACCGATACGCGGGTCTCTGGCGGAACCCACTTGCCGAGAATGACTTGGCCGCCTTCCAATACCACTCGTGGACTGCCGATTGGAACAGGGGGATATACGCGAAGTGCTTCTTTGAGGCCTATTGGCTATGATTAGTAAAGTTGTTGACATATTGTGATATATCATACGTGAGCCTTTAATTGCACTTACAAGCGTTCATGTATTTCAGCTCCGCAAGATTCTCAAAGGTCAGGTCGTCGAGTTTGGTGAAACTCCCTCGGATCTCATCGACTAGAGCATTCATCTTCTCGGGGTACTTAAGGAGGTTGTAGATACAGCCACTCAACAGGGTAGCTATAGAAAATTCATTCGATTAGACATGCCATCGCTCTTGACTCGACGAGTCCAGGTTTCTTCACTCACCCGTTGTCTCTGAGCCAGCAAGCATGAACAGCTCGGCGTTGGAGTGCATCTCTTCCAGTGTCAATTCCTTCCCCTCCTTGGCTGACAACACAAGGTTCCAGACATCAGGCTGGTTGGAACCATCTTGCAGACGTCTGTTGACACGCTCTTCCGAATGCCTGCAGTGTGTCACCCGCTGCTCGGTGACGGACTTTGGCTCGAACCGGGTGAATATGGCGTTGAAAATGGGGTAGTAGTTGATGATGGACGCAATGGGGAGCATCTTGAGGGACTCGAAGATTGACTTAACCCATGGGCTGTACTCATTCTTAGCCAGCAGGCCAAGGGGCTGGCCGAAGCAGAGCTCTGCCATGACGTCGAATGTCGCGAAATTAAGCAGTTGGGTCATCTCCACGGGCGTTTTGCCATCCTCGCCGACTTCCGATATCTTGTACGTCAAGAGATCGACATATTTGCGGAACAGAGGCTCCTGCTGCTTCAACGCACGTTCCGAGAAGGCCGGCGAGAACAAGCGGCGTACTCGCGAATGGTTCTCAGTTGTCGCAGTAAGCATGCTAGGGACACCTAGGCCGCGGAGTCAGTGTGAGGAAGATTGAGAATTTTCAAGGTCCCATGGACTTACCATTAACAGGCTGAACCGAGAATTCTTGCGCCTTCTCCGACGCCTTCGGGCTATGAATATCTTGCCACGCTTGCCCGGTTGCGTAGCTCAGATCAGTGGGACCAAAGCGAATGACCGGTCCATATTGGTCGTGAAGCTTCTTCATCCATTGAACATCGTCGCCCGAGAGTGCTACTAGCCAGTACGGGATGCGACTGATCGCACAGAGCTTCGGGCCAGGTACGTCTGCTAATGGGTGAAATGTGACGGAATAGATGGCACTGGCGAGGAGATAGGCGCCTAACAAACCCACCGCTACAAGGACGGTGGTCAACATCTTATCGAGGCACTGCGCAAGCGATACTACAGTGGCGATGACGGGGTGTGTCACAGGTACAGGTGTAGCACCCGTCCACTTGGATTAAACAAAGCGCGTATTTGAGTGAGCGACCAGAAAGTAAGATTGGTGACGCACTCGAAAAGGGGATGAAAAACTGCCGACCCCTGAGTGGTCAATCGGTAAGTAAGCCGGTAGGTAAGCCGGTAAGTAAGCTGGTAAGTAAGCTGGTAAGTAAGCCGGCAAGTAAGCCGGTAAGTTACAGCCTACTACCACCCTCCAATACAAGCACTCGGGTTGTGGGTGGTCGAGAATCCGGCACGCGCAGACTATAGGAGTGGAAAATGTGGAGTGGAAAGACCAAGACGCTATCCAGCCAGATTGCTACGTAGCAGAGAAATTTGTCTAACAAAAACTCTAACTCCCCTGGGCATTCCTTCCAACCCCACAGCGACCTGAAGAGCCTTGCTTGTGGGACTGTAAGTCTGCCCAAGGTAGGGTGGCCTCCATGGGGTTGAAACTCGATCCTTGCGTTGCTATCATGTTAATCTAGGCCAGCCGATGGTACGGTCACACCTGCAGAGAAGTCTGATATCTGCGTGGATTTGATTCAACGCCGTGATATCTATCTACCAAGTACTGGGCGAGAACAAAAGTTCTGGGCTTCTGGGCGAGCCATGGAAAAGCTCGTTGTTGGCGAACCGATATTAGACTGAACGCTTTGCCGTGATAATTGCGTCGCAGACTCCTTGTCTGCACACGTGTGGTGTTCCCGACAGAGAGGGAGCGAGTCATTTGGTACGGAGACGACGCCCTCGCTTGTCGACAAGGTCGACCCAAACGAGCCAGATCCGCCGGGGAATACTGTTGGATTAGCCAATGCTTGCACTCGCGTGGCCCGTCCCACCGGAATGTGGCTGACTCGAGGGAGATACTTATAAAATTGGGAGCAAAAGAATCGCCTTTGAAGTGCCATCAATATTCTACACGAGTCTTGGGCTGTGGGGGTGTTCTCCATGAAACCCTTGTGTCCTTGTCGCAGATGACTAGCTGGGACAAGGGGTCCGGGGAGCAATTCAGGATCAAGTCTAGTAGGGGGAAGTACATGCAAGCGGCTGAGATTGATTGCCACACCTATGGGTTGGGCCAAGGAGGTACAATAACTTGAATCCCGATCTCATTTTCGACATGTCCCTTTATTTTCCCTAGTGACATCGGCGCCATATCAACACCCGATCCGAACGTCGACATCCTCGGAGTTGTCTTTGGGCCGCTCCAGAGAAAGACATCTCCTGGGCCGAACTCCAGCAGACCCGTCATCAGAATGGCAGCCTCTATGTCCGGTGAGCAGATACAGGCTTTGGTCTACCAGCTCGAACCGATCAACCCAACTGGCCTCGGTCGGGCCGTTGAGGTTGTTTCCGTTTGCCTGGGTGTTATCTGTACCATCGTCGTGTCTCTCCGAGTCTGGGTTCGAGCTGGCTTGTCTGGAGCATCGACGAGAACATGGGGCGTTGAAGACTACCTGGCCGTGGTCGGAACAGTAAGTTTTCCTGCGAGGCTTTGGGTTTCCGCTGTGGACTGACGGCATACATCGGCCAATCTTGCTGCTGAGGTGACAATGATAGCTGATGATGTGTGTGATAGCTTCCATTCCTGCCATCCGCCGTCTTCGCCGTATATGGCGCTCGCTATGGCGTCGGTTCACACGATGCCGCCCTTCCATCTCAACTCTACCTCATTCGAGCAACTGAGTACGTGATCTACTGGGAGATTCTGTACTTCATATCTTCCACTATCATCAAGTGTGCAATTGGCTTTACCTGCATTCGCCTGGACCGGCGAAAGCAGATACTGATCCCAATATCTATCAACATGGCCATTATGGTTGTCGTCGCAATACTCGCCTTAGTGTTCGTGTTCGTCAACTGCACGCCTCTCGCAGCGACTTGGAACCCGTCACTGTAAGTTCGCGTCCCGCCAAATGCCATACCGTGAACGATGCTTTCAACTAATACCATCTACCACCAGAGGGACGTGTCAAAAAGCTCTCAGCCTGCAGACAGTCAGCTACATTGTCCTCTGCCATCCAGATGGTAACCGATTGGGTGTGCGCTGGCATTCCATTTGTCATAGTTGCGGGGCTACAAATGTCGCGTCGCAAGAAGGTATCTGTCATCTGCATCCTGGGACTTGGAGTATTCGCAAGCGTCGCAACATGCGTCCGCATGCCATATCTAAAGTATTATGACACTACAAAGTACCCGACTGAGATAGCATGTAAGTGTGACAGGCACAGCCCAACTTGAGTCGTCAGCACTAACCAAGACGGCACAACGCAGATCACCTTGGAGTCATCAACATCACGTCGAACATCGAGTGCGGGCTTGGGATAATCGGATGTTCCCTTCCACCTCTGCGGAAGCTGTTCAAGTTCTACTACGGCTCTTCACACGACGGCAATTACAAGTATCATGGAGAGGTCAGTCAACCTACTTGTTTCTTGCTCTTCAAACTTATCTCGATCATCGGTCGCAAAGGCCCGAATAAATTCGATCGGGATCGGGCCCACCTCAAATTGCAATGATCATATATCCTGTGACACCATACTAACTTCTCGTGGCAGAGCGAGAACGCTCTCGGGAACTCTGGCCGGGGTATCAAGTTGAACTCGATAGGCGGGAACAACGGGGGTTACCACGCGTCGGCTAAGCGTGCTAACTCGGGTGCGCTTGAGCTGGAGTTGGATGACGATGACTCGAGCCGCAGAGGCATCATGCGGAAGACCGAAGTTCACGTTTCCTCATCCTCCTTCCGCGCCTAAACCTTCCCCAGGCGCCGCGAGCAACACTGAGACGGAAAAGATATCACTGTTTGCTATCACGTATCAAGACTCGTGTGCCGTGATCGAAAGTTGCGGTATATTTGTGTTCACACTGAGGCATCACGCCGCCTCATCAACAATCTCCAGGTTGCCCACCTTGAAGGTCTGGCCCTTGCGGTCCCCATAATCAGTGCTATCATGGTAATCCTTGACCCTCGTCCGCACATACTCGAGCCCCTTGACCGGCGCAGCATCCTCAGGCCTGTCACCCACCAGCCCGAGCCTCTTGAGCAGCGGCGACGGCGCCGGCTTGATATCGACGTCGTTGCCCGGGCGCACAAAGTAAAACAGGCCCAGCCTCTTCTTGCCCTCGCCGACTTGGTCGGGCGGCGGCCGCGTGACTCTGTGCGTCGTGGACCGCAGGTACGACGCGGACCAGAAGTCAAGCGTGTCGCCGACGTTGCACACGATGCCCCCGTCCACGGGCGGGACGTACCGCCACCCGCCGTCCTTGGTCCGGATCTGGAGGCCCGCGACGTCCTGGCTCCACAGCAGCGTCAGCGAGCCGAAGTCGGTGTGTGCGCGCGCCCACGTGTTGTCGACCTTGGCATCGTCCTCTGCCGGGCGCGGGTGGTAACACATGTATCGGAGATGGTCATCGGACGGGTCGTCGTAGCGGTGGGCGTCGGCGAAGAAGCCCTCGGGGAGCTCCAGGATGATCGCGAACAGGCGCAGGATGCGGTCCGCGACGCCGAGGGCCTTGCGGCTGAAGGCCTCGACCTCCGGGGTGTATGGTTCAAAGAAAGGGTGCCGTGGCTCGGCGTCGTTGGAGGCCGTGAACTTGGCGTGGTTGTAGGACTCGACGTTGTCCCGGACCTCGGTGCCGCGGACGGTGCGCTCGTGCAGCTCGCGGTACCCGAAGTAGTTGCCGCTCGCGAAGTCGCACTTGTACTGCGGCTGGGCCTTCTCGGCGTGGGGGAGGGAGAAGAAGGCCTGGCCGATATCGTACTGCCGCTGGATTTCCGCCTCTGTGAGGCCGGTGCCCGTCACGCTGAAGAAGCCTGTGTTGTGGACCTGGTGGCATATTAGCGGGTGACAGGCTCGCGATGGAAATTGGACAGGCACGAGGTCTTGTCATGTTCATACAGCATCTCGCAGATCTTCGGCGAGCTTCTCCTTGCCGCCTGGTTTGTCAAAGGTGGAGAGGTCTAGGACTTTTATATCGGCCCAAGGGAGATCATGCGATGTCTTGGCCGGCCGCTCCCACTTGGGCAAGGGCAAAGCTTCGGAAGGACTTAATGCTGAGGGCATTCTGATGATACGATGTGTTGCGTGGATGTGAAATGGCTGCGATGTTGCTGTGGGCGGAGTTTCTGATGACGTCTTAATATTTTATACAGCGCTCGCAACATTGGCGTAACAATTGGACGTGTGCAAGCCCTATAAAGTTAGTGTAGAAGCATGTATATACTTCTCCAATTTTAATCGTAGCACCGATCCTCGCTGAGGAGTTCAGGGTCGCCTCTGGTTGAGATGTAGCTCTGAGGAGCACGCCATTTAAGCTAAGATGGTGAGGAGAACATATGGGGAATACCATTAGTAGAACCTTCTGCAGCTTGGTGTTGATCTGCCATATGCTGCCTCTTGTGCAATGATGGCGACAGCCGGGAATAATACCGGCAGGCTCGTCGGCGACATCGGGTGTCTATTTGAAGGATTGCATGATGTATTGATACTCTGCGTGTGTGCTCGATAATTAGCATAACAGCGAGTGAGTCGCGTTGGTTGGTGTCTACCCGTTGGATGCCCGGATGATGCGCCAGCAGGATCAAATGAATGAAAGATAAGACCGGCTTTGCTTCCTCTAATTATGGTCATCCTATTTTAGTACATGTGTAGGAACGGTAATATGGATAGTTCTGAGGTTGCAGAACTTGCCACAAACAATTCCGGGTATCGCAACCGCACTCAACTCCTCAAAGCACGTCATTGTGGATTTGCGTGGGATGAGTGGTACTACATTTATCGAATCTCACAATCGGGAGAAGTATGATAATGCAAATGCAAGGGTGAAAAGCAACAAAGTGAGATTTCTGCTTCTCACACAGGAGTAGTTGTACACTTTCTTGTGTACGTATACACGTTCCCTATAGTGTGCGCCAGTTGACGCCCATCAGAAAATCGACACGACAACATTGCGAGCACGAAATCGGGCTTGAACCATTCAAGATGCCAGCAAAACCATTCTCTCAAGATGTCAAATCGCCCATCGTCCACTCACCATCCGACACGAGCACCACAGACCAAGAGCAAGATGACCACGACCACCCCAAAGCAGACCTCAAGTCAGCCCACCGTAAGGTCGACCGCCGCCTGGTCCTGTGGTACTCGTTCGTGTACCTGATAATGCGGATCCACGTGTCCAACATCAGCAACACGGCCATCATCAACCTGGAGGAAGGGGACGGCATCAAGGCCCAGCTCGGGGGCCTGACGTCGCAGCAGTGGGCATGGGTGCTCAGCATCTTTTACTATCCGTACATGCTGCTGGAGCCTTTCGCGACGCTGGCGCTGAAGCGGTTCACGCCGAGGCTGTGGATGGCGCGCATCATGGTCACATGGGGGATTGTCAGCATGTGTCAGGGCGCGACTGTTAACTATGCGGGCATCATGGCGTGTCGGTTCTTCCTTGGGGCTGCTGAGGCTGGGTTTTACCCTGGTGTGCTGTGAGTGGAATCGACCCGACATTGAACGACTCTGAGATATGCGAAGATGCTAATATTGTGATTTAGGTATCACCTTAGCTTCTGGTTTCCAACTCAGAGATTATCATTCCGGATCGTGTGTATATAAAGCTTTCGGTAAATACAAACAAGTACTGACTATCCATGTAGGCTTTCTTCTATGCGTGTGGCATGTTTTCGGGAACAATTAGCGGCCTGCTGGGTAAGTCAACTGAGAAAGAATCGAGGAATAATGTCATCAACTGACACAGAAACCAGCGTATGCGATTTCTTTTATGAATGGTGCTGGTGGACTTGCTGGTTGGAGATGGGTACACACACACTCTTATCAATTTTCATTGGGCTTCGAATTTGACACTCTATCAGGTTTTCATACTGGAAGGGTTGCCAGCGATATTTTGCGGCATCTACACGTTCTTCTACTTGCCAGATTGTGAGTTACCTGCAATTTTTTCATCATCAACTGCATTCTCTTGAGACTCCTTTGTGGTTTCCTGGCAACTGGGATGGAATTCCTCCGGAGCGAATATGTTCTAACCGTGGCCTTTGAAGACCCCGAGACAGCTGCTTTTCTCTCAGAACCGGAGAAGGAAGCGATAATTTCGGACCTGCCCTCGCGAGCGCCGTCGATGGAATCCAAGACATTTGACCTCGACCAGATCAAGGCGATGTTCAAGAACCCAACATTTGTTCCGTTTCTCATAATCTGGATCACACACGGGATCGGAGGCTTCGGCATTACCTTCGTGTTGCCTACGGTGATTTACGAGCTAGGCATCTCAGACACGGCTATATCACAGCTTATGACAATGGTGAGCACGACAGGACACTAAGGCCCCGTGTCACCTGCGTCTACTAACTTCCGCACAAAGCCAGCGTATGCCGCCGTGTTCCTCATCCTTCTCACCCTGGGATACCTGACCCACACGAGGCGGCTGAGCCCATGGGTGGCCGGGATAGGGCTCGAGGTCGGACAGATTGTCTTCTACATCCTGCTCATCACGGTCAACAACGCAACGGCGAAATACGTTTTCGTTGTGATAGCCACGGCGGCCACGCAGAGCTTCTTTCCAATCATCTGGCCTGGTGAGTTTTGTGACACGGACCTCACCTCGGACCTTTCCCCAGGTCCAAGACCTCGATGCATGAACTGGCTGACACCGTGCCCTCGCGAACAGAACGCATCAGAGTGACGAGTGGGACGACAAGCGCAGGGCTGGCGATCGGGATTACCAATGTGAGCAGGCCGGGAAGGCAGGATCATGGCGTCGAGGAAACTCTGACTGACTCGATTGTTGCCTTGCAGGGCGTGACACAGCTGATGGGCATCGTGGTGAGTGCTACCGTCCGCCCGGGCGTGCCACGGCCATGTGCAGTCCCAGCTGACCGTACATCATCGTTCTAGGGACCGCAAGTGTACCAACCCAAGTTCGGCCCGTCGTATAGGGTCAGTTACAGTACGAGCATCGGTCTGTTGACTGTGACAGTGGCCACGATCGGCCTCACTTGGTTCCTCGTGAACAGGCAGGACAAGAGGGCGGAAGTGGCGGCTGTTGTCGAAGGTGAGAGCGTGGGCCTTCCGGGCGAGATGAACCAAGCCAAGCAGCAGGGTTGTTGATCGCCGTGTCTTCGATCCGCAGAGGCTGTTCCATGTGTCGGTGCCGAGAGCTCGAGTGTGGAGCGGAGGTGGCATTGCTCGCACGAGATCTGCCTGAGACAGCCGCGTGGGCACCTCGTCTTTGAGGGAGGCTGAGTTCAGTGAGTGAAGTTGTGCCACGGTACTCGGCACGGGAGGTTATGTTCTCCCATTTCTTGGTGGCGGTAAGCTGCAGCTCCTAACCCACCGCCACGCCCACGCAGCCACGGTGAAGGAGTGTAAGACTGGGGCCTCCAGCAAGTACAAGGGCCTTCAGGACCCTTGGTGTCACAGCTTCCAGAGGTCAGGGATGACAGCTCCATGCTGGTCACGGGAGCGCCAATCGGTTTCGGAGATCCTTCTCCAGCTCTTAGCAAAGCGCATGTCGTAATGCAATGCAATGCAGTCGTCTATTAAGCTTTCTGGTCAAGCGTTTGTGTTTGGCGGCGTCGTCCTGCGTCCCAAGCCAAACTTTGGTCGCTAGGCAGGCATGAGAGCACCTTGTCCTGAACGGTAACGACGTCAGATCCAGTTAGCTGGGACTGACGCTGCCCACCAGGCAATCCAAACCCTCTGTTTCTCTTCTTTCTCCTTCCTGCTTGGAGAGAGTGCAGTGAAGCTGAGGAGGCAAGGAGGATGTGGGGCCTGGGAGGGAGCGATTGAAACATGTAGGAATGCAAACAACCTTGTCAGCTTGTGCTACACCACACTGGACACAATGGTGGGGTCTGCCTTCCCTTGTCCTCTGTCTTCGTAAGCTGCATGTGCTAGACAGAAGCGAAGTGAAGCGACAAAACGTGGGTAGGGAATGTCGGATTAAAAAAAACCGAACCAGGCCCGCAAGAAGGTGGTCCAGACTCAAACTTCGGAGTGGCGCCGGCCCAGGCCAGGTCAGGCCAGGCCAGGCAAGGTCGAGCCCACCCGGCCCAAGGCACTTGCGACCGAAACGGCTTTGAAATCGCGTGCCGTGAACGTTCCCGCTTGTCTCCATTTTGCACCGACCATCGGCGGGAGACTGGCACCTTCCAAGCGCACAGCCCGTCTTCTTTCTTGGTCACACACTCTTCCATCATCGACCATTTTGACAAGGCCAACCAGCTTGTGTCAGACTTAACTTCCAGTCACTGGTTATCAATCCAGCATTTCCCCTCCTCCGATAATTGTACCACACGGCGGCCATCTATCATAGCCTGCATTTCGTCATCGCGCTAACCCAGCCCTGTAGCCCGACCGCAGAGGGGTAACTAACCACTTTACTCGACGCTGACTCTTTTTGCTGCGGCGCACGGCTTAATCGGAGCCCCAGGCCACCCTGAAGTGGGCATTTCCATTCCAGGCAACATTAACTCGATCGGATCGGATCTGATTTGATCTGCTCTCGTCTCAATCAGCTTTCCCAACGAGACACAACACCTCGGTTGTTGCTTCGCCCTTCTTGTCTCGACTGCGGCCTTCGGCACCCACCACAGTGTAACCAACCCCCCGCGCGCCTTCTGCCTCCTACATACATAACCCTGCCTTCCCTGTCGCAATCGCCATCACAGGCAGTCACATCCACATCCACATCCCACATCCCCGAGACTCGCCCTGCCCTTGCAGCCAGCCCTCGGGACCCCTCCTCCCATTCAACCGTTGTGACCGACCGAGCGTCATTACTCATCACCAAATCGGCATCCAACTTTCACCATTCCTACGAAGTACTCTTCGACTTCCACCAACCCCTCACCACAACCATGACGGCCGAATCTTCCCAACAACAGCAGCTAGCCGACCCTCCCATCGACAGCATGGATCACGATCTCGACCAGGACGCCCAGGAGGCTACCACTTCCTTGCCAAACATCATTCCAGACTCCCAATTATCGCCAGACACCTACCGATTCCCCTCAGAAAGACTACTGCGGAGGCAAAGACATGAGGGCAAAACACCTCTGGTTCTGGTGGCTTGCGGCTCCTTCAGGTCCGTCATACCTCCCCCATTCTCTTCAGTCATTGCCGTCCCCGATGACGCCAAGTGAGAGCAACATTACTGACAAATGCTGCCGTCTCCACAGCCCCATTACCTATCTCCACCTGCGCATGTTCGAGATGGCCTCCGACTACGCTCGCTTCAATACAAAGTATGAAATCGTCGGCGGCTTCCTGTCTCCAGTGTCCGATGCCTACAAGAAGCCCGGCCTGGCCCCCGCCAAACACAGAATTCAGATGTGCTCCTACGCCGCGGAGAAGACCTCTGAGTGGCTGACCTGCGACCCGTGGGAGGCCATTCAACCCCAATATTTCCCCACTGCCCAGGTCCTCGACCACTTCGACCACGAGATCAACCAGGTCATTGGCGGCTGCGAGGATGTCCATGGCAACAAGCAGCCCGTGCGTATCGCACTGCTCGCCGGAGCGGACCTGATCCAGACAATGAGCACACCCGGTGTATGGTCCCCGGCGGATCTGGATCACATCCTGAGGAAGTTCGGCGCCTTTATCATCGAGAGAACCGGCACCGACATCGACGAGGCCTTGGCGGGCCTTAAGGACTACCAGGACAACATTCATGTCATTCCCCAAGTGATCACTGTATGTCTTCGCCCATTCCCCACTTCTGTCTGATTTGGCAATTACTAATGTGCTGGCTCCACAGAACGATGTTTCTAGTACCAAGGTACGGCTGATGCGGAAAAGGGACCTGTCTCTCCGCTATGTTGTGCCGGATCCGGTCATCGAGTACATCACCCAACATGGTCTCTACCGGGAGTAGTTCCCATGCAGCGAATCACATCAAGTTTTTGTTCAGCGACTTGTATGGATATCACTTTGATCACGAGCCTTAGCGCTCCCTAGCGAACGGCACGAGCATAGAAAGAATATGGGCCTTTGACCCTAAGCCTCAGCGCCACAGCACATATCGGAAAATCGGTACCCCTCGGCTTTTCATGAGCTTTCTGGGCCGCCCGATGCCGTGTAAATTACCGACCGTCGGTAGATGCGAATTGCAACCCCTTGCTCTGGGCCGAGTTTTGTCTCCGCTCTTCAATGCGGACACCGGCATGCAAGATTCCGGAACCGCGGACATCGCCTTTGAGCACCAACGTCATTCATCAAAGAGCCGACTGCTGAAGATGTCTGGGAGGGAAAGCATTCGAAGAAAAGAGATTTCTGATATTTTGGATACCAATTCTGCGACTTCGATTGGGACGGCATTCTGCCTTTTGTTTGTGGGGCCTTGAGACCCCAAGCCTACCTCTGACGAGGAGGCTGATAGGCTTTGGCGTTTGTGGAGGCTCATTTGAGTTGCCAAAGACAGCATGTCTTGGATCTCTGGATTGTACCTTGAGAAACTTCAATACAGTCTTGTTGAGCTGCAAAGACATCTTGTCTTGTAGTTCAACGTGCTATGAGCCCGCTTTGCTTTGCTTAGTTCTGAGCCCCTGCGTATGCGTTCTTCCGGTACTTGAGACACTCTATAAATTGATCCCAAAGTGCGTCCTTGAGCGATCATTTCACAGAAATGCTGGGGGAGGGGCAAGTTCCAGAGCCAGATCGAGGGTCGCGAGTGCCTTCTTCCTAGGGCCTCTACTCAGCTCGACAAAGTATACCTAGAGTGGTGAGCAAGGGGAATCCTAAAGGCAAAGGCCCAGGAAGGTATCTATCATAGCGATTGAACGTGTGGCAAATGCGTTTTGTACCACAGCAAGTATTGGCACTTCTGCCACATGAAGACCACAATCAATGACTTCCCTCATAACTAAGTTAAAGTCCTGGGATATACTCGGTTCGATTTGTCTGCTGGAGTAAGTCCAGAGAGCTTTCTGGTTGTTTTTATGACATGGCTGTAACAATGTGAATCACTGGCTCTAGACACTGACCAGTCCGATGTTATCCTTGGAACTTTTGGCCGTTCAAAGATGAAAGCATCCCAAGGTTTTCTATAAGGCGGACTGGGGGGTCCTTCAAGCTTGGGCAAATCGAATAAGTGAAATGGTCCAAGACACGGCCCAGTCTGCCCGTGAGTGGCGTCAGGAGGTATAACCAACCGTCTCAATAGTTCAAATAGATATAATGCCCAATACTCCCATCAGACCATCCGGAGCTTGCCGAGACTCTCAGAACTACCAATGGAGATCCCATATTCGCCTCTCCTCAACCGCGAGACTTATTGCCCCTAGACCAACCTATACGCCGTGGGCCTCAGCCCGGCAGCATAATGCGTCGCACGCGGGATTCCTCGACTGGGCGAGCAGCCTGGCCAGCTATGGCACCTCGAAAATGCCCAAGACCGAAGACGGACAGCTAAGCGGGTGCCGCCACCACCGCCACCGGACATCAATCTAAGTATATCCGGAGGGCTCTTCATCTGGGGCTTTATCAACATCAACGCCGCCATCTAGGCAGCATGGGCCCACGCTCGCGGGCCAGGCAACAACCTCCTTGCCCTGTGCGGGCCCCACCCTCACCTGCAGCAGCACAAGCCGATAAGCCTGATGGCGTGCATGGTCGAAAACGTGCGCCTTCTCGGGAGCCGAAACCTGGCCCAGAGCCGGTTGGTGGACGCTTCGCACTTGCGGCGTCCGCCACGCGGCGCCGGCGCATCTTTTGGTCAAAATGGGCGGGTTTTATATCTGGGCTTCGCGGTGCTTTGATTTTGGTCTGGGACTGGGGAGAGTTGTTGGGTTGATATCAGGTTCGGCGGTTTGTTGTAGTGTCGCTAGTGTTATGGGTGAGGATGCGAGGCGGCTGGGGTTTTATGTGGGGGCTGGTGGTGTTGTTTCTGGGCTTCGTGAGTAGACTTTATTTCTCACACCTCCCCCTATCATCATTTAGTACTCCTTTCTTTTCGTCACAACAGTGCTTATGCGTGACCTGCGTCAAGCACCCCCTTTCCCTTGGTTGCTCAGACTGGCTGACCTCAAGGCAATAAAAACAGAGGAGCCGCGGCGATTTTACTAGAGCCTGTGACGGGCTTCCGGATCCCGGACGTCTGCGATCTTCGTTTCCTACTCTTCATCACGGTGTTGATGGGCTGCGCCGGCGACTTCGTCTGTTTGCTGTTCCAGCGCCATGAGCTGGCCGCCCCTTTGCTGACCGGGGGAGGCTCCTATGGGGTGCTATAGAAAATGGTTGGATATGCAGGTCATTTGGGTAGCACGGCATTCGGAGTGGCATATTGGTATTTCTGGCCGTGGTCTCACTTTGGCACCTGGT
The DNA here is from genome assembly GCA_021399435.1 of Diaporthe sp. PMI_573. Lineage (NCBI taxonomy): Eukaryota > Fungi > Ascomycota > Sordariomycetes > Diaporthales > Diaporthaceae > Diaporthe > Diaporthe sp. PMI_573. The sequence goes on along the minus strand of JAJTUP010000024.1, from coordinate 199,536 downwards.
GATATGAGAACATGACATGGCGTATGTGTATTTCTGTTTCGCACGACAACGAGTGCCGCTATTTGATTTTCAATACTCGCATGAATGCTATCAAGGACAAAGGAAAGTTTTCTACTGCTGAGAGGAATCAATGGGAGCCGCCGTCGCAGACATACCGCCCTTGCTCGGGTCTTCCAGCTCGCGCAGCCCGAAACGATACTTGAGCGATCAATAGGCTTGACCAGTCCTCGGCAAAGACCTGCATGTCAAACCTTGTACCTGCTCTCTCCCCCAAAACAGAATGCCCCTGAGATGGAGACATTTTCTCACAGGCCGCCTCTCAGTTTCAACGCACCCTTACTCCATGACTCCTCCCCCACTAAACGCAGCCGCATACTTCCAGAGATATATCATACTTCTTCTGGGCAAAAGTCAGCACACGCCATCAGACCTCGAGTCTATTCAAGTTGAACTCACAACATACACACCAGTTTCAATCCCACCGACACCCAGCTCAGCGCCGGGCTTGCCGTGCCTTGCGAGGTCGCAGGCCGGAGCTAGGTCCAGAGCTCGCTGTCCTCTTGGTCTTTCTCCCCTCCACAGGGGACTTGCTAACCCGGCCGCCGGGGGGCGTGGTCGGGATGCCGCCAGCCGGGGGGAACACATCATGGAGCTCGCCGGGTTGGAGGGGGGAGGTGTTCGAGCCGGGGGAGTAGTGAGGGAAGAGCTCAGCGGGAAGTTGCACATCAGGAACCCTGGTGTAATTCACGCTGGTCGAACCACCACCACCATCACCAGCAGGAGGAGGGGGCTGGCTGCGGGGGTGTGTAGCGCCCGGGGTGAAACGAGCCGGCGGGCGGCGGTGGCCTCTCCGTATGGCGGCTTCGTCATCGCTGTGATCGGAAACGCCGTAGATATCCTCCACTTCCTCCGGAGTGAAAGCCCCGAACATGGTGCTCAGCGGGTTGCGCTTCCTGTTTAGGTTCCACGGCTCCTTGCCCGGCTTGTAGGGCCGGTTGCTGTCGTCGTACTTGTTGCCTGTGTCCTTCTGAGCTGGCCCGGGCTTGGAAACGCCGTAGATATCATCCAATTCCTCCGGACTGAAAGCCCCGAACATGGTGCTCAGCGGGTTGCGCTTCCTGTTCAGGTTCCACGGCTCATTGCCCGGCGTGTAGGGCCGGTTGCTGTCGTCAGACTTGTTGCCTGTGTCCTTCTGAGCCGGCTCGGGCTTGGATCCGCGAGGTTTCTTCTGGCTGGGGCCACCACCGCCGGCTGTCGTATCGGCGGGCCTCTTGCCCGTTGAGCTCTTGGTGGTGGAGGTGGGTTTGTCGGGGTCCTTGGTAGTCGTGGTCGTGGCTTTGGATTTCTGGACTTCCGCCCCCGGAACCTTTACCACTGTTCCGTCTTCCTTGCCAATTTGAGCCTCTGCGGCTTTCAGTGACACGCCCGCCGCTACCAAACGCTGTGTCCGTTCTTGTTGCTCCCGATGTTTCCCTGCTCGTGAAGCCGCTTTTTGCTTATCGAGTTCAGCTTGTTGCTTCTCCCAGTCTTGCTTTTCTCGTGCTATTTTGCCTCTTATAGATATGTTTTTTTGCGCCAAAACCATCTCTGCCAGTCTCAGGGCCTCTTCCGCTTTAGCCAAAGTGGCTTCTTCTGAGTCCTGGGTATTTGTGGTTGTGTTGTTTCGCTTCCTGAATTCTGACTCAAAATAAGACCCTACTTCTTCGCTGCATTGAGCCATTGCCTCCCCCCTTGTCATGCCTGCATCAGACATCAAGTCCATAATCTCTTGGTATGTAAGGGGGAATGTCGCTTTCCGTTCTGCACGCTCTCTCAACTCTTTATACTTCTTTATCTTAGCCGCCTTCTGAATTTCCTGTTGGTCTTCCTGCCGTCTTCGTTTACCTTCTTCCTCATTCTTTTTTCTCTCCTCCTCTTGCCGCTTCTTCCGATGAATCGCATCCTTCTGTCGTTTCTGTTCCTCCTCCTGCTGTCGTTGCTGTTCCTCTTCCTTCTTCCTTCTCTCCTGCTCTCGCCGCTTCTTCTGTTCCTCTTCCTGCTGTCGTTGCTGTTCCTCTTCCTTCGTCTTCCTCTCCTGCTCTCGCCGCTTCTTCTGATCTTCTTCATCCTTCTTCCGATGCTGGTCCTCTTCCTTCCTCTTCCTCTCCTGCTCGTCCATATATCGTTGTATCCGTCTTTGCCATATATCATCCTCCTGGTCAGGGCTCCGTCTTGGCCACAAGCCACCAAGCGGATCAGGCTTCTGCTGCTGTTCCTTCTCCTGTTGCTTACTATTTCCTCCTTGCTTTTGTGCTTCAGGAACTTCGTCCAAAGCCTTGAGCTGGGCCTCCTGTGCCTGTTGCAATAGTAACTTTTCTGCCTCGTCCTTCTCCCTTTCCCGGTTCTTCTGGTCTTCATCCCTCTTTCGCTGCTGTTCCTCTTCCTTCTTCTTCCTCTCCTGCTCTCGCTGATTCTTCTGCTGATCTCCTTCATCGTTGTTCTGCTGCAGGTTCTGTTGTCGTTGCATCCGTCTTTGCCATACCTCATGAGGCTCCCTAGGGTTCTGCTGCTGCTCTTCCTCCTCCTGTCGCTCACTATTCCCTCCTTGCTTTCGTGCTTCAGGAACTTCGTCAAAGGCTTTGAGCTGGGCCTCCTGTGCCTGTTGCAATAGTAACTTCTCTGCCTCGGCCTTCTCCCTTTCCCGGTTCTTCTTGGCGATCTCTTGCTCTTCCTCGGGAGTCCTTTGCTGAGGATCCTGCGGCGGGGCCGGCGGAGGCTGCGTAGGACGCCGTGCGGTATTCTGCGCAGCTTGGGTCCCCGGAGTCACTGGCGGAGTTGGTCCTGCTCCGGTGCGGTTGACATTGGACTCGGCCCATGGGCGCACGCGCCCCTCGACATTAATCGGTTGTGCTCTCAGGGCTGCAGCATCCGGGGAATCATCATCATTGTCGTTGTCATCCTCGGAGTCTGAGTCCGGTGGATCCCGCGGGGGCGGCGGCTGCTTGCCAACAGGGAGTTGGCGCCTCGGGCGTAGCTGGCTGCGCGGCGGTAGCGGTCTCGCGGCCTGGAAAGAGCCGGTGCACCCTCTGGCCTCCCCGCCCCTGAGGTGTCTCTTGTACCGGATCTCCTTGGTAAAATCCAGGTCGAGCGCCTGCGTGGTGGGGCCATCTATGTCACCGTCGTCGATGGCCGGCCAGTCCATGAACTGGATGTATCGAGACAGCCGCATGCGCCTCTCGCGCCAGCGCCGGCCGGCCGGGTCCGGGAGGTATCCCATGGCCACGGCGTCTGCCGGGTACTCGTCCGCATCTTCCGGGTGCTGCTTGAATGGGTTGTACGCTTTGCGGAGTCTGCTCTTGCGGGTTTCCTCGAGGCGGTGTTTCTCAGCGGCGGCCTTTTCCTGAGCTTCGCGTTCAGCTTCTGCATGCTCATTCTGGCGCTGGTTGTTTTGTCTAGGCTGGCCGTGCTGAACTCCTGCCGGCGGTGATTGATGCGGTGCGTGATGCGGTGCTTGATGCGGTGCTTGATGCGGTGCTTGATGCGGTGCTTGAGGAGGTGTTTGAGGCGGCGCTTGACGAAGAGTGCCGAGTTGACAATCCTTAGCAGACGTCAATTTCGTCAAGGTATTGCCATTTTGCCCTGGAGACCCTGCAGTGAAGAAAACAGAAACATCCGGGTTGTCAAATATTGCACCCTGGACATCAGTTTGATTCACCTTGCCTGGACGGTTCAAAATTTAGTCCATGCACTTCATGCAGCACTTTCCTGAGAGTGCTCGAGGTTGATGCCGATACTGTCAAGAACTTAAGTTTAGAAGGGTGGGTTTGTCTTACATTTCCTGAATGGAATATTCGAGAGACGATAAACACCGCCCTCGATAACTCCCCACAGGTCGAAAGGCTCGTCCAGATTGTGTTGCTGGACCTGCTGGAGGGTGAACTGTTGGGACATTGTGGCTACGTGGCGTCTATACGCGGTCGCTCACGGAATAATTCACTCTGCCAATGCTGCTGCTGAGATGCCACTCGGCTCTCTTACCCTTGTCAGAACGGTGATGGCTGCTTCGAGGGTGCTGTTGCAAAGCCTTGAGATTCAAGGAAGCGCACACCGTTGACGTCGAATCGACCACAACCGATTGACAGATGAAGGCTAAGTCAAGGAAACTTGGGAAGCCTTTCAATAGGAGAGAAGTCCCAGTCTAAAAGCAATGCAGCATTATTCATCTTCGTGCCGTTCCTGGCTCTGCTTCGGGTGCCTCATCTCTGCCGCCGTTTCCGGCCAGCAAAGTAGGGAGTCTTCTTTGTTACGACTCCATCCAAAATGAACCCCAAAAGCGACCATATTGAATTCAGAGAGCTTCGATATGCGTGCGTCAGATTAAACCCAACGAGTTAGCTCTCCTGCAATGATTCCTCTGCCTTGTTGTCCCATTGTCGATGAGGACTCGATTGCCGGATTTGGTGCAACTACCGCGGGAAGGGGGCGCCACAAGCTCCGCCTCCGGCTTTATCTGGGTACTAATTACAATGGACATATGTTTCCATGTTTGCGTGACTTTGGATGCTCAAATCGAAATTCCATGGCGCGGTGCATCCTCTGTTATATTGAGGTCTTGCTTGAGCCCATGCAATAGCAACGATTGTTGTATTAGTTGCATCAAGGTCATTTGCACTAGGCTGAACGGGGCTTATATCATATCAGCGGGACGCCTGAAAAGAATACGTTATAATAGCAACAAGAGAAGAAATCGCTCACTTGGAAGTATTTAGGCTCATAAAACATTTGAGAAAATGAGTATGACTGGGATCACCAATCGCTTTAAGGGAGAGCAATGCTTCATAGAAAAGTCACTGATAAGATTGTCAAATCCGAGCACACCGCCCTTAATCTCTTGGCCAGATTTCATAATGTCGAGTCCTCGCATCATTAAGCGTGCGGTTTCCATCAGATGGGGAGTGCATGGAATGTTGAGAGAACAGCATACAGCTATCAGAATCAGATGATTCATTCACGACAAGTGAGACTTGAACATGCTGCATCCGACACAGCATCAACCCTCACTGTCTCTACCTTCTTGAGCGGAAGATCAGGTTTCAGTCTTCGCATGCTGGAGCAGGTATCCGGATCTCACCAGCACTCAATATTTTACGTAAGCATACAGGGTGATATTTGAACGTGATCTTCTTGATATGTGGTGCCATTTCACGCAATATGCTCTCACAGATGACCAACCGCAGCTGATTTGGGAGGCAGAGATACCCCGAGAGCTTTATAAATCTCTGCAACGTAGGCTCTCGCCGCAGCATTTCCGGCGGTCCCATGCTCCATCTTGTTCATCACGTATGTAATCGTCATATTGCGATCCATGTCATTGATGACCCTGCTGTGTGTTAATCACCTGCTACGGAGCCTAAAGTCTTGCATTCTGGAACATTCCAAAACATGAAAGATGGGGATCCGTGAAAGGGGAAGAGTGATGCTTACATAGAACCGCCCCAACCTCCCCAGAAGCAGAGTCTCCCTTCAGGGACCCACGAGTCGATGATGGAGTCCCCATTACCCCTGATACCTAAGCCAATGCCAAATCGAACAGGCATGCCAAGGCACAAGTCTGGCCCATATGACTGTTCCTTGAAAATGAGGTCGATTGTCTCCTTGGACAGCAGCCTCTTGCTCTCGTCACTAATCGTCAAGGCCTTCGACCAGATCCGAGCAAGGCCTTGCGAATTCGAGTGTCCGTTTGCGGCACCGATCTCGGCTTTCCTCCACAGGGGGTTTTGAGTGAATGAGGGATCAAAGAAGGGATTTAACATCTTGGCCATCATGGAATTCGGGTCGATGTTGGCCCACTCGGCCATGGCAGATGCAGGAGGCGGGATCAGCTCCGCGCAGCGCGGCCAATCCTTTTCGACGGCGCCGATCTGGAAGTCGGCATCCAGAGGACCGGCGATCTTCTGGGAGACAAATTCGGTCAGGCTCAGGCCGGTCCTGCGGCGGACAACCTCTCCCAAGAGGAAGCCATAGGTTACGCTGTGGTATCCCGAGGCCGTTCCCGGCTCCCAGCGTGGTGCCTGCTTCTCGAGCCTCGAGGTGATCAGCTTGACGTCGCATAGCTCTTCCGGTGTTGTGGGGTCTTCCAGAACTGCGAGGCCTGAGGTATGAGATAGCAGATGCCGAATTTCGATGTCCTGCTTCCCATTTACGGCGAATTCGGGCCAATATTTGGAGACCTTGTCGTAAGGTGAGAGCTGGCCATCGTTGAAGAGGAGTAGGACGGCAAGTGCGGAGATGGTTTTGGTGGATGAGAAGATAGTGACGATGGTGTCTTCGTTCCACGGGCGAGTGCCTTCACCAGAGGCAAACCCTCCCCACAAGTTGACGACATCCTTGCCGTCAATATTGACGGTGAGGGAAGCCCCTACTTCCTGTCCGGACTCTAAGAGTTCCTTGAATTTCGTGAATACGCCTTCGAACTTGGGTTCGTACGTGCCGTGAGTCTGCGCCATGTTGCCGGTTTTAGCTTAGTTTTTGGTGGTTGGCGATGAGCACAAACACATCGGTTCCCCCGCAAATGCAGGCCCAGCTTTAAATACTCACCGACACACAGGCGGACAGGCCCCATCATGTACGATCATGATGACTCATCTAGTGCCGGGCCCCTTGGAATAATCCTTTGGATTTACAAACGGGACTTGTGAGACCGAATCCAAGACTCCCATGTTGATTCGTGATGCACCTAGTTGCATCCACTTTCAGGCCTAGCGCTGAGTGTTGAGACATGGGAGAGGTGCCAGGCAACCTCGGCAGACACATCATGTCAGTCCACTATCGGCAATGCTCTCGTTGGTCTTGCCGATTCTGACTCGAGCGCTCCGTGTCAGTGACAATTGTTTTGCCAGCAGCTTGAATCTTCCTGAACTCATGGCTAGACCGTGAAAACAGCCTGAAGGAACCTCGTCATGCATCACAACCTATGAAATGAATGCGTTGCGAGATTAACTCGGAGTGGATTGACCTGCTGTGAGACTCTGCCACTACATCAAGGTCCCGTGAGGTGTCTTGTTGCACGACCAATGCTTGTTGCAGATCGGCTGAGTGGCTGGCCTAGAAAGTCAAGCCAAACGTCTCAAAGTTAGCAATTGATCTGCGGGTATCAACTCATAGTGGCTCAAGCCCAACAAGCGAGCCAATGGCCTAGTCCGGAACTCTTCCATCTTCAGAGCTTGACTATAACCAATCTGACACCAAGACATCAGCAGCTTCAGTCCTCTTCAACGCTCATGTCTTTCGATCTTTATGGCCCCAAGCCACAACGCCCCGAGCCAGTGAAGCTTCTACCCGTTGGAAGCATTGATTCTGGAAAGATTCAACGCATTCAAAATGCAATTCTCGAATCAACGCACCCGAGACTCTATACAGTCAAGCCCGTCCACCCTGCTCTGCATCTGGCTGCTCTCCTGAATTCCACTGCTGCTCCAGACACTCTTGGGCGAACCTCGATCAAACTCCTCGCTTGCTCGACATTCTATAGGCAAATTTTATGCAAAAAATGTATTTCCCATGGGCCAAGAATCCATCGAAAAGAGACTACCACCAAATGTAAAAACCCATGCCAGGGCTGAACTCTCCCGGTCCACACAACTTATCGAGGTGCTGACCATCAGCAATCAAGAAAATGCTGGGCACCTTGGCTGAGTTGAAAAAAAAAAGCATCGATTCAGAATAGCATAAATACTTTCGTTCTTTCATTCCAATATCCGGAACGCCAGAAAGCAAGACTGTTTGAGACTCGCGGACCGACACGTATGTAAATGAGCTTGACCACCTCGACCTCTCGAACCCACTCGTGAGTGGTAAGAGGTATCTTTTCCGAGGCTGACTTCCGAGAAACTCGAGGCAAGCCGGCGTAGAAGCACTCGGTGCGTCAACGCGTATGCTTTTCCTGCTGTAATATACACTAGCATTTATTTGCGTTTCTTCCCTTGCTTCGATCCGAAACCACATACGCGCACGCAAAAAGATGACCAGGTGAAAATCTACAGACCAAGCAACGAGTGAGTATGTCTCTGCGTCCATATATGTCCCTTCCCGTCCGATCGTATACGGGATGTGCCGTCGATTATTGTGTCATGCTGCCGATGGCGACGGGGGAACCGCCGTCGCGGGAGATACGGATATGGCGCTCGTAGAAGCGGAGCATCTACCAAGAACAAAGGTCAGCCCTTGCACCCGAGTTCCCGTACGCGACCCTGCCTGCCTGCTCGTGTGGACCTACCTTCTGCGGGCACCTCCTGTAGACGACCTCCTTGGGGTGCTGCGTCTTCTTGCCGTTCTTCCAGGTCAGGTAGACGATGAAGGTGCCGTTCTCCTCGTCTTGGCACATGTCCACGGTGTCGACCTCCTCGTCCCAGCTGCCGCTCGGGGGCTTCCACTCGACCGCCCTGGCGGTCGCGGGCGGCGTCGAGTCGGCCGGGTGGCCGTTCTTGCGGGAGCGCTTCTCGGCGGGCGTGGCTGAGTTGGACTGGCGGCCTCGCTTCCTGCCTTTTAGCGCGCTGCTGGTCTGCTCGAAAATCTTCTCCCGGCCACCGATGCCCTTGAAGTACTCCTTTAGGATATCCGCGGCGTTTTCTCTGGAGTTAAGGAGGAAACAGATCAGCGTGTCTGTGACCTTGGGGTCGGTCGGAGTGTTACCCACTGGAGGTTGTCTTCTGTTTCCCATGTCCGGTCGGACTTCTTGTCCCAGCCTTCCCATTTCACCTCGTAGCGAGGTTCACCCTGTACGCCATAGTCAGTGTGGAGTCTCCTTGCGGAAGATGATCGGCAGGACACGCACGTCGTCGGCAATGTAGTGGGAAAAGATCTTTTCGACCACGTACCTACACACTCGTCAGTGGCACGCGTCGATCAATCTCAAGAGGTCCGGACTGCCTCACTCATCCTCGTCCATGTCTTCCTCGTCGTCCTCTTCCTCTTCGCCATCCTCGTCCGCGTCTCCGTTTGTGACTTTGGTGTCGGCAACATCATCGTCCTCCTCGACGTCCTCGACCTCTTCTTCCTTCTTGATCGGCTTGCGCCCGCGACCCTTCGGCTTGGGCAGGATATCGCTCGTCACGGCAAAATCGCCGCTGTCGGAGTTCTCGTCATCGCTGATAGCTATAGACGCAGGTTGTTTAGTCAGAATGCACCCAGAACCGCCTGCCAATGGCAGCGTTGTCGCGCAAGTGACGCGCTTCGAGGAGGCACAAGCTGGAGGAGTTGTCCATTTGCGCTGCGCTTACCTGGGGGCATGGTCGCAGTCTGATTAGGGCGATGGGCGCTTGGGAGGGTAGATAGAAGGATCCCAACTAAAATGGGCCTCGACCAAGGTCGGTGTGGTGTCGGCGAGTGTTGCGACCGAAGAGACGGTGCGGAGTGAGGTCAAGGCCGTGACGCGGAGCTGGGCGTGCGAGCTGGGGAGCTGCCCGCCGACGCGCCAAGCTCACAGCACTGCATGTGCCGGAGGCCGGTGAAGACTGTGATTAGCTAAGCACTGCGAGCGAGCGATAAGATAAGCTCGCATGGGTCCTGCCATTATTGATTATTGACCATGGTTGCTGCTCTGCTTGTGGCGTCTGCAAATTGGATGGAGATGTTCCAGCAATAGTCCTGACTAAAATCTCATATAAGCATTTTTGCAATTTCTGGCTTGGAAACTGTTGCCATGTGGATTGGTCCGCCGCAGTTTATTGATGGCACCTCGCATACCAAATGCGCCACGTCGTCGTTTGCAACTTCAGGCGTGCCGTGCCATTGTAGGTCATGTTCTGCAGTTAGGAGCATTGCTGTCACGCAACATCTATCTACCGCGTCATGGACCCTGCGGTACGATTTATTGGCTGGTCGATCACGGCAGGCCCGGCAGGCCTGGCTCGAGTGTTCAAAGGGCGAGGCCTATCCACAAGGTTCTAGGTTGCGAGCACGACCTCATGTTCATCACTGTCCAGTCCCTTCGCTCGTCCCAACCTCCGGAGCCGAAGGAGTGTGTGGAGAACGGCGGGTTCGCTCCAGAGCTGGGCAGAGGTTAGCACTACACTAGACCAAGTGGATGTGGGCATTCGGCAGAGCGATGGACCTCGTCCTCGGCTGGTCGGTCTCTTTGGGCCACGGCGACGGGATGCCGCCCGTCACCAAATATCAATCATCCAACATGTCTGAAGAGCAAAAATGGTGCTCTATCACATGCTAATAAAAGACGCAGCGCGGGAGTGCCAAAATGAAGCCGTAGACGATATCCAATCTCGTTGCCTCACCGTTATTCTTGCCCCGTGCTTTCTGGGGGATCCACTCGCTGCAAATTAGCAGGTTTCCGAGCTCGAGTCTCATTTCACCATCTCCTCCCGGGAGCCTCTCTCTGCCTGCTGGGAGTTGGGCCCCCTCCATCTTTTCAGTAGCCAGGCCCCTCTGGAACAGCAAGCCGGCCAGTGCTCCACGGGCAGCAGGGATTGGATCTTTCGAAGATCGTCCCGCGGCGGACGGCCGACGCGATTTGGGCAATCGGCCGAAATTTAGATTGCTAGAGGGCACCAGCCAGATATCACACATGTCATCGCTACCGCTGCTAGAGGACCAAGGATGAGTCGCCGCTTTGCACGGCCTTTCGGAACAGCCCGGGCTATTTCCAAAACAGAAAGAGAGGTGTGCTGTGTAAGCAACGAAAAGGTCGCGTGTTACGTTTGGTGTGGGAGTTAAACTTTTCACTGCCACCTGGTGATCGTTGAGTTTCAAAAGGTCTGAAGGTGAGATGTGACCATAGGCGGTTTGTGGCATCACATCCCGAGTCAGTAGGGTATTGTGCTCGACATGAGGTTAGGATCCGCGACCAACAGGCCCTGTGGTGCCCTGATCCTCCCACCGTTCAGGGGAGGATGTGCAGCTGCTGTCCACATACAGCAGGTTTCGACACGGGGGAGGAGTGTAAGTGACAGCTGTCAGTGAGCGAGTCCCGTACCGGACAGGGGGCCCCAGCGGAATCCACCGGGGCCGCATCTTTCAAGCTTACTTCGGATGTGTTCATCAAGGGCGATCATTGGGGTCGCCGTCCTGCGAGACAGACATCTTTGGATGGCGCTTGCCATTCTAGAAGGCCAGGAAATGGGCTTCCTCGCCTAGTCGGGGATGATCTACCAGTCGCCACGAGGCAGACCAGCTATTTCCAGCGATCTGAGCAGAACGTCATCTCTGGTTGATTTCTGCCCGAGACTCATATCTGGGTTCAGCATCATCAACCAAGGAGTGGCCCCCTCGCGAAGGGAAGGGTGGAGTTTCCTGGTACTTTGCTGCGACGGAGTGCAGTACTTGGCGATCGACATGTGTTCGGTGACTGACAGTGACAACCTCCGGACATACTGAATCGGGACCTCTGCCTCGCTGATCCTGGTTGGAGGCTTCCTCAGGCCTCCTCCGTGCCCCGTATCGCGCATCCGAGGCATTTGGAGCTCAACCCAAGCAGGGGCCCCGGCAGGCAGCGACTTGGGTCCTCATGCCTAGGCATCGCAGGATTTTTTCCCCGGTTGTGGTGGATATCTGAGGCAGGAAGCAATCCAGGACAGAGGGGTGGGTGAGCAGAAGCCAGGAAGCCAGGAAGCCAACCGGGTCGAAGCTCGCCACATGTGGGTTGCGGGAGGATCCGCTCGAGCCCTGAGTCGCCAACCGGAACGTACTCTAGCTGCCGTCCTTTGTGGCAGTGAAGATGCAGCGTAGGACGTCCACAGCTGCCATAATAATCCGGCCAGGCGAATGTATTCCCGTCAGTTGATGGCTTTGGCCGCTGTTAAAGTTCCCTGGTCAAGCATTACACACTATGCCTGTTAGCAGCAACGCTGTCACTGATGGGCTCCCGGAATCCCTACACCCTCGTCCGTGCTCAGGCGGGACTAGGGAGCACAGGGTTGAACACAAACGGGGCCCGTCGACAGACCCGCCCAACGGCGACCGAGGACATGAGAGTAGAGGGTCTATCGTTGGCTTTCGTGGCCAACGGAGAGTTCAGAAGGTGAGCGAGTACTGCTTGCTGGAACCCGCGGGTCGCGACGAGGTGGACTTGGCCCAAAGGGAAATGGGAAAAGACTGTGTATCTATACTGTAGCCTGAGCCTGTCTGACCTCAACGTATTGCTTGCGTTGCAGACGCTTAAGATGTATTGTGTAACCTCGATACAGTGAAGGAGAAAAAGAAACATGAGCTGTCGACTGCTGGTCCGGACTTTCTGCATGTGAGGAACCAGGAACAATTCTGGTTAGGTTCCTCGATCGTGCTACCTATCATATTGCCGACATTGAATGGTGCTATTCTCATCACGAACAAGTGACAGGGAAGTGGCGAGCGCCATTTATTAGACGACCATGCAACTGCTGGAAGGTCATTGTGCCCACGCGTGTTCTGGCCATCTATTTTGGGTATCGAGTTCGCGAAATGAACGAAAATCTCAAGCCGTCGTTGGTAGAGGCAAGTTTCTTGTGCACGGCACAGCACGCATCGCATGGCATAGCACACATCGCATGGCATATCATGGCATGTCATGCCCATGGAAGTGACTGACTTGAGTTTCGTGAAGAAGTTGCGTTGCATTCCTCTCCCAGGAATGGTCTATCCCTGCCCCTGTCTCCGGGTGGACCTGCCCTCAATCCCTGCTCTTGACCGTTGGCTGGCCCCACTTGCCAGGCGTTTCGAACCACTCAACGGCCGAAGTTTCCTCCCACGGCAGGCTGCCTAAATGAACCATCCAGGTGAACCTGCAGTGCCCCGAGCTCAAGCCCCCAGGGACCCTGGGCTGCAGGAGATGCACACCCGATCCCGAGTTTGGGGGGGGGGGGTTCCAATGCTGGTTGGCAAGAACGGCGCCCATCAAACAGTGTTTTGAGTGTCACGGTCACGTCGGCATTTTAATAAACGGCGACACCACACACACACAGTCAATGCTTCCTCTACACAGTACTTGCTCTGCTGCATTTCTGCTCTGGAGGAACAGGCATTACCACCTGCCCAGGCCCCAATCTGGACCTCACGAGAATCTCTTATTCGGGTAGTTGTTCTGGATTTAATTTAGGACGCTAATGATAATTAAACAAGGATGAGCTCTCACAATTTGCTGCTTCTTTTTTCGGCCGGCTCGTTCGCCGGTCGGTCGGTCGCAATGCCAATCATTTGCGTTTTCTCTCCCCCACCGTCAACCTCACCTCTCGCCGACTTAGCAGCCGTTTGACTGCCTCACTACGGCACCACATCACCACCTCGCCACAACACTCCTGCGTGCTAGCATTAGTCCAACTCCACGGCGACATGCCGAACCGTCTCTCACGTGCATACGCAGTCAATTGTCATCTCGTCATTCCCGTGTTGCGTCTATTCCCTCAACCATGTTTGGAAAATTAGAGACTCGGCCATTGGTCTCGCCCTGACGCCTCCACTTATCCCTCCTCGTCTCTCTCTGTCACCCTCCTATGCAAGCAACACTTGGGGCCAACGCAGGCACCAACTCCTGCTTCCCTGCATATCACACCCTTCCACACCCTGTGCAGCCCCGTACAGTCCTGTTGTTCTGGACGGCACCAACTTGGGTGTTGCCGTCGTTGCTGCTCTTCTCCACGTTCTGGCACGGACTGTCAATTGGGCTCCGCTCCGGCTCCACGGTCTTCCTCTCGAAGCTCATCGGGACTTGGCCCCCTGCCTGGTCCCCCCAGCCCCAATGAAGAGTAGGGGTTCGGAGAAGCGAGACGAGCAGCATTTCCCAGGGTCGACGCCAATCGATATCGCCTCCCTCTCTGCCTTGGTCGGGCTGCTTTTATCAAGTCACCCGCTATCCGACCTGCCTCTCTTGCCCGACTGCATCTTTAGACCGTCACCTCACATCAACCGTAACAACCTTGCCCTTTGGCCAGCGAGCTTCTCCTGGCTTGCAACTGAAATACCCTGTTTCTTTGCCCGAGCTTCTCAGCGAGATCGAGTCTACCACCTTCTTTCTCCCTTCGGGTGACGCGTCCACTTATTGTTTTCTCTGAGCCCGGGGGCTGTGGTCTGCCAACTCGTGAAACTCGCATCACGCGGAACTCACTGCCTCCCGACGACCTGTCATATCTTGTCCGTTTCGATCTTACGGGCGGAAACCCACGGCCCACCGCTCTGAGGCCCTAAATTTTCCGACTCGGGTCTGCCAGGGTGCTTCAGCAAGGATGGCTGAAGCGAACTTGAGTGCCGAAACAATCACCAAGGCTCCCAAGGACAAGAACTGTCCTTACTGCGGACAGGCATTCACTTCATCATCCCTTGGAAGACATCTTGACCTGTACATCAAAGAGAGGAACCCCAAGGCGCCCGATGGCATCCACAACGTCGACGAGATCCGGAAGATCCGTGGGGGCATCACTCGGCGACATCATAAAGGCAGCAGGAGGGCTAGTTCAGACCCCGCCGCCAGTCATGCCGGATCGAGACGCAGTCCAGAGGCTTCTGATGTCGAGTCGACAGCGGCAAAATCACCAGGTATGCCCAAGGAGAAACGGTCCGCAGCGGACTTGACCAGGGGTTTAGCACCCTTTACTGCCCCATGGGAGACAACCGGGGTTATTAACAACATCCCTCGAGCAGAAGCTGGAGGCGGAAGCGCGGACGCCGTCCGGAGCGCCCATGCACAAAGGGCCCACAACAGGCATATGATGAAGTCGTCCTTCGATGTTAAGCAAAAAGTCCAGGATGCCCTCGACCGAGCCAGGGCTGCAGAGTTGGCACTGCGGGAAATCCTCAGCTCGTGGAGAGCTGCAAAGTATGCCCGACATGACATGTCCGCTGTCGTCAAGTAGGTTTCCTGTGCTGACTTGAACTCCAGGCAGCAGGTGAATGTGCACTCGATGCCGTTCGACTTCGATCCGCTCTCGCTAGACTTCCCAGCGCTCTGTCTTCAATGCTTGGAGCCGCCGCCAACATTGTTCTCGTCCACACAACATCCCACTCCAACTTCGTGGTCCATAAACCCTCCTGGGGAGAAGCAGGATCAAGCACTTCTGGCCTACTTTCAAGAAGAATTTCGAAAGTGGAAGATCACTTGCGCTTCTGCAACGACAGCAATCATGGAGGAGCTAACTTACCCCCCTTCACAAGCAGCAACATTCCAAGAGAACACCCGTGACTCGGTACAAAAAGCAGAGCGAGCCGCTGAGAGCCTCGAGAGGCAAGTAACAGAGCACCTTATCTCGGCCTTCTCCGTGTGGCAGCAGCTTCCTCCACAGCGCCGGCAGGAGCTGTGGATATTGGAGCTGGCACGAAGCGTCGGGAGGAAACAGAAGGAGGTGGACAAGTTGAAGGAGACACAGCACTCCCTGGAGCAAGAGAATACCAACCTAAAGTCTCAAATCGACCATCTGAACCGACTACAGCAACCGCGAGAGTTCAAAGTCGCCAACCCAATGACTTGGGGCATGAGTCAGAAGATGATACAACTTGCGGCAGAAGCGGGCGTCAGTGGCCGCCGAGTGGTTGGGCTGAACTTGGAGGATCGTCATTCGGACCTCAACACCGTGGTTTCAAGCGCTATTGACAGGTGGAAAAACGTGATTGTATCTTCAAGGGCAACAGGCGGCTTGGCCGCTCAGAGACCTCTCGAACAATCGTCAGCACAGATACCGACCACCACAACGCAGCCTCCCACACCGGCTGGCCAACAGTCACATCTCCAACAATCGTCGCCTTGCGTCTCTACCTTCTCTCAAGCGCCGTTCCAACGACATACGTCGCGAAGCTCTGCCGTTCCCACAATTATCGCCACCAGCGAGGCCAAGACATCGATCGCCGGAACACCCTCTGAACAATCTGCCGACGATTCTGACCGAGACTCGGAGCCGGACGCAGAGGCAGGCGAGGACGCTGACGCTGACGCCGACGCCGACGATGATGCCGATGCTGATGCCGAAGCTGACGTTGAGATGGAAGGTGGAGAGGGATACCTCTCAACAGCACACACGCCTGTGCCCCAGAATATTCCTCAGATGCCTCACAGCCCGATGCCTCATAGCCCGATGCCTCCAACCCCCATGCCTCTCAGCCCGATGCCGCACAGCCCGATGCCTCATGGCCATATGCCACATGATCAACAATCTTATGCCACTCAGCAGATGGCGGCAGAGGCACGGCAGACCCCGTATCCGCAGAATCCAGCGGGGGCCGGCAACTACGCGGCACAAGCTGGAATATTGCCCAGCCAACAGCTACAGCTGGGCCAGCAGGCTTTTGGCCACCAGTACCGGCCCAGCCAAGGTCACGGTGGGGGGATGAATATGTCGTGGGACAATCAATGACGGCGCGATGACCAACCTGCGACTGACCCATTAGTAGTCGACTTACTCGGGCTTGGGATAGTCTCAGGTTGGCCAAAGCAAGCAACCGAATGGTTTGCTGGATTTGCTGATCACGGGCTCCGAGTTGAATCGTGACACGCGACACGCGTATTTGATTCCAATACGAATCATCGTGCACTCGGAGCACCGCACATGTATATATCACCGGATACCCTCTTTGGATCCAGCGTCTGCATTAGCATGCGCCCGGGGGAGACCCCTCAGTCCCCACCACCTAGAGCCTTATTTACTGGTACGACCTTGATAGATAGAGAGTCTAGAAGGACTCATCACATGGCGCAGTATCTCAAGATACACCGACCATCTGTCCTGCGCAATTATCTAGAGTCCCAGAAGATGGACCACACATACAATCCAGGAGATCTTGAATGGTCGTTATAGACCCATGAATCTAGTAATATTAATAATAATACACCCTTAATCCGTATTCGAGCTCGGCATCACATGAATTACTTGCTTTGTAATTCCCCTCAGGAAGGCCCTTCCTTAGGCCGCGCATAGAAATCGACCAGCATCGGTCTGGTCCCAAGAGTTCGGGTCCGCAAAATGGAGGCCCATCGGCGGCCCCGGCGGCCCCGGCGGCCCCGTCCACCCTTCCCCCGCGGGGGCTCGGTGCAAGGTGCGGCGATAATATACGAGAGACCCCTGTTGATAAAACCCGAGCTCAAGGGGGCTGGCTCCTGCACGACATCCCTGAACCGGACCGACTGCCACCAAACCCACTCGTCTCCCTTCCTCCCCTTTGCGGCTGAAACACAGAATCCCAACCTTTCAACGCTCGCTAAAAAAACCGACTCACGGAGCGGGCCGCGGCACCTCCCGCTCGAGTTCTCGGTCCGCGTACTTTCTTCGGTAGAGAGGATTGCGACGGTCCGCCCACTTCCATCTCCCTTGTTGCTGTCTTGAGATTGCCATGGTGAGACCCCTCAGTTGTGGGGGGGGGGGGGTTTCGAGAGACTGATCTGAACCTTCCGTCGCCGTCTCGTTTGTGCTTTGAATTGAAGCTTTCGTCACATGATGTGTCTAGTGAAGTAGTACGTCTTTGGTTTCGTAAGCAGGGAGAGAGAAAGACTGGCGCAACGTCTCACCGTTAGATTAATTACCCGGACCGGACCGGACAGCTTCATAGGGCCGGCCCCTTCCGACGCGCGCAGTGTCTCCGCCGGAATCTCGCCGGCAGGACAACCCGGCCCAATAATCAGCGGCCCCCCACTGCTTGCCGAGGCTGGTTGAGGATGCAAAATAGCTTACATATTCGTAGGACGTTTCAGGTGAGGCAAAAGTTCATCCCATGTCTTTTCTTTTATTTCCCTAGGTACGGCGAGGATGGGAATCATGATTTCTCAGCAGGAGTTTGTTCCATGGGTACCGACGGAAATCCCGAGAACCTACGTGACGAGGACTAGGCCGATGACGACACGCATACGCGAATCCACACCGGTCCGAAATCTCGAGGCAGGCCGGCTGTTGTCGTGCTTGCGACTTTTGCCGCCCGAGTATGTTCTGTGTGCGGGTCGATAATCGATTCCGGCACGCCATAGATTGTACCGTGAATAAGTCCTGATCTAGCCAGACAAGCTCCCAGCCACCACAACGCGGCGGAGAGGCAAGCATGGGCGGCTCTGGTGTTACTGCAACATGCTTTCCGGGAAACGCGAAAATCACCGCCAACACTTCCGCGCCCTCGCACACTACACTTGAAGGGATCCTGCCTCGCTTGGTCGACGGGGGCGAAGGTTGCTGGTGGGGTCCCTCTTCGTGCGGATGGTGAGGACGCTGCTGAACGTGTTGAATTGGTTGTGAAGCCGGTCCTTCTGTCAAGCACTTGAGATGACTCGACCGCCGATAACGAGGTCTTTCTGTTCCTCTTCCACTATTCACGTTGTGCGTTTCCATCCGGGAGAAAGGCGACTTACGCGAAGAACGATGCTCTGGAACCTGAAATTTGGACCGTCTAGAGCCTGTTCGCGGCAGGAGCTTACTGTCTGCCCAAGACGAGTTATAGGCCATGTACAATGACATTTATGTGGAAAGAGAATGGACTCCTAAGAATGCGTTTTATATGAGATGGAGACTTGTACGCGTCATGATGATCTCAGTCATCTTCGGTGTGCCCTGGTTGTTACCAAACAGACACGGTTATTCTTATAATCTCGGAAGTCATTCTATGCAGATAACAATTATGAGGATTTGGGAGCTCGACATCCAAGGTCCCTCCGTTCCCATCTCATTGATTCGGATGACCTTTGGACGTAAAAGAATTCAAAGGCAAGACTCACCTTCATAGCGCGAATTAAATTCGAAGTCTCGTTCACTAAAAAAAAACCCCAATCTTACCGGTATCTGGTTCGTGCTCCTTCAGTCATGCGGTCGTGGGCATGGTAAGGGTGAATGTTCCCGATATGGAGAAAGATGTGAATTCCGAGAAGTCAATCTTGAGATTTCCAAGGTATACTGTGAGTTGATATATGTCAGGCGCCATGCAGCAGTTGGAAGCCTATATTAGGATTTCGGGAGCTTGTTGCACCGTTCCATCAACCCGTAGATTCATGAAGCTTGAGCGAAAGCATCAGGCTCAGAGATTTGCTCGCCGTAATCGCTGTGAGCCTGTCAATATATTGCAACTTATATTGTGTCGCCACCAGATCGGTGAACCTGAACAGTTGAGGCCATTGACGGACCCTAGCTAGACCCCGCAATCATGAAGCTCAGCGGAGGTAAGGTCAATAAGCTTCGAACTATCTCGGGGAGCTGCCGTCATGCAATATGCTTGTCTCTCAACGTGCTAGTCAAGCTTTGTGAGTGAACGTTCACACTCTGACTCGACATGCCGACAGTCTGCATTTTATACTTATCGATCATCTAGCTCAACGCATGCATCTGCGTCCGAACGCTTCAACCCACTTGCTGTTGACTCATTGGTTCAGTGACGAGTCGTCTGAATGCTGTGCGTTCAACACTCAGTTCAACTGTTGTGATTTGATCAGATGGAGTAGAGATGGAGATGCGTGCAAACTCAATGAGTGAGACGGACAATGTTAGCCCGAACAATCTGGTAATTGAGTAGGTGGAGCTTGGTCGTTTACATAGATTGCTTTGGATTCTCTATCAGAGCTGAAAGATATGAGGCCCTTGAAATCGGTAGACATTCACGTCAAGCACCGATGGATTATAAGATGAATATTCCAGCAGGTAGTGTACCATTCGATTCTATCCTGTACTGAAGCCCCACAAGCAATATGCTTCACAAGCTATTGGCCTTGCCACTTAACATGTGATAAATGGAATGGCAGGATCTCTCGGTCGTGAATCATCCTCTTAGGTATCAATGTATTTCAGCGTTAATCAAGGTTTCGATATTGGGAACTGCAACAAGTCATGTCAGCACAGCTGCAGCCTTGGTAAGCCAGACGACGTGCCTGTGTTCCAAGAGACCAGAGTGGATGGAGCCTTCCAACGCTCAATTTGCTATGATGCCAAATGACTAGCGGGCACACTTGTTGATTATATGGCCGTTGTGGTTATGTAGCAGTAATCCGTCCTGAAGACGGCAAGTCTATGAGCAATGTGTGGAGCAACGAACGATAGCCCGTCATTTACTTTCTGCGTTCCCCAAAGGCTATCTCGATCTTGCTGTATTCCTCTGACTAGTACAGGCTAATCTTATGTGTTCTCCTTGACTAGCATCGCACCTGGAGATGTGAACATGCCAAACTTTGTCCACGGAAGCCACTCAGAGCGGTCAGTATAGCAAAAGACGATCAGAATACATGAAGATGCTCGACAACAGAATATAAGAGGACTCGCCTGGAGCTTCACTCGTTCCCTCGAACTTGCAACACAGTTCACACCTCAAGACTGCCTTTCACTCGGCTCCAGGCTTGACCCCTCTCGTCCCAGCTGCCCGTAACGATGTCTTCTCTCAAGCAAACCCTCGTCAAAACAAGCGGCCTCCTGGCTGCCTTAGCTGCTTCTGACAACTCCAACGTCAGCGTTGTGACAACGGACACACTTGTCATTGGTGGCGGCGCTGGTGGAGCACATGCGGCAGTTCGTCTGACGGATTATGGCCAAGATGTGATTCTTGTTGAGAGCCAGCCGATTTTGGTAGGTCTCAAGTTTTTTGGGCACAAGCGACTGCTCTTCATGTACTAATATTGTGTTCCAGGGCGGCGCTGTCGACAGTTTCACGGATCCCACCACAGGAAGGACGTCCGACCTTGGCGTTGGACAATTCACAGATTATGGAAACGTCACGGGCTTCTTTGGTCGCTTCAACGTACCCAGTAAGTTGCAACACCCAATGGTCTTTCTGACTTCTAGATATCACCCTTTCATCCATTTAGGCTCAAGTTTGAACCAACGTTGCAACTGCAAGACTTTCAATTTGACCGAACTGTATGGTGTTGTTTGCTGACCAATTACAGTCACTACTCCATCGGAGTCCTCCTCCTCAACTCCCCCTAGGCGTATCGACTTCAGCACAGGGCAAGTGCTCACCAACTACACTGGGCCATCACAAGCCGACGTACATGCTGCACTTCAGCAGTACGCTGCAGTGGCGGAGAAGTATGAGGGCATCCTAGTCCCAGGATATTGGAACTTTCCTAACGCCAGCGACATCCCTGAGGAGTTGCTCCTGAACTTTGGGGCGTTTGTCGAGAAGTACAATATCTCCGCCGCGCTACCCACAATTTTCCAAATTGCCGGGGCGATGGGCCGGATCGTGGACAAGGAAGTCTTGCCGGTCATGCGAGCTTTCCCAGCACAGACGGCGCGAAGCGTGCTAGGCACACAGAAAGCTTATGTCACCGTCTCGGGGCGCAACCAGGATCTCTACGACGCAGTAGGTGATTTCCTGGGCGACAAGGTCTACTACAACACCCAGGCAATCAGCTCCGTACGCTCCGACGCCGGTGTCGCCGTGACCGTCCAGGACGTCAACACTGGAGCGAAGACTATCATTCAAGCCAGGAACCTCGTCCTCGGAATCGCCCCTGACCCTTCCAAGTTCTCCATTCTCGACCTTGATGACCAGGAGCTCGGCGTCTTCAGCAAGTTCCAGTACACCCGCGAGCACGTTTTCGTCGTCTCCAGCCCGTCGCTGCAGGCCAACACAAGCCTGGCCAACCTCCCCTACTCGGCAAACGACAACACCGCCATGCACTATCCAGACTACAACTTCTCGAGCGCCATCACGAGAATGTCCCCGAACTCCAGCCTGTTTCACACCTCCGTGGTCGGGGACAAATTCCTCGACCCCGAGAGCGCCAAGGCCAAAATCAACAGCGACATCCAGACCCTGATCGATTCTCAGGACTTGCCCGCCAGCAGCCAGGAGCAGCTCAACTTCCAGTTCGTGTCCGACCACGGGTTTATGCACGCTCGTGTGACGGCGGATGATTACAAGGCTGGCTTTATCCAGGATCTCATGGCTCTGCAGGGCCGGCGGTCCACGTGGTACACCGGTTCCGCCTTCTCGGCCAACTGGCAGACCATGCTGTGGGAGTACAACGAGATCCTGGTTCCGAAGATCCTTGGTATGTAGTCGTCGGGTTGGTTATAAGTTCATAGATCAAATAGAAGGGCAAGAAAAAGTGAGAACTTTTATATGAAGGTGGTAGGTAATATTGAATAATTCAAACGAGTTGTTTGTAGTCTGGGTTACCAACGAACTGCGACAGATAAGGTCAATAGAGCAACGCTTATTATGATCATTGTCCAATTGTTAAGTCCTTATAGATCAATCCGTCAGACTAAGTGTCCTTCCGTATAGAATCAGTTCCGAAACAAGCCGCCAACTAATTTCCTCGTGTTGACGCGCGATGACCGTGCCGTAGGCTGCATTGACTGTTTCCCAACTACAAGGCTTGGTGAGAAAAGAATAAAGAGTTCCAAGAAATTGAATCCCTCAAAAAACTGATGGTTTGAATGCATATCACAGACACAGACGGCTACAGCTTCATATATCCGACAGTCGCTTCATGGCAGCGTCTGCGGCGACGTGCTCACAAATCCACCCATCCGCGAATTCTGCACGAAACCCTGAGAGAATGGCATTCTCTTATGTGATCGAAGTTAGGTCTGATCGCCCGAGAATCAGAACTGACATATACAAATCTTGCCACTACCGTATCTAGGAATATCTCAGGCCTTCAATGTTCATCAAGAATGTTCATCAAGAAATTTCATCAAGCACCAGGCAAATCGCAATTTCTTTATTGCCTGTATTCAAGTTTGTTAACATTCTCTTCCCACCGTGGTGAGAATGACTGACACCGATGCCAATGCTGTCCAAGTTTCGAAAAGTCCGGCCGGGATCAACACTAACACCATAAATAGACCACCACAACGCAATGCTATCGATGGCCCGACCGGGAGGAACTTGAGCTGGCCACTGCTCTCTTGGACTTCGAGGCGGATCCTTCGCAAAAGGTCTGCATCTTTCACGGAGCTAATGCCACTTTCTGCGCCGGATTTGACGTACACCAAGTCTGCAAGTACACTCCTGGCGACAGCAACTACAAGGAGCCCATCACAGACGCTAGCCATAAGGTCGAAGGTCGAAACATCGGACCAATTGGCCCCTTCGCGTATGCAGATCAAGAAGCCCATCATGAGTGCCCTTGCTGGATACGCAGTTGCTGGAGGACTTGAGCTTTCTCTCCTCGGCGATACCCGCGTTGCCGAGGAAGACGTCGTCTTTGGTGTATTCTGCCGCAAGTTGGTGTGCCTCTCATCGACGGCGGCACACTTCGCTTGCAGGCTATCATGGGTCTGGGAAGATCTCTGGACATGATTGTCACAGGCCGTGGCGTCACGGGTTCTGAAGCTCTTCAGTTCGGCCTCGCGAACCGGATTGGTGCCCTGCTTTTGCAGCCAGAAACTTGAATATGAAGGAATTTCAGCCTTTAATGCTTAATATCTTTCCCTATTTCATTCGCAGTAGCTCAATTGAGAGCACGCCAGGAACATTGCATGTGATTCTCTAAATACAAGACTATGTGCAAATTATAAGGTCGTTCCCATGGCCACGAGTCTCACCGTTCGGTGCTTGAAGTACGACAGAAGCAGTGGCAACATCTGGTTTGTACCCTCGTTACTAGTACGACATATCCTGTGGTGTACAGCTACAGACTGTAAAAGAGCACCGACAAGCTATGTTCTATACGACCAAGTGAAGGCGCTGGGTTGGCTGTAGTCACCCGCCGCTGATCTCGCTCACTGTGTCTACTTTACAAGTTTGCTTCAATGCACTACGCTTCTTTGCGTCGTTCGCGAAGCAGTTCCTAATCTATGTTTTCGCAGCTGTGAGAACTGCCGGGCTGTCGACAGTGCTTGGGATGTAAACCTGCTTCTTGATTTGCTCAAACAAGACGCTCGCCAGTCCCTAGTTAGATGATATGTGTACCTAGCACAGGGATAGTTGCCCTTGTCAAATATTGAGAGTAAGTCACCTGCAGCGGGATTGTAATGCCCGAAGTTGATTGTTATGTAGTAATTAGACGGTGTACAGAACCAGTTCATAAGCGATGAAATAGACTCATGGACCACAGCCGAAAAAGGGCCGAGTGTGCTTTGTTTCGCCTAGTGCTTGAAGAGCCGTCGGCAGATATTTTAGGCCGAGGACGTGGCGCCGCCTTGCTGGGACGCCGTGCCGTTGTGCCAAGCCGCCTCCGACGCTTAAGTGTATACCCCATCCCCGTAGATCTGCCGAGGCCAAGGCTTATTCCGGCGATTCTGCCCTTCGATGCCCAGTGGTTTCGTCCAAGAGTCGCAGCGTATGTATGCACTTCAGAACTCTGTTCGAGTGGCGACCGCCACGATGTAGGAAGCCAGAGAGTCAGCCATTTCGTGGGAGCGCGAAATCCCTGTCGTGTGGGCTGTTCGCGCAGCTCCACACTTCACAGTCCGACGCCCGGGTCCACTTGTTGGCGCCGATGTTGGTCTTCCTCGTTCTGGACGTATCCATCGGGTTTTGTGGGAAAATGGTCAGATGTGGCATTCTCCACGGGCGAGTATCAGCTGTTACGAGGGCCGATCCATCGTGGTATTCTTCATTCAAACTTCTGAAAATCTGCTTGGCATGCCAGGTCGTGGCGAGCTCCTGACAGTGGTGTTGACCTTCGTCTAGAACCTTGGCCCCAGTTTTTCCCCATGGGAGAAAAATGGAGAAATTGCGGACGCCTTAGTGTCAAGGATATTTGACCGAGGCACTCGCGCACCCCTGCTTCTCCGTGATTCTGTTCGCGAGTCTCCAACTGTGCCTCGCCGTTCTTTCGCAACTGGCGGCCATGAGAAGCATTAGGTGCTTGTACTGCAGTAACTTTCTGCTATTTGATCTTGCTCATATTTGATCACATATTTGATGAATTGGAGCCGTAGATATGATCTTGAATGATGAGAAAATGCCGTCTTCTCGGTGCTGAAAATCTGGGGATGGGAAATTCCGACCAAGCGCGCCGTGCTGTTAGCCGGAAGGGGGAAAAGAGCCGGTAGACCAAGCGCCTGCCCGCGTTTTTGCCAAGTCGTACTGCGGTGACCCCGGCCAGATGTGGGAGGCTTCACCCAAAAGGGGCCAGGCACCTGACGACAAAAGTCGGGTATGCTTCCCACAGTGTTTTCAACCTGACAGAACCGTATCCACCGGAACGCTTTAAACGTCGAGTGCACCCATTTTGTTGGGCCGATTTGATGGTATTTCCAAGAACTGGCTCTGCCCCCAGCCACAATACCAGATCGTCTCAGTGAAAGGGTTGGAACCCCTGAAGAGGCCTGCCGACAACATGGCTACATACCATGATGGAGAGAAGGAAGTCCACGAGGTGACGGCCTACGATGGAGAGAAGCCAACCGGGAATGTCAAAAATGTCAACACCCAATCAGTCGCACTCGCGGCTGCCATTGCGGCTCAGAAACCGAATTTGTTGAGTCCTAACATGATCAAACTATACATGATCATGTCCGTCGGGTATCTCGTATCTACCATGAACGGATTTGGTATGATCGCAACGCCAGCATGGCAGCAAGCAGCCACTAACATACATAACAGATTCATCTCTGATGGGGGCTATAAACGCTATGGACCCCTATCAGAAGGATATGGGGCTTAGCGGAGCTGGGTCTAGTTCTGGCATCGTCTTCATCGTCTACAATCTCGGGCAGATTGCTGCCTTCCCCTTCTGCGGCCTCCTAGCTGACGGTTGGGGACGACGAATCTGCATATTTGTTGGCTGTCTGCTCGTTCTCGTCGGCACCGCCATTCAGGGCTCGGCCCATGGCCTCCAACAGTTCATCGGCGGCCGCTTCGTTCTTGGTTTCGGCGCGAGCATTGCCTCGGCTGCTGGCCCTGCATATACTGTCGAGGTAATTACTTCTTTTATTTTCTTACCACGTCTTTGAGGACGACAGAAGACTGGATTGCAGTATCCATGGTCCTCAAAGCCTCTATGAGACTCTATTTGCTGACAACATCCGAAGCTTGCTCACCCTGCATACCGTGGGGTTATGGCAGGGATGTATAACAATTTCTGGTGGCTAGGTAACATTCTTGCCGGGTGGACGACTTTCGGGACAAATTACCACCTCAAATCGTCCTGGGCGTGGCGAATCCCAACCATTGTACAGGGAGGAATGCCCGCAGTCGTTATGTGTGCGATCATGTTCTTCCCGGAATCTCCCCGCTGGCTCATCGCCCACGACCGTCCTGAGGAGGCGCTCGAGATTCTGGCCAAATACCACGGCGACGGCGACCCGAACTCGGCGATCCCCCAGCTGCAGTACCACGAAATCGTTGAGGACAACAAGCTCACGCGCGATGAGAATCCGTGGTGGGACTTCCGCGAGCTCGTCCACACACGTGCTGCGCGATATCGACTGGCTATGGTTATTGGTATGGCGTTCATCGGACAGTGTAAGTTATTTGTCCCCATACGGTCGTCAGAAGTTACATGTATTAATGTGGCAATTTCCCAGGGTCTGGAAACAACGTCGTCAGCTATTTCATGCCGTAAGCATCGCTCTTCTCGTTTCACGGATCCCCGTCTTTTATGTTTTGGAATGTTCCAGAATACAACAAAAGACTTGAGGCTCCGTAGCAGGTGACTAACACTTAGAAGGGAAATGTTTGAGTCAGCGGGAATCACCGATACGAACACGCAACTCCTGCTTAATGCCATAAACCCCATCTTCTCCATGCTTGGGGCTATCTACGGCGCGAGTCTTTTGGACAAGCTAGGCCGGCGGAAGATGATGCTGTGGGGCCTGGCGGGCAGTCTGTTCTTCTACATTCTCCTGACTGCGTTCGCGGCAAATGCGAACGCTCAACCGAATCTCGGATACGGGGTTATTGTCTCTATTTGTACGCAATACCCCTTCACGCTTATGTGCACGCAAACGGAGAGGTCTCGGCAGCACCTTATTTTGTTCAAAGTTTACTAACGTTGGCAATAGACTGCTTCGGTATATTCTTCGCCTGGGGTTTCACTCCTCTGCAGACGCTATACAGCGTGGAATGCTTGGAGAATCGGACGAGGGCGAAGGGGTCTGGACTGAACTTCCTGTTCCTCAACGTCGCTATGTAAGCAACTCCCAATCATGCCCACAATCTTCCCTGAAATACCTTCTATACCTGTGGACTGTTTCACTATTTGCCCCACGGCCCTTTGTTAGGCCGCAACCTTGGAAACAGTCCATGACTCTAAAACCTTTCGTGCTTCTTATTCATCCTCTTCTTCGGCGTTTCGAGAGCTAATCGTTGAATAACGTACAGGGTGGTGAACACTTACGGGATAGCCGTCGGAATCGAGGCCATAGCGTGGAGGCTTTACATCATCTACTGCGTTTGGATTGCGATCGAGATGGTCGTCATTTACTTCTTCTTCGTCGAGACCGCCGGCAAGACACTGGAGGAATTGGGCGAGATATTTGAAGCCCCTAACCCGAGGAAAGCAAGCACAAAGAAGGTCAGGGTTGGACTGGATGAAGATGGTAGGGTGGTCGGTGTTGAGTCCTGAGGGTGTTCGGCATCACTTCCGATGGCAACGTCGGACCCGAGATGCAGAAGGTGTGGAGAGGCTAGACCTTTCTAAGCCCTCTCTTTCCGATAGCTAAGCATCCAGCACGTCACTTGAGTGATGTGCCAATACGCTTCTTTTCACTCAACATTTCAAACCCGTGATGCCCCAAGGCTTGGGACGGCCCTCGTCCCGTTAGATCCAACTGAGTCCGGTACAAGCTTCGAATTGGGTGTGGGACGTGCGGGTAGTCTGCTTTAAATATCCACACCCAGGCCGTTGGGAGTTCAGGTCAGGCTTGACTTATAACTATAACAATCCTTCGCCCAATTAGGCGAGTGGCTGATAACCCGCGGCCCGAGCCCCACGAACGAAGATCGATTTAAACACGTCGGCCTTCAAGTATCTTGCGCTTGGTCAGGGGCTCTTCATGGGTTACATGGACAGTCGCGAACTCGTCGGCTGTTCTAATTCACAAGCAAAGGTTGGATGGACATCGTTGTCCATTGAGCTGGTTCAGGGACCTGACGATCATCTGATGTCCACGCCGGTTTAGATGCCAATGCACGGGAGATCCCTGAACCCCAAGAGATGAATCACCCTCTATTCCTACCCCCCACTTTCCCAAAAGCCCCTTACGGAAGCACACCTTCCACATAAATTGCGGGACGACGGGAAGCACAACGACCCTCGACCTTTGCAACGAGCCTATGTTCCCAAAATGGTAAAAAAGGGCAACGATCATTTGTGGGAAATCCTCACGTTGTCAGCAAGGAAGGTTCGGCTTCCATTGCCCGCCTTGTCTTTGTCCTGCCAATGCCACCATAGTCTCCTTTAGGATGGCCATATGCGGTAACATGACCTGAGGCCCTGCCATTTCGGCAAGTCGGGAACCATTCGTTTCTTGGTTCCGTGAAGCTTGGCTTCTGGGCAGATATTGAACTGATATTGGCCCTATAAACATACCCGTCCTTCCCGTCCCAAGTGATGAGGTCCTATACGACGCGAACTACGCAACCTTTTTGTCCTCCCGTCGCGCGTCCACGTGGCATCAACATTCCTAAAAAATGAGGTGTCTTCAAGCCCTGCAGCTGTTTGCTGCGGTAGCACTGCCTGTCCAAGCAGCCTTCTCCTGGAGCACTGTCAAAATCGGAGGCGGTGGAGGTTTCGTACCTGGAATCTCTTTTCACCCGAAGACGAAAGGCCTGGCATATGCAAGAACAGACATCGGTGGCCTTTACAGGCTCAATGCTGATGAGTCGTGGACTGCCATTACAGATAGCATAACCACCGATGCAAATTGGTAAGATATGCACTCGGATGCGACGAGCAATAATGACACTAATCTCTACATCACAGGAACCGATGGGGTGTTGACGCCTTGGCCCTGGATCCTCAAGATGACACCAAAGTCTATGTTGCATTGGGAATGTACACCAACAGGTCAGTCCTGTTCCTGTTCTTTTCACAGATAGAAGACATGTTTATTGACCTCCCACCAGCTGGGATCCAAACAATGGTGCCATCGCACGCAGCTCGGACAAAGGTGCCACATGGAGCTTCTCGAACTTGCCGTTCAAAGTTGGTGGAAACATGCCCGGTAGAGGCATGGGTGAGCGCCTAGCAGTTGACCCGGCCAACTCGAAGATTATCTACTTCGGTGCCCGCAGTGGTAACGGCCTTTGGAAGTCCACCGACGGAGGTGCGACCTTCACGAAGGTTTCCTCCTTCACCGCCACTGGCACTTACATCGCCGACCCCAGCGATGCCAACGGATACAACAGCGACATCCAGGGCCTCGCCTTTGTCACATTCGATACTACATCTGCAGTTACTAACGGGGCAACATCAAGAATCTTCGTTGGCACCACAAGCAATGGCACTCAGCAAGCTGTGTGGCAGTCTACGGATGCTGGCGCAACGTGGAGCGCAGTCGCTGGCCAGCCTGGGGCCTTCTTCCCCCACAAGGCCAGGCTGTCGCCTGCGGAGAAAGTGCTTTACCTCACCTATTCTGACGGAGCTGGCCCATATGATGGAACCAACGGTGGTGTATATCGCTACAGCTTGACAAACAACACCTGGACAAACATCACACCCGTCTCGGGGTCCGATTTGTACTTTGGCTTCGGTGGCCTGGGTTTGGACCTGCTTAAGCCGGGAACTCTGGTGGTCGCAGCCTTGAACTCGTGGTGGCCTGAGGCTCAGCTGTTCCGCTCCACTGACTCCGGTGCGACTTGGTCGCGTCTGTGGGAGTGGACAAACTACCCGGCCATGAACCGCTACTACAGTATTTCCACACCATTGGCCCCTTGGATCTACAAGAGCTTCATTTCCAGGCCCGATGCTGAGCAAGTCGGATGGATGATCGAGTCACTGGAGATCGACCCCTTTGACAGCAACCACTGGCTGTATGGCACTGGCCTGACGGTGTACGGTGGCCATGATCTGACGAAGTGGGACACAACACACAACATCAGCATCCAGTCTCTGGCGGACGGTATTGAAGAATTCTCCGTGCAGAGTGTCGTGTCTGCGCCGGGCGGAAGTGAACTCCTTGTGGCTGTAGGAGACGACAGTGGGTATACTTTCAAGAGCGCTTCGGACCTGAAGACAAGCCCCGCGACCGCATGGGAGACTCCCTTCTGGCCGACTTCGCCTGACGTTGGTAAGTGATTCTCAAAACCCCAATAGCTGCCCTTTTTTCAACTAATGTCCGGCTGCAGACTACGCCGGAAACAAGCCCGCCAACGTCGTTCGCATCGGAAACTCGGCCGGATCGCAACAGGTTGCTATCAGCAGCGACGGCGGTGCAAGCTGGAATATCAACTACGGTAGCAGCACAACGGATTACGGTGGACTTGTAGCATACAGCGCCGACGCTGACACCATTGTCTGGTCGAGCTCGACTTCAGGTGTGCTACGATCCCAGAATCAGGCCAGCTTCGCAGCTGTGACTGGCCTCTCGTCAGGAGCAGTCATTGCGAGCGACAAGCGCAACAACACCGTCTTTTACGGCGGTGCCTCAAATGCATTCTACGTATCTACCAACACTGGGGCAGCATTCACCAAGGCTGGAGCTTTAGGCAGCGCAACCTCGGTGGTCGACATTGCGCCGCACCCGACCGTTGCAGGAACCGTGTACGTGTCTACTGACATCGGAATCTTCAAGTCCACCAACTACGGCGCAGCCTTCACTCAGATATCGACCGCTCTCACTGCAACTCAGAAGATCTCCCTCGGCCTTGGCTCAGGGACAACCTGGAACCTCTACGCCTTCGGCAACGGCCCAGCGGGGAACAGGCTGTACGCATCGGCCGACGACGGGAAGACATGGACCGATATCCAGGGAACCCAAGGCTTCGGCGCCATCAGCAGCTGCAAGCTCGCAGGCAGTGCGAACAAGGCCGGGCAGGTCTACGTGGGCACCAACGGACGCGGTGTCTTCTACGCCTCAGGGACGGTAAGTGGCGGCGGCGGCTCCTCCAGTTCGTCCACAGCAGCCAGCAGCAGCACGGCGACATCCAAATCCTCGACGACCTCCTCCACCACCAGTGCCGGGCCAACATCCTCCTCAACAAGTTCCACTAGTGCTAAAACAACAAGCAGTTCGACTAAGGTGACAGCCACCTCCACGACGACTTCCAGCCCTCCCGTGGCCACTTGTACCGCGGCCAAGTATGCGCAGTGTGGTGGAACTGGGTTCACTGGGTGCACAGTCTGTGCCAGCGGGTCTACTTGCCAGGTGCAGAACGCGTACTACTCGCAGTGCTTGTAGCTGAAGAGGAGAGAAGTGCTCTTGCCTGAAGGGAAAATAGTATGTGCCTCGAACGGAATGATTGTCGTCTGAAGTGGTCACCCGGACTGTGGGATAGAGATCTGATGGTACAATTTCTTGCACATACTTGATTCATGTACATAAATTACCAGCCAGGAAGGAATCAACAGACATGCGTCAACTCAGAGACTGTCGGAAGACATCCATGGATATCATGAGCCAGAAGGACTATGAAAGTGCATGGCGCATCTGTTGCCTGGACTCATCAGTCAGTCCTTTCCCAACGAGTTGCACGCGAATGCCTCTGACACAAATGTTAGCCAACTCACCTTTGAATACTGTCAGATCTTGGATATACGTTCGCATGTTTGACTGTACAATTCTTGACCGCATAGTACTCCCTGGGACCACAGGTTCCTACGAGAGCCTCGGGTCGAAATCCTCATAAACGCCCCGTGCGCCTCGAGCGCAGTGTGGGTGAATGTTATTTATTGACCTGATTTCCGAAAGAGATACATCTCCACTGACTAGAACACTTTGGAGAGACCTGTACAAGATGACCTAGAACTTTCGCAAGACACCTACACAAAACCCGCGAAGAGCTTTCTGCCTCACTAAACATTAGAGACCATGAAATCGTCGTTGAAGAAGAAGCAGCCGGTGTAAGAGATAACTAGAGAGCAACAACAAAAGTCAAGTCTTCTTAGGTCTCCTTTGCTCGGTCTTGGACGCGACCCAATTCTGTAGCGCCTCGGCCGGAGTAAACTCTTCCCGCACAGCTCTGATGCCAAACAAAAGTGAGACGAAAGACGCGAGAAGGAGGATTATATGAGAAATGACGACGTCCACGGCGCGCAAGGCAGTGTGTCCCAATGTTTTCTCCGCAAAGACGAATCCACGTTTCGAGAAGGCCTGGAGTACGTTGACGAAGACAGGGACGTTGTCAAGCCCACGGAATATAGCGAAGAGGCTGAGCGTAACCCAAGCATCCAGTAAGAGACCATGCAGCAGCTTCGGCATGTACGGTGGGCACTTCAGGCTTTGTGCCTTAAGGATGACCCCGTTCAGGTTCCAAAAGAAGACCGCCTTCTCGCCGTCCTCCGGTTCGGTCAGTTCCACGACCACCACATCTTCATCGTCCTCGATATCGGCCCGCCTCCACTCGTGCCAAACATTCCGATCGACCCTCACTTCCGTCTCGGAGTCTGATGCTGATATCGTGCGGACTTGGTTGTCCAGTGTCACTTGGACGCTGCCCTTGATAACGCGCAAGTATTCGACATGGCGCTCGTGCCAGTGCAGGCCACTGCTCCATGTTGAGCTGGCGGGTAATGTGATGGTGACCTGGTGCGGCTCGGTGAGGTCGTAGACCACGGCGTCGGGCGCCTCTCGTTTGATAACATGGTTGTTTCGAAAATCCGGCATGATGTTTGGTGCCAGGATAAATGTGGGCGAGAATAACAACAAAGCGCGCCCGGTGTCATATAGTCGGGGCTGGGGCAGATTGCCCTCTGGAGAAGACCGGCCTGCTGGGTCACACTGTTAGTGTCACAGGTCGTCTTGTTGGAGGTTGTCAACTAGACTCCCTACTAGGCTCCACGTGTTCACACCTATCCAAATCCAGCATCGCTTGTCACCTCATCGGACTGGGGGATGGTGGGACAGGGATGTTGTCTCACCAAAACTTGGAGCCAGCAGTTGTTCAGCTGACACACAATAAGTTGACCCCGTGGATCGTGTTTTCGTCTGAAGTCGATGTGATTTACACTCGTTTGTCTGATAAAGTCACGTGAAAACATCCAAGTTCACATTGTTTAGGTGCCTGTTTTTGCCACTTGAAAATTTTAGAAATAGAGGAGGGTTTTTCATGTCACTTTGTTGTGTACAAGACAGACCCCCAGTGAGGGCTACTTTATTCATTGTGAGATAGTGCACTTACTTGTATTTAAATGGCTGCTGCTTGTCTGCACTTTGTCTAACATGTCTGAGTATTATCTGACTGTGGCGGACCGCCATTTGGTGTCATGGAGGCCAAAAGGCAAGGTAGACCAGACGAGAGCGCCAGGCATCCAGGAGAGCCGTTTGCCAATGCTGGGTGAATATTCACTATATCTTTTGATTGATGAGATCCCAACAATCACTCGCTGCCGGCCGGGGTCACCTGTGACGAAGTAGTCCCTCGTCCCATGGCGGGGTCCGTGAGTTGTGACTCCCATTTTGCGCTGAACATTGACAGCTATTGAAACATTTCTGCAGTCTCTTGCCTCCTTCTTTCCTTCCTCTCTCCTTCTACACACCATCGTCCGTCAGAAGGCACCCGCAATTGATACATTCACGAAGCAGTCCAGCAGCCATGTCTTCTCTTCAAGGAATCGCGAGTGGTGGCTCAGGAAACGAGTACGTATTTCAAGGAGTATGCTTCTGTCAGAGTCTTTTCTTACTTGAACACATCAGTGGTGCACCCGGCGCGAAACGCCAGCGGCTCAACGAGTAAGCAAGACATAACGATATCTCCAGGGTTTTAAGCAAAGCATTAAATGTAATCTGACTCTCTTTTCAGCCAGGAAGATGCCCCGGACCCCTCCAAGATCAAGATCGAGATCGAAGGCCGTGCGGAAGTGTTTATCGTTGATAGACAAACGGCTGTGAGAAACAGCTTGTTCATCAAGGCTGCCATGAGTGGCCCCTGGGCGAACGCCCAAACCGGAACCATCGTGCTCGCAAGGAGCGACTTTGCCACGCCCAGGACCGTCGGATTCCTAAAGGAATATCTCGACTATCTCGAGGAGATTGCCAATGGCGGTGATGGGGATGGCGACCCCCTCGATGACATAGACGAATTCGGCCCCCTGGCCAATTTCTGGATGCTGGCAGACTATCTGGGCAGCGAGAAGATCGCCAATGCGATCATGGCAGAGTTCCAGCTCAAAGCCGGCGAGATCGAGGAACTTGACGAAGATACATTCATGGAATGGTGGGAGGTTCTGGAGGGCCAACCCTCCTTCGATGCGCTGCGCGGCGTCATGGTGGCACTATTCGTGGTGTCTGGGGACTTTGAGAACAAGGGAACCCGTGACGCCATGATGCGGGCACTGCCAGCAGATGCGCGGGAGGCCGTTGTTGACGAATTGATTCGTCAACACGATAATACCCAGCGCAATTTCAAGCTCGGCGCGCGCCGCCTCGACGAAGTTGTCGATGATGATGGCTATGAGGTGCTCAATGAGCTCCGCCATGAAATTACCACGAAGGTTGTGGCGACCGACTTCCACAAGGCGTACACCCGGCCTGGCGAGTAGAAAGTATGTTCTCATCGTCTCTCGTCTTTCAATGGCTTCAGCTAACGTATTCAACAGTGGCATCAGTCATGGGAGGGTCTCGGCCTGAGCGACAGTTGAACATGGACTAGACACGCGTTGAGAAAGTAAATACTGTACTATATGAATGGTTGGTGATCATACCTGGTGATCAAATCTGGTTGACCATGTGAATCTTGGCCTACAAGTCGAAGGCTTGGAACATGTAAAGGCAATCTGGGGAGATGACATGCTGTATATTAAAAACGCCGAGCTACTGAAGCTGTGACATGAGTTCGAAACAGCCGCAGGACTTGACATCGGCTCCTGGCGCCCAAAATTTAAGTTCTCTACATATCAAAATTAGCAGATCGGTCACTGCCTCTGTCCATGTTTGAAGCTGGAACTCAGCTGGGAGGTTTCGAGAAAACAAGTAAAATCGTGTAGCCTTTGAAGTCATCGCCTACACACTCTTTACTGTCAACTTTCATTTCAAGTCTCTGCAAAATGTGCTTCTCATATTTTATGCATGAGCTTCATGGCCATCCAACACATCATCTACAGGCGATTTTCTCCTCCAAGCTTTACCAAGTTGGCATCGAAAAACGTTCTGTTCGCGGGAGAGGGTATCTAAGTAATTTCGTTTTACTCCTCTCACTTTCTCCCGTTTAATATTCGACCTCAAAGCGTCCCAGTCACTTTTCCTCTTTGTCTAATTCCCTGGTCATAACATACTGTGCAGCTTGTACCTTCCTAGCCTAGGTCTACATTCAGGTCTCACCTGTATGAAACGAGACATTATCAATATCCGGGCTTGTTCATACTTTCTTCTTGTTCGACTCTAGTGAACATGCCTTTTCAATCCTTACTTCCGTTTCTTCCGTGTGATTTCAGACGTTAGTAAACATAACGCAGATCCTGAACCGTGCTGGACAGTTCTTCTGCTCGCATATGTGTTCAACTTTTGCAAAGCAGAACAGTGTCCAGTGAGTGTTGGCTATTTTGCGCGTTTTCCCTTTCTTTACGCGACAATCTACTTCTTCGGGTCCAACAGAACAGTTCACAATGATATTGAAGCTCATCTCTCCAATTGCAAGGCCTTTTGCCTTCCTGCTTTCCCTTACCCTGATACTGTTGTTTACTTCTTCCGTCGTCGATCTCTAAAGTCGATTCTTTCGCGTTGCGCGCAGGACCTAGTGAAATAACGATTCAAAAAAAAAAAACCAAGATTTATGCATGTGGAGCAGGATCAGCCACAGGAAACCTACAAATACCACAGTCGACCAGAGCAATGTTGTCACTGTGGCTATTGCAGCAGGCCAACCCTGTTTTCTACGACGCTTTATGAAGGCATAGCACCTTGGAACTTAAAGAACTCACAAGGCTGCGAAATGTTAGGAAGCATCGGAAGAACAAACATTCTGTCGAAACTCTTCAGTAAGTCGATGTCAAGTCCCAAAAGCTTTGCGTTGCTCAGATGCATTGTAATTGGCGTTATCATTTGCGAAACCTTTTTCGCTGTTGCTGTTCACACTGTATGATTCAATCACCTACTGCTATATTCTCCATCCAGAAGTCCGACATGGGCATTGCAGTCACTGCATAGCTTCTTGAAAAGCTATGACTATTGACGGATCCACGATCGCTACATGGAATTGCCACCTTCAAGTTGGTTCTCAACGAGCTCGAAGCCGTCGTGGTAGGGCAGAACTCGGACAGCCAGCGTAGTGCCGAACCACAGCATGGTGCAGACATCCCCATCCTCAAGCCTTACCGACTCACTGCACTAAATATTCTCCCAGTGCACTCGCCGAAGCCGACCCTCTTGCCAACCTCACCGCATGAGGCCCTGAGGGTGATCGTGTCGCCATCTTTCAGGAACTTACGCGCATCCATACCAGCAAGGAGGACCTCCTTCTTTCCACCCTCGCTCATCTCTAGCAGACTACCCAGCTCGGATGGCTTCGTGCCGCTGATGGTGCCTGAGGCGAGCAGGTCTCCACTCCTCATAGGACAACCACCGAGGGTGTGATGGGCCAGCATTTGAGGGAAGGACCACAGGAGGTTCTTGGTTGAAACTCGAGAGATGGTGGAGGTGTCACCCTCGGGAGCTGCGGAAGTCATCAGTCATCAGCGCTGGCGGTGGACCTCAGTTGGGCAGGGAGCTTACTTGTCAGATCAATCTCGCACTGCACATCAAAAACATTCTCCGGTCTCGCCTCCTTGAGGTAATCCTGCAGCTCCAGCCTGCCCTCGAGCTCGATACCCTTGCTCCTGAATGGTTCCAACGCGTCCGGCGTGATGACCCAGGGGCTTATCGTCGAAGCAAAGTTCTTGCCATTGAACGGCCCCAGCGGCACATACTCCCAGTTCTGGATATCCCTCGCGCTCCAGTCGTTCAACAGGACGTAGCCGAAAATGTGGTCATCGGCCTTGTTGACATCTATCGGCGTGCCCATCTCGTTGCCCGCGGCGATGAAGCACCCCAGCTCGAGCTCGATGTCCAGCTTCTGGCTGGGCCTGACCATGGGCTGCTTCGGCTCCGCAGCCGGGTCGACGATAATCTGGCCGACCGGGCGACTGATGGGATGTCCAGAGACGACAATACTCGACGCCCGTCCGTGGTATCCGACGGGCAGGTGCGTGTAGTTCGGCTGCAAGGCGTTGGCTGGGCCGCGCCACATGGATCCGACACCGAAGGCATGGTGATATCCCGCGTAGAAGTCGGTATAGTCACCGATGTGCATTGGCAAGTGCATCTTGACCTTGTTCCTCGGGACAAGCGCCTCTTCACGGAGAGCTGCATTGTCTTTGAGGAACTCGGAGTGCCTGGTGTCTGCAGACAGCAGGTCTTGGATGGTGCTGCGCACCTGTCTATGGATGTCTCTTCCTAATTCTGCGAATCTGTTGAGTGTGGGCGAGTCAAAGACACTGCCGTGATCCTTGAGGTAGGGGAAGATGGTGCCAGCATTTTCGTGGTCCAAGAGTCTCTTCAGATCGAGGACATGGTTCCCGATGGCGGTGACAGCGCGAGGAGCTTCGCCGGCTGATGTGGCTGCAATGCCAAAAGGGATGTTGGCAAGAGAGAAGTCGCTGTTAGCATCGACGTCAGGAACCCAAGTGGAGGAGGCCATGATCGAATCTGGTAAGAGACACCGTATGAGGCACGCAATCGAATGTCTGATTCCTGTCCACGATGTCGAAAACCTTCTCCTGTACTGGGTTCGGAGAGACTTATGACGGCAGTTACCAGTATGGGGCCGAGTTCGGCTACTCCCGGAGGGGCAGAGAAGCCCGACAGAAGCCGGCGTGGGCGGGATGTCGCCGCCCTACGCCAGCCCCACGCACTGCTTCCGGGCGGTGACATCCCATTTAAGCACGGTTGTCAACTGCCTCAGTGTCAAGTGTTTCTCATTCTACATCATTGTTTATCCCTAAAGGCCCATAATTCAATCCCAGGCATGTTATGGAAGCACTTGGGCTCTATTTCTGCACCAGTAACCAGGACCTTCTCTTCTAGAGGCTTTAGATTCAATCATGCATTATTGATATGGCATCTGCACCCTTGGAGGTCACTGCTTTGTTGGCAAGCATGTCAAGTTGATTTATGCATATCGCATCAACCCAAATATCCAAGGGGGGCTGAGAGTAGGTCATGCATTGTCTCGCAGCTAATTATGCTCCTGAATGTGCCTCGGCGCACTTTCAAGATTAGTAGGGGCTGGAAGGGGGGCTTCATCCACATAAACTATATTTACATCCTCCGCGTCTCCCCGGACATAGGACAATGCCTCGAAGTTTGGTCGATCATCCAATGACACTATTGATGAAGAGCATCGAACTATCTCATGATGGGGGGCGGGGTAAACGCTGAGAAGCCTGACCTCACGTCGATCAGGATCTCAACGTCTGTAATGCCTGTTAGCACAACAAAGACTCCTTCCCAGTCAGGCTATGGGGCTGACAACCTTCTGTGGGACAAGTTCCTGTAGGATAATTTCCTGCGAGACGATTTTCTAAGCTGTAGAGAGCCATGCAATAACGAGTTATGATAAACGAGTGTGAAGCTTAAACAGATAACGAGAAAACACATAACGATAAAAACAGAAGAGCAGTTCCTCCGGAAGATCTCACACAGTGAGTCCCATTCCCAATCACTCCCTTCCGGGACCATGACCCCTCCGAGCCCGCTCGTCCGCCCCCTCCGGCGCGTCCTTGTGCTCCTTGTGCTCAAACCAATTCTTCCACTCCTCAAACAGGACGTCCTTGAAGAAGACGCCCGCCCCCGAGACCCGGCCGTGGACGAGCTCGTGTAGCAGTTCGTGCCACCAGCCATACTTGTCATCGTAGTACTCAAGCATTATCTGGGCAATGATGCTTGAGCCCATGGTGGTTAGAGCCCAGTACCCCTCGCCTTCGCAAAAGTGGAACGAGCTGCTGTAGTTCTGGCGCTGGACCCTAAACTCAGCCCAGCGATCTAGAGCATCCTGGACATCTGTGTTACGCGTAAGGTTCATATTGATGATGTCGGCGGCGGCAAGCTGTCCAGAAATGTCTGATAGTTAGTATAAATTAGGCATATTAATATTTACGCTGATAGTTGAAATCCACTAAGAGATTGGCATGGTGATGTAAGACCTTAGAGTTTAGGATATCCTGAGGGTCCAACTTGTGGCATAGATCCGTCTCAAGCTTATTATCTATTAGCAAAATGTCAGCAGCTTGTTAATTTGATACTGGTTTTGGGTGCTGTAAGTTATTTGCTATACATAGGATAACAGCCACAAAGTCATTTCCGCTGGTTAACCGGTATACTATAAATGGTATGATCTTTGGCCCAAGCGCAACAAGGGCAGCAAACTTAGGCCCAGTGGCTCGAGTATCCGAGTTTGGTAAATCCCTATTGCTGTTGCTAAACCATGTCTGCTTCCAGGCGTTGTACTTGGTATCAAATTCCTGGGCGAGGGCAGGAGATGTGGTCTTGAGCTTGTTGTACAGGTCCTCGGCCGATTCCACCGCCGCAGCACTGGGAGGTGGGATGGGGGCGAAAGAATCCATACCGGGGGCTTTTCTGTATGATGAAGATGATGAGGACCGTCGGGAATTTGGGGGAGAAGAAGAGGAAGTGGACGATGGCTGCGGCGGGCCGGTCTTTCCAGTTGGCGGCCACAACAGGTGGCTTGACGGCTGGGGCTGAGCTGTTGTTGGCTGGACCCGTTTTCCCACCCGCGGCACCATGCAGTGCACAAGGCGGATAGGGCACCACTGGGAAGGGGGGCTCAAGGCAGGAGTGTGGGTGACCCATCGGATTCGAACCAGGCCCGGGGGTAGTCAGGAGCCCCTGGATTCGCGTTGCGAGGGTTGTCATCTTGTCCCCCTTTAAAGACGCCATTTCGCAACAAAGTCCTTCCTTGCACTATTTCGTTTTCTTCCCATTAAATACACCGTCGCTGAACCAGTCACTGCATACATGACGGCGATCGCACCGAGAGTCTGGGTGGTGAGAGTGGGATCAGGTATGGCAAGCAGTGAGAAAGACGCCCCAAAACCCCCAACGAAGCCTGCTTGCATAGAATACGCGGCTTCGACCATGCTGTTGAACGTGTCAAACTTTTCAATCGCAGTTTCGTCTCCAATGCACTCGGTGAGGACCCGGGCGAAGTATTGACAGTCTTGCCCTTCCCAAAGTGTGTAGTTGCGCTTGAGTAGCTTTTCCCAGATCGAAGTGGCTGGAATCACGAGGTCAGCCAATTTGCACTCGTGGCAGATGCATTCTAGAGGAAGACCGTTGACCCAAGACTTACCGCAGCTCTCAATGTCCTCTTCTGACCAAAGTGTGCGGCCCAATAGCGCTTTCTCGTACTTACGATCGTCTGCATCCCTTAAATATTTCCAAGCTTTCTCTGTAAGAAAGTATGTGTGATAGATCCTCTTTATACTCTCGTTCTGGTGATCTCTGTCTAACTCGTAGCATCTCCCATCAACACATATTGCCCAGTGAGCAACAACACGGAAGGGTTTATGAAGTTTGAATTCATCTTGCTTCTTTATGGGCGCGATATATAAGTAGATATCATGATGTTGGGGTTGTGTTTCGTAATTTTGAGGCTGTGCCATCGTGTAGTTGTTCATGCGTTTGACTTATCGTGACTTTAGTATGATCTCGTGGATGGGCTCCAGCATTGTCTTCGGACTAGCTGGAATCACGGCTGGTGGTTGCTTCCTCATTTTCCTCCACTTCGTCTTGTGCGCCTGGGTCACTATGAGAAGAGTTGGAAATTTACACAGATATAAGAGAATGAATTCTTTCGCGTATGACGAAGATGCATGATTCTTGACGGGAAAGGTATGTGCAAGATGGGATATGTCCTGCTGGATGATAGGTGTATGGCTTAAAGCACTGAACCCTCTTTACAAATGGTATATCTTTCTAGAGACTTAGTGCGACCTATTATTGCATATCTGCCTTTGCAGTGTCTATGTAAATGCATATATGTTGTAACCTTCCAGCCTGTGCCGCTCAACACAACTAGCCGTCAAGCGTGCTGACCAATTCATCCATCCATCCTCTATATACGGCTGCCCTCATCTCGACTCTCTCCGAATATTCACATACCCGCCATCACGATCTCGGTAAAGATGGAGAAAAAGCAGAACCCTAGAAGAGATGCCACTGCAGGCTCCCTAGAAACATACATGGGTTCTACCATGTCGGACTACTTTTCCCCGGTTTGAGCTTAAGCTTCGGCCAAGGGAACCTGGCTCCGTGTCTCACAGGACGGGCCATGGCCTCCCACGAGTCAATCGCGGGAAAGTCCCAAAACGACGACAGCTTTGTGGATGACCTGGCATCCATAGCGATTCCGCAATGCCTCGCTACCGGGTTGTTAAGAACAAGAAGCCTCGGGCCCTAGGCCTGGCCATCAAACAGGAGAATGCCGAATCCCACTCCGTGCCCAATCACCGCAACTCGCTCGAGCAACATGCTCGATCGGGCCGTGGCGTGAAGTTGCTCCCCCGAACCTCGGCCGACGAAGCTCCCCGACGCCTCACACGAAGCACTTCCCTACAGATCCAGCCCGCTGGCATCTTCCGACCTCAAGACCACTTCCTAGCTCCCGAGCAGCACTTCCCGCTACAGACCATAAGCACACGAACGCAGTGGCCTCGATATGTCAACCGCTTCAACTCGAAAGAGATCATGCTTGTCGTCGACGGCAGTTGCGTGAACAATGGGGCTGGTGCAGGGAGAAATCCACCTGCTGAGGAAGGGAACGCGCCAAAGGGTGGCTTGAGCTTCATATACAACGGCGGCAATGCCGGCGGTCACGGCACCACCATGCCGTATATCACGGCGGACAACATGAGCACAGCTGGCGCGCCGCCGCGGGGAGATCAAACCATTTCGATCCCCGATATTACAGGCAAGATCGCAATGCCACTCGAGCAGAAGGGACCATGCGGGGACATACACAGGCACACCTCCAACCGGGCCAAGCTGCGCGCCGTGATCGCTGCGCTGGACTTCCGGCTGTGGTACGGGTAGGGCTGGCAGACGGTCGTGATCGTCACGGACCTAGAATACGTCGTCCTGGGGGCCACGAGGTGGCTGCCGGCGTGGGTGCAGCGGAGGTAGAGGCTGGCGCCGCGTCGGGACGCCAGGGGCAGGCTCAGGCCCGGCAGGAAGCTCGCGAACCGCGACCTGTGGGAGGAGCTGCAGTCCCGCATAGAGGACCTCCGGGCGAACGGCACCGAGGTGGCCTTCTGGCTGATCCCGCCCCGTAGCCTGATCAGGGAGGACAGCAACCTCCTCAGGGAGGCCAAGAGCGCTGCCCGGGAGGCTGCCCGGAGCTCTGGGGCTGTGGTGGATGACTACACGAGGCTGTGTGGCTTGTTCGTGTGACGGAATGGCCGGGCATCACGCTCTCTGCCTCCCTGAACTACCACACTGATGTTATGCTAAGACGGGGGTACTTAGAAGCTGTAATCTGTACAGTTACTATTTAGTCTGACTTGACGATAAATGCTACGCACTGATCGTTCCTTCGCTATCTCCTTATCATGTCGGATGCAGGAGGGGTCCCGCAGCCACTGGTCTCTATCGTGTCTCTCCAGAAGTAACCCCGTTGGTCTTCTTATCGAATAATAGTCCCCATGATAAAATAGTAGATGGACGGGCCCGGAAATTGCAGTCGCTACCATGTGCTCATCAAAGACGTCAGTGTCATATTGGCATTATGTAAATGCGATTCGAGCTTTCGCTTTTGCTACCCCGAGTATTGTTTGCTTCCTTTTAATAATTACATTTTTGGCATCTCAAGTCCGTCAAGTCAACAAAAATAGTCTCTTTTCCACTTATTCTTTTGCACTTTGAAAATAATGAAGGACTCAAGGATATACAATTTGAGAAATTCTCGGAGCAAAAGTTGCACACGCGGTCGTTGCAAACTATATCATGAGCGTGACAATGAGAACACCACCCCCACCAGCATGTGCTAGTTTATTGCAATACCCGTATTGTGGGCTGCAGCAACAGCGATGAAGCGTCATGATAAAGGTGCACCGCTTTGTGTTCTTGCCACGCACCTAGCCAACGGATAGTTGTTCAGCGCCGAGAATATCTTGGTCTCGTCGAGAACAGTGGAACACGACAACGAGATTCACATGGCTTTTGGCGCAGTGAGCAAAAACCTTCTACTCTGCTAGACACCAGTGGATACATAAGCCGTGCCTATAACACGGCAACTATAGTGGCTGCTCCCGCGATTCCATATTTTGGACATTTCGCATGAACCGTTGCTTTCATCTGAATCGGACCAAGAATATATGCTGAGATAAATCTGTGAGATTCTTATCGTTGATATCTTGATATCTGTATGCGGAACCTTACTGATGATCATACTGTGATGACGGTATCAATGCAGTCTGGTACATGGACAGCACACCGTTGAGCTAATTACTAAAACATGGCTGATAAGCTTGACATGCAACAATCAATAAGTTTTAGCAAACCAGCGTGTTGCGTGTCTGAAGTACACGCTTTGTTGATCAAAGTGTCACCTACCTACACTGCATGGTTGTGTTGAGCGTTCACTGCGAGTTTCATCTAATGCATGCAGCCGCGGGGTCATCGACCCAGCCAAATCGTTGCCGGTGCCGTATTCCGGCCCCTTGAAATCAGCTTCATCAGGTATTGGACCACGTTGTGCTGCAAGCCCACATGGGCGAGGGTAAGGGTCGTGTGTGTTTGAGAATCAGGGATGAACTGGAAGCATTGGGCACGAGCCTATGGCTCTGGAGAACCCGGTTCCCGGTCTGCATTGAGCTTCACCTGTCCTCCCTGTCATTAGGCCCAGCTCGAGCTCCAGCTCGAGCTCCAGCTCTCGTGCGTTGCGGCCGAGCCGAGCATATCATCCTCACCTCTTCTCCGTCAGCATACGCGTAAGGGTCCAGCTGAAGACGATCAACCCCTGGTCTACCAGTCGACCGGATCTCGCTTGGAAGAGATCAGCGGATACCTGCCCTGTGCGTCGAGCAAAACTGGCAGCACCGCCCTGAGTGGGGACGACAAGACGCGGGACAACAGGCCAGCATCACCTTCAAATTTACCCCTGACCCGTTGCACGTTTGACCGCCCATCAATCAGCCGGTCATACAAACACCAGCACAGGCCGACACCTGACGCCATATACTCACATCACATTCACACTCACGCCCACTAGAGTCACTCACTCATTTCACCTCAATCAACAACGATACCCTCGGCCACCGCCTCCACAATCCACCTGCATCTCACCAGATCTGTCCATCATGGCGAACCTTGACGGCATCGACGAGCAGAGCCTCGACTGGCTGCGATGCTTCGATACCATGTTTATTATCGATGACTCAGCCGCCATGGCACCGTACTGGTCAGACGTGCAGCATCTCATCGAGAAGGTTGCTCCCATCTGTGCTAAGCACGATCCCGATGGAATCGACCTCTACTTCGTCAACCGTGAGTATCTCGTGCCTCACACAGGGTTGAGAGTCTATGCTAATATGGTATCTGCGTAGACAAGCCGGGCGGACTTCTCGGCCAGTTCAAGTCCATCCGAAAGACGGGCTACACCCGCATCGGTGGCTTCGTCGGAGGCATGCTGCTCACAGAGAAGGGCAAGGAGGTCAGCTCCATCTTTACCGAGAAGGTCAAGCCCGCCGGCAAGTGCAACATCGGCGCACGTCTGTAAGCAGTTTTCCCCAAGCCCCCGATGCCCGGCCCTCGTGAGAGGAGTGCAGGCCTCATCCTCAGGCTCATACGGGCCCGTGAGAACTCAAGCCTGACAGCCGCTAACCCTACGCGATGCAGTGGAAAGCTGCTGGAGTGGTACATCGAGAA
Organism: Diaporthe sp. PMI_573; assembly: GCA_021399435.1. Lineage (NCBI taxonomy): Eukaryota > Fungi > Ascomycota > Sordariomycetes > Diaporthales > Diaporthaceae > Diaporthe > Diaporthe sp. PMI_573. The sequence goes on along the minus strand of JAJTUP010000024.1, from coordinate 154,708 downwards.
GTTCAAGGCGGGCGAGGAGAGCGCGGCGCTGAACCTGATCGTGCTGACGGCGGGCGCCTTCGACGACGACATCAAGACGCCCATCGTCAACATCGCGCGCGAGCTGGACGCTGCCAACGCGCCGCAGCACCAGGTGGGCATCCAGCTGTTCCGCCTCGGCGGCGCCAACATTGAGCGCCAGAAGACGTTCGACTACCTCGACGACGAGCTCTACAAGGAGGCCAAGGTCCGCGACATCGTCGACACCGTCACCTACAAGGGCGCCGGCGAGGGCGACCTGTCCGGCGACGAGCTCCTCAAGGTCGTTCTGGGCGCCGTCGTCAAGAAGCTCGACACGAGGAGCTCCGAGCTGCGCCTGCAGGGTGGGGCCCAGTTGCTGAGGGCTGAGAGGGACTAGATGTCCGGCACTGAGCGGGAGTCTAAGGGGCACAGCTGTGCTTTTTCGTTGGGTTGAAGCGGTATTTGGTAAAATTTTGTGCCATACTATGCGGGCTCTAGATCCAGTTTTCACGGTCATTTTGCAAGCTTGGATGAGAGTGATCCACGACTGAGGTGGGCCAGAACAAGTTGAAAAATTGAACTTCAACTAAGCCGAGTTTTCGGTGCCGCAGGCCTCGTCATCCAGTGTGAAAGCCCTCCTCGGACGGCCACCTTTAGCCATATCGTGCTGGTGGCTTAGTCGTCATCTAGTAGCAAGGACCAGCAACCGTTCGCCTGCATTCGTATGCTAATCTGACTCAACAACGTGTGACAGACGGGTGATATGGTCAACTGGACGTGTGTTGGATATCTATTGCTCTGCTGTGCTCCACAAGTAGGCCATGGCAACCTCAGCAACACATGCTCGGGACTGAAATTAAAGGAGTGAATATTGTGGATTTTGTGATGAGGTAGAAGACACCCATGTCATGTAGATCCAGTAGGTAAACTCAGTGTAAGGCTGGGTTCCAATGCCTGCAGTGTGTCTATCTCGATGTGCTCCAACTTGGGGACCCAAGCTAAGATCTGTTCCCTGTCGGAGTGCTGTGTCTACTCAAGTTTTAGTGCAAGCATATGCCATGCCGCTTGTATGAGTATGTGAAGAACGCTTCTGGTGGCTTCTGTCATACCTTGCTACGATATTATGAGTTTTTGCAGCATGCTGAAGGTACCATGAGTGATCTGAAAAACCGCACTAGATGTCTCACCAGCTCACAGGGCCGCTTGTGTCTTCAGTACCATTGTGCATGGAGTATACACCAATTCACGAAGCTCAGTATTGCCTGAGCCAGCTTGTTGCTTGCTATGTTGCGATATTATTTTGAGAATCTTTTTTGAGCAAACTTTGTAAAGTTTTCTCTAATGTATCATGGAGGAAAGCTTTCATCCTCGTTTGCTTCTGGAACTCAATCCAGCAAACTCATCTCCTTGCTTGTGAGTTCATCCCTCGACATGAAGCTATGGTGGTACATGGCCTTGTCTCCATACAGAAACCGACCTCAGCCAACTTGTTCAACCTTCTGAGAGTGATTTACCCACACAGCCTTCCTCCGCCAAATTTTCTGAGAGCTGGTTCCCTACTCTGCTGGGTCCCCCGGCTGCGAGGAGAATTGGTCTACACTTCCTCCTGAGGGACAGGCTGTAAGATTTGTGTGTGCTGTATGACAGGTCATTTACCTTTACTTTATGTTTCCCCACTGCCATCAAGCCGATAGATGAGTATTCAATATCATCTCTAGATACATCAGGGGCGGCACATATTGAAGTGGTATACCATATCTAGATGCTTACAGATGTTGTCAGCCCAAGAACACCACGTGAGTGGCCGCGCCGGGCTGTGTCAAAGGATCACTCTGGTAAGGGATTGGAAAGCTTAATTTGTGGATGACAAGAATGCATGGGGGCGGGATCAATCCGCACACCAGTGCTGGTTGCTAGACTCGTTAGCCTGTGCAGTGAGTAGACCTCGAGCTGGCCAGACGATGGTTTTCACAGGCAATTCTGCCAAATGCTGATAAACAGACGTAGAACATGGCTGTCGAGTATCAGGCTGGTGATTTCACCACTTCGGCAAGGCCAGTCGAGGCTTCATGGCACCCCGCGAGTAGGGCCCAGGCCGGCCCATACCCACTTCAATTGGCATGGAGGGCAGATTTAGGTTCAAGAACCTGCGTGACGGCATAAAAACAAGGGTAGAAATGCCATTGCTGAAAGAATGCTTGAGGCAATCATGCTCAAGATCGAGAGGGCCATCAGTATTCTCGATGCAGAGCCAGCCATCGAAAAGCCTGGGATGACAGAGAACGGATGCGGCGGATTGGATGAGGCCGAGAAAACGGGGTGCCTGGGCAACCTACTGTAAGCACCCGCAAACTTAACCTTATTGTGTGGGAACAACGGGCTGGGCTGTTCCCTTGGTGATGGGGACTTGTGTGCTGTAATCCGCGGGCTTGTTGCAGTCACATGGACGAGCTGACGAGCTGACGAGAAGGGCCGGGAGTCGGTCCCAATTTTTTAGTAAACAGATATGCGGTGGGGTCGGAAATGACCATGCAGCCATGGGACGACGGACATCTCATTTCCCCCAAAACCCAATGAGATGTTTTCGGCCATGCCAAGACTCGATCATCGTCGTAGCGCTGGCGCCGGGGCGGGATCAGACACAAGTGACGGCTGTTATAGCCGATTATGGACTATTGTCCTGACGCCACAACGCATTTTGGAACGGAGGTTCAAGCAAGCATCGAAAACAATCAGGGTGGAAATTGATGACTCTTTAAGAGAAGGGAATTAAGAGACAGGAACACCTTGCCCGTCGAGATATGCTTCGCGACACGTGCAGCCGGGCAATTTCCCGCCCATGGCCATGTTGTCAATTAGCTTTTCACGCCATGTCAACTGACTCGGGCTTCTTTCTGGTTACCCGCTGTCAAGCCCATTGTGCCTTTCCTAGGTTGGCCTCTCCCGTCCATCCGTGCAGCTGTCAGGCTGTTCAGCTCGCTTGTCTGACGTCCAGCCGATGGATCAGTTCGATACGGCCTCCGTCCCTGGCCACAACAGAAGGACCTGCAGCAAATCAAAACTATTGGTAACTGTTTCGTCACATGTGATGACATTGCTGGCATGACCCATGCGTGGCGACAGGAGGGATGCTACGTTCCAGGAAATCTCTACACCCTCCCGGCCCTTTTACCCCAGATGTTGGGCCCCTGGCTCTCCCGGGGTTCTCCTTGGCGTGCAGCTTTAGCCAGAGCTCATCCTTGGAGAAGCTGCAAGGCAACATTGGGGTTCGCCAGCACCATGATTGACCAAACCCGTCCGGGCCCAGCATGCTGATGGGGACAGTCGAATGGAGAGCCGCGGAGCTCCTAGGCTGGGCTGTATGTCGCAGTGGCGCCCCGATGCTAGATCTGAATACGATGGCTGGGCCGAGCCCGGGAAGCTCGCTGGTTCGACTCAGGAGCTATATAAGACGCGAGGTATTCCTGATCCAGCCGCCCGTGCCTGTCTTCTTTGTTCTTTTTTCCACAATATCTAGGCCCGCCAATTCAAGCTCACATTCGTCAATTGCTTCTTTCACATCTCCGTCCGACACCGACTTCCGAAAGACCACCAGTCTCAACCGCCAAAATGAAGGTCACTCTCCTCGCCGCCGGCCTCGTCGCCACCGTCTTCGCTCAGGACCTGTCCAGCATCCCCGAGTGTGCCCGGACCTGTCTCACAGATGCCATCACCCAGGACGGCCAGTGCCAGGCCACCGACGCCTCTTGTGTCTGCGGTCGCATTGATCAGTTGACCACCCTCGCCACTAGCTGTGTCCTCAGCGCCTGCGGCCAGGATGTTGCTCTCAGTATGCTGAGCCCTCACCCGTCCACGGCGTCCTTCTGTGTGTTTGTACACCGATAGCTAACATGACTGCTCCTTTCAAGACCAAGTCCTGCCCGCCGTCCAGACTCTCTGCGCCAACGTCGGTTCTGGCTCGTCAGCGGCCTCTTCCGCCCCTGCCACCACCTCCGCGGCCCCAACCTCGGCATCCGAGTCGGCGCCATCCAGCTCCGGCTCGGCTTCCGCCTCGGAGACCTCTGCCTCCGCCACCGGGGCTTCCTCGGGCTCCGCCTCCGCCTCTGCGTCTCACTCTACCACGACGCACGCCTCCAGCGCCACCGGCGGCTCTGGAGGCTCCAGCGCGAGCGCCTCCGGTGCCTCGGCTAGCGCCACTTCCAGCGTCGTCACCGCTGGTGCGGCTCAGTACGGTTCCGTCAGCGGCCTGGCTGCTTTCGTCCTCGGTGCTGTTGCCATCTTCTAAGCTATGGCTGGCCCCTGGAATCACCGGCGGAGTAGCATTGCACTGAAGACCATTTGGATGTTGAACCCGAATCAGTCCTTGAGTGTTTCTCTGCACGTTTGGTGGCAAAAAGGAGTGAACGTGATGAGTAGTCTGCATACTAGAGACCTCAGCATAGTTTAAAGTAATCATAATAACAACGGTGCGACGTATGGTGTACGCCCTGAAGCCTTGTGAAATAATCTACTCGCACGAGTTGGCGTGCCCTTGAAAGCCCCTAAGCCGTTGCTGATCGACTACGTTATCTGATGAGTGCGAGCATTTCCATTGCCCACGAATATGACTTTCGAACGCATACTATTTTGCACACAAACCATAGTGCTTTGTTGCAAGATGACCTAGTATAAGAGGCATCCGGCGTGAAGAGGCATCTTCCAAGGTTTCGTGCTCAGCGGTCAAGATTGATCCGCCAGCCAAGCTTAGACAGTTTCCGTGTCTCGGGCTGACCTGTCAGCAGAGAAAGCCTTGCTCCTCATATGACTTCATTGCAGCGAAGAGGGGGGAGGACTGTCATTCTTGAGAACCTATGATAGAGACAGGGTATGTATATTTAGGAGAAAAGTGGAACGACCACAGCTTTCCTAATCCTTCTAACATGTGGCTGCCAATGGTTCCTCACCCGGCTCTATTTTCTGACCAGAGGACTCACCAACTGCATTGAAGTGGAAACTTTGATGGGGCTGAACTGGCGAGCCTTCTCCACATAGAGGGTCCCGGGACTGCATAACAACGGTTCAAGTGGACATACACGATGCCCGTTGGCGACTGTGCCGCTGATGCGCATACAAACATGAGACAGACCGGCCATCAACAATGCAACAATGGAACTATGTCTGCCCTTGACCGTGTCTGAGTTCCGATTTTCTCCTCCCCGGAATCGTTGCATTTTTCCTCCGCGGTTGTTCCCATAGATTATCTCTAGTGACGACGACAATCATTTCCATTGTCAATCAACAAGATGAGCGCAATCAACCCGCTGATCTCGAACGGCACCTGTTATTTCGCAGTAGGGAGGAAGACATCTTCGAATGTCATACCATGCGGCAACGCGGCGAGTGGCACTCAGCAATGTTGTCAGGAAGGCGACTTCTGCCTTGAGTACAATGTGTGCTTCAATGCAAACTGTGAGTGAGGTTCATATGGTCGGTACTTCACCCGAGTGTGCATCACAGTACTGATGGGTAGAGTCCGCAGATACAACAACTTAGTAAGCATATTCGCGGCTTGTCAGACCACTCGGGCATATTGGTGTTGTTCAATATATTATTCCAGTGGCGAGCACCCTGATTCAAGTCCCCATTGTAGCAAATTCTCCCCCGGAACACCCAAATATCTAATTTCAGGCAATCACAGTCTAGCTGGCTGCACCGACGAAGAGTTCACCTCGCCGAGCTGCCCAGGAAAGGGCACATCGGAGCAGCAGCTCCTCAACCTCGTACAATGCGCAGATTCCGAGGATGACAGCTCAGTCGTCTGGAGCACCTGTTCAATGCCCGCCAAGCGGACAGAAATCGGACCACCTGCAGCATGTACCTGCACAGACTCGGACAGCGGAATCCTAACAGGGCCCAAGAGGTTCTCCCAGATCGCCTCTCTACCGACAGCCGTTGGGCACACGATCAGCTTCCAGCCCGGACACACACCAAGGACGAAAGGGAGTGCCACAGTCACGGCCACCGCGAGTGACGGGCAGCTCACGACGACGTCGAAACCGCTCACTACCTCTCAGCCAACCGCCCCGAGTGCGGCCGCCGAAGACCCAGGTCTGTCCAAGGGCACCAAAGCGGGGATTGGCGTCGGCGTCGCAGCGTTCGGTGCAGCAATTCTCGCGCTTGTCGCGTTCTTGTGCCTAAGGTGCCGGCGGAAGCACTCCAAGAAGCAGCCAGCGGGAGAGACAGCATACCAGCCTGCGGCGCCAGGCCCAGACATGGCACAGTCGCCGCCGCCACAGTATGGAATCACTCCGGGCAGCCCGTACGACCCGTCGTCACAGCCGTATAATGCCTCTGCCTTGGGTTATCCGGGCTACACGGGCTTCAAGTCCGAGCTCCCTGCGGTGCCGATCGAGAGCAGCAAGTCTGCACAACGCTTGTCTGAGCTCCCAGCCGGCGACGGTATCTTCTCGAACGGCCGTAGCCTCGATAGGAATGCCACACCGTCTTTGCTGTCCATGCCCGGGTCGCCGGGGCACCTCAGTATGGTGTCGGATCTCTCGAGGGCACCATCGGTCGCGCCTTCGATGCAGTCTTACCGAGGGGATGGGTATACAAGGGGGCCTGCTACGGGGAATATGGCACCCATAGCCGAGCTTTATGGGTGAGATGCAGAGACAGGGCGATCTGCCAGTCTCAGGAGAGCGTGGGGTATGGACTACAGTGGAGGTACCCATTCTGGGAGAGTTTTTGATCAGATGTATTTGCTCGGAGAATGTTGTTACAGAGCAAAGTTAAGGGACTACCAGTCTCCGTCACTTCCCGTACTTACAGTTTGCTTGTTCTGCAGGGGCTATTTCGTTTGGGCGTGAGAAGGCCATTCTTCACATGGGCAACAAGAGACGTTAATCACGAGTTTGACCAGTATTACGAGGAGAAATATCTCTCAATCTATACTCAAGTATGTACTTCGAGGCTTCTATTTATACACTGGCGACTAGAGAGCCACCAGGGCAGCTCTTTCACCACCGAATTGAAAGTCGATCACCACTCATCTCCCTTGTGTTCATCCGAGAACCACTTAAACCCTCGACACATCGCGAGCGTGGCGACGCTTCTTGCAAGACTTGGCAGCAGACGTGGCGGCACTTTGCAACACAGATATTAGCCAAAGCCTCGCACTTGCAACATTCAAGGTTATTCAAATACTTACGCAGAAGCTGAGCTTGTCTGGGAGGCGGCAGCTGAGCCAGTCGCGGCCACAGCGGAAGATGTTTGGGCCGGAGCACCAGAGGCAGCGGCCTGACCAGTCGGTGTGGTCTGAGCAGCTGACGAGGTTGCCGCAGCTGCCCCTGTAGCTCCAGAGAGACCTTTTGATGGTCAGTATCAAGTAACAGGTATGGTCAAGTGAGGGCTTAGAGTCCGACTTACTAGTGACAGCACTCGCGCTGGCAGTGATAGGGACAGCCGACTGCGCCAGGTTGGTACCAGCAGCAATCTGCGTCGGGCCGGGGATATCATAGGAAGTGAGGGAGTTATAGATGTTCACCAGAATCCCGGCATCACTCTCCTTGTAGAGTGCCTCACCCAGCGTACCAGAGGGCTGAAGGTCACCAGTGCCAGTGATGGCGAGGTTAAAGCACTGCGGGTAGTTCTGGGCGCCGTCTGAGTTCTCGGCAGAGTGCAGCGCGATGATCTCGTGACGCAGCACGTAGTTTCCCGACGCGAGGGTCGACGGGATCTGGAGGACCCACGAGTTGTTGTTGCTGATCAGCTGGTCTGAACCCCAGGTGTCGGCCGAGGCGGAGGCCAGACCCACGGCGTCGATCTTGAAGAACTCCAGCGTCGTCTTGTCCGCAGTCGTGCAGTCGTCGCCCGCGCACTTGGCGAGGTAGTCAATCACCGGGCCCTTGTGGGAGTCGGGCCAGGTGTTCCAGTAGACCTCGATGGTGTCGCCTGCCTTGGCTGTCGCGTAGCCCTTGGCGTTGGTGGCGGATTTGTGGCAGATGATGTCCCCCGAGGCATAGGCGTCTGGGGCCACAAAGCCATTGTCCGTATCGGATGCGGTCCAGCCTACAACTGTGGGAGGGTTTGACATGTAAGGGAATGAAGTCGGATCATAGCCTTCGTACCAGGTGCCAGCCACGTTGATACCGGTGACGTGACCGTGGGCGGCAACTGAGGTTGCGCCAGCCACGATGGCAGCCAGGGCCTTGACAGCAACGGAAGACATTTTTATGGGATTTTAACTCGTGTTTGAAGGACAGTTCCACGATATGAATCCAGACCAGCTTTGGAAATGAATGGTGGGATTGGCAAGAATGTTGTCTCCAGTCAATGAAGCGAATGAGTGTCAACGAGGAAATCCTCGGCAAAAGAATGAAGAAATAGAGAAGGTTGAGTGAGTGATGGTCTGTTGAAGGGCTTGGCAAAGGAGATAGCCACGGAGGTGAGAGACTGATTTATATGCGTGGTGGTCGCTCATCCTCCTTTCCTCCAAGGCCTGGCCTGGGGCGGGAGTTCGGCACCGAAGCTGGCGATGGAGTCGACGACGTGCAGGTGTATGGGTCCGACCCGACTCGATCCACGCAAGAAGTAGCGTAGTCGTCTTGACCGGCGCGTATTCGGGCGCCCACTCGGGCAATTGTTTCCTGTGTGCCTGTTTCAGCGTAATGAATGTTTACGAGTCTAACCCGGGCGTGGAGGGCACAAATAGGGGCTTCTCGGTCAGAATCATGTGGACGCCCTGACCAGAAGCTTTCAAACACACAAGACTCGCTGCATATGCGGAATCTTCACTGTGATTTCTCTCAAATGGGCTATGAAGATCATTCTTGATGGCATCGTGCATCGCCAAGCCATCAGCATCTGCCAAATCTGGGGATATCTCTTGGCGACAAGCTTGGTGCGAAGCTTGGCAACGGAACATTGACGATCTCGGGCGGTTGGATCAGGGGCTAGCAGCTGGGGCTCGAACGGTGAGTGAACATTTAATTAATGCAGTGGGCCTGTCGTTTTACAATTGCACACACGGAAAAACAGTGTCCTGGGACCCACGCCACCCGGCCCAGTGTACGAGGGCACTAAGCTCATGGCAATGATCTGCCTGTCATCTCGGGCCTTGTCCGCCACGCTGTGCAACTTCTAGACCGGGCTACTGTCCGAGATGGCGGGCCCAGGGAGTCTGTGGTCGTCGCTGAGCTTCTAGCTTCTAGATGGGCATCGAGGATGAGAGAGGGGCGTTTTGTTTGAAAATACAGGGGTTCAGGAGCGGGACAAGATTACAGGACTGGCACGGCTCAAAAGGGTTGGTCCATCATGGGCGAACAGGATCCTGACCCACACACGTTAATGATGTCAGCATCTTGGAGAGAGAATGCGGCTGCGATAGCAGTGAATCCTTTTGGCTGTAAGACAGAAAAGGGTTTGACCACGCGTCAGTTCTAGATGCAGAATTCGTAGCCCTCAATTTAGGTGAGACACCAGTAGGGGCTCAGATCTTCCGTGAATCCCAGGGCCGTGCAACACAGAGTCAACTCGGCTTACATACCCTAGGGTATGCTCGCAGCAGACGATGAACTACGGCAGTAGCCGAACAAATTCCTACACCGTCATAATATTTGCAATCTCTCCAGTCCCAAGCTTAGTATTTCTATCCTAACGTTCGCTCCGCGAATTCGTCCAAATAATTATTACTAGCAAGGACGAGCTGGCATACAAGTGTAACCTTACCCTCCTGGAAGCCATGGCAGCCTAGCAGAACATACTTGCGTTTTGATGGAGCTGCAGTCTGCCCATCAAGTTCACAGCCGGACCTCTTGCACTTTCTACAAGACGACGACATCAAACAACCAGAAACACCAGGGACGTCCTTTCGATATCATGTTGTCCAGTATGCTTACAAATCTCAAAGAATAAAGACGAGACCAGTCGATTCGTGAGGGATTTTCAGCAGCTGCATCCTTTCGATTGGCAGTTACCTGGCTAACCGGTACACCTCGCAGTTTGGCGCTCGCAGTGTGGGTGTGGGTTCAACACAAAGGGCGAGTACAAAGCTTACGGTCAGTGGGGCTCTGACCGCCCCCTATATACTACACTCCACAGGAGTAACAGCGATGCATATATGTTTCACAGCTTGCTCCGAAATTCAAAGAATGTGTCATATACCCCGTCCTTTAGCTTGAATATCTACAAATCCAACCCCGGAAACTTTTGCATTTCTCATACAGTTCGTTATCGTGAATCCATCCCAATCTTCCCATTTTCTTTGCCATCCTGACCTCTAATGCTAGATATCGCGTCCGTGGTGTGGTCATACATCGCATACATCGACTCATTTTCACATAGCAGCACGTGCACGGCATGCTCATCGCAGCATCCCACTCGGCCTTCTGTTCAAAGTCCCCATACTTTTCTTCATCCTGAGACCAAAGGTGCTCACGGAACGTCGCAGCCGGACGGTTGTGTCAGATGCAGGATCGGCACCGGGGCCTTTGTCGCCCGGACTGGAGCTAGCCTCGCTTTCGGTCGAGACGGTCGATATGTGCGTTGAGGCCCTCGACGTCTTGCGGTGGTGACCGCCATAATCTGAGCTGCCCAGGGCCGAGGATGGCGGCCGCGGGAAGCCCGTGCCCTCGATGCAGCACTCACAGCGTGATGGGTGGGGTGATTCTTTGTACCACATCGGTTGAAAGTCGTCTTCCTCTTCCTCTTCCTCTTCCTCTTCGTCGTAGTCGACGCGGGCTGGCAGATTTGCAAGGCGAAGGCTTGAGCGCCACTTTGTTTCACAGTCAGGATTATATGTTCAGATGCGTGGGTTAGTCCGGGGTCTCTTACCATGGGTGTTGAATTGACGACAGGCTCCTCAAATATAGGTGAGAAGGTCGGATCGCTCGATCTGGGTGGCGTCAGCTAATGTGATCCAAAGGACCCGGCCAATAAACCGTCAACGGCAAAGCCACCCACGATCAATAGAGGCATGGGGAGTAGTATTATTACTTTTGTAACGCCTTTTTCCTGGCATCGCCGAAGATATGTCGCAGCCACAGACGAACCATGATGGGCTAGAGCAACGGCGTTGAATGATATGGATTGGGCCTAGAGGCCTGACTACGGGCGGTTCCGTCAATGGTGAAGAAGTATGGGCGTCTGAGAAAAGCAGCGATATGAGACGGCAAGGGTTGGGTGGAAGAGGGAGGGTGAAGGCGGTGGCACAATGGTAAACATTTACAGTAGTCCAAAGCCGGGGGTAGATCAAAAGCACACTGGCAGGCCGTCCGCCATGCGACTTATATCACAACACAACTATCGAATCATTCTAGAGCCTGTGCATGTGGCGGGCAACATCATGTGGAGACATCCGAGCGAGGTTGGGTGAACTGGGTTAAAAAACAAGATAGTCTTGTTCGGACAGTTCTCAGAGCTTCTGCCGCACCCTGCGCCAATAATATGCAGAGCACTGACCCATCTGCAGGCCCCAAAGGCGACCCCCTCGACTCCTGTCACAATACCACATCCCGCATGTTATCACCTGCCCGTCTGTGCGGGCAAATGATCTTGCCCATCTTCGTCCAATGTCGTCCCAGCCCGGGGAAGATTCTGCCTGTCAGCCCATCTGTCCTATAAAGCATGTGGGAGCCTGAGGGGGCACGGTTGTGGAGGGCATCGCGCAGGCCGATCTGTCTCATTCCTGAAGCTTATGCCTATCTGACAAGTGAGAGAGAGAGGATGGGAGCGCCTTCAGACATGAAACGAAACAGACGAGAAGCAGGGGAAATGCGCGCTACGGGGTCGGGCAACCCTCCCAGCTGCGGGCCCGCAGCCAATTGCGGAGCAGCGGGGCCGCGGTCTAGTGCAAGGCACGCTCTTCCCGCGGCGATGTTGCCCTCATCGAGTCGGAGCCGTGGCTGCCAATGCAACCTCGCTGCTGCAGCACCAACATGAACGGCATCCGAGCACGACCAAGAACTCCCCGGCTCGTCAGTCACCAGCCTCTGCAAAACCTGCAGAGGGCTGGGTGATTGCCCTGCCAGCCCTGCTCGAGCAATCGGCTTCTTACTCAAGCTGGGCTTCCTTTCGCGCTAGCCAAGCGTCACAGGACCCGGCTTTGTCAAGGAATCCGGCCATGTCAGGGGTCGCGGGCTGGAGGCAGGGATGGGGATCTCGACGATCGGCACACTGGATGCCCTCATTCTCCCCCGCTCTGCGAGCATGACCCGTGACAAGATTTGTCGATGATATCCCCGATTTACTCCTGCTCTGCCTGCTGTGGCATGTCCGTGAATGACCAAGGGTGGTAACAGTCAAAGCTCCCCCTCTCCTGCAAGCTCAGGTGCCTCTCGTTGACTATAATTCACAAGCTTTGCCCCGGTGGATTTCAGAGTTCGCGGGCACGACACGCCAAGGTGGCCGTGACTGGCCTGGTCCGACTCGTACCTGCGAGACTACCACCGGCAGATGTCTAGGTGGGCCGGGGCGGATTCCCCGGGCCCTGCTGGAAACGTCATAAAACATCAAAACGTCGACGCCGTAAGCACGCCGGCCCGCGTCGCCCGGGCTCGTGTTGTGGCCCCATCCGCCAGGATGCCGTTACTACGTCGTTCGTTTCCGCTCGACTCCCGCGCTTGGAAGTTTCCATCATGGTTTCGTATGTAAGAGGTCATTGATTCTATCATGTCGTTCTGTCGTATTGTGAGGTTGTGTCGTCGTGTGCGTATCGCGTTCCGTCGTCATGAAGTTCCGTCATATCCCGTCGTGTTTCTCATTACTTGTACTCATTCCCGTCAATCATAACCGCCTCGTGGATCCCGCCGTCCCACCCGCACTTGACCATCCAAAACATGGCAAAGAAGGGCGTCGTCATGACCGCCAGCACGCCGCCGAGGACCAGCTTGAAGATCTCGGGCGCCCACCGCGACGGATACACCCAGTCGCCACCGGCGCCGACCTTGGACCCGACGGCGGTGAGGATCCCGACGGACGGCCCGAACAGGATGCAGAAGCTGACGAACGCCACCATGAGGGCCCGGACGACCTGCGCGAGCACGTACAGCGCCTTGCGCTTTATGCTGCCCCGCCGCTTGCGCAGCTGCTTCGACTGGTCTAGCAGCATGAACCAGCGGATCCATCGGCTCAGGCGATCCGTCGAGCTGGGCTCCGAGATGAACCCGATGGGCTGGATGTTGCCCTTGCGCAGGTCCCGGTTCACGATGAACATCTCAATCATCCATGTCATCAGGCACTGCACGATGATGGTCACAGCCGTGTCGCCGGCCAGCGTGTTGGGGAACTGCCACAGCCTGATCGGGTCATCGGTCGTGGTGTACATGGCTGTTGGTTCCGTCAGTGTCAGTAAGGCATGACAGGCATGTGCCAGAGGCCCAGGATGCCGACTAACCATAGGCGAGGGCAAAGTTGATGCCGCCCGATATGATCAAGGCACCGATGCCATGCGAGCCAGCGATATACAAGAACTGGTGCAGAGTCAAGTGTGAGCTCGGCACCCTCTTGTCCGGAAGGCGGACGTTCGGTGGGGTCTGGCGTTCGGTCGTGGTATAGTTGCTCAGCGGCAGGCCGGGCGCGTCCTCGGATGTCTCCCGAAAGTTCGGCTTGGAGACGTTCGTCCACCAGGTCTGCAGGACGTTCTTTGCTCCCCTAGCCATGTTGACTGGCTGTATCACCTCCTCGGTGATCTGGAATCGCGCAAAGGCAGTGGACCCATGTGTGGAGAAAAAGATGAGAAGGCCGAAGACGGGATACCGCACAATCACTCTTGAGCCCGGGTGGCACCGGCCAGGGCATTATAACAAGGCATGAGTTGGCACATGTGCCTCGCCTTCTGCTACAGACTGGGCTTTTCCCTCAGAGTGCTGGCCGTGGCTGGGCACCCGCCTCTTGTGATCGCAGCCTTACTACGGGGATCCCAGCCCGGCACATATCCTTGGCATATATGCTGCACGCGCCGGCTTATACAAGTCAACACTGCCACTGACGCTTGCACTTTGGGCTGAATGGTTGGGCTAGTGTGCATGATTGATCAGAGGTGGTTAACGAGGGAGGCTAGCGAGTCGGCGACATGTGTGCACATTGTTGCTTTCGTTGTCGGCGCAGCCCAGCCCCCAGGGACAGAGCCGGTGGTTTGGGCCTCGTACTCAGCATCGTGAGACGACCGCATCGTAAGCACCATACCTTTTGTTCTTGGAAGCATGATAACTCTGTCACTGGATTCAAGGCAACTGTGCACGTTATCATGCTCTACGTGGTGCAACAAGACGTCATCCGCCAGATGATCTACGGTATGGAGCGTCGAATTCATCCAGTCTCGCCATGCACGGGGCCAACGAACCCAGGCATAACCCAGGACACAGGCGCGAAATGCGGTCTAGAGTTCCTTCCGATTTGCTCAAACAAGGTCAATGCAGACAGCCACCGCCGCAGGCGAGCAGACCGCCGTGAAAGGCTTGGCTCGCCTAAAACTTCGGACGGTGGCCCAATCTACCCCCGACCTCGCCGCATCGCCATCTCCCGTGCCGTCACGGGCCAGAAGTTTGCGGACCAGGAAACAGAGTTGCATCCGTCTGAGGCCTTTTATTTTCCTTTTTTGGCTTCATTCGTCCTTTTCTCGCCTCCCACGACCACGCCGCGCCATTTCGTGTCGTTGGTCCGCACAAGGTTCGGATTCCGGCCTGGATTCGCATAGACCCGGGACGTTGCCAAGCCGCCCCAGACAGCGGACAGCCCTTGTCGTGCCCGTGCCGTGTCATGCGGTGATTCGTGCGCTGGCGCCGCCTTTCCTGGTCCGACCTTGCCCACGATGAAATCTCTGGTCACTGGATGTGATGTGTTGAGGATTGGACCAGAGTCGATGACGGTTCAGCGCCTCCACCGGGCTTATCCTTTCCTTTCAGGTGTTTGAGAACGCCGTGGCTTTCAAGTGAAAGAATGCAACTCTGGTACGATAACATCTCCCTGCATATTTGCATCAGGGGTGGCTCTTGCAATGTTTGTGATCTATACCGTGACGCTTCACGGGCAGGGGTCAACTGCCTCGAGGAGCCTCAAGGGCAAGGGCCGTCAGTCATAAGGCTGAACATTTTCGCATGCAACTCTTCCCGTGTTCGCCCTCGCTCGTGTTACAGACAGAAAATTTTATGCTTTTGTTGAGAATACGGTTGCCAGCACATAAGGCAGCAAGAAATCGGTTTTGGAAACTCAGGCATGAGCTCCAAGCTGCACCGTCGTTTCGCCTTGCGAGGAAGGCAAATGAGGCCACTCTAAAAGCCTATTAACTTTGTACATAGTGTGGCTGAGCCGAGGAAAAGCAATTGGCTACAGACAAATGATAGCTAAGCTTTCTGGACAATATATTCCCTCAGACGCTAAGAATTGCACAATCACACTACATGTATATGTCAACAGATATACTCCACCTGCAAGCGCTGCACTCGGAACATAATCGACCAGTGACGATCACGTTGCTTGATGTGCCCATATAGACTCATAACCTAACTGCTCTCTGTCCCTGTCTCACAGCTCTGATAAGCGGAGAGCTGTCAGTCTGACACACCAAGCATGCATATTACTCAGGGATTAAGAGGGCCTCGAGCTTTACGGTACGAGCCGAATATTTCCATTAGCAATAGTTTAGTGCCATGGGCAAGTCTTCGTATCTGATATGGTCCTTCAAGATACGGCTGCGTATTTGCTAGCACAAAGAGCACCACCACCTCGGTTGAGAGCGCAACATGTGTCTGTATACGAGCATGGTTATCAGTCCATATTCAGAAACGAAACACGGTAGTAACCTGTTGTGCGCAGCACCACTTGGTCGAGCTTGAAGGCTGAGATCGACAAAGTCTAGATCCGAGCACAGATAGTTGGCCGAGAGTTGACGTCTCTGGCAATTATTATCAGTATGCTATTTTAGCCAGATACCTGTTAGGTCTGTAATCCCTCTGACGAGGCCTTATTTGCAGGAGCCGTGCGCGAGGGCCCTGCTTGATTTGTTTGGACTTCAGCAATAGATGGATGTACTCGAGTAATCAATCCCTCGTCTTACTTGACCCAGTCATTCCTTGAGAAGTTTCAATTGAGTATCATATCATTGTTTCATTATTTTGAGAACCCGTCTGCCAGTCGCAATCTAGTGACTGGTGCAAAACCCCCCGTCAAGGGTTCTGTCCTTTTACGCCAATTGATGCTATCACTCCCAATAGACCACCCACCTGCGACATGCTAGACATATTTCAGTCGCAATTGTACCTTTCTTCAATCGCAGATGAACAGCACTGTTTTGCATTTCGTTGCTCGGAAAGACCTGCCTGTCCCAATCTCGGACGGGTCATTGGGGTTAGACTGAGAACGACTGCACACCGCACAGAGTGTTTTTTGCCAGGCTCTTTTGCCTGCTTCAAGACTCAAGCGTACCTGTCAAACTCCAAATATCTTACAAAAACCCGGTGCCAAATCAATACAGCGATTTTATTGAGCGTCAAGTTGTTCGTCATAATGAAGACGTCTTTTGGGTTGAAGTCGGCACTCCTAGCCGTGAGACCCACAATGATTTCATGTGCCTTGCAGAGCCGCGACAATGTACCAGGATTCACGCTGATCGTTTGATGTCATCTCAGGGTCGAACCAGTTCTCGCATATGACTCTGACGTATCACGCAGCCAAAGTCTAGCATGCACTGCCTCGATATTCACGAACATTGATGCTGTTGTCGAAAACTGAAGCCGAATAGTCAGTGGTGCAGCAGAGCAGCAGCAGTGTCGACCAGAAAAGTGGGATGGGGTACTGCGCACAATGACGAAATCTCCATGACAACATATCCAACCTGCGCAATATGACAACAGACGTAGTGCAGCAAATAGATGTATATAAGGACTCAATGCCTATGTCGACGTTTCTAGCTGTTGAATGAATTCCAGCACAATTCAATCTACACAACTACACAAACCAAGCTACAGACTCATTTTCAATTTCCGCACCTAAAAAAATCAACTTCACCGAAATCCTTCTACAACATGGACTCCCTCAAGAACGCCGCCCAGAGCAAGCTCGGCAAGGACTCTCAGCCCGGCAACGGCGTCGAGCGCTCAGCCGATAGCGCCATCGACAAGCGTACGAATCACCCCCTTGATTGCTTGTCAACAGCCAGACCGCTCCCACATTGACGTTCAAGTATGCTAACTGGGCACATCAACAGAGGTCAACAGCGCAACCGGCAAGGCCGGCGTCCCCTCGTCAGCCAACGGCACCATCAACAATGTCGTAAACAAAAAGGTCAACGAGAAGATCCCCGGCGGCAACTAAGCTTTGGGAGATGGAATGATATTACGAACGACAGCGGGTTCATCAACATGTATTACAACGAGGAGGGATACGTATATGAAAGCGCTTCAGTGATAATATTTACAATCGAAGATAACACTTCATACCCCAAGGCGCAGATGCCTCGATTGCCTGTAAATGCATGTCCGCTCGGTAAATGCACGCACTGCTCACCCCCAAAACATTATCCAGCCCAACTACGACCACTTAGCAGCGCTGAGAGTACTGTACTGCGCCGCAGTGATAGGCAGCACGCTGCCGTGCCTCAGTCCGCCAGGGAAGTTCGCCGTGCTGCTGTCCGCCCAGCCGCTGTTGCTCCTAGGGTTTGTGGTAGAGACCGGCGCGTAGCCGTTGCCGCCGTAGTAGTCGACGAGCAGGTTCACCTTGCCCGCGGCCTTGTTGTCCCAGTACGCCGCGGGCCCCTCGGTCTGCGCGCGAATGTAGGCGCCGCTGCCGCCGGGGCGAGTCCAAGTCCCGTTCAGACCAGTCGTCGAGTACTCCACAAAGACGTTCTTGAGCGTCTCATCCTTGAGGAAGCGGAGGTAGGCGTTTTGGTCGCTGCTTCCGTAGGGAAGGATATTGAGGTCGATGATGTTGGTTGGTGCTCTGTCGATGTAGGTTGCTGGTGTGCTGAACGTCTTGAAGTCGCTGGTGTCTGTTGATTTTGGTTAGCAAATACTCGACCACGAATTGGAATCTTTTTGCTGCGCTTCTTCGCACCACGATCGTGGCGCGTTGAATGTTTGCACTCATATCAAGCTTGGTGGCTCGAGACAAAGGACACATGGAGGGATTATTGCATACATGCAAAGCGGATCTTGATGTTCGACGGCGTGCCAGTGTGGCTGGTGTCGGACGCCGCGTAGAATTTAGAAGCCCAGTGGACTAGGTACTGGCCCTTGTTGGCATCCCAGATTGCCTCTGGGGCCCAGACCATGCCGGCAGTCTTGTCCTCGACCTGGACGAGCCTCTCGTTCTTCCAGTTGATCAAGTCGGTGCTCTCCCACACGAAAATGCCCCGCGAGCCAGTCCTCTGCGCCGCATCCCATGTCGTCTGCAACTCAGTCAGTATCAACCCAATACTTAAGTCAAGCTGCAGGGTTTGCAGTATAGTCACACACCTTGCCGATGTCCAGATCTGTACCGACGATATACCACTTCTTGCCAGCCTCAGCACCACCACCAGGGACTATCGCAGGGTCCCGGACGCCACCAGTGCCCGCGCTGGGCACGATCACTGCTTTGCCACCGTTGAGTGCCTTAAACGAGATGGCGTCGTTTCCATTGCTCAGGTAAAAATACACGTCGGGATCGTTCCCAAGAAAAAAGGCACCGAGGTAACCTGTCAGACTCGGGTCTGCCCGCCTTTCCGGTAGCCCGAGCTCCCTGAGGTCCAGGTGTTGAGGGCTGCGCGCCACTAGTGCCAGAGAAGAAGTGGCAAGCAGCAGTGCTGTGCCGATGGTCTTCAGTATCGAGGGCATCGTCGTCCGTTGTCTAAGGGAAGCACACACAAAACTACAGGGGCTGGCGCGGCATGGGAAGGTTAGTTGAATGGATGCGTGAAAGAAGGCAACCTCGGGAGTTTAAAACCATACGCCCAGACGCGCAGCACGCCTTTGACCTTTGGTAAACTCCACCAACTATCGTGACCAGTTCAGGCGGGCCGCCGTGAGATTAAGGTTACATTTAAGCGATCCCCATGATTCAAGCTATTTTGGTTGCGGTGAGACGTGAACGGCTACGACTCACGGTTGAAATCGTGCCGGATAAACAAGCACGTTCCTGCAGAGCAATAACGGGTCCCAACCCACGCGTTGATTATTCGACACATCTCCGGCGCCATAATATTGGCTCGTACCGAGCAGTGCCTCGTGACCAGCAAAACTCGGTGGAAAGATTCAAGCCGGTAAAGGTCCATCCGCCTGGCTCTGTAGCGGTCCAATAGAGGACCGCTAGGCCCCGGACTTTTAGTGACAGGCCTTCTCCACAGCCAGGACAGCGGCTCCGTGGTCCCCGCAATTAAAGCTGCATGAGGCTAGCAATGACAGATGCCAAGCCTTGTGCGCGCTGCGGGGGTTCGCACCGAACGCGCTCGGTAGATGCCGAGGTAATCAAGGTACTGGATCCTTGGAAACAGCGCCATGCATGTCAGACGAGCCGCGTTCTTCGCCCAGTTCGCTTTCTTCATGCGCGTGGTTATTTGTTGTGCATAATAGGCCGGCCCACCGATCAGGATTGGACTCGTGAAGCACCGAGTTGAAGGCAGTGCGACGAGTCTCCAATGCGCCGGCCGAGATGGAAGTCTCTTGCGAGTCGAAGAGATGAGTGTTATCCTCCTCGGCGGTCTCATCGCGAGACCTTGTCCTCTTAACGGGCTCGGAAACATCTGCGAAGCTTTCGAAGCTCCTTTTAAGCGCCTGGCTCCGTATATCCTGCTTGGGCGTGTTTTGACTACTCTCTGATGCCTCATGGGTGAGATCTATGACCTGAGGTGGCTGAATGGTGCAGTAATTTGCACCGGGCTCATTCCTGTTCCCATGATCTTCATGAGGTACTGAGGCAGTGGTTGCTTGTCTCGGTGCTGCGCTCTCATCATGGTGATGGATTTTCTCATGATTGTAATCCGGGGAAGGAGACGAGACCCTGGGAAGTGGAGATGACATGCCGAGGACTGGGGTGGACTGAATGCCAGACTCAGCAGAGATCTGAGTCTCGTGTTGGTCCACATCCGCTATGTGCAGCTCGGAAGCCAATTGCGCCATGTGCTTATCATGGTCAAAGACATTGCCCGAGCAGTGGTTGCCAAACAATCCCTCAATGGTGATTCCTGAACCAAGTGTCAACTCAGATTGCTGCAAGATCAACGCCATGTGTTCCTACCTTGCCTAATCCAGCGCATTGTATCAACCGTACACGGCCAGACATCCTTCGGCTTGAATGCTGAGACAAATTGGCACAACTCGCCATATGAGGAGTGCCGGGAATAGGGAAATCTTATCCTGTTGCTTAGTGTGGCAGAGGACCTGTGCCCTCGATTCTCCTCCGCAGCGGCCACAAGGGACCGATATACTGTATGCAGGTCACTGTCTTCGTCAGGGTCAGTGCCTTTGACGAGGTTAAGCACAAGATGGTGCTTGGCCGAGATGGCACTCTTCAAGAAATTATGCAATAAAAGTTTGGCGCCCTTAGGTGTGTCCTTGTCCACCTTCACGCTGCACCCAGTCAGCATTCTGGATTGATGTTCAGTGGTTGACTGCGTACCTCTCCAACCATTGACGAAGATCTTCAGTAGCCAGAACCACTTGATCTGATTCTTCCAGATCTCCAGCTCCACCACCGATACCCACTTCCACCATATCGTCATCATTGCGAAGATGGGCAACGATAGGTGTGATCCAGACCACCTTGCTGGTCGCCGTATTTTGCATGATTAGGCAGCCGGAGCCCTTTTCACAGCTGTGTAGTCGGACATTTGGGTCTCGAGTTAAGCAGCCAGGATGGAAGCGATTTCCACATGAGAAGCCAACCAGAGCTGGGGCTTCAGGACTCAAGTGGATATAATCGTTATCGTTTTTTACTCGAAGTGACTCGTAGACCTTCATTTTGTAGTCATCGACATGTATCTACAGAACTTAATCAATTCTGGCCCGATAAAAGACATGGGGTGTGATGAGCATACCTGGGTACCCAGGGCCTTGGCCAACGCAATCCAGACATCCTCGTAACCATAGGTCCAAGACGAGAAGTAGACGAGCGTATCTTCAGGATACTGAGCCACCTTCTCGAGGAGCTCACGGAGGCCTTCGGATTTCGTCTGAAACTGGACGTCTTCTGTGAAACTTGTATCCAGATAAACCTTGTCCAAGGTCTTCAGCTGTTTTGAATCTCTTCCTATTGCATACTCGAACATGCAAGGATTCCGGAGCAAGGCATCAATATGCCAGGGCTCGCACCTGATGTCTCCTGTGTACAGAACAGCCTTGCCGTCTCCCTCAAAGACTGATGGGTCAGATATAATTCTCATGGCAAAAATGAGAAACTTACGGAACATTACGGCACCGGGACAGTGATTTGCATCGAATAGTGTGACTCGCACGGTTGAGTTTGGCGTCAGTTCAACATCCGTCGGCGTGTTTAGTGGCAGAGCTTTCTGGGAGGAGGGTGTGCATCAGCCGCTGATCACAAGCCACGGAGATATGGGGGAGATTCACTAGACGATTCTTTTGATGTTTGTAGGTGATCTCTTCCACCTCCAGAACGCCTTGAGCAAAGTTGATGCGAGAGGCTTTCCGCTGCAGCTTCAACAGAATCGCCCTCGTTGCCGCCGAGCAGTATACAAGGCGGCCTTTGAACGTGTCAAGTCCAGCGATATGGTCACTATGAATGTGACTTAGAAAACATGCCAGTGGAGGGTCATCCACGACGTTTCGAAAGAAATCGACTGGGAGAGAGTTAGAGAAGACACTTGCGCAAGAGGGTTGTCGGGCGCCCACCCCTGACTCCAGGAAACTCCTTGATGATGCCGTCAAAAGTAGACATGGTGAAATGCGTGCGACGTGGTATGACAAAAACCACGATGCAATCTTTTCCGTACTGGATGCGCCGCTTCGGAAGGTCAACTCGTGACGATAGCAACTCAGCTTGTGCGATGCACAAGTCTGAACAGCTGTGACATGTGGGCGGGCCGGAGTCGCAGTTTCATGGCAAAAAGTAACGGTGTTCTGCAGTGATATGAAAGATCTGTCTTATACAGCTATGAAGAAGTGAGGTCATGTGGTCTAAAACGTTGATGGGAGAGATCTGACTGTAGCTGTCGTGCTTTGTGTTGGGAGCAGTGAGCCTTGGAATGCTTGTGTGTGCCTGTTTGGGATGAGAGGTTTGGTATGCGGCTTAACCCTAGACCCTCATATTGAATAAGACCGCTCCCGGGGGGGGGGGGATCGACCTCAAGTTGGGCCACGAAGCACACTGCAATTTCTAGGATCCTAATCCAACATCTCAATACAGGCGCTAATTGACAACAGTCGGTCTCTGCATTTGATTTTGTAATCTGAATGAATTGAATCACTGATTCTACGCCTTTCTGCTATTACGCAAGTTACGCAGCGTATGGTCGCCTGGAAGTGGTTTTCATGGACGCTGACCAACCCACACTTCCATCACTTCCTCGCCTGCTGTCACCTACGCCCCAACGAAACATTGATTTCCATAATACAGATACCGAATGTGGATTTTAGCTGATGGAAGCGAGCGCCTTATTTCCGCTTACTCCGTATCTCTTAAGTGACTTGTTAATCAATCATCCTTCACGGCTTTTAGAACGGCAACGGAGGTAAGCAGTAGCCGGATGTGGTAAGGTGAAGGGCCTGCACATGGACGTAGAAGAAAACACGGAGGACTACAATCACCTTTTTGGATACTTGGGTCAATATGGAAGACTATAAGTATGCTTCTGAGCGCATGTTGTTGTCACACTTGGTCAACTTCTTCACTCAGCATAAGATCCCTTCCCTACAACGAAGCATACCACTTTGTCAATCTCATAACTGTAATTCGAGCCCATTGTTATCATCAGAAGAATAAGATCAAAGGAGAACAGTCAGATAAACACACCTACATTCCTCACAACCATGTCACAAAAGCGCATATTCATGACCGGTGCCACCGGATATCTCGGCCAGGTCCTGACCGAACTCGCCATCGCCGAGGGCTACACCGTCCGCGGGCTATCACGCACCGAAGCCAACGACTCAAAACTCACCCGGCTGGGCGCGACCCCAGTGCGCGGCGACCTCGAGGCCTTCGAAGTCCTCAGGTCCGAATCCGCCCAGGCCGGCATAGTCATGCACCTTGCCGACGCGCTCCTGGGAATGGGTTTCGACACGCCCTACGACAAGGTCCTGGCCATCGACGCGGCGGCGGTGGACGCCATGGTCGCGGGGCTGAAGGAGGCTTCTTCCCCCGGCAGCACAGAGCAAAAGACCCTCATCACCACATCCGGCACCATGATGGCGGCGCCGGACCCGGACGGCGGCGAGACGGACGAGGACGCGCCGGTGATGCTCGAGTCGCCCATCACGCGGTACAAGGCGTGGGACCACGCCAAGGCGGTGGCAGGGGCCGCGGGCGTGCGGGCCCTGTGCGTGCGCCTCGCGCCGTTTGTGTACGGGCGCGGCGGCAGCGGGGTCAAGATGTTCATGGAGGGCGCTGCGGTGGCCGGGGCTGCGACTTATGTGGATGGCGGGTCTACGCGGACGACGACTGTGCATGTTGATGATGCGGCGAGGTTGTATCTTTTGGTTGCGCAGAAGGGACGGGCTGGCGAGGCGTATAATGCCTCTAGCGAGACTAACGTCGCGATGAGGGAGCTCCAGGGGGCTGTTGCGGAGGTTCTGGGGGTGCCTGCTGTGGATCTCTCCAAGGAGGATGCGCTTGCTAAGATGCCCCCTTTTCTGGTAAACTTCTTGGTTACCGAGAACAGGGGCTCGAACAAGAAGGCCGTGTCGGAGTTGGGTTGGCAGCCGACCGAGCCGGGTATCGTAGAGGACATTGTGAAGGGCTCTTATGTCGACGTTGCGAAGGGCCTAGGCAAGGGCAAATGAGCGGGTTCGATGTTGCTGGGTTCTATGCAACATGGAACTTTTGGACTTTTGAAATCAAGTAAATCATTATAATCTTCCTTTTATTAGGACTGAATAGACTATCATACAATCATCACCCCCTACGCTCAATGCGTGTGCTCATAATGCACGAATCCGCGCCAAGATATTTATCCACTTCCGTCCTTGGCGGTCGTAGATGTCGTCGCGACCTTCTCAAGATCACGATCCGCTGCTTTTTCCCCGACACGCTTGGGCTTCTCGGTAAATTTCTCGAGCTCGTTCATGGACTCCTCCGTCTTGTTGTACCTGCTGTACAAGGCCCAGAAGATCCAGCCAGCACAGAAACACGAGACCGCCAGCCCGACGTACATCCAGAGCAGCTTGGGGTCGACAGCCGTGGGCGAGAGGGCGATGGAGAGGGCCGAGCCGAACGCGTTCGTCAGCAGGAACAGCGACATGATGAAGGACTTCATGCTCGCGGGGGCCTTGGTGAATGCGTACTCCAAGCCAGTGATGCTGGCAAAGATCTCGGAGAGGCCGATGAGCAGGTAGGCGGGGGCCTGGATGGCGACGTGGATGTCGTTGGGCGCGTACGTGCCGTCCTCCCGCAGGGCGGCGGGGCACGCGGCGACCTGCTCGTAGCAAGGCCCGGTGTTGTAGATCAATTTCTGGACTCCGGCGGCGTACGCCATGGCGCCGCTGGCGAGCATGAAGCCGCAGAAGATGCGCGTGATCGGCAGCATCTTGAAGCCCAGCTTGTTGAGCCCAGGGTAGAGGAAGTAGTCGCAGATGGGGATGAAGATGATGATCGTGATCGGGTCCCAGTTCTGCATCAGGTCGTTCGGGATCCCGTGCAGGTTCATCTGGCCAGCTTGCGAGATGAAGTTGTTGAGCATCTGGCTGTAGACCACCCAGTAGATTGGGAAGAAGATGAAGACCTTGCAGGCGACCAGGGCTCTCTTGACTTCCTCGACAAACAGGCCGTCCCAGGTAATCTCGTATTTGCGGCCGGTGCAAAGCTCCTCGTGGTATTCGGGCTTGGCCGCATCGTAGTTGCCCTTGTGGGTTATAGCGATCCACATGATCTTGAACGCCTTGGGGATGATACTGCCCTGAGGAGGCCGGATCTTGTACTTGGACTTTCCTGCAACGAGAACCGCCACTCCGACGAGGAACATCAGGAATGGGAGCAGGTAAGCGGCCCAGAATCCAACGTTGGCCTCGAGTTCGGTGGTGGCGATGCTGGAGAGACTTCCGATGTTGATCATCATGTAGAAGATCATGTAGATTCTCTTGATCGTAGTTGCGGGATCCACGATGACTCTCTCCCCGGATTTAAGTGTCTTCACGAAAGGCACCGTGTTGTCGTACTGTTCCGCGATCAATGGCGAAACGTTGGACTTGATACCTCCGGTGCCCAAGCCAATGACGATCATGGCAGTAATGAGGCCTCCTAGAGCAGCGCCGTTCTCGATGGCAACAGGCAGCGAGGTCAAAAAGAGGATAAGGTTCCCGACAATGTAGATAAGAGCCGAGTAGAAGATCGTCCAGTATTTTCCAAGCCACTGGTCGCTGACTACAGCTCCCAGCACTGGAGTCACGTAGCACCAAAACTGGAAGAAATTCGTCAATCCTGGAATGGGTTGTTAGCAAAGGGGGAACAAAGGCCGAAAGCGCGTGATTGGGCGATCCGGGGACTGCTCACCCGTAGCTCCGGATTGACCTAAGCCGATTGCACCAGGAAGGCTATCGTGGTAGCTATTCTCGATGTAATTTTGGAATGGGCCAGCGAGACCATAATACGTAAACCGCTCGCACAGCTCGATGATGCAGACAAGGAAGGCAGCCCACGGAAGCTTGTCGGCGACCCTGCGCAGGTTCTGCTTCTCGTCATCGCTTGGCTCGTCCCCGTCTGCTGTCACAAAGCTTGCAGCATCCCCGTTGGAGACGCCGTTGACGTGCCCGACTGGCTCGATTCCACCGGCCATATCCTTGTGGTCCTTCTTCAGAGGCTCAACTGCGGTAGCATGAAGCCTGCATGGCCTTTATTAGCAACGTAATCAACCCTCGCATTGTTGCCATGTACTTACTCCGCTGCGCTCGATTCGTGGTCCATGATGGGAGCGCTGTGCACGAAGATGCGTGGGAGCGCAGATTGACAGGTTCCCAGAGAGACTCGACGTGGCGAAAAGGAACTGGGAGAGGTTCAGCGCCCGGACGAGATGCGAGTTCCCGGTGACAGCAACAGAGATAAATACGCAAAGGGTAGTGACTCAGGGCACGTTTGTATATTTAATAGCCGTGCGTTGGATGTCGAAGAACCGGTACGTGCGAAACAAAATAGGTGGAGCCCCTTTTATCGGTGTCGATGTAATACTCGCGCATAAAATTTACCTCACACGGTAGGTGGCCGGCCGTACCACGGGGATTTCATGTCAAGGGCAGCCGATGGTCATGCCATTAGTGTCACGCACGGGTTGGGGAGAGCTGGGTGGTCGAGGCACAAACAGGGCGAGTCCCTGGGACCCACGTAGCAGAGCTCGGTCATGAGATGCCGGCGTCCTACCCAGACTGCAACGTAGCGAGACAAGTCCGCAGCACAGCAATTACCAATCGGGCAGCTGGGAAGCCAGCTCGAAAGTGATCGTCCCCGGATGTCTCGATTGAACGAATTGTTCGCTCCTCGACGACGACTGGCGCACCGTGATTCTCCGCTCCCCTATCTCGCGCGTAATTGCTAACGACGAAAAATGAGCCGAGGCAGTGGAGAGTCAGTCCAAGACCGGAACCTTGCCGAGTAGGAGTCAAGGAAGAGCAAAATTCAATCAACGGGAACCCTACAACGTTGCGTAGTTTATTACCCGTTCCAACCGTGCTCGTATTATAGGCTGAATGGGGTCGACTGCCAGTGGTTGGTCTACGCAGCTACTGACACCGTCTCCCCATTCATGCGTATTCTACCGTGTGCTACGCTCAAGGGTTCGTGGCGACTTTGTGGGGCCAGGCGGCTTTGGCCGAAGCTTGATGGTGTCTCAGCCATTGAAGAGATCGGATCTTCAGCGCTCTCGCCAAGTTTATTTTGCCTCTTCTCCACGTTGGTACATATGTAAACTTGCAGTAGTCGAAGATAAGGACTGTGGCGTCTTTTTAGCGTGCGGCACGCAGGTTATGTGCAGCCGACGGTCACACCACGATCAATGACAGCGCACCCGGACAGCTACACTTTCGGACCGCACCGAGAACCAAGAGATCTGGTGCCTTGGCTTCAAGAGCCGCATTCGACGACTTCTTGGCACGCGGGCGATGGAATGCGCTACCCTGTTGGTGGCTCCACGCCGCACTGAGCGTCGGCTCGGGTACCGCCTGGGCACTCAGGGCACACACAACAACTCCCAGGATCAGCGCCCGAGACTCTGGGGTTCACCAAAACCTGCGTGTGGGCTGGTGGGTTCCAGCGCTCGCGTGCTCATTGTGCCGATCTCGGCTCCATTTGCCACCGGCCTGGTGCATAATCCCGACATTCAATCACCGACCAGCAGCTGCTACGGGCTCTAATCCACTACAACGAACCGGGCGTCTGAGGTTGTCTTCACCGACCGAGCCGAGAATGAAAAACCCAACAACAACGCTGCGGTCTCCTCCAAATCACCAAAACGTGTCCTGACCCTAGAACCTCATCACGAGTTGGGAATGTCGGCTGCAGTCTATGAACGGTCGCGAGCTTAACATGACAGCTCTCAAGAAGATCATCATAACCGGTGAGTAGTCGAGCTGTGAAGACGACTCCAGACCCGCGATCACTCCTTGGAATTCTTGGCAGCATTCGTGATTGGGGGCAATGATATAATTGTAGCGCCGCAGTATCGGCTGCACAGGTGAGCGTGCTCTTGTGCTTACCTTTAAGTACCAAGCATGCTGTCACAATATATACACTATGTGCCTATGGCAAATAGTGGCGTCACTTTTGCACGAATAGTGCAGTGGTGCAAATCATGACACATGTTTTTTGACTGGTTGCATCAAAAACGCGCTGGCCACGTCTCATATGTGAACACACCTTCCTGAAGTGACTCGGCACTGAAGTCAAAAACTCGGACCTCCCTTGTATTTCTGTGCATCCACAGACTGTTGGGATTGAAGCACGGAAGCCATGGCAGACAGGCTTCATCAATACGATGCGCTGCCCGAGGGTCGCTGGTTTCGGTTTCTCAAACTTCATCCTGGCCATTTCAATGATCCCCTTAGTTGCGAGCTGGTCAGCACCGCTCTTGATGACGTAGCTCAGTATAACGCGCTGTCTTACGTTTGGGGAGTCCCAGGAAAACTCGAATCAATCCCCTGCTCGGGATACAAGAGAGAAATTACAGTGAGCTTGTTTGAAGGGCTTCGGCGCTTGCGAGGGATGGGACAAAGTGGAGATAGCCTGGGCCAACGCAATTTGCATAAATCAAAGCGACAATAAGGAAAAGTTGTTTCAGGTGAACCAAATGAGCGATATATACGACAATTCTGCGGAGGTCATCGTCTGGTTGGGCCACGACGATGACGAAGTAGCTGAGATTGTGTTTGGAGGGCTACTTCAAGTCAACAAATCCATTCGAGAAAAAACACACAGCCTGGTCTTCAGTGTCGAGCAAAGTCCTGAAACCTACAACTAGTCCTGTTCCTTGGGGATCTCATGGCCCATCGATGGTCCATCGAATCACACTAGAACAAGTTCTCAGCCAGAGTGTGTCAAACGCCATCAAGAAACTCTATCAGCTTGTATGGCTCACGAGAGTCTGGATTTTGCAAGATGTCGGGTTGGCCACAGTTGCCACGGCATTCTGGGGGTCGTGCAAAATCGACTTTGGCGAAATAGGGGAGTTCATCTGCCATGCGATATTACCCAAGAATCTAAATACAGTTCTTCCTCAAGACGTCAAGGATGCCATATCTGGCTCACCATACGCGCCAAGCCATGCAGGCCTCTACCCTCTGTGTGCTACAGCACTTTGTCTTGTCAGCAATGCGGTGCGAATTTCCCTTCTCTCAAGTTTGTATGGCTCAGGGAATCTATCCATGGATAGATGATAGCTCTTGATTTTGAGGTGTCAAAGGGTTCGAGACGGGCTTTTATCTTCACATGGTGTACACTGAATTATGTCACAGAAATTTGGAAGACGCAACAAAGGTAAATATGATGTCAGATCGGAATCAGTCCTATGCAAAAACATTATAATGTTCACGATGAGAGAAAAGAAAACATCTAATTGCAAAAGTGACAACTCAATCAGTTCATTTAACTTAAGGTTCCGCTCCTGCGCAAATCGTGGCCTTGTCACAACAACAACACTCAACCTAGCCGACCTTCCAAAGCCTCCTTGTCGAGCTGAATCGATACTCCAAATCAAGTATCCTTGGCCATGTCGAACTCGTTGACCAGTACAGTCCCCATGCTTGTGTCTATGTACCATCGCCATTCAATGGCCTTTGTGCCGTACTGACCCTGGCTATTCACAACGATCAGGCTTCAAGATACCAAATAGGGCTGCAAAGGCAACTTACACATGAACCTGCTTCTGTCGTTCCTGAATAGAAACCATGTAGGAGATAAAAATACCATTTTCCTTCACCTCTACGACCTGGCCCCTGAGCCGATCGCCCCCACCACAAGGAAGCACCTGGGCCCATTGATTCAATGAAAAAGCAGGAGTCGGCATCGTACCAGAACGTGGGTTAAAATTCACTTTGTTCAGTTCTTCTTAATTCTTAGATATTCGGGGTGTAATTCTTCATATGCTTTTGACAACGCCGAGGTGGTATTCTTGGTCTGTTGTGGCTTGTCCTCTCGGAAAGAGGAAAGAGAGTCCAAGAGCGAGCGAAAGGGGCCTGTTATAGCAAATCAATGACACAGTGACTAGATATCTGTGCATTTTCATCCGCCTCTGAGATGCATACCTGAGTGATTAGCAAAGAGCACTGACTGGAGCCACTATGGCCAAAGTCCAAATGGCCTGACCCTGTGATGATTTAAAGTTGATATTTTGAATAGTTTGATACAAGCAAGCCACATCGTTTCTAAAAGCTGGCTGGTCTCCTAGATGTAGTTCATAACGCATTTTATCTTCAGTTGAAGAGTAACACTGGTAATCAAGTACAGTTTAGGCCGAGACGATGTGAGGCACCACCGCTGGACAAAGCTTGAAGTACATGTGCTATAGTCGACCGTCTTGCTCCATCTCTACGGTGTCTTTCGTTGGGTAGCATGGTGTTCTCATGAGAAATTTACTGCCTCGGTTGAATGACATTTGGCCCAGGTGTAGTAAGCTGGTGTTGTGGAGGCCTGCACGTACATGAGATGAGGTACAGTCTTTGCAGATGATAACAGGTGGTGCAGCGTTATCACTGAAGCTCTGTTCATCATTATTTATAGCATTTTTTCTGAAGCCAAGCTCGCCATCTGTGGATTCTCCCCTGAGAACGTTCCGTCGCAACCAACCGACCCCCTATTGGAAGTAATGGGCCGGCCTCATTATCTAGTACATGTGCGGCACTGTGACGGGCGCCCCAAGCCCAGTAGCTAAGGTATTGAGTCACTTAATCCGCCAACACTGTGCTTTTCATTCTCACATGTACCCTTGACTCCCCACGGGTCTACAGCGACCATGTGTAGGGTTTGGGGTTTGAAGAGTCCGAAATTTGATATTTGGAAGTTGCAGTTTTCAAGGAGCCATAAATTCCCTGGATTTGTGCGAATGCATGGGAAGCATGAGGATCGTATGGGCTTCCAAAAGAAGAAAAAGCCTTCTCCGTCCATTGCGTATGTCAGTCTACCTGACTACATAATCAGTGATTCAGGTCTTTTCGGGTATCTTGAAGACATATACACGCTCACTCCACGAGAAAACATGCTGCCTCTCTGCCCCACTGTGAGCACCCCGTTCCCTACCAAGGACTCAGAGACTCTACCATATCCACCAATAATCCATCCAGACTGAGCCAGCCCTTAAAGTAACAGGTATTTCCATCCGAAGGTTGACAGTTTTGCCCCCAAATGCGTTCAACATCTTGCACTTAAGCTGGTGCAGGTGCGAAATGCAGCAGGTTGTGAAGCTCAGGCCGATCGGGATGGCTGTTGTCCCCACAACAGAGAGGCCCAAGCTCGCGTGCCATTCCCGTACTCAGGAACTCGGCCCCATTTTGCCACTGACCTCATGCATCCTCCGACATTCAAATCACGGAGCAGCAGCAGCAGCCATGGCCTCCAATACCAAAAATCCAGCACAGAGGCTGAAGCCCAACCTCACTGGCGCACAGGAAACACTCCTAGCCATTCTATTCTCTCGTGCATTGGATGCCAAGACCAGCACACCGATTCTGGGCGACCAATCTGCTGTGCGGCTCGTCGACCAGCTCGACTACGACTTTTCGAAACTGCGCGTGTTCTGGCTCAAGGCAGCGGCGATTGCTTTACGTGCGAGGCTTCTTGATCAGTGGACCGCCGAGTTCCTCCAAGAGTCTCAGCATGACAGCGAGCCTATCACGGTTCTGCATCTTGCTGCGGGACTGGACACCCGCGCGTTGAGGCTTCAGGAACACTGCAACAAAGACGGAGCAAACGTCCGTTGGATCGACGCCGATCTCCCGGATGTCATCGATGTGAGACGCAGACTTCACCTGCCGGAACCCAATAGCGACAGGATGCAATACGAAATGGTCGCGGCCGATGTGACGGACGAGCTCTGGCTTGCGAAGCTCCGACTCCCTCGCGATCGCAAGACCCTCGTCGTGTTCGAGGGCTTGACGATGTATCTGCAGCCAGCTGAGGGCCGGGCGCTTATCGAGCAGTTGACGGATTATTTCTTCAGGGCAGGGAATCAGCTGGTGTTTGACTGCTTCAATTGGTTCCCACTGTTGGTCCAGAGGTTGGAGCCCATCGTCGCCAGCACAGGGTCGAGGATGTCCTGGGCCATCAACGACCCGAGGGAGCTTGAGGGATGGCACTCAGGTCTGCATTTGACCGGTGAAATTCTACCCTCAGATAATCCTGAGAACGTCAGGCTGCCAATCATCATGAGACTGTTCTGTTGGATCGTCTCGTTCATACCAGGACTGCGAAACTCGGCGAGGTACCTCAGATACGAGTGGTGATGTGGACCGTCCCCAGGAATTTCCGTCTATTAGACTATTGGGACCCGCCCGAGGAGTAGATTCGCCCTCAAAGGCAAACCATCCGTATCGCGTTACGCATACAAGAAAATCGACCCACATATATAAACACTTTGCGATCATGGTCGCTTTTCATCAACCCACCTCAAGAACTGAAATTCGCTTGACCTGCGCGGGTGAACCCCAAGTTCAACAAAGAAAAGAAGCCCCTCGTTCTAATATCTGGAACAAATGCCAATGTACGCTGTCCATGCGTGGCCACTGGGCCGCCCAGTTGAAGATTATAAGCCGCTTCGACGCGGCATCCGAGTCTGTCTTGACCAAACCCCAGGAAGGAAACATGACTCCCGCAGCGCTCAGGGCTATGCTGAATGCCAATGTTCTCCCACACACAAGTTTCACCAAACACCGAAGACGCTTACCATGCCATCAGCCCACTCCTCTTCTTCCCCAGCGGGTACAGCATTAGCGCAGCCAGCGAGAGCCCCATGGCAATGCTGATGCCGATCTGGATGACCTGCAGCAGGACGGGCATGGCGTCGACCTGGAGCTCGCCGAGGGGGAAGGCCTGGTTGTTGGCTGTGGTGTTGCGAACGATGGCATCGGCCGTCTCCAGGCCCGCGGCCACGATGCCTGTGTTGGCCAGGCCGGACGGGACCTGCACGATCATGGCGGGCACCATGCCCGCAGCCGCGAGGGCGAACCCTTGGGACGCACCCAGCCCGATGCGGCTCCTACGGCGGGCAGCGTTGCTGCCCGTGCCGAGGCCCCGATCGTAGATGATGTGCTCCACCTGCCACCCGAACTTGGAGTAGAGGTTCCCTAGGAGGCCGATCACGAAGCCGCCCAGTGTGTGGGAGATGGTGAAGGACCCGTGGAAGAGGTCGACTGACAGGAAGTTGACCAGGTAGCCCATGAATGAGATAAAGACCATACTATATTTCTTTGAGTCAGCGATTTCATCTGAAGTGGCAAGAAGAGGTGGTTGGGGGTTCTGGGGATATCTTACGCTGGGATTTGCCGCCACTTGGCTCCGCTGATAATGGAGACCTGGACTGAAAAGAAGGGCACAAAGAAGAGATTCCACCTCCGGTCGATCAGGTTCTCGCAGCGGGGGTTGCTGACTGCATCATAGTCCATATAGCCGTACAGCGTCGAGCCAATGGCGATTCCATAAGCGAGAAGAAGGGAGTAGATCAAGGCATACATCATCCTCGAGCCACCAGTGACAATATTCTTGGACATGATCTCCAGCGCGGCGTTGGTCATCCAGTAACCAGGCATGAGCAAGTTGATGGAGCACTGCGTCAGCGCCGAGTAGCAGAATATGCGGGAGCCGTCCGCTCCGCGGATTGAGCCGAGCATGCGGCCCAGGAAGGACATGAGGATGGCGGCCGTTACCTCAAAGATGAGGGCATACAGCGGGTGCGAGGGCGCGAACTTGAGCTGCATGACGCCCAGCAGGCTGCCCGTAATGAAAGCGACGGGCAGGTCGATGAAGCGGGCGCGGTATGCAAACGGCGCGATCCCCACGGCCGCGAAGCCGAAGATCATGAACATGAACCACACGTTGTGCCCGTCGTTGCGCCGCTCGATGTCGTCGAGCCGGTGAATCCCCTCCGTGACGGACATCCGCCCGTGCAGCACGTGCTTGTAAACCTCGTGCGCGTCCAGCATCTTGCCCACGTGGGTGCCAGCGCCTTGGACCAGCTTCACTTCGGTCGGCTGGTAGGACCCCTTGCTATCGCAGTCGTCTGGGCTGTCGAAGGCGAGGATGATGTTGTCAGGGACGTAGAGCATATAGATCTCCATATCCAGGGCGCGGGCCGCCATTTGGATGTATGGTACGATCCTGTGCGTCGGCGAGCCGTAGACTAGTGTGGCCTTGCACAGCTTGGTGATGTACCGGCGTCTGGTGGGTATGTCGCATTGATCCTCGGACATGGTGATGTATACCTCGTCTTTTGCCCCCATATCCGCCAGTGGCGGAGGACTCCTTGTTGGTGGTATGGGGGGAGCGCCTGCTGACTGAGTTGAGAATCGATATGTTGGGTAGTTCGTCCTGCCACTGGCGCCGCGGCGGTCGTAGCGGTCTTCGCCAAACACCGAATTTCGCGGGCTCTCATACCAACCGCTTTCCATTGGTGGTGCTCCGCGGATGGTCGGGCTGTCGTTGAACGACGCCTGCCTGGTGACCGCCGGTGGCAGATGGGCCAGCTCAGCCTCGGGGTCAACCACCATTCCAGCTCTCTTGTCTCCGTCTCGCGTCATGTCTTTGACAAGGAATTCTCTAACTCTGTGCACGAAGGCCTTGAGTCTGCTGGTTGTGGAGGGCATATGAAATGTGCCGTCAAGGTGACAAAAGTGAGAGAGCAGGCTGGTTGAGATCTTGGGCATCTGTTATGGGCTTGAGCACGGAATCTGGGAGGCGAAAGGTTTTCCTGAAACCAGTAGAGTGCTATCCTCAGTTTCCAAAGTAGGGCGGACGGAGGTCGACGGGTAATTGCGATGTTGAAGCCAAGGCCCAGATGTAGAGAGATGGCAAGTCTTATGTGTCTTGGCAGGGGATTATATTGACGAGCTGGCTCAGTAGAGTTCATCTCGATCTCTCTACTACTAATGGAAGTTGCCGGCGGCGTGGCGAGACTATGTGGCCGAGCTCAAAGCACTTGGCAGCCTCGCCTCTCAGATACCAAGACTCAAAATGTCTTGCGTGTGATAATGCCGCAGAACATACCTATAGGCCCGCCACACGGAATGTCAGACCCTCTGTCATGATTTCAGGGGGGAATGGCAGCTTCTAGCGGTTTTCTCCACTGACCCGTAAACAATGAGCCATACCTGCCTCAACAATTTCAGCCTCATGACACGATAAGTCGGATCTTGCCGTCCTCATTGAAGAATGCGGCAGCATGGATGCTTCAGCTCTGCAAGACACAAGTTATTAAAGTTGAGACGGTCCTTGACTAGTAGAGATCAAAGACATGTTTAGTCTCATAGTTACAGGCTTGTTGGCTCGATTGCCTGGTCTGGACCACTAACTACGGTGTAGAAGACAGCTGGCCTCGTGGAAATCGCCCTGTGGTCTGATGTAGTGAGGCCTAGGATGCTCGTGTATGCGAGTCATCGATCAGTACCATCACATGTGCTCAAGGCATCGGACAAGCCCATGCATATCGATCTTTTACGACCTTGATCTGGTGCTTCAAAATATAGTGAAAGTTTCCGGAAGGTGACATTTCCACACTAGGAAGTCAACATTGAAGCCGTCACATAATGCAAAATCTCCGTGGTACCGCCGCATTTTGCCTAGACAACCCTGCTATTGTTCGGATTTGGCAATCGAGTCTTATGTTGAGCAAATCTTCTGGATCTGCATCGAGAACTTTGAAGACATATCGTGCAAGCGTACGTATGGGCGGGTAAAAACGCTCGATCGGCTCATATTCCAGCCGGCATGGTGTAAATGATGGTTGTAACGATGAACCTCCCCGATGGCAAGTTCAACGCCCGCGCCGTGGCCGGGGGCTAGCTTTGGTGAGTGTTGATCCTGCGTGATGATCACTTAGAGCTGAGATTAACTACCTGGATCCGAAGCCGTGGTGGGGGCGAAATGAAAAGCTTGGGTATGTCGCATTTAAGTCTGATGGTAAGTCCGAGCCGCCAAACCTCTTGGTAATCTATCAGCTCATATTTTACCTGCTTCCGGGCCGACGTTTCCATCACTCAGTAGATGAGAGGACTTGTTTGAGTCTGAGATGGGACGATAGAAACTGGTGGCCATGTCTACTTTCCTGGAGGCACCCAGGCGTAGTGCCAAAACAAGCTTGCCTCCAGCCGGCAACTCCGCCCGGCGGGCATTATTATGATTTTATCTGCGTGCAGGCAAAGGCCAGCCCGGGCAGGGACCAAGCGCCGCGATCTGACATGAGATGAAGTTTGTATTATACGGTGGCCTATTACTGGAATTTAGACCTCGGTAACCTGTTATCCACGGAAAAGAATGGAAGACTGATCAATACTGATAGCTGTTGACTTGGACTTGTTACCTGTTCGATCATATTCAACCATTCACCTTGATCGCGAATATTGACGTGGACATGATCTGTGACGCGAAGATCTACAGCACTCGGACCTGTAATACCTACCCAACAGACTCGGAACTAAGTTCCTCTCTGCTCTGATGGCAGATAGATCGGATTCATCTGATACGAAGCTCCAGTAGTAAGTAGGTTGAGTGAAAATGCTCCTGCGAAGGGTCTCCTTGTGTTTCTGCATCATTTGTCCAACCGACTCACTCTCTTGCAAGTCAGTATGAATTTCCACTGAAGCTGTCAGATCTGGCGGAGAACCTGACAACTTGTCAACACAGCTTTTTAAAATCAGTATCCCTGTTAGTGTGAGAGGATCACGAATCAGAACAAGCTGCAAACTCTAATGCTAAAAATAAAGATAACACACCAGTACCCCAGGAAGTTATACCAGCCTTGACGATCTCCCGCGGCCTTTGCGGGGCGGAATCGTCAAGTCCGAACCACCAACAGCATCTGCTGGTCACTGGAGCATGGGATATATGATCGAGACTTCGTACTACTTTATGATATAGATACTGTGTGCATAGCACCACGCCCAGAAATCATTACCTGGGTACTTTGCAACCTTTTGTGTAAAGAAGGACATGTGTCGATAGGATTTCGAGAAGTGTTACAGTGATGACGACCAATGTAACATTTTCACGCACGCTACACATTCCTCCGCATTGCCGGAGATTAATATCGCCAAACCTTACCCATGGCCAGATACCCGTGACCCTTGCCCGTTATGAAACACTCCCAAGCAACCAGACACTTCTCCCACAGCAGGATGGTAGCGCGTGTGGCGAAGCGGCTTGATATTCCTTGCATCCGCGAGACGTGTATTGCTACCGGTTGACCGGAGACAACAGAATACTGCCCGTCGCCAAGCCTCCGAGGCCAGGCTATGTCGTCGTTTCCAAGCCCTACCGGCCCATCCCTACCGTGCACAATGTCCATGCTCTCCCGAGCGCGCCGACTCAATTGAGTCAGGTGTGATCTCATCAGTCAACTCGAGCCGCCATCTCTACTGCCTCTCGTCGCCCAGAGCCCTGCCGCTGCTCACATGCCTCCAACCTTCCTCAACCAGCGCCCAGAATACGCATAAAGTTCTCGGCCGAGTGTGTACGTCTTGGCTCGCCTGCGGTAAGGTGGCCAGCTTCATGCTTCACATCAATCCTCAGCATTGATGTTCCGGCCCCCGATGGGCCGCCCGCCGCCGGCGCGCAACCGTTAAATGCCATTCTATCGGTGCCAGATATTCTAGACGAAGCATTCGAGAACTTGTCACGGTCTCCAGCCACGATGACCAGGAGAGAGTCGCTGCATTGTCGACTCGAGATATGGAGAGGCCATATAAGTGGTAGAAACAATATATAATTCAACATGTGCTGTACAGTAACTCGATCAAACGGGCTGAAGGACTAAGGTCTACAACCCTCAGGCCCCTCCACCACTCCGTTGTCTATCGGGAACCACAGCCCGTGATCGAGACTTTCTGATCGCTTCCTCCACAATCTCTCGGGCGCCGGAACACTGTCAGTCACTATCGGAACTTGCCCTGACTATCCTTGCAAAGATGGGGTTGAAACATGCTATCCAGACCCTAGTCCGCCGCGACGCTTCCCCGGCCCATGAAACCAAAGCGGGCCCAGCAGCAAAGTCCAACAACGAGTCCTTCAGGAGCATCAGGAACTTTGTCTATGTCTTTGTCCATCGCAACGACTCAGCCGCGGCCGAGGAGAACGACACCGAGCAGGAGGTGCTCACGCACCATGATCTCAGGCGTTTCCCTGGTGGATACCAGATTGGTGAGCATTGTCTTGATCAGATCGGCGGTCTTCATGTGGTCCTTCAGCGAGAAGCCATGGCGGTGCTCGCCCACCATAAAAGTCGGTCTCAGCGGATGGAGTCAACCAGTCAATGGCTTACCGCTTGCTGCTTCACTACGTCCATGCAATCCGACATGACAAGGGAGCTAGGTCCACGATCGCTGACCCTGTGCAACGTTCCTATTTTAGTGAATTGTGGTGATGATGATGAGCCGCGGCCGGCGTCCCAGCCTGACGCCAGTGTATCTGCATTCAGACAAGGCGGGAAAATCAAGGAAAAGTATTTATGGGAAACGCCTGAAGATGAGTACGAACTGCATGAGGTCGGTCTCCGCGCCAGAGATCGAAAGAAGCCAATTTCCTGGTGAAATATGTACAATGATAAGGCATAAATCGTTCGCCCTACCCGCTACCTGCTTATGGAAATAGATGATGAGGTGACAGGCCAGAGAATAGATAGATAGCCGCTGTTACCACACTGTTCAAAGCCCTGGTTTGGCACGTACTTCAATGACTACGTTTTCAGCAAAGCACATGCTTCCTTCTTCAGACCTGGGATGCGCCAGCGTAATCAGATATGCCTCGCATTTTTTCTCGACGAAGACAGCTTTCAAATCAGGTGGTTCATGTCCCGTAAACGAAGACTCAATCATGTTCAGCGGCGAGGCTGATAAGTCGGGCCGTAATAAATATCACTACAGCCTTCGGAACACGCACGTCCGTCGGTATCACGGAATACGGGAGAATTTCACAAGTAAACGCCTGAAAAACATCCACTGCGCTTGATGGCTACTGTGGCTATGGAGATAGATGTCTGAGCTGCATGGGATGTATTCGGGCCTTTGTTGGTGATCCGGCTCCGAGTGCCATCCCTTCCAGACATCAAGAGCACGCGACTTGAATCGAACGCTCATGTCGGTAATTTCCCAAAACAGGTCCATGGAGGCTCGTGACATGCCAATGCTTGGCTTCACAACAATGGGTCACTGGACTCTAAGTCAATCGCATGACCTGATTGATGGAAGCTACGGCTGCATTGCACCGGGTTTCGCCGTATCGGTGACGATATATTGAATCCCACCATCCCCTGATCGCCTCTTCAATGAAAGCAAATTAAGACCGAAAGTTAGACTCTTTCTGGGTTCAACTATGCTATACATGTATGATGGCGGCGAAATTTCAAGGAATGGAAATCGCGATGATATGTTTAGTATCTAGGATCTATGGGCTCTCGGGCCTGGCGAGCTTTATGAACGTAGCCGAAGACCGTCGTCTCGAATTGGAGAAAGCTCAATAGAACGGCTTCGTGTAGGACTGCCAAGCTGCCGTTCTCGTGTGTTGTCTTCCTGCTGTACCCTCTGAAGCCCGAGAACTGCCTTCTGGGTCTCTGAGCTCAAGTGATGAGCGCGCACAAAAACGTTGGACAAAAGCGAGATTCCGGCAACGACTACACACTGTAGAAGAGCCCTCGGTTAGCATAAGGGGTTTCTTGAGCTTAGACAGCGGTCCCACACATATTGACCTTATGTGCACTTACCATAATGAAAACTGCGCGCAAACTTTGGAAATACACGCGTCTTATAATATCCTGCAAATCCGCCGGTAAAGTGGCAATAAACTCCACACTTGCAATAGCGTGTTCACCATTGAAATAAGCTGCGAGGTCCTGGCCGATTTGTGCAGATAGTCCGCTGTTGTTCGCCACCATCTGACCTTGAAATAACACGCCACCAACGACGACTATGATAGCCGTGCATATTGAACGCAGAAAGCTCATGGTTGAAATCACAGCAGCCGTATCAAGAGCTGTTGCTGTCGCTTGTGCTGCGAGGAGCGGCGGCTCCATATTTAAGCCGACGCCAACACCGGTAATGATCTGATAGATGACAAGCTTGGTGATGCTCTTCTCGAATTCAAGGTTCATGAACAGGCCAGAACCAAGAGTGAGCAGGACTTGGGCGCCATACATGACTGGAAGGTATACGCCGGTCTTTTGAATAAACACCCCGGTACAGGCGGCGGCAAGGGAGCTAGACACAATGAGAGGAAGAAGGTGAAGCCCAGATATCAAGGCGTTGGCTCCTAGCACCGACTGAGAGTAGAGGGGAAGGTAGTATGAGAGACCGACTAAGACGGAGAAATTGCAAACGAAGACAAGATAAGCCGCCACTGTGGAAACGTTTGAAAATAGGCGTAATGGTACCACTGGATTTGTCGCTAGCTTCCACTCGTTGAGGAGAAATATGCCTAAGACGATTGTGCCAAAGGTGATGAGGCAGATGACTGTTGTTGATGACCACGGAAAGGTGATGCCTCCGAATTGCAGACCGAGCAGGACCATCAGAGTAGATCCAACGATAAGCAAGCTGCCCGTCCAGTCGACTGCTTTTAGGCCGGCCAGCACAGGAGTATTGGGCATAGGAACCTTGAGGCAGAATAGCTGCACGAAGAAGACAAGGCCACCGACCGGCACTGTGAATTAAGTGGGCATTAGCCAACACTGAGCGAGGAAAGGTGCAATAAGGGCGGAGATGTATCATTCGGTACATGTAATGGGACTCACAGTTCATCCAGAAGCACCACCTCCAATGAACCCTGGTGGTGAACACGCCGCCTAGGATCGGCCCTATAGCTGTCCCAACCGCCCACATGACGGATGTGATGGCAAGGTAGAGACCGCGGTCTCGCATCGAGAAGCTATCACAGATGATCACATTGACTAATATTCCCATGCCGCTTGCACCGATCCCTTGGATGGCACGACCAGCAATAAAAGCATCTATGTTGGGCGCGAGGGCACACAGCAGACTGCCGGCGAAGAAGAAGGCCTGGGAAATGAGCATGATGGGCTTCCGGCCCCAGATATCAGCCACGGAGCCCCACACGGGAGTCACGGCTGTGCTACCCAGGATGAACGCCCCGCCGACCCAGATGTAGCCCGACGACGATTGGAAGTCGGCGGCGATGGACGGTATCGCTGGCGTGACCATGGTCAGGTCCAACGAGGAGAGCAACACGGACAGGCAGAGTGGCACCATGATCAGCGCGATCGCTGTTCCGGACATGTTGGATTCGAGTCTTTCCTGCTGTGTCTCTGTCTCCGCGACGGGTCCGTTGTCTGCATTACCGTGTTGGCTTTGGCCGTTGCTATTGATGCTGCTGATCCCGTGGTCCGTCTGGCTGTGTTGAAGCCTGTCCAATAAGCTGGCCGCGGGTGCAGCCTCCATAACCGTTGCGACCGTCGAGGCCATGGCGTACTCGAACAAAGCCTGATTTCTCTTAGTGTCCTGGCAGCGTAGGTGATATGCTGCTGTTGTTGTTTCCTACAAGGGCGGTGGTTGATTTGATAACCAAGCTCCTATGGTGTCAGCTAGGTGTTTGGATGAGGCAGTGTTCGATATTTCGAGGATTGTAAGCGTGGGCTGATTGTGAATGGAAAAGAGGCTGTGGCTGACATCTGGACGGAGGATAATCTTACCGATGAAATTAGTCATAACGTCCCCGGCCCGGCTTCCGCCCCCCCCTGATTCCGCCCCCCCCCACATCCGCGTTCACGCGTGTACGCGTCTGCCCCCACCCTATATAAACTCAACCATATCTTTCCGAGAGAATTTTTTCTGGTCACCAAACTTCTTCCAAGCATCAACCTAGTCATCATGAAGCCCTATGGGGAAGCCGAGATCCATGACGCCCTTGTTGCGTGCAGGGATGGAATGCCCGTCAAGCAGGCTTGCAGGACCTGGCATATCCCCCGTTCCACACTTCGCGATCGCCTCGCCGGCGCGCAAAGTCAGCGCGTTTCTCACGAACCTCAGAGGCCTCTTTCTGATGATCAGGAGGATCGATTGGCCCTATTCCTTATCAACCAAAGCAGCTTGGGCCATGCGTTAACTCGCTGGGAAACGAGGGCTCTGGCAGCCCGAATGGCCTCGTCGGGGAAGGAGGTTGCTCCTCTCGGAAGGAAGTGGCTGAGGGCCTTCCTCCTTCGTTACCCTATCCTCCAAAGCCGTAAGTACCAGCGCGTTGAGGCTAAACGGCTAAGGGCAGCTACCAAAAAGAACGTTGGGTCGTGGTTTGACTTCATGCAGTTGCCTATCGTGAAGGCAATTAAGCCGGCCAACCGATGGAATGCCGACGAGGGCGGGCTGATGGAGGGCAAGTCCGAGAAGGCGCTTACAATCGGCTATTCGGAAGGAAGCCAGCTTCTTCAGAAGGACTTTAATTCGAGAGCGTGGACCTTCTTCCTTGAGTGTATCTCCGCCACGGGCAAGTTCCTCGTCCCACTCGTTATTTTTAA
The DNA here is from genome assembly GCA_021399435.1 of Diaporthe sp. PMI_573. NCBI lineage: Eukaryota > Fungi > Ascomycota > Sordariomycetes > Diaporthales > Diaporthaceae > Diaporthe > Diaporthe sp. PMI_573. The sequence continues at coordinate 112,446 of JAJTUP010000024.1, read as the reverse complement.
GGGACTCAGCATTCAGCAGCAGTGGTTTCCTATCGCCCTTGAAGATCACGAGGGCTGGCAGTTCACGGCGACGAAGAAGGGGTGGATGGAGGAACCTATCGCTATCCACTGGCTTCGGAAGGTCTTCCTTCCTCAAACAGTACCAGAGGACCCATTAGAATGGCGCCTTCTCGTGATCGATGGGCACCATACACATACAACGGTCGAGTTTATGTGGGAATGCTTCTCGAATAAGGTGTATATCGTTTTTTTGCCCGCCCATACTTCGCATATGCTGCAACCGCTCGATGTGGCGATCTTCGGCCCTCTAAAGCTCGCATTTAAGAAGCATCTCGATCACCAGGGAGGGCACGATTCGTCAACAGTCGTGGCAAAGAAACGGTTTCTTTATTGCTATCACAAGGCTCGAATTGACACTTTGACGGAAGCAAATATACGTTCTGGCTGGCGGGCGACTGGTCTCTGGCCAGTGTCTAAGCATAGGGCACTCGGAAGCCACTTTATCGCCGATAATCGCGAGAAGGAAGCGAGATCGTTGGAATCTGGCGGTACCAATAGCTCCAGCAGCCATTTCTGCACTGATAAGTGTTTTTGTCGGCCTCGAGGGACCATTTTTGCGACCCCTAAGCGATCTCAAGACCTAAGGGGTATGGTGGCTCGGTATGCCCGTCAGAAGAATCTCAGCCCCACATCACGACTCCTCTTCAGGAAAATCCTCAAAAGTTGGGACCAGATAGACGTCGATCTGACGATGTCCTCACAAAAAGCCCGAGAGTTGGAAGCCCAGATTGAAGCCAGTAGGGTAGTCCGAAGGAAGAAGGTTCAACTTGACCCGAATGAACTTTTCGCCGATATCGAGGCCATTCGGAGGACTCAGATTGAAGCGGGGGTGGTATCAGAAGAAAGCGACGCTTCAGAAGAGTCGGAAACACCATCGGAAGCGAGGTCAACTATCGTGGTGGCGGCGTCGTCGGCGACGAGGCGAAGGGGGCGGTCGTGAGGGAAGGGGGCGGAATCAGGGGGGGGGCGGAAGCCGGGCCGGGGACGTTACTGTATGTCTCAATCAGGAAAAGCCACCTTTTTGTGCTGCACGTTGGCCAAGAGCCAAGAGAATGAAATACAAATGTCGCGGACCTCAGAATATGTAGTCACTGTTGGTTTCCTAGATGAGAGTCCTGGCATCATTTCCCTGGGAGATTTGGAATAACAACAATGTGTTGAAAGTCAACAGAGGGTCTGAATTTTGTTAGCTAATGATATATTGCATTATAAATTCTGATCTTCGCAGGTAACATTCCAGTCTCGAAAATGAAATGTATAGGAACATGTCGAAAGCAAAGCAGCAGATTTAATCTGCACCAGCCTATGCGCCGTAGTGAATAGCGCTTGCTTTCTTGATATACACTGTTGAGCAGGACACTGTCAGAATTTGACTGTCGACGTAAAACATATAATGCACTTCTCGACATCAGATTCATGAGCTCTCACTTCTGCAATGGTATTCCTAAATGTATTTGAAGATTTCCAGTGCGACTATTACATATGTTCCTAGCAAGCGAGACTGACCTAGAAATCAGGTGAAATTGTGGATGGAACGGTGAAGACACGTGTGTTGCAATAGTGCTACCACGATCACTTTTGTGACCAGAGCTTCCGGTTTGTAATTACAACGGTGAAGATTGTGATAATTGGGAAATGGTGGTGATGATGCTCGTTGCATACAAAGACAACAGATGAAGGACGAGAGGGCTGTGGTGTTAGCAAATGCATACATAGCTTCGCTTGTTGATTCAAAGTCGATTTAGCCTGTTCTGTGTAGACAAGGGAGTGACCTCGGAGCAATCATCATCCTAATAAGCTCCAGGTATAATTAGACGCTTCGCAAGATGTCAAGAGGGCACAATGACTTCATCAATGGCAAGGCCCGTAAGAGACGTGATATTGGCTTTAACAATAGGAGCGCAACGGGACAGGTCTTTGTTTTGGGCATATTATGACTGATTCTTTGACAGAGGAGTACAATATCTGGGGTTTCCCGTAGTACCTTCTGCCTGCACATATACACTGAGAAGAGTACGCCTTTGTTTGTACCGAAACAACACCGCACCAGATTCTTTGTGGCCACCTCGACTTTTGATGGTTATCATTAAGCTCTTCCTCGACATTATTGATTTCTCGTCACATCTCAACAGTCTGACAATCATTGGCAAAGCAAGTCTGGCCTCCTACCGAAAATGTGTCTCAAATTTGTGGCCCCTCTTGTCTCGAAGGCAATCACGTATTTCGACCTGGCCTGCTACCGTGCGATCAATCTCAAGGAAAACGGTTTCATCCTTGTAATCGAGACCGACTTTATTGCTGATAATTTTCTTGCAAGTGCTAACATAGAGGGTGAGAGCAAAGAGACGGTAGGAGGTTCTCACGATAGAGAAGGCTCACTAGACCGGCTAGCCCGGAAAATTCGGCCTTCGTGCCATTTGCGACGCAATCGCTCCAATTCTTCCGCACGGTCAGATTGCAGCGAGACACTTCATGAGTACCTACGGCTCCAGGAGAGCCTATCTTCTTTCCCAAGATTTCAAGAACCGTCATTCCTTTTCTGGCGTAAGCAGCCAACCAAGGGAAAACACAGAAGCCTTCAGGGAAAGACAATTCTCAAACCATTGCCGGGAAAATATGAGTGTTAGATTGGCTGGTCCAATTTTACCTAACACGTGCATTTCTGTGCCTTGCCCGGCTAGGAGCCTCTACTGCTCCATTATTTTAGGTTTGAGATCCTCACTACCGCTAACATTGTACAGGCCCTTGGCGAATACGACTTCGCTCCGATCGGAAGTCCAATGCTTACAGGTCCACAGGATCCTGGATGCCTGTTGTTCATCCGCACCACTGAAGAAATCATGGCAGGGCTCAGAGTATTGGTGCCATCGATCAGCAACAAGACATGAGAGTACCACAATATTCCAGTGTCCAGGGCGAAGGAGTCATCTTCACTTGCAAGTCTGGGCTGGACGGAAGAATGAGTTGTGTAAGGTAAGGGACTGTGGCTTCGGGGTGTGATATCTATAGATTTCATTAATCCGAGTGAAAATTGCATTCTTTTCAGGTGTTGAACGATTCTAGCGGCGACGTGTAAAATTGCCTTGATGTCATAGGATACTCAGCCTCCAGCGAAGCTATGCTTCAGGTATTTGCCACTCAGTTAGTAAACCCGGAGAAGTGCGGAACCTCGGGGCCGTTTCACATGTGCGCAAGAGTGAACTAGAGTCCCGAGGCAGTTATTTCCCCTGAATTAGCCCATCAAGGTGGGTCTAACTAATATTAACGTTGAAACAAGTGCTGCACAAAAGTCAACGACGCTTTTGATACAAGACATCATGCATGCCATGCACTAGACCGAACGACCGCGTCCGTAGCGAGCCCCACATATTTTCAATGGCCCGTTTTCCTCAGCCCGCCCTGAATATCAGAACTTCATCCTGGTCCTTGGCGACGTCATATCCTGTAGATATGTGTTGTACAGATTATCCGAACTCTCCCTCCTTGGCCGTGTTGGCCGCGTCGGTTGGTGGACAATTCGGTAGAAGCCTAAGCCGTCATCGTCCTGTCCGGGGTTGGCAGTCTCGTATCCCATCGCTTTCAGAAGATGGTAAAGCCCAGCTGCAATTACTGCCCCCAGAACTGGTCCGACAAAGAAGATCCAGATGTTGTCGACGTAGTTGTTATTCACGACCGCAGGCCCCAAGGTCCGTGCTGGGTTCACCGAAGTCCCCGTGTAATTGATTCCTGCAAGAGTGATCTCAGTTTTCCGCACAATGTGTGGGACTTATCAGGACAGATAAACTTACCGATAAGATGCGCCACGAATAGTGCTAAGCCAATGGCTAGAGGAGCGATAAATGAGGTGCGGCTCTTTTCGACAGCGAGCATGATAATGGTCATGACGAGCTCTGCAGTGAGGATGACCTCAAGAAACAAGCCTTGTACAGGCAGTGTACCTGATGAAAGAGCATTTTCTGCTTGTAATTTCCCAGGCAGCAACGCAGACACGACTCCAGCTGCCGTGATGGCTCCGAGGAACTGGACAGGAATCACGCATAAAAGGCGAATCCAGTCAAAGGCCCCAGCAATCCAAAGCCCGATGGCCACCTATGTACTCGTCAGTCAGTCAGATGGCCCATACACGATTGTGGCCAGGGCTAGGAGGATAGACCTACCGCTGGGTTGAACATTCCACCGCTGACTCTGTAGAAGATCCACACATTGACACCCAGACTGAGTCCGAAGACAGAAGCGATGTACGATATTTGTAGGAGGCTTAACCCCTCTGGGGCATTGAACAACGGCAAAGAGTCCTCCTTTTCGTTGCCTATCTGAGCAGCGGCGTATGAGAAGAATAGGAACATGAATGTTCCTACGAACTCAGATATCATGGCGATGATGTGGCCCCTGACGGTGTCTTTCATTTTGGCGAAATACTTTACTGTCGGCCCATTGGGTTCTATGTCGTGTGGCTCGAGGCCTGCTTGTTCTCGAATAATCAGAGGCGTCTCGTCCATGTCTCCCGTAAAGCGGGTCGGTTGGTATGCGATTGGGATTGCCATCTTGCTGTGAGACATGTTTCCTCGGTGACGACCTTGTTCAGCGGCGGGTAACCAACTGTACATGGTCGAGGTGTGAAGAGCATACGGGGGGGGGGGGAGATCTGGTATAGACACGGCGGAACGGCGAGGGAGTTATAACAACGGCGGAAATAAAGAATAGAAGTGACGCAGGAATGTCGCAATCGAATATACCCAGAAGAAGATAATAATATGACGATGAATAAGAGAGCCTAGCCTTACTGCCTGACCGCACAAGAAAGTAAAGTAGAAAGGAATGCTTAGCAGCCCTAATAATGCGAAGAGGAAATCGTCTGAGCTACCAAGATGTTCCGAACACCATCTAGCCATCACGCAGCCCTCTCCCTCGTCCAACACCCCCATTATGCCTTACAAACTAATAACGCGGCATGAACCGCCTACTGGTCGGGGATGACGCATGGCAGAGCAGGCATGTCGAGGCAGATCGGCCTGGATCCCCGGCATCGACGTCGCATCGAGCCCTTTGAGACAACCTTGTGCGACAGGAAAATACCCGTTGCTTTCCAGCTGCACAGTGCTGGGAGGAGACCCTCATCCCCAGCTTTCGCAGCGAATATCCAAATACATCCTGGCTCGACGGCGGTCATGGCGCGCGCTGGAGAGGGCTGAGGTGTGGGTGTGGGCGGGAACCGTGCGCAACAGCTTCTGACGCTTGGGAGGGGGTTGGCCGAGTCTCAACTCGCTGAGATTGGACTAGTCATCGCTCCTTTAGACTCCGGCGCCCAGCATCGTGACGACATTGCCAATCACTCCCCCGTACATGCTCGGTTGGGTCAATTGGGCAGAGCCGGATCCCCCGGAGGCTGCTCGGGTGGCTTGCGGCAGAACAAAGGCATGACATACCGGCTGAATGTTACCGCCAGCTGATCAGGCGGGAGAGGCTTGATCGAGCTCATCCCATCATCACGGAGGTGGCGGTGACCGGGAGCGGCAATGGCGGGAGTCCCAAGCCAAAAATACTATTCAACTTGACTCACCCGGATAGAGATACATGAGCGACCAGGGTTGACTACGTATTTTCAGCTCATCATGCTTGGCGATAAAGCGCACGCATCAAAAGCAGGCCCTGTACTGTTGAGAACCAACGGACGAGGTCAAGAACCACCGGCTCGGACCTTTTTTGAAGCAGCTGCTAGTTCGAATCCAGAAGCGATTGCTACTCCAACCGGCCGAACCACTATGCATCCAGGGCACACAGCCCGACTCCCCTGGCCCGTCAACTCTGCATCAAGTGGTTGCGTCGCTGCAACCAACTGCGATTTGCTGAAACGGTGCAGAAAGCCATCGCAGCTGCGTTTCAGCCAGCGCAAGATGCGCCCACGGCTGCATATAAGTGTCTGAGCCGGCGGATCCGAGCCAAAAGAAAACTCCTCTGAACTTCCCCAATCAATCAATCAATCAATCGGCAGCAGGGAGGGTCGAGTAAGCAAGGCGGCGCGGGCGAGGCCCAAGCGGACGAAACCTGATTTCACGACCCTCTAGACGCAGATCAAAGGCATATCTTGCAGAAGTTGACGTGTGCCAAAGTGATATACTCTCGAGTTGATATGCGCCTATCTCAGTAGGCGCGCGGACATCCGCGAGGGTGGGCCTTCGCATGAGTACTCTGGCGCGGGAACAAGGTTGATGAGACCACATACATGATCCACACAAGCACTTACTGTCTGCTGTATCTAGTGAGGTCACGGGGTAATGCTTCTCTTGACAGCCTTGGGTGGAAGACGGTAACTGAGTCAACTTCTCACCCTTTCCTCGGACGAAAGCGCTTGTGATCTGCATGCTTTGTGATGCTGCGGTCCCTGACTGGGTGACATTGCTTGGCGCTTTGCATTGTGAGTTTGAGATATACAGGAATGGTGAAGATCTCAGCCCAGTAAGGCATACCTGCAGGTGGGTATTGGGCATCAAATCTATCTATCAGTGACCTCGACGTTGTCGTGGCGGTGTACATCGCCGGACTCATGGAAGGTTTGGACGAGCTCCTGACCCACAAACGTTTGCGCCTTGCGCTCTTGTCTGTGAATGAGGGTCTGGATTGTGCCTGCATATGTATGAAGGCGATCCAAATTTGACACACGGATTCAGCGAGGAGAGAACATCTCTTCATGTGAAGCTACATCGATGAAGTGTCGCATGGTACTTTCAGGGTCCAGATCAAGTTTGTCTTCCATTGCCACTCCACAAAGATGAGGTTCACGTCCCGGAGAAACCTTGTTCTCTGTGAATAAAACGCTGAGAAGCGAGTGTAGATTTTGCGGAATAGCGACCTTACGTATTACTTGAAATATATTCAAATTATGTCTTGGGATCAATCCATCTATGTGTCTTCGTAAACCTCTGGAATTGTTCCAGTGATTCCACAAGGCTTATACCGCCTCTAAACCGTGAGGAGTGACTACCCAAGACTCTTCTTAATACCCAATTACTCAGCAGCGCAGGGCTAGGTTACCTGACCATCTCCAAGGAAGCAAATGCTTCAAGTTGCGCCTTACCGTGTACGTGTCTGTCCGCTAAAGCTAACGATATCAAATCGTGAGGCGTATTTATATAGGTAAGGTCCTGCACCTGCGAATAAATGTCTATAGTGGACAGTTGCTGCGATGTCAGTCCTCCGAGTTTTGTGTCCTGCTCAGGCTTATGACTACATCAGTACTACAGCCAAATTCTTAACAGTTGGAAACTTTATTGCAGAGCACTTGCGTCTTGTCTGATTTCCACCCAGTCATATGTACCATAGGACGTCAGTTGTTCCACAGGAGCTTTTCCTATGTAAGGCTTTCACGTATTTTGTTTGCCGTGAGCTTATTCTATAGGAGGGTTTCCTATAGCTTATACTACAAGGGAGTATCAATCCTAGAGGATAGACTCCTTGGGATGCTGACCTATAAGATACGATCTTATTGCATACTATCCTATAGGACATCGTCTTAAGGAAACTATGTCACAGTGCTTGGCGCCATCAGACTAACTTAAGCTCGTGTCTCGCGATGACGACCTTGACGGCTAACAAATGATGACGATTCAGGTCAAGGTTGACAGCTTGTGACCAGCACCGGCACAAATGGCGGCGGAGAATAGGCACGGCCCAACACCGTAATTAGCTTCTGACAAAACATTGGTTTACAGAAGTAGATTGAAAAGTAACTTTCCAAAGCCTTGCAAAGCGAATCTCAAAGGAGTTGTCTACAAAACACATTGTCACTTGTTCTCATAGGACACTTATTGTTGTTCCGGCTTTGTAGAGGAACTCAAAGAGTACAAATAGTCCATAAGATACTGTTTCATTGGATACCATCTTATGGGATAAGCTCCTTTGGGACAATATCCTATCCAAGTAGGGGTTGATTCTATAAGAGGTTGTCTTATAGGAGTTTAGACAGTGAGTATTTTCCAAGTGATTCACTAAATACGTACGTACCCAGGCAGATGTTGCGGCTGCAACGTCGTCCTCCTTGATTACAGGCTGGGTCATGGTCACACCTTCCAGAACGACCTCTTCTGCCTCAGGTGCTGCCTACCCGTCAGTGCAGATGACTGTGCGCTGTTTCCCCACCGTTAAATAGCAGGCGTCTTGGAATGGGTTCCCCATTTGGATGACGCCGCGGCTCATGTACGAGCCTGCCGCAGTAGCGGACACTCTTTCGGGCTTTAAGAGTTCTCACATAACTGTCAGAGGGACTTAAACGCAGCATCATGGGTGCAGGATCACTACTACATATGATAATAAGTGGTTTCGTTTTTAATCCGTGTACGTGCGCTTCTTAAGCAGTATGTAGGCGGTCATATGATAATAACAGGCTTTTTGCAGGTCGATAAGCGGATATGATCAGATGTAACGCCAGTATGGGCCAAGAATGTTTGGGACCACACATATGTATACGAATGTCTCGACGAGCAGGTCTATTGGTGTAAAAACAGGAATTAAAGTTTGACTGCCACGTCCTTTGATACCGACTGATATTCAAACCGCCAGGCGCTACCGTCCACAAGGAGCATTGGGCTACACTTTGTCAAACGCCTCGATAAATATTTTTCGACTCCAGGGTTGTGGATGTTCCTTGAGGTACGCGGCCAGAACGTTCTGAGAGGCTGGGACACACAAACAGTGTCTGGGTTCAGTCATTGCTGTGGGGGCGATGAGAAGGACCGACGCAGAAATGACGACAGTACAATACAGGATCCGCCCAATCAGCCATATCTTTCCCCATAATTCACCTTGTGCGCCTCGAATCCGGCAGTCCTTTTGGACTTTCTGTGATTTTGGGCTTCCCAACTGCGGTGCACCTCAGGGGTAGGCGGAAGTTCTTCTCCGCAGTCACTCTTGTGATTGCACTACCGCCCTTCACTGGTACGCTGGCTTCACATTTTGACAGCGCCGGCGATCCAGCACTGAGGCTAGGTCATACAGGCAGCTGCCAGGTCACAGTAAACAACCAAGAATAAAAAAGCTGGTCTCGCCTTCCAACATTGAATTTTCCCACCGCAACATACGCAGCGAAACCTTGGTCATCCTGTGCCTTCTTTTGCCCGTCCCGTTCCCATTCCTCTTGACAAGGAAACAACAAGTTGGCCAGACGAGACGCATCCACTTTGATCTTGTTTCGCTACCCTCACGAGAGCACCACGTTCACTTCGGTTCTCTGTGTGATAACAGACGCCCAGCGCTCTTTCCCGACTTTCTCAAGAACATGCCGCAACAGCGCCGCAAGAAGCGCCCGGCTGGCACGGCCAAACCACCAGGCCTTCAAAAATCAGATTCCACGGCGAGTGGAAGCAAACGGAAAACTTACGATGCTCTCGAATATACACGAAACCGCATGGGTTTGAAGCCCACTGTCGAAACAAGACCCGGCACAGTGAGCCCAGAGCTTTCCTGGTGGCCTCGCATGCGTCTCATCCTCCGTGAGCCGCTCTTGGAGTTCTGGGGCGTCCTAGTGATGATGCTTCTGGGAGGATCCGTCACGGCAGTCACCTATCTCAGCGAGTATCAATATGGCAACTGGCTTACCATTTGTTTTGGATGGTCAGCAGCTATGATTTTTGGAATCTATGTTGCTGGAGACTCGGGGGCCTATCTCAACCCGGCAATCACATTGACTAATTGTCTTTTCCGGGGTTTGCCCTTGCGCCGCTGGCCAGTCTATGCTGCCGCTCAATTCCTCGGCGCTTTCTGCGGTCACGGCCTCGTGTACGCCAACTACATTTCGGCTATAGACCAATACGAAGGCCACGCTATCCGAACCATCCCACCAAACCCTACAACAAGCGCAAAGATCTTCTGCCAATTTCCCCAGCCATTCGTGCCACTAGGCAGTCAGATCTTCTCTGAGTTTATCGCCAACTTCTTCATGACATTCTTAATCCTCGCAGTTAGGGACGAGAATGGCGCCGACTTGAAAGGTGGTGGATTCTTTGTGATCGCTTTCTTCTGGCTGAATTTCGTTGTCATGGCTGCATTCGGATGGGAAACAGGGTGAGCATATGTGGAATCAATGACCCAAGGAGGGTGCAAATACTGACTTCAGCCAGATCTCCAATCAATCCAGCCCGTGACCTCATGGGGCGAACGTGGCTGGCCATCCTTGGTTACAAGAACGCATGGTCTGCCTACAACTATTACTTCTGGGTAAGTTCACTAATGGCCTGGTAGTAGCTTCACCTCATGCCGATAATTACTCACAATAATTCCACAGATCCCATTCTTCATTCCCTTCTTCGCATGCTTTTTTGGTGCTCTCACTTACGACATATTCATATACACCGGTTAGTTTCACTTTTCTCTTGCAACGGATCCCCGACTTTCATGTTTCGGAACATTCTAGAATGCAACACTTTAGGATCCGTAGCAGGACTAACGTCACCATTAGGAGACAGCCCCATCAACAATGGTGCTTGGAGCCTAAACAACCTTCGCAAAGGAGTTACCAAGATTTGGGATGCAATCCTTGCGAGTTTGGGCAGACGGCCTCGAGGGTACCAATTAGACGAAGAGAGCCTGGGTGCAAGACATGACGAGAAACCAGTGGCTTCCACCCCTACCATTCAAAAGGGAGAGCAGCCATCGCGGCCTAGCCTTGAAGGCAACGACTCTGGAAAGGCCGGCCAAGAGAAGGGATCTAATGCACCTGAAGCAAACTACGACAACGTGGAAAGGAACTCAGACGTTAACTTTACCAACACACGAAAAGGTGGGTATCACGGCGAGGCTTGGGAGACGGAAGAGACGCCTGGGATAAAAGAGACCGAGCAGAGCGGAGGCCACGGAAAAGATCACGAGGGCAACAAAGTCAAAGAGACAGGCTATGATGACCCTAATTCTGGTGCTGATGAGAAGGATGATGGGAATGGGATCGACAATCAGGGCAAGGAGACTTGAGTATTAACCTCTGGTAGGATCCAAATCCACCTCCTGTCCTATGAGATCATGTCGTAAGGGATAAACTTCTTTTGCAATGACCTCCCATTAAATGCCCTCCTGTGGATTACCCTCCTGGAAAATAAGCACCTATGGAACACCGTCCTAGAAGACCCCCTATGTGGGTCACGAGCGATATTTCAAGCAAAGGAAAGACTTTCTATTGTTATATTAATTAGTCAACGATGGGGGACCTAGCCGAGGCTGTGGAGCTCGAAGCTTAGCGCTCGTAGCGGTTGTGCAAGGCACAGCTTACACGGAGGGATTTGAGCAGTCAACAAGAATACTTCGATACCTTTCAGATCATCGGTCCCGACTACCACATGGGGATGGCGTAGTCCTGAAAACTATAGTTCCGCAGGCTACTCGTTGGGCCTACAAACTTGCGCAGCGAGTCGACATTCCGCAACTCCACATCCACATGACCAGCAAGTTCGTAACAAATCTGTATACAGCGGTTTATAAGCACTTGCTGCTCTCTCACCCGCGGATCCGAAAATCTATGCGGCGAAAGTGTGAGCGGATTAGTGGCTGAAATGACTATGCGCAGATCACGAAGCCCACACGACACCGCCTCGTTCACCACAACTTTCAGACGCTGCAGCGCAGACTCATATCCCGACATAGGTGGTGCATCGGGGGCCTGAGAGACGTCTAGGTCTGATGTGCGCCCAAACTCCGACCTCCGCCGGTCGTAGCTGCAATACCCCTTTTCGAAAGTCCAGTTCTGGTTCGGGTAAAGCGAGGGCAGTGGGGCATGCCTGCACTTGAAGGTGCAATCCCAGGACCTTTTGCGGCCTTCATGCTCTCGCCCAAAACAGTCTACGATCGAGTATGCCTCTGAGGTAGGTCCCTCGATCGCGAACTGGTATTGGTCAGCAGGCAGCTGGCCGCTCACCGCGTGAGGGTCAGCAAGCACGTGTATGGTGAACTGGTCGAAGCGGTTGTCGCCTGTCCAAGTCTCGGGATACTCCCCCACAACGGCTACCACGACGTCGAGTGAACCGGCCAGCTGAAGGAACTGGATCTTGTGCTCTCCGACTCTGCCTGCTCGAGCTGTGTTCATGGCTGTTGTTGCAGAAAAATACGAGATAGTCAGTTTGGGGGATATGGATGACTGCTAGTGTTCTGGACTAGCGAAGTGCTTGACCTTATTTTCTATGAGCACCCAATTATCCTTCGTGAATGCGGCTCACTGTACAAAGGCCTTTTCCCTCGGGGAACGTCGTAGAGTTATTGTTCTATTATCCCACTCCTCATTGTTGTTTTCCAACAATGCTCTTTCAAAAAGGTTCTCGAAGTGATTGTGCAAGAATTAAAATGCATAGTGAGGCAGCCTCACCAGCCGTCTCCGAGAAAGCATGCCGCTACACAGGAGACATCTGGATCTGTGCTGCACTGAGCCCTGTGAGACCTCTTGAAACCTTCTGCCAGGACTGGCCGCGAGCGAATTCGCCACACGGTAATGCGCACGCAGATGGCAGCTTTCGGTTCGCGCGATGCTGCGCCTTACCCCTTCAAAACGCGCTTATTAGTGGTCTGCGTGACACACGCCCAACCTCGCCGCCGATTTTGGTGGCCTCTCGATCGTCATCGCCATGGCCCGCAACCCTCCGAAGTACCGGGCTCTGCTTCCGACCATCTTAGTGGGAGAACGTAATCATCCGTCTGGTAGACTTCCTTGTCTAACATCGTCAAACAATTATGGATGGAATGCTATTATTAATTTGACAATGGAGATTCGCACCTGCAGAGACGGAGGAGCTCAGCTGCGCCTACGACTTGCACATCTGATCTGCCATAGCCAGGAGGACTTGAAGCATGGCGCAGAACAAACCGCTAAGATTAAATGAGAGCGCGGATAGAGGATGTTAAATCGCAAGCAAATTGTGAATATCAATTGCAGGCAAGAGGGGGCGGGACAAGAAAAAGAAAAGAAAATGCCAATTAAATTCCATAGGGGCTCGAACCGAAAACTACGAGCAAAAGCGAAGCGTCCGAGGACTAGTGTGATAGAATTCAAATCTATTGGCGATATTTAGCCGATTAATTGAGCTACTTCGCTGATGGATTTGATTTTACGATATTTTATAACAGCGTGTCAAATCGTCGCGGGCGGTCGCTCGCTGCTGGCCGGTGCTTTACGCTCTTGGGGCTAGGCAGACGCCAGTTAGTGTTTGAGTCACACGCCGGGCTGTGAGACGAATCGATCTATGTAACCAACAGCAACGCCCCCGGTGCAGTAAATATGGAAGAGAGATTATGCGTTCCGAAAAAGTGTTGGATTAGTTACAGGTAGGCCATTCTTGATGCCTAGATCCGCATTCTCAATCTCCAGTCTAATTACTTTGAATCATGCGTCGTATCTGATTAACACTATGTATGCCGCATACATCGGACACCGTGGAACGAGCTTGTTCTCACTCGATGGCGGTTTTCTCAGCATCTGAAGCTCACTGCTTCATTGTCGTTCCCACGAGTCTCGGGAGCTTCCCCGACCAAGAGGACGCCTCTCTAAGAGGACCACATTCTGCATGCAGTCTAAGTCTCATACCATCCCCGCTTACAACTGACCCGGATGCTTGGACACCTGATGAGATCCAAGATGCCCAACTCAAAATTCCCAGAGCTTCCACTACATTTGCTATCCATGATCTTGACAAAACTCGAATGCATGCAGTCACTTGGTTCCGCAATACTAAGCCACTCATCGATATACGCTGCATTTTGTGACAACACAAAGTATATTGTGCAATGTATTCTGAGAAACCAAATCCCCGCGGAACTCGTCCACTATGCTGCGGCAGCCTTCGAATCTAACTTCGTCGATAACCGCAACGAGTCGAGAGTGTGTGGTTTACTCGGGACAGCTTTTGAAGGCTGGTGTCGCGTCCAGAATGGTGCACCCTTCCAACAATGGTATCTAGACTGGATGTTTAATAACTTTTGGAGCGGCTACGGTGTCAGAAGCATCTTTAGCAGAACTCACGATGTAACCGAATATGCTGCACTGAATGGAAAAACTATTGCAAGCATTTTCAGCAAAACCCACGCTATCGTCGATCACTTCTTCACAAGCTTTCTTAGCGAACGACTGCCGCTGTTGCAGGGTCTCATAAGCTGACGACCCTCTGGAGACAGGCGCTCCTCGGATAAGGAATTGTTTCGAATTAAACGAGCTATGTATCTCTTTCAGATATATTGCAACACCGTGTTTCAACGTAAAAGCGACTTCCGTCCAGATTGGTAGACTAAGCAGGATCGGAAGATGTATTTAGATATTTTCCTCTTCGGCCCATTCTCGCCATGGATAAATGAGCAGCTTGCCTGCGTTCATGACTACTTGGAGGAAATACTATCTAAGGCATTCGAAGAAATCGCAGCTCACAATATCCGGTGGGGAGCAAAGTCAGTGGACTGAGCATGTGTAGGTCTCCATATCGCTTACCAATGTTAAAACTCAGTACACTCATGTATAATTTCAGCTTTGATATGGACTACCATTTCTTTTCCAGCTTCACCAAAACCCTGCATATGATTAGCGGCTCGAAATGCTTGAGCGGAACGGTCTGCCACGGACTCCATTGGCTCTTGCAGCCCATCTCGAGCGAGCCTCTCCACTTTACATCAGTCGCTATGTCTACCCCGGTAGCGTCGTTCTCAGTGATAGAGCTGTCTGGACGCCGAGGCAGTTGATAAAGTTGACTGGAAAGAGAGGCGACCGTGACGGGATGGATGGCTTAGAGTCTGGGCCATTTCGTATATGGCTGGAGACACAAAGATTTGCTCGTCTCTGATAGTTCCTACTGGCCAGAGCATTCATATCTCCGCAAATGCGGCTATGTGATGTGGGATATCCCCATGTCCGAGACAGACGCTCTCGAGGTCGATGAGAAAGCCCGCCAGTGGATAGCGGAAACCAAAAGACAGGGTCTCATCGAGGAGATAGAACGCAATCGAGGGCGAGAATAGACGAAACGGTCGTGGAAAGAGAGACAATTCTTCGTGCTCAGGGCAAAAGGGGATACTGGAACCCCCGTAGCTTGGGGCCTTCTTGAAGTCCATTCTCTTGTATGAGGCTGTAGCTGCGCAGGTAGCAGGTATACAAATCAATAAACAGACCAAAACGTTGACTGAACAGTAAAGAAAATACATAATTGGGCCGAAGTCTTAAGGAACGATAACAGGAAGGTTTGCGCCGATCTCATTAATTCCATAGCCTAGCAGTTCGGATCAGCTGCTGGCCGGCCGAGCGCGCTGTTGGCCCAGTCGTGTTTGTGGCGCCACGGTAAGATGCTCAATGCGACCGGGTTCTGAAACGATGCTACCCCTCCACGGGGCTCCGGCCGGAGACCGGACACGAAAGCTTGCTTTGACTCATGACTGAGCCAAAAACAAGAACAGGACAAACACATCATCAAAACCAAGCGAGTTTGCTCATTTCCCTTTTCTCGGCGCTGTCCATGTTCGAGCTCACTGGCCCAAGCCGCCGGCGCTGCGCATCCAGTCGTGCTTGAGCCCAGCGCCGGGCAACTGGCCCATCCAACCACCATGGAGAATCAATTACCCCTCGTCTCCAACGAGAAACATCGGACGGCTGAGCCGTGCCTCAGAACCATCAGGGCAGGCCCGAATAAGATACCCAAGAAGAAGAAGAAAGTGAGATGGGCCGATGAGCGGTCGCAATCGCCGGCGATTATCGCTGTTGTCATCCTCAACGTGCTGTTTCTGGTTCTGGGGGTGCTCGCACGGCTGGGCACGTGGGAGAAGGAGGATGAGCAAGTTCGGGGTCCAGTCGAACTCGAGGTTCGAGCCGCGGTGCACAAGCCACTGCCTAGGCGGCATGCCATCCACGACTTACGACGGGTCAGGAGAGACGTCCCAGGAGGCAACAACAGCGTGATGCAGACCTTTCAAGTCGACGTGCCGCTGTTGGGGATGAATGGGAAAGTTGTTGGTGGTGGTACTGCCGAAGGATTCAAGGACATACCGACGATACTTCCCGGGCTCGGTGAAGAGGACTGCCAGGTCACGATTGCCGTCAATACCTTCTCCAGCTCATTCGGAAGTCCGTTCGTGGGCAACTATACGCCGCCTGCTTGCCTAGCTGATAGCAACACAGCTATCATGAACCTGACAGTGCAGTCGCAGGGTAGGCAGTTTGATCGCCTGGCCATCGTGTGAGTCTGTGAGACGCCACATGCCACGGCGCTCGCCGTTATCAGACGCTGATTGAGGTTACAATCCAGCTATTTTGGAGACACAGAGGTTTTCCGGACTTCTACTGAGGAGCCAAATCGGAGGGGTATATCATATACATACGTGAGGGATATGTCACATTACATGGCTTTATGGAAGCAACCACAAAAGGTCATCTTCGATCTTCCGAACGGCCTCACTGATATAGTAAGCCTAGTCTATCCGGCAATCTCCTTCCATCAGCGGGAGTATCAGTGGGACAGAGAACTAAATCCGTACACAGTTGACGGGCGTCTACAACACTACGTTGACGGCCAGCTTCTTCAGTGCGCCCCAGGGTGCGGACCCGGCAGATGCGATCCTTACTGTTTCCTCCCGCCAGTCGAATAACGACTCGCAGCCAAGTGTGTTTTCAATCCCGGACCAGGTCGCATCCAACATCATCACTGACTTCCCTCGCAACGCCGTCAAGGCCATATTTTCTGTCTCGGCAACAGGTCAGGGCAACGAGGAGTTTTGGTGGAGCAATGTGCTCGAGTCCAACGCACTGACTTATAACGCATCGGGTGGGCAGCTGCCCGGTAACTCGCCATTTCGAGAAGTTCAAGTTCTCCTTGATGGGAAATTGGCAGGCGTCCAGTGGCCATTCCCGGCCATTTTCACCGGTGGCCTCTCACCCGCTTTCTGGCAGCCCGTGGTTGGAATCGACGCCTTCGATCTCAAGGAGGGCGAAATTGATATTTCGCCGTGGCTTCCAGTTCTCTGTGATGGTCAACCGCACAATTTGACCGTCAACGTTGTTGGTCTCAGCGACGACGGGAAGACCGCCTCACTATCTCCGAATGTCACATCAAGCTGGCAAGTCACGGGCAAACTGTTTGTATGGCTGGATGAGAAGGCAGACTCCATCACCACAGGGTCGCCGCCTACGGTCAGCGGTTTGGATCCATCCATTGCGATCAGCCAATCCGTCACACAGAACGCAACGGGCTTCAACGACACGCTCAAGTATACCACGTCTGTGTCCCGCAACTTCAGCGTCTCGGGCTCAATCACAACATCAACTGGCAACAAGACAGTCTCCTGGGTCCAGACGCTCGCACACACAGATGACGCCGTCGTCAGCAACAGCGGACAAAGCCAGATCAACGTAGTCACCACAACCGGAACCGACACGTCCACACACGGCGACGACGACACGGCGGGATTCACAACCCGATACTCCTACCCGCTGAACGCAAATGTGACCAACCAGATTTTCGCGAACGGCACAAACCGCCTCGACGCAACCCTCGAGCGCACCAAGAGCGTGGACCGCACCAACCCGCGCGGCGGTGTCCTCCCTAGCGGCCTCCAGCTATTCTCCGTGCTGCCGAGCACGGCCGACCGGGCCTCAACCTTTGCCGGGACGACGTTCACTACGATGCAGAAGGGGTCCGCGACGGTGTTCACCGCGCCTGAGGGGCAGAACGGGAGCACCCAGGCTGGCACGCAGGCGCAGACGATGCGGTTTGGCGGAGTCAGTGGTGGTGGCGAGCCGGACCTAGAGCTGTACTTCCGGGACGTTAGTGTCAAGAGCGACGGCACGGTGCTTGGCGATACGGAGCGGCTGGCTGGTGAGAATGTTGTGGGTAAGAGGCCTGCAGCGACCACAAGTGGTAGGCCGAGTGTTGTGATGGGGGTTGTAGCTGCGGCTCAGGACTGGGTGTCGCGTACTGGCATTGGTCTGGTTGATACTGCCTTGACTCGAAGGAGAATTCGGTAACACCACTGCGATTGAAATAGAACATAAGCCCGTATAACCACTTCCAGCGTCCAAATGCCTGCGGCCCGTTCACTCACAAATTTAGAAAGCACTGTACTTCGAGCGTGCACATGGCAATCAAAGTGTGCCGGTTCTAATTTTGCGGCTTGGTATAAAGAAGCCCAAAGCAAAAACTGCGGCGCGGGTTGTGTTTCTTTGTGTATGTTGACACAACACTCGGCACCCCCATCTATCTTTGTGTTTGGGGACAGTTTTGGAGGCCCTGAACCTTTGTTCCCGTCATATGGACATAGCCTTTGTAAAAGATCAAGCAATGGCCCCGGGATCACCTACAGCCGTCATCCATTCCAGGGCTATATTTATCATTGCCGCAGCATTTAGCAAACTTGCTTCGCCAGCTTTCGTGAGCTCACAGAAGAGACGCTGGCAGAATTTCCGAATCGATCTTCCACAATCCCCGAAATCGTCCAAGAGAAAGCATTGGGAATTAAGAATGCACCACACAGACAACAGCAGCTTCGTGGCCAGCTCAGGAACGACTGACTTCGATGTTGAACTATGTCACACCTTTGTCAGCACCGTCGCTAAGTCGGATCTCATATGCACCCAATGCACGAAGGGCCTAATCGAACGGTACCTCCACTCAAAAGGACGCGATGACCTAGTCTTCAAAGTCTACAGACGGATCAACGAGCTCGAGCACCCACTCTTGGTGAGCCTAATGTATATTTGGGGCGGGCCCGAAGAGTTCAAACGCGCAATCCAAGACCTCAACGACGTGCCTTACCTCTCCCAAGCGCCCGACGCCACAGCCCCAAAGCAGTGGGACTGTGTCAACAATGAGGACTGGGGGAACCTCAGCATCTGGCTACGGATCCTGGCCAAGGAGGAGAGCGTCATAACGCACCCTCTGACCAACAGGGACTTCAGAACATCGGCCTGGCGCTCGCGTGTCTGGGCTGCGACAGCAGGGGTTTATTCCCTTGATGATCTTCGGAGCGACCGCTCTATTCAGCGCTTCTTGGATGATCACGAGGCGCGCCTCTTTGAATCATGCATCTGGCCAGCCCATGCGAAGATACCCAGGCTAGCAAATGAGATAACCCCTGCAGCCTGCCAGTGCTTCCACGATGACGAGACTTCGTCGTTCCAGGATACTGTCAAAACAATGAGTTTCTTTCCAGAGGCGCCGAGGGACCCGAGTTACATTCGTATTCACCGCAAGAGCCTCATAGCCGGGCTAGTCAACGCCTGCTTCGACCCGGAGATCGTGGAAGGTGTCTTCCACAGGTGCGTGCCACCCGCAGCGTCCGAGACTGCAGACCCGTTCCAGGCGTTCGTAGAATATTGGGATTCAGCGCCCGTAAAGCAGGCTGTTAGGAGTCTGTTGGGGCTGGCCCCGGAGACCTTCCCGGAAGCGCCGGCTCCGATCAAGGCCGAGCAGGTGACAGGGTCCGAAAAGGAGCCGGCTAGCAAGCCACTTTTCTCCATGAGACGGGGTGCGACTTTCAAGCATCCCGGTGTTGAGATTGGATATCAGGCATATCATCCACTAACCCCGAGTCCCCGGAAGGAAGGTCCGGTCGACTACGAGGGCGAAGCCCGAAGGATTCGGCCTCGGCACAATGAGGAGCCCGAGAACTGGTTCGATGGTGAGTAATCGCCAACGGTTTGCACAGTAGCCATAATCAAATCATCGACCTTTGTAAATTTCCTGTAACAACTGGATTTGTTTTGGTAAATATGTGAAGATAAAAGTAGAGCATAAAGACGTATATGCAGGTCACCTCATAAATCTTACCCCCGTACACCTTGTACATCGTGACTGAGCAGAGTGTTTAATGTGGATATCGGGATTGCGACGCGTACTTCATTGCACAAAAGCACCAGTGACAGCGGAATTCTCTGTGCGAGTCTTCAGACTTGCGGTCAAAAGCAGGCAGTAGCCCTTAAATGAAGCAATAGCTGAAGTTTGTACTAACGCCTATTCCTTGGCCAGTGCCAAGGGTGGGGTGAAATATATGATGTTATCACGGCCTCTTAGGCCTCCAAACATGATCTCCGGGGTAACCGTGGTGGCAAGGCTATCCTTGCTACTTGGAATTGTTCCGAGCAGGTCTTCTGGGCATAACAATTGCCGACCGTGTCGGAAATTACAGGATATGTTAAGACCTAACCCCAGCAATCCTTTGGAATGATATGTTTATGTAAGTGGCCACCTAGGCAGTTAGAAGGATCCAGGCTAACTAAAACCGTTTGGTCAAAGCAGGCAAAGAGGGATGGAAATGTTACGTATCTCTTCATGGCTACACGGACGCGAAAGATCAAATGAAACTCTCTGCGAGCACACTCCCCCATGTCTCGCACGGGACGGGAGGTAACACGACGTTGTTGCAAGGAAGGCCCTCCCGAAACTCCCTCGGGAGGGTCTTCCTAAAATGGTACAATACCGGTTATCATCCCCCTGGGTACAGTACGGGGTGTTGCAACAATATTTGTTTCAAAACAACAAACGTTTGCACGGGTCATTGACTTGCCAGTTCGGCGGGACAACGTTCCGACCCGTACTTCGTGCTTATCAAAACCGCCTATGTCGCGCCCAATTAGTCTAAGTGAGATACGCACGGTCCCAACAAAAGACCGCTTCCTCAACACGAGGAGTATCAAGGGACCTGTTTGCTCTCTGCGGGTGCCTAATGGCAGGACGACGACGGGCGCCAAGCTCTTGACCTTTTGCTTTTTCGACGTTGGGACCGCCTCACGGCGGAGCGGCCACCTTTTACTTAACCATTCCAGAGTCTATGTTTCAGGTCAATCGTAAACAAAGACTCTGGTGGTAATATTGCCACGGAAAGTTCAGAGAAGACCTCGGGACTTACATGCTCCATATCGAAGCCAGCTTCATCCGCATCGGCCACGTTCTGCCAAAATGTCGTTGAAGGCGCCTCATATCAGTGAGATGCCAATGACGTGGCAGAACTGGTACCGACGTCTCAATTGGCTGAATGTCTTTTTCGTCATTATTGTTCCTATCTTGGGCTTCTTCGGGGCTATATGGACCCCTTTGCATCCATATACTGCTGTCTTTGCTGCTGTGTACTACTTTAATACTGCTCTCGGAATCACCGCCGGTATGCGCAATCATAATAATGAATTGGTCCAGCAGAAAGTGTTGACTTATATGCAGGCTACCATCGGCTCTGGTCACACACATGTTACAAAGCAAAGCCGTTACTTCAAGTCTACCTAGCTGCTGTTGGGGCTGGGGCTGTACAAGGGTCAATAAGGGCGTGGTCTAGAGATCGTTAGTGCTTTCAGTCATAACCCTCTCACTTCCTAAAAGCCAAGGACGAGTTGAATTTGCCTATGGAATGGGCTGAAACACCATGACATCGCCCTGAGCATCAATTTGATTTGGCGGAGTCTGACTGACAGTACTATCAGATCGAGCTCATCATAGGCACACTGATACCGAGAAAGACCCTTACTCGGTCCGCAAGGGTCTCATGCATTCACATCTTGGCTGGATGATTTTCAAACAAGACCCAAAAAAGCTTGGTCGAACAGATATGACGGATCTCAATCAGAATCGCATCGTGATGTGGCAGCATCGGAATTATCTGCCAGCTGTAATCATTATGGCGTGGGCACTCCCAGCTCTGATATGCGGTCTATGGGGCGACCGGATGGGTGGATTCATCTACGCCGGCATCCTGCGGTGCTTCTTTCTCCAGCAAGCCACATTCTGCGTGAACTCGCTTGCCCACTGGATCGGGGAGCAGCCCTTCGATGACCGCCGCTCGCCCCGGGACCATTTCCTGACGGCCGTGGTCACTCTGGGCGAAGGCTATCACAATTTCCACCACGAATTCCCCTCGGATTATAGAAACGCCATTGAATGGTGGCAATATGATCCCACGAAGTGGATGATCTGGCTTTGGAAACAGGTCGGGCTCGCCGCCGACCTCAAGCGCTTCCGCAGGAATGAGATCGAGAAGGGCCGCATCCAACAGCTTCAGAAGGCGCTGGACCGGAGGCGCAGTAAGTGCGATTGGGGGCTTCCACTGGAACAGCTGCCCATTATGTCTTGGGATGATTTCGTGTCAGAGACTGAGGTGAACGGCAAGGCACTTCTGGTTGTGGCTGGTGTCATCCATGATGTTGCAGATTTTGTCCAAGAGCATCCGGGTGGCAGGTCCCTACTTGCTGCGTATATTGGGAAAGATGCAACTGCCGCCTTTAATGGTGGTGTGTATGACCATTCGAATGCGGCCCACAATCTACTCGCGACTATGCGAGTTGGCGTCATGCGCGGTGGTGGTGAGGTGGAGATATGGAAACGGAAGGGATCTGAGAGGAATTTGACGTCAGAAGCCGAGACCTGTGAACATTTTGAGAGTCAAGAGAAAACACAAAAGAGGTCCTGATATGTTCCATACGGTCAAGATGATTTGATGTCGAAGCCTTCACAGACAGGTCAGGCTCAAAGGGGAGCAAGCGTGCCTCTCCTAAGCTTGACGACAAGGCCTAGGTTTAGCTGGGTAGATTGGGCCCAAGTGATTGCGAGATATTGAGATCAAAATTGTGACTCAAAGGCAGAGATAGAAAGAAAGATTGTATCAAGTGGCAACTTGAACCCAGCGCAAGTCCGTAGTCTGTTACCCCGGTTAAGTAGGTAGAACGGACTCCATGAGGACGACTAGCCAATGGATACATATGTACCCGCCAGCGGTATACAGAATCGTTCAACTACACCACTTGGGATTGAAAGACTGTCTACCACTGATCTTTATGTAACCCACCTGGGCAGTAATCGCCCCGCCTGCCAAATGCAAGTAAGACAAAGAGGTGTCGAGGTTGGCCGTTGGCCTGAGCGCCGACCGTCTGATCTAGCCCATCATTGACGAAGGAGTCGCAATCCATCACAGAGCAACAGACTGAGGACACAGATTCCAATCACACGAATCCAACAGCGCACAGGGCCAGATTACACATATCTTAATATTCCATTCCATGCCCCACCTCCCACATCGCACCCACAGAGCTCCAAGATGTCCAGCCTGACTGCTGCCATAGTCAGCACTATCAAGCCCGTTAGAGCCCTCCAGGCATCAATTCAGAAGGCTCTTTGACCCTCTGTTTGCGATAAACATTCTCGTACGGAGTTATGATACTACTTAGCTCCGAGGTGGCACCGCCTTGCCACCGTCAGCTAGAGCACAGTGGTGTCGGCAGAGGCAAATCATGGCATTGGGAATATTTTGGCTGCAAATAATACCATTGGAATACTACTAAAATTCAATAAGGACTTTTCTGCTTCCTTCATCACCGAAGAAAACTTCCGGTGAGCTTGCCTCGCGCCTTAGCCGCCAGATCTTGGCTAACGACCCCGTTGTAGGATGGTCTAACCTTAATTGCACAAATTTACTGAGTGAGCCACGAGATTAAATTTGGATCGAATTATTTCTCAGCCAATAGTGTGTGTCAGGCGCAGTGGTGGCGTGCAAGATGATGTAGCGATCGATCCTACTTCCAATTGGAAGCGGGCAAATGCGGCGCCTTAAAAAGAAGGTGGACATGATAGCTCAAAGATTCATGTCCGAACTGCCAGCCTCCATTGAAATGACACTTTTCAAGTTCTTTGAACTCGCTACGACATCCATCAGGCAGGCACACCCCCGTGGGGTAAGGGAGCAGGATGAAGCCGAATAAGAACGAGGAAGACAGACAGCAAAGAGTCGTCAGGTTACCAAAGCGATGACAGGTCTCAAAATTGCATTTACAATGCCTCAACTCGCTAATTTTGCCCTCACATCCCTCCGTAAGTCTTTGTCAATGGGCAAAGAAAAAGAGAGAAAAGAAAAAAGGGTGACATGCCAGACGCGATGTCTTGATGCAACGGACACCGAGGTTCTGAACCATGTGATTTTACCACAGGGGAAATTTGGAAAACTTGTTTCCGAGCAAGCCCATATTCGTGACAAATCCGGCCTTTATAAGCAACTGCCCTTTTGAGAGCCATTAAAAAAACGGTCACCAGAGAGGCAGATGTGGAGCAATTTCCAAGAAGACGTCGCAGGCGGGTGGGACCAGCTGGACGCCAGCCGCACGCCAAGAGGACGCCGAGCCGTCGTCCCGTTCCTTGGCCTGCATTGGCCAGATCCAGAAAGCTTAATAAACTGTCAAACCCTTGCAAACGGCGATCCCCACCGACTAGAGCGGGTGATCAAGCCAGGCACACCGAACAGGCGCTTGTCGCCACCAGGAACGAGCGAGTCGCAATCGTGCGGTGAGGTGACAAGATGGGGCCAATTTCCGTTATCGAATCCCGGGCCCCACGAC
Organism: Diaporthe sp. PMI_573; assembly: GCA_021399435.1. Classification (NCBI taxonomy): domain Eukaryota; kingdom Fungi; phylum Ascomycota; class Sordariomycetes; order Diaporthales; family Diaporthaceae; genus Diaporthe; species Diaporthe sp. PMI_573. The sequence goes on along the minus strand of JAJTUP010000024.1, from coordinate 88,082 downwards.
CTGCCCGTTCGGTGCCAAGCGCCGGACAGGATACGATGTCTCCCCTGGTGATGGCGGGGTCGGTTCTCTGTTCCGGCGCGCAAGCCACAGCAGCCCGATGCTGCGGCGCGACAGCGGCAGGACTCGAGCTGACTCTGTCGGTTGTCGACCCCACATGGATAGACCGTTTGGTAACATGGTGCGAGACGTGACCTAATGCTTGTTTCCTTATCCGACCTCACCATGAGCGAGTGATTGGCCGTTTCCTAGTGAGTCAGTAGGCAGCGTGATAAAAGAGATGACCCCCTTCGTCTGCGACCTGGTTGAAGTGCCCTGACTTCAGTTTCTTCCCCCATCCCGAGAACCTCGTCTCTTCAGACAACAACTCTCAAGGGTGTAGTCGGTAGCCTCAGCATGAAGCTGAACGGACTTCTTCTGGCCGCAGGCCTCCTGGCCAGTTCGGCCGCTGGCAAACCCGTCAAACAGCGCTCTGCTTTTGCTGTCAAGGAATCTCACCACGTCCCTCGCAGATGGACTGAAACCCGCCGCCCAGATTCTGGCCACAAGATCGCACTGCGTATCGGCCTGAAGCAGGGCTCATTCTCAGACCTGGAGCGGCAGCTGTACGAGGTGTCTGATCCCGACCACCAGTCATACGGTCAGCATCTCAAGGCAGAGCAGGTTCACAAGCTGCTCGAACCCTCCGACGAGACCTTGGACCAGGTCCACGAGTGGCTAGCCGATAATGGCGTGGGTAAGTCGGCGCTGAGGTACAGCTCGGCCAGGGACTGGATCACCGTCACCCTCCCGGTCGTGGACATCGAGCAGATTCTGAACACAAAGTACTCGGTCTACCGTCATGAAGATGGTTCGGAGGTTGTGCGCACTCCAAAGTGGTCTCTACCGCTACACCTCCACGACCACATCGACACGATCCAGCCGACCACCTCCTGGTTCCGCGCCAAGCCCAAGGCCTTCGCTCTCAAGGTCGACACCCTTGAGGACCAGAAGCCAGCCACCAAGCTGTACAGCAATGGCTCCGTCTCCGACGTTTGCGTCTGGGATCATGTCACTCCTACATGCCTGAGGACGCTGTACGGAACCATCGACTACCAGACACAGTCTAACGACACCAACATCATGGGCCTGGTGGACTATCTCGGTGAATCCAACAATCGAAACGACACCTACCAGTTCCTCTCCGAGTATCGACCCGAGGCCAAGTCCGGAGCCTACGACTTCAAGTTCGACTCCATTGCAAACGGAACAACCTCGCAAGTCTACACCAACCAGACGATCGAGGACCAGACCAATGTCGAAGGCAACCTGGACGTACAGGCCATGCTCGGAATCGGCTGGCCAACCAAGCTCATCGCCTATACTGTCGGCGGCAGCCCGCCCTACCTCCCAGATGCGGCGACCACATCCGACTCCAACGAGCCCTACCTCGTCTGGCTGGAGCACCTCCTATCGCAGTCGGACGACGAGCTGGCAAAGGTGATCAGCACCTCGTACGACGACGACGAGCAGACCGTGCCCCCCTCGTACGCGAGGCGCGTGTGTAACGACATGGCACAGCTCGGCGCCCGCGGCGTGTCTTTGCTCTTCGCCTCCGGCGACGACGGCGTCGGGTTCAGCGGCTACTGCACCACTAACGACGGGACGAACCGCTCCTCCTTTTTGCCCGAGTTCCCCTCCTCGTGCCCCTTCATCACCTCCGTCGGCGCCACCATGAACTTCACCCCAGAGGTCGTCGCGTACAACCCTAGCAACGACTACGCCAGCGGCGGCGGCTTCTCATCCTACTTCTCCCGACCGCTTTACCAGGACGGCGTCGTGGATGCCTACGTCGAGTCTCTGGGCGGCAGGGACGCGCAATATTACAACGCGTCCGGCCGTGGGTACCCGGATGTCGCAGGACAGGGTTTCGCGTACGCCGAGGTGTGGAACTCGCGCGACGTGCGTGTGTCAGGGACCAGTGCTTCCACGCCCGCCATCTCGGCGATCTTCGCACTGGTCAACGACGCGCTGCTCGCTGCCGGCAAGAGCCCGCTCGGATTCCTCAACCCGTGGCTGTACAAGCGGGGCCACAAGGCGTTTACGGACATCACATCCGGCAGCGCTGTGGGCTGCTCCGAGCTGGGGGACGGGCTCGGGTTTCCTGCTAAGGAGGGCTGGGACGCCGTTACTGGCTTTGGCACGCCTAGGTTTAAGGATATCCTCGAGGCGCTAGGTGTTGACAAAGCTACGTCCACGCCTGGGAAGCAGGGCTGGGGTATGAAAAAGTAGAAAACGTCTTCTGGAAGACCCAGCTTCAAGTGCATTTACATGACTAGGATTAGTCTAGAGTTTGACTGAGAATAAAGGCTATTTCCGCAAACCTGTGCACAGGTGATTCATGATGTGACCCCGGTTTCGCACGTTAGTATAGTCATAGAATTCACAGCCCGCATGTATAACCTTGGTCGTAATGGTATTTGGGCCACAGCATGTACCTTGAACCGAACATCTTGAGTAACTGAGAGTCTGTGGGCAGTTGAGCCGGAGTTGAGCCGGATTTGAGACATGTTTGGTCGTTCCAGGGCATTCGGCCACTCAAAATTCATAAGCATCATCTACTTTATATCACAATTCTTGATTTCTTTGACCCCAAGACAGACACGGCGACCGCTCCATAACTCACTCTTCTGCAGATATTACCTATGGCACAACGAACTAAGCGATGTCCGTTTCCATTAACTTTAAACCGGGAAGCTAATTTCTCTCACAAGTTACTTACGCAGCGTATTTTGAAAAAGATTATGCACTCTACTAGGAAGAAGAGCAGAAACCACCCACTTAAAATAAAAAACTTCCGCTATACTGACGAGCTCGAAACACTGCCAATTTGGGTCATCTTCGCTGCCAGATAACTCACTGAGTCATAATGACATGCTGCCATTTCATTCAGGTAGCTGGTTGAGTGGTGTCGCAAATCTTAAGAGCAGATGTCCAGGAAACAAATTTTGAAGACGGCAACATGTCTCGTAGATCAGTGTCCCAAGAAGTGTGCGACTGTCACCCGCTTCTCATACATTCAGCGTTCTCGTGTTCAAAGTCTGGCGCTGTTGGCGTTGTTTCTGTCCTCCCGGTGATCCCTTGTCGTGCAGATGCAACACACACAAGGTCAAGGGAAGCCAGCAAGAAAGGCACGCCTCTGTGGGGGTCAGACCCGGCCGATATATAAATGGAACTGCTTTTCAGACTGTTGTACGCTATGGAATTGCGTAATTAGGTACTTGATTCAGCTTCATGAGGGCTCCGATGATGGGTTTCTCGAGTGCGTTAAGAAGCAAAGCCACGATGCACATCGCATCGTTTCTGGTAATTAGTGGACCAGTCTGGAAGCATTGTTTTGCCCTTGGCTTTATGATAGCCACCTGGCAGGCTGGGTAGGCTGGCGCGGCAAGCGTAACAGCGTCTTGGCTGTAGAGGGACAGAGCGGAGAGGGCATATGACACATCTTGGGAGCAATATTGGACTCCTGGCCGAGTGAACGCACACATGTATGAGTAGATTTTCTCAGCAACATCGCTGGGCAGCGCTACCCCTTTGCCCCAACTGAATCGGACTGGCCCCGTGGTCTATTGCTTGCTTCAATATCTTTCCTTCACTTGAATGGGAGGGAGAGCCTGATTTTCCTGGCAGGACTTCGGTAGCGGATCCACTTCAGCGACGGCTCGTTCCGTGATCTCTGAACAGCCAAGGACTTCCTTTCCACTCCTCCCCCACCATCTCGTCCCTCACTCCCGATGATCCCCTTCCTCATCCTGACTCATCTCCGTGATCTCCATGATCTGCTCAGCAACCTTCTGCTCCCTCAGCTTCCCTGTCTCCTCATCATCTTCCACCTGCTCACCCTCCCAACCGACTTCTTCCTCGCCCTCCACATCCGAGTCCTCGCCAGCCGCCCGCTTCTCCCGGTACTCCCTAGAAAAGTTGACCCACTTGTCCTGTTTGAGGACAATGGAGTGCCGAATGGCGCACGCAGGCTCAGTCCTGCCGAGAAGGGCCTGAAATCCGAGGTCCGTCAGCGAAACCTGTAATCAAATCTGTGTGTGTGTGTGTATGGTGAGACAACGGCCATGAGGTGGCAAGTACTCACCCCGACCTTCTTATGGGTCATGCCCTGCGCCTTCCACTTGATCAACTTCTTGATCTCCTCGTCGCCCCACGGGTCCTTGCCGTTCGCGGCCTGCGGCCCGTTCGATCTCCTCTTCTTTGCCCGCGGGGTGGTCTTCACAGGCGGCGACCCGTCGTCGTCGTCGCTGGCGGGATCCGGCTCGTCCTGTGTGCTGCTGCCCCGCTTGGAAGCTGCTGCGACCGGGAACTCATCTTTGATAGTCCGGGAGTCGTTGCCGATGTTATCATCGATCTGGTAATGCTGGGGTATCTCGTGGCTGTCTGCGCCAGGGCTGTCGGGGGCAGGTTCGGACTCGGGTGGCGCATCTGGTATGCGCGGAACCGTGCCGCACACGAGGGTGGGCTTGAGGTCAATGGACGCGAGAGACTGCACACCGATGTACATCCATCTCTCGTTGATGGTGTTGCTTTGACATGGTTAGCGATACAAGTTGCCTTGCGTCCTAACTTGCTTGGTTGGGGGGTGGTCAACACACTCCCGATGCTCCAGGTTGTAAAGATCGAGGCATGACATGGCTGCGTCCGCGACGATCTCGATGTTGGCAGTGTCGGGGTCAGCTGCGAAGGACTTGAGGGGGAGAAGCTCGGCAATCCTGCCGTTGATGATATCTCGCTGTAGCGCCGTTATGCCCCTGTGCGGTCACATCTTCAGCTACAACACCCAGCAACGACAGCGTCTAGAGGGGCAACTTACGTGTGCTCTTGGTCATGGTAGCGCAAGACACCGTTGATTGCCTTTTCAGCAATGGCGGGAAGGTCGCTGGGCGTTGTCAGCATTCTTGGTGCGAGTCGTCTGTCCGCTCCTGGCAGTACTCACTCGTCGATCATTGTGTTCTGCTGCTTTAGCGATGCTGTGATGAATGTCTGCTAGTCGGTGGTGGGCAAGTCGATACTTCGTAGGGATATGATGGCAAGGGGCGCCAGCTCATTACTTTTGCTAGTGACGTGAGGCTGAGGCACATCCAGATAATGGTATTGGGACCCCACTTCGGTCGAGCGAGGCCGTGGGATGAAAAGTGAATTCCCAGCAATGCCAATGGTTTGCTGCCCAGGATGCTTTAGTGCTGGCTGGCGCCTGTCAAGGTTACAGCTACAGGAGGGTGGGACAAACCAAAGTGGCGTTGCTCCTTCTATTGTCTGCGTAGCCCAATGCATCGATTGTTTTGGTTCTCGACTCCTAAAAAGACCAGATCCATGACATTGTGGGCGTTTTGACACTCGAAGAGCTAAGCAGTGCTCGTGCGACTCAGCGGCTGTCAGGTTGCTTGCACGTAGAAGAGCCTATGATTATCCCCCCCCCCCCAAAAAAAAAAAAAAGTCCTGGATCGTAAGAAATGCTACATGATTGATATTCCACGGCCGATTCTGCTCCAACACTGTTTCTCTGTCCACTTGCCCGTGCCAGGAACTAGATTTTGTCGATATCCCATCGTCGTACAGCTAAAGTGAAGAGGGACCCATCGTCTTCAGTGCCTTCCCTTGCGCTGGAGGCTGGCCTCAAACTCGGTCAAATAGTCCTTCCACTCGTGCTTCTGCATAACCCTCCCGTACTTGTTCTCAACTGAGCCCTGGCCTCTACCGAGTCTCGTCTGGAGAATATTGATTATCATCGGTTTGGAGGACCTTCAACACATTCAGGGGGCACCTGGGGGACTTACGGCAACGTCACAGTGGCGCATCCCGGATGCCTTGAGCTCCACCATGAGCTGGATCTCGTCGTCCTCCCATTTAGCCTTCGCAGTCTTGGGGGATACGTGCTTGGTGTTGTTGCTCGACGGCGCCGGTTTCTCGGGAGAGGAAGCGGATGAATCAGGGCCCAGAGTTGACGAACCCGCCGGCGAGAAGCTCCCGTTCCCCGAGTTGGAATGCGAAGGCTGCTGCTGGGTTCTGCGCGTAAGGCGGTCGACCTTGCCATCAAGCAAGAACTCGGGTTTTATGTCGAGGACGAGGAGACTCTGGACACAGGCGTAGAACCATCGCAGGTTGATTCTCGGTTTCCTGTGGGCAAGTAAGTACCCTGTTATTAACCGTCTCGAAAGTTCTACCTTCAAGGACTCACTCTGGAAAAGATTTGTTGTAGACTTCAGCAAGGGAAATAGCAGCGTCGCAAGCAATTTCCAAATCTGCGACGTCGGTATCCTGCACGTGGGCCATGTAGCGGAGGGGATAGAGCTCATCGATTTCTTGTCTGATCATCGTTTGTACATGCCCTGCGATTGTGCTGCGTGAGACTCATCATGTCAGAAGTTATCCTGCGGATACGTTAGAGATTGGCTCTGCTTACATCTCTGCATCGACATGGTATCGAAATGTATGTTGCGCTGCTTTGATGACAAGCTCGCACAAGCGCCTGGAAACGTCAGCACGCTGGAGCCCGTGGAGTAGATTATCGACGCCCGCCACAGACTCACTCGATGTTCATTCTGCTTGCCGGTTACTGGGCTGGGATCGATAGGGGATGGGACTGAAGCGGCAGTGTTGAATCTGAGCCGACGCTGTTGACTTTGCTGTGGTCTCCGCAATCCGCCTGACGGGTCAGTAATGGGGAGCTCTGCTGGGATTTATAGTGAATCTGAAAGGTGACAGCAGGCGCTCCAGTTACTCAGGCAATGACTAAAACTGCATCTGGCCGACCTCAAGCGCTGCCATCACCAAGATGACGAGATACAAAGAATGTTTCACCACTGATCGATCCAGTGAATTGACCATGAGGAGGCCAGCTCCGTTCGGCATGGGGAGCCACCAGCCCCAAACAAAGCACTGCCCAGAGCCTGATACGATGTCCATGCTGCTGGCACCCGCTGTTGCGTTACACTCTCAATGCCGTTCCCCCAGACCACAGGCACTTCAAGCGCTTTGTTGCCACAAAGGAGTCTGACTCGGGGCCTCGAAAGGAAAAACTGATGATCTGCGACACATAAGAGTCCTGTCAGCAAAGGCGCACCAAGAAGTCATTGTGTAGAAGCTGTCGCAGTTTGGATTCGGACTTCGGCCTCAGGGGGTCGTGCGAGAAAATTTCTGCAGAGTCGGTGGCTGACCCCGATCATCGGGAACACACTTGCACTTTCCCAGCAATCCCAGCGATGCAGTTCAGGAAAAGCAGTCAGTCACACGATGACCAGGTCAAGAAGACGATGACAATGTATGTTCGATTGGCTATGAAGGCCGCAGTGAGGATTTACTCAGTAGACAGTCTCGACTCAATATCGAGGAGCCCGTCCCCTACCTACTGCTCAAGACATGTTCCTGGTGACTTTGACCAGAGAACAGCACAAGACGCCCAACCATCGATTGCCCTTTTCATTTTGAATCCTTTTTTCGACCACGAGCCCATCGCGTCATTTTCAAGACGCATCTCGCAGCTTCCATATGCCTTGCAGCTTCGATGTGCAAAGCTGTTTCCAAGATCCCCGAATTTTGGACCTTCCTTCTCCTTTTTGTGTTTTGTGGGGTTTTTCGATTTTTTCTTCTTTCATGTATCAAGTGTTAGGTTTGCCTCTTCCTTCACCGTTCACCTCGTCGCAATCTGTGACGCAAGTCCGCAAGGCGACGAGATGCTTCAGCGGCGACAGGTGCAAGTCTGACGCATGGCTTTTGCCCAGCGCAAGTTGAAGGCCTGGTCGAACTGCCTCCACCTCGTGATCAGGGTCAGGTGCACACGGTACAGGTCTCGGACACGCCAATGCCCAGTGCCCTTGAGCCCGTGCTGGAAGTCCCGGATCTTGAGGCATCGGACGACGTTCCAGATCGGACCATGTCCGATGCAGCACTGCCGCTTGAACGCCTTGGCGCTCACGTAGGAGAGCTCCTCAAGCGCGCCGAGGGTGTAGGGCGATGGCCTGATGCCTCGTCGGTTCTGATTGGGGTCGGTGGCAAACCAGTCGCAGAAGATGACGTCCGAGTTCAGTGAGTCCTTGGTCATGGAGAAGGCGAGCTTCTTGATCGAGTGCATGAACTCGAGTCCGGCTGCCTCAGTGAAGACCCTCCCGGCCGATGGTGGCGCTGGGTGAATGGACTTGTAGGCGAAGGTCTCTGCGACCTTGTCGATGAGGAAGCGAGTCTCTGTGAAGTTGACAGGCAGGACGACACGTGCGAAGGTCTTGTTGGCCTGGGAAGAATCCTTTGTGGTGTCGTTCTTCTTGATCTTGGGAGTTGTCTTCTCTCCCTCCTCACTCTTGCGTCTGCTCACGTCGCACATCTTGTCGAAAGTTTCATTCGACTTCTTGACGTAGTCCTCGAAGCTTTCGGACTCCTTCTTCTGCTTCTTAGTAACCTCCTTGCCGTCAGGACTCACGAGGTAGGTCAGAGGCAGCATGTGGTAGTCGCCAGAGTCCAAGAATGCCTTGCGCGAGTCAATGCAGGCCGTCAGAAGACCGCGGTGGGCAGCGAGCGCGCGGGTGTACTTGGGCTTGAAGCAAGCAATCACACCATTGCCAGAGCGGTGGGCAGGGGAGGCATTGGGGTCGTAAGCAAGGTCGAAGTCAAACGCTTGGATCTTGGGGACAGGAAGGCCGTCCACCGCATGCTTCCAGACCATGAGCTGCAGCTCGGCTGGCAGCTTGGGGAAGAGATGGAAGACTCGGTCGCTGTCAGAGCCCTCGTTCGCATAGTACTGGCCATCAGCTTGGCGAAGCTGGCGATACTGGCGGTTGACACTCTCTCGAGCTGCCTTGAGGCGAGCCTCCAGGGGGGATTCGTTGGTGAATCCCATGGCGAAGTTGAAGTCCTCCTCGGTAATGAGGGGAAACAGGCCCATCATATCAGCCATGATCTAGTGACAGTCAGCGCCAGGCACGATCACTTTCAATCGCCGTCAGGACTCACGTTTTGCTAGTAAGAAACGTCGGTGGCTTGACGCAGTAGGCTTGTGGATGGTTCGCTTTGTTTGACACAGCCAGCTGCTGAAGGCGACGTCTGGGGTCAAGGTGGGATGTGAGGATCGACGAGGAAGATCGAGGCTGGAGTCGTACTTTGCTTGACGCAGCCAGCTGCTGGAAACGATATCTTGGATCAACCAAGTTGAAGTGATACCGGTAAGATTGATAGTAAGGTTCGGAGTGTAGGATCGCGAGCATGCACAAACGCAGGCTTCGTGATCGAAATTGGTGTTGTTGAGTGTTGGATTGCAGAGAGGTTTGGATTCAAAGTTGCTTGGAGTTTTGAAAAGACTGGAGGTTTTGGCAAAGGGAGTTCTGGTGGCTCTCTGGCACCTGAGGGCCGGCCGTCAGGTTGGTCGGACGAGGCTAAGCAATGTTGCCAGTCACAGTGGAAAGTCAAGTTGATACGAAAAGGAGGCTATTAGGCCAATTATAATAATGCGGTGGCTGGGAGCCGTCAATGTTTGGGAAAAAGTGTCAGGAAACAGACTGGCAGACTACATGGGCGAAAAGGCTTCGTTTCTCCTTCAAGCCGTTCAAAGAGGCATTGCAATCACTCAGATTTCAATTAAGACCATCTAATTTTCTGCAAGTCTTAATTTGTGCGTGGTCACGAGAATCGCTACAGAGTCGTGAGTCTCATATCGACCACATTGATCGATTTCCCACTTCGCTCATTGACAGTCAATTCCCCCGCCTTCACAAACGAGACACACAGGGGGTTGACCAGTCCAAGCTCGACATGGCCCTTGAACATGGGCCTCGCCTTGCCCAACTCTTCCGTAACCTTTAATCGTAGCCCCGCCTCCTCAGCTTCAGATACTGGCTTGAAGGCGATCAGAACTGTGAGTAAGTCCTTGGCGTCTTTCCTGCCAACCACTGCCTGGATCCCAGAGACATGACGCTCAGACCCCAGCGCAGATGAGACAGCTTCACGAAGGTGAGTAAAGTCAATAGAAACAGGACCAAGTCGTATGGCCGTCTGGTCCCGTCCCAGGACCCTGAAAAGCCCAGTCTCGAAGTCAATCCATTCCGCCCTGTCCCCAGAAGGGTACCTGACCACAGGCATTAGTCTCCTCTCCAAGTTCGTCACCACGAGACTCCCAGGCTTGCCTGGCTCCGTCGTTGCTGTCCCATCCTCCTTTACAATCTCAACCAACATCCCAGGCCGGTTGACCTGGTGGACCCTGGGGTCTCTCAGGCCGTCGGCGATCGGGAACCTTTCCTTTGCCTCCACGTGAGGAGGCAGCCCAATCACCCCGCTGTCCATGGCCCCATACACCAGGCTGCGAAGCTCAGCATTCGGGAACGCCCTCTTGATGATGCCGACTTGGTCATTATACAGCGCCTCGCCAGAGAACAGCAGCAGCCTCACGCTGTCGACCGTGCTCCTACCGTGCCACCCCACGCCGACCAGCAGCTCCGCCATCTTGACCATAGTGGTCACGGTCGACAGCACGACGGTCCCCTCGAACTCCAGGATGTGCGTTACCATGCTCTCCGTGGTGACATGTCCCGCCACGGGGAGCTGAATAGCGCCCACGCGCTCGTGGATGGGCAGGTAGAAGACGGACAGGATGTGCAGAAGGAATGAGCCGTACATGTCCCCGGCGTAGAAGAGGTTGATCACCTTGTCGCCCTGGCGCACCCCGCACCGGACGAGGCTTGTTGCCAGCGACTTGGAGACACCCTCGAGCTCGGCATGGCTGTAGAAGGAGACCTTGGGCTTGGCTGTGGTGCCTGTTTGGGGTCTGATCAGCCTGTAATTCTCAAGCGAACGGCAGTGTTTCTAGAGTGGCCGCTGGCGACGCAGGGAAGTCGGGTTGGATTACCTCCTGTTTTGAAGATTATGCCATCTTGTTGTTCCGAAGTGACCACTTTACTATTCAAGCATGTGTTTGCCAGCCAATACGCAGCGTGGTCCGTCAATGGGTAACTCTCCAATGAAGCTGGAGCGGAGAAGATAGTGTTCCAGAATTCTCTATAGAAAGGGGAGTTCCCCCCGACGAATTCCAGAAACTTCTCAAGCGTTTCCGCCCTCTTGGTGGTAGTGACGTTACTTTTTGGAATTATAGCCATTTTCATCAATGTCTTGCAAGATACCTCTATCAAACAGTCGCCTTGGCCGCAGCGATTCTCTATAATTATATGCCACAATTAACCGTACACATCTCTGCAGAATGGAACGGTCTGGCCCTGCCCATCGGCTTCTGGACAGTGCCGCAAGAATGGATCTATGCATGGCTGTAATGGTGTTGTGGACCCGGCAGTCGTCCTTTCTCGAACCGGTCAGCCCATATGCATCTCAGGTACCATCGTGAGATCGAAACGGTACGATTCAGCCACGACCGAGGTAATCTACCCTCGTCTTTCAGCTCCGAACCGGACCATCGCGTACAGACTTTGCTTCGTAGCCACCACCTGGATACAAGCTTGTCGGAGATTAATTAAGCGATGGGTTGCCACGAGACACTGGAGACATAGCATGCAGAGTATAATGTGTAGTGTACCAGTGCTCAACCTCGACCCGGAATGGCGGGAGCATCCGACACCCACGGAAAAACACCGGCAAGATTGAGCCTGTAGATAGACTTTAGCCATTAGAGCTAATTTTGCTCTATATGTACAGTACGTATTCCGCACATCTGCTTCAACCAAGGCAAGTCGGCTGAACACAACTATGACGGTCTGGCAACCAGAAGATCAAGGGCCTACATACCCGGTCATGGCTCAGTCAGACTTTCAGACGCCGGAGTGAAAGAAGAAGATGGCCACATCCCTTATCTTTGTCCAGCAGGCAATAATGAAGTCTCCGTGAGCGACGTCCCACGCACCGGCTCCAGCATGTCTCAAGCGATAGGATTCGGTCGTGCTGCATGACTAGTTCCGAACTATGTTCTCCACGTCTGGGCCAGGCCTACGCAGAGCCCTGCGAGGCGGATGAGGGCATGAACTTCGATTTAGACTCTAACATGCGTTGCCCGCAGGTGATGACCATTGGGTCCGCCGGCCCCCCGACTCATTCGTGTTGTCGTGAACCGCGCAGTTGATCATGCATGGGGTGCTGGAATGACTCGATGGCATCCAAGTCTCGCCTAGCGTGACCACCTTGGCTGTTTGGGGTCGTGCCCGAATAGGCAGTGCGCGAGAAACCTTGGGCCTGCCCGACTTGAGATGAAGACCCGAAGGTCGGGGGAGGGTCACGGTCTATAGTGGGTGTTTCATAAGGCTGATACTTGGAATGTCCACCTCCCTCCACAGCCAACGGCGCTGCATGAGTGTACTATGGACCGGGTGCGAGTGCCGATGAACCTCGATGGCGCTGGATTTCGAGGGAGCACCTGGTGGAATAATCCAGCAATAGTATAACCGCGACGGGTATTGTAGGATCCACAATTGTCGCCAAGATAGAGTATACATCAGTATTGCGCGCGGATGCTGGGCGGAGGACTAATACTCATGTCGCGCCGAGCCGGGTCTTTTGCCTTGCGTCCTCAGCCTTCCCAAAAGATGTTGTAATATCGCTCTCAAGCAATGGGCGATGAAGCTTTGACACCTCTCAGCAACCTAAAAAGCATTCTAATTTCCGGGGAGAGCCGGGCGTGCAAGCACTAGAAGCCCCAGACTTACGGAAATTCCCTTGTTAGAGAGAAACCTCCCGGGCTTGTAGTATCTTTCATCTGCCTACCACCACTTGCATAAGCACTCGAGTAGGGAGCGAAAGTGATGCCGTCACTCTCTCATCGAACTCGTTCCTCGACAGCAATTACCATCCGAGCAGATGAGATCCGGTCGTAGCTCCATCTCCTCCATCACGATGAACAGGAACTCATCGAGCTCGCCGTCCTCACCCGGGACCCCGCCGAGATTCCCGCCGAGGGCGCGATGGTCAAGCATATCCGCCGACGGTCTGTCGATCAACAGCCTGAGGCGCTTCACCACCTTTGTTGAGCGATCCTTCAGCCTCGAGGAGGAAAAGGCAGCGGAATGGGGAAGAGAGTGGCGGGAGATCCTGGCGGCCAACGCCGCGTCGCAGCGGGCGCAAGAAGCGAGGTGGCAGTCGCAGTCAGAGCCGCAGCGGGGATCCGACGAGAAGTCGGAGAAGCAGAGGCCCGAGGACTTCATTGTCGACTGGGACTCGGACGAGGACCCAGAGAATCCCACCAACTGGCCGTGGTCAAAAATCTGGTTGCACATGGGCCTCGTCAGCGGGATCCTCTTTATTGGGTGAGTGTGTGTGTGGTCCACCTACCTCCCCCCTTGGCTACCAAGAGCCCACCAAGACTTTGCCCAGCAACGGGAAGGATTTATGAACAGCGGGGGCTAAGAAAGCTTGAACCTTTTCGCGTAAAACAGGTCCCTCGCGACTGCGATATTCTCGCCAGGGGTGCCGGAGCTGCTAAGCGAGTTCCACAACACGAGCAAGCTGCTCGGGGTCATGGCCGTCTCCATCTACGCGCTGGGGTGGGGGGTCGCTCCACTGTAAGTCAGTTCTCTTGTCAGACTGGGGGAAAGAAACACAATGACGGGGGAAGGCATCGAAAGAGTAAGACAGGCCGTCCATCAGGCCAAAGTGCTGACCAAAATGCAACAGCGTCCTCGGCCCTCTCTCAGAGGTCTTCGGCCGCCTCGGGGTCTACCACGGCAGCAACATCGTCTTCACCATCTCGACCCTGGCGTCGGCGAGGTCCCCGAACCTGATGACCCTCATCATCCTCCGGTTCGTAGCGGGGTGTGCCGCCTCCGCCCCGAACGCAGTCGGCGCAGGCACCATGGCCGACATCGTGCCCCTGCAGTTCCGCGGCAAGGTCATGTCCGTGGCGGTCGTCGCGCCGCTCCTGGGACTCGCCGCGGGCCCCATGATTGGCGGGCCTCTGGTCGACGCCTATGGCTGGAGGTCGACTGTTTACTTCACTGCTGCTGCTGTGGGTCCCCCTTTCCCCTAAGTCTGCGTCTATGTGTTTGGATCATGTGTGAGAATGCTGGCTGACTCGAGTTGAACGGTCCCAGGGCGGGATCCTCACCGTTGCCTCTCTGCTCTTCCTCCGGGAGACAAACGCAAAGGTCATTCTCGAGCGCATAGCACACGATATGCGCAAGATCACCAAAGACAAGAGGTACACCTCCAAACTGGCTGATGCTAACCCTGTGCCTCTCTACAAGATGGTAGCGAGGGCGCTGCGCAGGCCACTCCTGCTGCTGTTCACCAACCCTGTCGTCTCATTGCTCTCGATTTACCTAGCAACGGTCTCAGGATACATCGTAAGCCATCACCATCACCACCACCACCGCCCCCACTTTATAAAAATACATCCCCACACAAGCAATACACACACAGAAAAGCACATCTAACAAACACACGCACTTCCCCACCAAACAGTTCATATTCCTCGCAACCCTCCCAACAGTCTTCAAAGACAAGTACGCCTTCTCCACAAGCACGGTGGGGCTGGTCTACATAGGCCTGATGGTCGGGTTCGCAGCGGGGGTCGCCCTCAGCGCGACGGTAATGGATCGGATCGCCATGCGGCGGTCCGAGAGGGGAGGGCAAGGGCACAGACCAGAAAACCGCCTCGTTCCCATCGTCTACGCAAGCCCGCTCATCCCCGCCGGCCTGCTGCTGTACGGCTGGTCGCTGCAGGCCGGGCTGCACTTCGCCGTGCCTGTGGTCGGGAGTACGCTGGTCGGGGCGGGAATGGTGCTCACGCTGGTATGTTTGTTGCGGTTTACTTTTGTTCTCTCTCTCTCCCTCTCTCTCTTCATTCACCCCCCGCCCCCGCCTGGAGCTTCTTTCCGGATTCGGATACAGATCATGTGAAGCTGACTCGGTGTGTGCACGCGCTCATCTAGCTACCCCTCAACACCTACCTTGTAGACGCCTTCACGGCCATCGCCTCGTCCGCCATCGCCGCGTCGACGCTACTTCGTTACGTGCTGGGCGCCTTCCTGCCATTGGTCGGTACATCGCTCGATGATAGCCTGGGCCTGGGGCTGGCGAATACTCTGTTGGCTGGCATTTCCTGTGTGCTTATTCCTGCACCCTTGCTCTTCATCAAGTATGGTGAAAGGCTGCGGGCTAGGTTTGAACGGCCGTTGTGATTTTCAAGAAGCCAATATTCCTATTCAATAGTCTATAGTTCAGAGTAATTTTAAATATGCTCATGATTTTGCTTGTCCCGGCAAACCTTATCTATTTTGACGGTATTTGAGCATGTCACACCCAGATGTTGAAGCCAACTGGTAAATGCAGAGCTTTGCATGGACAGGGATGAGGAAAGTCAGCTGTTTGGCATGGAGGGGTAAGAGGTCTGACATAGTTTGGTATCAACTAGTCTAGTCTGTTCTCTATGGTCTAAAAGCAGTCCGTCTATAATCCAGCGTGAAAGCCGAGGTGTGCCCGGCCTCTAGTCTATGACCCGCAACCACTGCGGGTTTGATCTGTCTATCCCATGGCCCGTAGTCTCTGGAGAGGTATTGAGTCTAGAACAGAGAGAAAACTCCGAGTCGGAGTTTCTCACAAGGAGATCTAAGCCCAACCATCCATCTAGTGACAGAAGAAAAATTTCTAGTTCTCCTTGAGGTCGGCCCACCTCATCGCACCTGGCACGTTGGGGTCCTTCTCGACGTACTTGCACGTGGTGAACACGGACCACAGCTGGCCGAGGAACGAGCGGTCGTCGCGGTGGTAAAGCTTGCCGAGCTTAGGCCTGATGGCCTCGGTGGCCTCCTCAGCCTTGTAGAAGGGAATGCGACTGTGGTTTCGCTGTTAGTGGAAAAATTCATCGGTAGGAGCGGGGGGCGGGATAACTCACGGGAAAAGGTGGTGTACAACGTGGTCAGAGATGATGTTGTGGAACAGGTGGCGGCCAACCCAGCCGAAGTCGCGGTCGATGGTGGCAAGGGCGCCCTTGACGTAGGACCATGACTCGGCCTCGTAGTGGTGCACCTCGGGGTGGTTGTGGTGGAGGTAGGTGATGGCGACGAGCCAGTGGTGGACCCACATGTAGGGCACGATGTAGAGGAGGGCAATCGTCTGCCATCCGTAGATGGTGGAGCCGTAGTACAGAGCGGCCGAGGTCAGGGCCAGGCCCAGGTCGGAGAGGGCAATGAAGACGGCCTCGTTGGGCCTGAAGACGGCGGAGGTGGGCTCGAAGTGGCTAAGACGGAACCAGCTTCCCTCGCGCTGCAAGCTGCCCTTGCCGGCCGTGGCGTTGGTCAGGAGGTATGTCTGCCATCCGAACAGCTGGTGGAAGATGAGCTTGGTGCCCTGGACTATGGGGGTGTCCTCGAAGAGGTCGGCATCCATGTAGAAGTTGGCGAGGCGCTTGCGCGATCGGGCGTCGACGGTCTGCGGCACGAAAGCCATGTCCTTCTCCATGTGGCCGGTGAAGCGGTGGTGGCGGTGGTGGCTGAACTTCCAGCTGAAGTAGGGGACGAGGAGCGAGGAGTGCATCAACCAGCCCATGACGTCGTTGAACTTCCTGTGGACGGAGAAAGCGCCGTGACCACACTCGTGGCCCAGAATCCAGATGCCGACACCAATGAGGCCTTGGACGTAGCCGTAGGCGATCCAAGCGGCAGAGCGGTACAGCGAGTTCTCGATCTGAGGGATGTAGGTCAGAGCCGCCCAGCCCAGGGTGAGGGCCATGGCATAGTCGCGGACGACATAGCTCATGGAGCGGGCAACCGTAGGCTGGAAGCAGTGGTCTGGGATCCAGCTCTTGATGGTCGCGACGTCGGGGAATTCCTGCCCCTTGGGCTCTGCCTCGAGCTTGATGGGAGCGGAGGGAGCAGCCTGGGGAGTGTGGTGTCAGTGTCGGTGGTCAATTTGGCTGCAGCGCGCAGTGTTTCCGCATCGCGGCGCGTGCCCTCAACAATGGTGGGCGGGGGAGGAAGCTCACCTGCTGCTTCGCCGCCCTGCTCCTCGTCTGGACCGTGGTGGCCATGGTTGCGACTTCAGTTCCAACGTGTCCCCTTTCTCACAAGAGTGGTGTTCCCAAGGCAATCAAACACTGAGTCTGACTCTTCCTGGCTGTGGAGCGTGAGAGGATGTTTGCGCAGGCAAGAGGGACAAAATGGCGACTGAGAGGTCGTCTCAGGTATGAAGGGTCTCAGGGTGTGACTAGAGGATCAGGAAGTTTTTTTTCTAGGCCTGGGATCTGGACACGATATCAACAATTTTTCACCCCCGACCGCTCGAGCGATATCAACAAGTGTGACCCCTGCTGGTGGGTTTGGGACTTGGGACTGGACTGCTTGGACCCCATGGACCCTTGGAGGACCCTGAACAAGGCACAGAGGGTGCCCGTTCCCGGTCCAGGCGTCTCGGTCCCCTGAGAACGAGATGGATTCAGTAGCAGGCCAGTCCGTGGATGGCCCCGGCTCGGCCCAGTGGCCGCGGCCCCATCCTGGCGGTGAAGTAGGATGGACGACGCATAGACGCAAGTGTGGGCGGCGAATGGGTGGATGGATTACTCGCCAACTTGTCAACTTGCCAACTCGCCAGCAGGGCACAAGGACACCAAGGCGCGCTGGCAAGCTGGGCACGGCACAGGCTGACTCCATTCCATCCCCCTTCCCCTTCCCAATTCATCCCATCTGCCCATTTTGGCCCCTGAGAAAGAAGGCGAAGGAAAAACTCTGGAACCCTTCTAGACAGATTGCAGTCTAGATCATGGATTCGGCCACGTCCCATGCGGCTAGACTCGTGCAGGTCCGTGGCCGAGGATTGGCTTGGCGGGATGATGATCAGGGGGCCAAGACACGAAGGGACTCGGAAGGGCAAAGGGGGGTTTTCACATGCAAAACTCTGCCAAGGAGGATTCGTTGTCTGTCTGACTGTGCGGAAAGCCGTGGATGGCACATGGGCCTGGCACTCGGGAGCTGGCGAGCTCGAGCTGGGGGAACTGGGGAGTCGGAGAAGATGGGCGGGAGTTGAGAGTTGGGCTGGCCACTGTGGCTGGCCTGACAGGGGAGACTCAGGGTCCCAAGCT
The DNA here is from genome assembly GCA_021399435.1 of Diaporthe sp. PMI_573. Classification (NCBI taxonomy): domain Eukaryota; kingdom Fungi; phylum Ascomycota; class Sordariomycetes; order Diaporthales; family Diaporthaceae; genus Diaporthe; species Diaporthe sp. PMI_573. The sequence goes on along the minus strand of JAJTUP010000024.1, from coordinate 70,051 downwards.
CAGGCCAGCTATTTTTGTGGACCGCCATGTTGGCTACGGGTCCATGTGGATGGGGGACCCCTGGTCCAGAATGGAGGCGGCTCAGCACCCCCACGGCACACAGCCAACCAGCGAGCCCGGATAATTGCTTCTGAGGGCGGAAGCTGCCACATAAAGGGAAGGACGAGGCGGGCAGGCGGGCAGAAAACCGTTGAGCCATTCACTGCTGGCAGGCGAGAGGGGCGGGCAGGCACTTGCCAAGTTGGCACAAAAAAAAACACATCACGAACAACCACTTCATTCAGTAGGCATGTGTCGGAAAAGACAGGAAGAGAGGAAAAGAGAGGAAGGAGTGGCCGAGGTTATTGAAGTAATCGCAGTGCCTGTTCCTGGTCTCCTGCAGCATTGCAACGGTCCTCCCACCCTCAAGCGGTTAGTCGACCACCCTGCACGTGCTATGGCGTGCCAGTGAACACCCTCCTTCCTGCCAGGCACTGCCAGCCCAGTCAGCCGAGTCTGATGAGCTCCCGGTTCCTCCAACTTTCAAAAAAAAAAAATCTCACACAGCCCTGAAGTTTGTTACCGCTCACTCTCAGGATTTGGCCCCGGGAACGAGGGTTACTACCAGGAGGGTTATCAGATGCCGGAAGCCCCCTACCCCCCATTTGAAACACCCCCTTCGAAACGCACCAGTGCGACAACCACGAAGCTCCCACCCGAACGTCGCCGCTGGGATCCGAACAGGCAACGTCATCCATTGCCAATAACGCCTCATCCACGCAGCCCTGGCTCACTGGGTGACATTTCTGACTTCCGAGTCCTACCTAACCTGCTTAGCAGTGCCTAGCAGGTAGTGAGGGCTTGGCGATGGACGCACAACAGCAAGCACACGACATGTGAAATCCAGACCATGCGCCTGGCTCGCCTCCGATGTTGCATTGCATTCATGTGAGAGATCACGTGCGTGAGCGAGTTGTCAGAAGACCTGCAGCGCCAGCCTCCTGCGACATAGGCACATAGGGATTAGGGATAGGGGAAATAGGGACTCCAAAGGAAGGGATCGTCGCTAATAGCAATCTTCTTCCCCTAATCTTGATCATAATCTGCACCCTTCCTGCAGAGTGCATAATCTATGCAAGTGTTAGATCTCTCGCTCGCTCGGGCCTTTTTCAGCCCCACTCTCGAGACACTTTGGGCAACTCGGAAGCAAATGACCAGTTCTGATTCCTTTAACTCTGCTTTGCCTACGGGCCTCCGGCGGTGAGAGCCTTCACTTGGTCTCTTCCCTACCCACGGCGTGCAGGTACAGCACGGAAAGACCTTCTCCGCGGCACAGTTGCCCGTCTTAGGTGAGTTGGCATGTCTGGGCGGCAGCGCTGTCGTAAGGCATGTCTAGGTATCGCTCCCATGACGAGTCAGCATGTCGCCAAGGGGCGGCCCCAACTTCACGCATTTACGCGTGTATGCCCGGCCGGCATAGTAAACGATTACCGATATACCACCTGCTAGGTGGGCACTCTTTGACTATTTCATGCCTGACTAAGTGACAATGAGACAGTCATAGGCAGATAGAGTCTTTGGGTTGGTCGAGATTCAAAGGCCACACGGGCGGGGCCGTTAGTCAAAACTTAAAATCGACTCGTCGGTCTCTTCATTGGGTATCAGAGCAATAGCATACTATACGAAACTATCTTTCTACAGTGCCCTGACATGTTTCAACGAGCCCAGGCCTCAGCCTGTCCTAGGCACTTCCCTTAGCTGGGGGTCTTCCAAAGCCGTCGGGTATGTGACTTGAAATCAGTCAGCTCTCGTCGGGTCCCGATGTCGATAACGTGATATGACAGTTGACCGGTCATTCACCCAATTCGTCAACGCAGCCCCTCTCCGCAAGTAGGTGAAGTGGAAGCCTAGATAGTACTCGGCTGAAGTCAGACTGGATCCTAGATAACTATCACCCAGAACCTGAACCTGTCTCCGAAATCTTACTTACACCTTGATATGCTGCAACATACTAGCATTAGAGCGAGCGCGCGCATACCTAGTGAGTGCGTGAGCCACGTGCAGAACGTAGAAATCTACAGATTGGGTTCCTAGCCTCGAATCCAATCTACGCCTTTGATCCTTCGGTTCCAACCTGTGTACTTCGGCAAGGCGTCGCTGATGTTCCCCGCAATGTAGGAAGGTACGGCAATTTCCATATTGCCGGAACGGGCCCATCGCCGATTTACAAGGTAGACAATTAAGGTTTCCTTGTATCCCAGATCTAGAATAGCCTGGACCCCACAGCACCGGAAGTGTTACGCGAAACATCCTCAGCCCGCCCTCCTCCTCCCTCTCCATATAAACCTTATTTTGATAAGCTTCCTCTGTTGGCCTATACTATGGCCAGACCATTCTATGCGTAGACTAGAACAACCACGACCGTGGCCTTCCTTAAGACGGCCCACCATCTGATGACCACATCCTGTCTGATCGTTCGACGAAGACAGGGGCTCCATCGTGTTGATTCCGCATAAGTGATCGGTAAAGCCTCGGGATAACCCCTAGATAGTTTCCACCCGTTCTCAGCCTGGCGGTTCTACTAGCCCCCGTCAATATCCTGTTTGCGTTCGCCTCTCCGTCCATCACCTCGACCATCGTCATAGCCTTGTTCTCAAGTAAGCTTTATTAGTACGGCGGCATATACGGGTGCCATCCGTGCTGGCGGGCCCAACTGCTGATTGTGAAACAATCTTCCACGCTGTAGAAACACTTCTCGGGGTCCAGAATCGTCGGTCCGCGAACCGGATCTGTCACCAATCTAGAATTGCCTGAATCAAGCCCCCCAGGCGAGTGCGAGTGGGCTCTTTACCACGATCATGCGGTTCCCTTGCCGCTTTCATCTCCGAATCATGTCGCATGATAGTTTTCTTGAGCCGCCGTACCCATGCCCATCCATCTAGGCTGAGCCCGTGGCTGGGCAGGTGAGACGAACTGGATCTTGTGGTTCTTGCGAGGAGATGGGACGTGATAGTTGACCGCCCCTGTAGTATAAATAATAGCACTTCCCAGTGCCAATAGTACCATCGCCATAATGTACTCGATAAGCAGCTCAAGGCCTCTCTTATACATTTCACTTGATCATTCTTGAGGTCCAAGAGCACTAGAAGTTTTCCAGGCCTTTCATTCTGCTGTTTTGCCTTCTACCGGACACAAGAAGAAACGCCTCGCTTCAAGCCGACTGTGTCTTGTGATCTTGTCTCCCCAAGTAATTTGGACTTGAGATAATTGAAGCACAGGCCAGTTCAGACACGATGGCGTTCGTCACTCTGATTTCGGCAGCCGCAGTGCTAGTCGCATTGTACCTGCTCGTCAAATCCGTCCTTAGCACCTTGAAAGCTATTCGCTCACCGCTGCGTGACATACCTGGGCCATGGTATGCGCCACTAACTACGATACACCTCAAATGGGGCTTCTCAACAGGAGAGATCTGGAAGACTGTGGAGAAAGCCCACTCCAGATACGGATCCATCGTTCGTCTCGGCCCGCGCCAGATCTGGGTTTCGGACAAAGATGCCCTCAAACAGATCTTGGTCAAGGTGGACTTGCCCAAGGTCGCGATGTACTCTGAGATCTCGCGTGACAAGCTGAGTCCGGGTCTCTTTGGGGAGATGTAAGTGGCCATTCGTTTGACCAATCTCAAAGAAAAGAAAGTTCCCAAGCTAAACAAGGCTCTCCAAAACAGTCGCTACGAGCCTCACAAGAAACTCAAGCGTTTCTTGTCGCCGGCCTTTACTGTCAACTACATTGACAACCTCGAGTCTTACTTCCAACACACCGTTCGTGCTCTATTATCAAAGTACCAAAATGACATCGACCACAATCTTCAACTTGCCAAGAATACTGGGTTCCAAGTCGACCTGATGGATGACCTCCACAATGTGGCTCTTGACATGTGAGTAGCATACAGCCAGGTCAGGTCGCTACACAACTGACACTGGGCACCCACAGCATGGGAGAATGTTCCTTCGGCAAAGGATTCGGGCAGACGAACCCTGACCTGACCGAGGTAGAGAACGGCGTAGACGAGCACGTATGGAAGTCGATCCCACGCTCCATCTTCGACGGGCTCGCCAAGCGGTACCAGACCGTCTACGTAAAGAAGTTCTTCCGCAAGTTCGGGTGGGACATCAAGTTCGACTGGCCGGCCGAGATGATCACGGCCATCGACGCGGTGGTGCGCCGCCGCAGCACAAACACAAGCAAGGGCGGCGACGTGGAGCGCCAGGACCTGCTGCAGCACATGATCGACGAGGGCCGCAAGCCCGACACGGGGACGGCCATGACCAGCCGCGACATCATCGACCAGATGGCCGAGGTGCTCCTCGCCGGGTCCGAGACCACCAGCGGCACCATCGCCTGCCTGTTCCTCGAGCTGGCGCGGAACCCCCGCGTCAGGGCCAAGCTGCTCGCGAGCCTGCCCGCCCGGGACGTCATGGACGACGACATCATCACGTCCAAGATGGTGCGGTCGGATCCCGGGTATGAGTACCTCGAGGCCTGCATCAAGGAGAACCTGAGGATGCACCCCATCGCCTCCGAGATGGGCCGCCGGACGGGCGGCGAGTGGGTCGAGATCATGGGCTACAGGCTTCCGCCTCACACTGTTGTCAGTGCTAGTTATAGGGCGCTGCACTTGAATGAGGATCACTGGCCACAGGCGCAGCGGTTCTGGCCTGAACGGTGGCTGCCGGAGGGCAAGAGGGAGGGCGCCCCGGCTCCCGAGTAAGTCACCTGCCTACACCACTTACACACATTCCAAGCCGCTTGGCAGTTGGCTGACCAGATTGTTCCACAGCATGGATGCGTACTATCCCTTCTCTGGCGGGAAGCACTCCTGCATAGGGATCAAGTAAGTAAAATGGAAACAAAAACCTCAGTCCCCGCCCTTTGTTGCTTTCTTTGCTGACACGACTGTCTTGTAATTAGCTTCGCATGGGCTGAGATGCGAATGGTGGCCGCCAACATCTTCAGCCGCTTCGATGTCATCGAGGTGCCTGGTCAGGACATTGACTTCAGGCAGTACATCACCATGCAGTTTGCCAGCGGCCACTGGCAGGTCAAGCTCAAGCCGAGGCAGTTGAAGTTTTGATTTCATAGCGCGGCATCCTGTGTTTCGTATCAGCCTTTTACACTGGCAGCGTATTTGGCATTTGGAGTTGGCGTACGTAGAATCACAATGTGTAGACCATGTTCATCCAGACCCATTCATAGATAAAGCCGTTATTTGAGCCTAGCATTACATGAGGACATTTCATATTCACCACATGCAGACCGTGAGAGTGAAATCACGAACAACTTGAACATTACGAGTGATACTTCCTCGAGTGGGCTTCGCTTGGAACTGCAGAAGAAATTTCGCTGGACTTTCAGACGAACACATCTGACCCAGGAAGAGTACCCTATCTGATAGCCCAGATTGAAAGTGAGCCGACATTTCCGTGTTTCCCGCGTAGGAACGCTGCTAAAGGAACAAAGATGCATCGTGCCACCACCCGTCTTGGTGAAAGGATATTTTGCGGGACGAGTCAGAGATTAATGGAGGGCTTTGTTCGACGGTGTTCAAGACTCAGGTATGTTCCAACAATGGGCATTGTTATCGAATCAGATGATATTGGTATGTATAAATACTAAACCACTCAAGTCATGTGCACCTGGGCAGTTTCAGAATTGGTTTCACTTTAACGATTCGTTGTTCGGTGTTGAGCTCTCGCTTTCAGCATCTCACTAAGTCGGGATCGCACCATCAGTGAACACGACTAGAAAGTGTGAGCTGGGCGAGAAGCATGGCACATCCATCCGGAGGGAATCCCTTCAATGGGTCGTCACCCGAGTCGCCAATCACTCCTCAGGCCTCGTCTAGCTCTACGAGTCCTGGCTGGGTCGAGGTCAGCTCACAGCTCGAGGTCCCCATGAACGGCAACTCCAGCATAGACTGGGACCCGGTAAGCGAACAGCCCTTTCCAGGGGAAGAGGTGGGCCAACGGCCCTTCGCGTTTCCCCCGCCTCCCGTGCTGCGGCTCAGCCAGCCAGAAGAGCTCGCAAAGCTGAAGATGCCCAGCGACGTTCCCGTCCAGGCGCTGGATGAAATGCGGAACAGAGAAGGATTCAAAAGGTACGTCAACTACCCCTCAAGACTATTCCATCTCCGGCCGCAATCTAACTTGAGAATCCCCCACGATTTAGATTGGGAGACAGCATTCCTCTGGCAGAAGGTTTCCAGTCCGGTTTGCCACGCCAGTTGGATCCAGGAGTTCCCCTACCCAGCGCTGGACCTCCCCCTGTGGTCTTTCCCGGAGGCGATCCTTAGGCGGGGCATGACGATGCAGCTGAGCAAGATCTCTCCTCTCGAGGCTCTCGAGTTTGCTGCCGCCGTTCTCAAGACGCCCGGCAGAGGCCCATCGGACCCCACCCCAAGCTGGGACGTGCCGTGGCGGGACGTAAAGAAGTTAGCAGTGCAAATCGTCGAGCGGTTCGAGAAGCAAGGCCAACACGGGGCCATCGCCATGGCCGCCAAGGTAAGAGAAACCCAGAGCGCGATGGACGACTACCGCTCATTCTTCCGGTTCCGAGACGCTAACCGCAAACCCACGGGGATGGGATTCCGGGGCACACGCGACACGTTGCTGCTGGACGACGAGTACCTGACAGACTTCCTGAACCGCACCAGCCAGAGCGTGCCCCTTGCCCAGCGCAGGAGGTCCGACGGGAAACTGATTTCCTTCCTGAGCAACCTCGACGCGGCCAAGGTTACCATCGTCGCGGTGTCGGCCAGTGCGTTCCGGGATCCAAAGAAGAGAACCCAGCTCTGCTACGCGATCGCGAGGACGTTTCCCAACCTCGAGAGGCTCATCCTCACGTCCATCGGCACCGCCGACCGCAAGATGGAACGGCACTGGGGGGTTACGCCCCAGCAGCCGCGGTTTGGCTCGTTGAAACACATGGCCGACGAGGAGGTCCGCCGGAACGGCGGCAGTAGTTTCATGCCCCAGCCTTGGAAGGACGCCGGCGCGCCATTCGACCTCTCCAACATGTCGCCGGCGCTCATCAAGGCCACGGGTGCCTACGCGGATGGCAGGGGCAGGGCCCTGGTTGGTGAACCGTCACGGACGCCCCTGGTGGCCTACGGCGTGGGAGCAGGCCTCCTGCACGATCCTGATGAGCCCCCAGCTGATCTGAGTCAGGATCCACCACTGTTAAAGGCTGTGAAGGACATGCTGTCGGCCGCGTTCAAGCTAATCCTCCGGCGGAGGGAAGCTGCAGAGCGGGCCACGCGCGCCGAGGCGCTGGCCAAGCTCGAGGGCCGTCGGACGAGACTGCCGCGGCCGGTGCGCGGGCCTCCCGGGTCCGCGCAGCCTGTTGAACGGCTCTACCGCCGCTCCGAGGTGACCCCCGAGGACGAACACGAGTGGGCCAGGGATCATCGTGCCAAGAGACGTCGCAGGCAAGGGGTCTGGCCGGAGCAGCTTCCGGAGGACGTTTCGTCGGAGACCGACCCTGACTCGGAGGACTCTGGATCGGCGAAGGAGGTCGGGCCCTCGAGTAGGGAGTATGCGCGGGTCGAGCCGTTTGTGCTGATTTATGACCGAGATTCCTTTGATAGGAATGTGCAGAGCGGGTGGACGGGATTTGGTCCTGGTGTTGAGTTGTCTCACTTTGGTCAAATTCTCTGATCGCGATGGTCGTTGACTGCAAGACATGGTTAAACGACGAAAAAGGTGAGCAAGGCAAGTTTCTTTTTTTTTTTTAGCCCAACAGGTAAGTCTCTTCTCACATTATGAATACAAACTTGATTCAAAATGAGTACCTAGGTAAGTGTCATTTCAACCCCCTCTTGTGTGTGTGTGTTTATTCTGTATGACCGGCTCATTAAAATTTAGTGCGAGCGTTGTTTCCATGTCCTATTTATTGAAATACATTTGAGAAAGGCAAATTGACAAAGTAAACCAGAACCTGTCAGCCCTTTCTCCTGTAGTTTTCATGAAACTAGTATTATAGGACTGAGCGGGACCCAGTGGTGGCAGCGGCAAACCCCAGTCCCGTCTAGGCCCTTTGGTCTTCCAAGATTTCGTTGGCAAATACACTACCTCTCTTCTTTGTAGCAAGTCTGAAGAAGAAACATATCTGTATTCTGTTAGAAACATCAAGTATCGCAGTTGAAAATGTGACACTTCCAGTCTACAATGATCTCGGGCTTGTGGCGTTGAGAAAGCGCCTCAGAGCATTCAGACAATGCTGCTTTTAGACAGCATGGGGAAGTGAATATTGATTGAGACGTCGAGGCAGAAATTTTGTTCGCTATTGTAGTTCAACTAAGGATGCTTCAAAGTTGCAGTTACATAATGATATATGGCTTGCTAAATCAACCTACACCGGAGTGGAGGAGCGTGTATATATGTCCGCCTAGAACATCTTCTTCATGCGCTGGTAGACGCCGTGATCAGGATTGTGCATAGACTGCTCGCCGTCAGAGTACTCATTGGGGCTGCCGGCCAAGAAGTCATCGCTGCCATTGAGCTGGACGGCGTGGCCCATACCGTTCGATAGTGCCTCGTACATTCTCGACATCTCAGTCCGTAGGCGTAGGCCGTTCTTTACCACTTCGCCACTTGGGGGCGGGGCGCTGTGGCCCTGCGCGCCGCCAGCTGCCCCGTTGTGCGACGAAGCCCCTCCGGCATGTGGCGTAAGGCTGCCCATCCGGCTCGGGGGCTGATTGGGTCCGCCAAATCCGGGTATGATCCCAGGGCTCGGGCTCGCCTGGTGCCCGGCACTGGCGCTGCTAAAGGAGCCATGGCGGTCGGGGGTTGACAGAACTTCAAATGGGGGTTGGCCCCCACGTGACATCCGCGCCATCCCCGCCATCGCCAATGCTGCATTCTGCCGCACTCGTCGATCATCAGTCTTGTCGGCAAGGCCCAGCACAGGCGCGTATGCCTTCATATCGTCGATAGTCTGCCATAGCCGCTCGCTAACATGGCTTTTAGACGAAATGTCCTCGACAAGCACCATAGACATATTGAACGCGTCCCGGCACTTAGCGCTTAAGTCGCCGGGACGGTGGGCCGATGCAAGGAAAAGGCAGGCGATAGCTGAGGTCAGAAAGTGGTTGTAGAATACCTGAATACGGCGGTATACGTCCGTGTGCGTGTTGAGCAGACTGAGACAATGTATCGTCTCCTTCGCAAGGTCGATAACGCGTTGGGCAAGATCAAGGTTTTTCTCGATGCTTGTTGACGAGTGAAGGATAGGAGTGTACAGCCAGATGCGAATCTGTCACACAAATTAGACTGCGATAAGTTTCAAACTCGAGCAAAACGTACCTGGTTCAGCCTCAATCGTGTCCAGATCTGGAGACGGTCGGTGTCGTAGGTGGATGTGCCCGGTATGGGTATTTGAGTCGTGAGTCCGTCGATCTTGATCTCCTCTGGGACCGAGTTATACCAATCCAGGATCTCCCGGTCCAGCTGCTCGAAGTCACTGCGTTGCATCTCCCCGAACATGACGATAGGGTCAAAGAAGTCAACAAGCTTCCATACTTTGGCGCACACCCTGGAGAAAGTGATCATGGATTTGAGATACGGGTAATCATCCTACAAAGGCAATGAGCATTCGTTCGACGACGGCAACGGCAACGGCAACGGCAACGGTGCCGGGATATTGAAACTAAGTTGGGCAGGGGGGCGCATTAGGGCAGCATCAAAATACTCACAGGAAACGGAAGTTTCGGGTCTATTTTGTCGTCGTGAACAACAAAGGGAAGTCCCACGCCGAAACTCCAGCGACGATCTAGTACGTATGCCGACCAGAACGTGTTGATGGCGTTCTTGCGGTCTTGTTCATTTTCCATGGCGTCGATGACGTCCCTTCGGTGAATGCCAAGCTCGAAGCACAAGCGAGTGACCTGACCCATCACCCTCCATGCCAGTGTCTCATCGTTGGAAAGGAATCTGTAGCCGCCGACGAGGGCCAAGAAGGGCAGGTTCGTTATTTTGCTTCGATCGCTCATGAGCATCCTGTCTACCGTAGGTTGCATGCTCTCCCACAGCTGGAGGCCCTTGAGGCTATAGCCCTGGCCTTCGACGACCAGCGCGCAGCACATGATGATTTTCAATTCGAGCGTCCTGATGTTGTTGATGCCTTCGTCCTGGCCGATGCCCTGTGGAGCGAGCCCGTGCTTGCTGCTGGCGTCCATCCAATCGGCGAGGAAATTGGCATGGCTGACGACGTTATTAATATTGACGACAGGGTACATGATGCCGACTTCCTCCTCGTGAAGCCTGCACAGGCGTATCATCTCACTCCTGTCAAAGTTCCAAAGGGGGTCTCGCGGGCGAGCCCTGGGCATTTCAGCAGCCGGGGGCCAGGGCTGGTAGGGCGATGGGGCGGGTGAGTCCTCGATCATGATCCCGTTGTCCACAATTCCTTCGGCGGCAGCAATGTCCAGAGCGGGCAGATGTCCCCTCTCCTTCATCTGGCGCAGTGAGCTCTTGGCGAGGTCGACTGTGAAGGAGGCGCTCGTCGGGCCACGGAAAAGGTGCGGGGCCCGGGGCGGCGGCGGCAGGTCCTGCCTATGGACGGAGGAGATGGTGGCTGTGGACGGGGATGGAGTGACGGCAACGCTGTTCGGGAATGGAAGCGCTCGGTCTTGGATGGGGGCGAGGCGCAGGTTCTCCTCTTTGAGGGCGGTCACGGACTGAACCAGTGTGTCAATCTGCTCCTGCATTTTGGCGTAATTTTCTTGCATTTCCTTGAACTCGACCGAGTCCCTGAAGCTATTGGTGCAGCAATTTGGGGCATACTGGCAAGCGAGGCTGAGGTTGCCGCAGCGTTGACACGGCGTCTCGCCATTGCACTTGATCTTGCGCCGCTTGCACTCGTTGCTGAGGTCAAAGAAGTTGATGTCAGCCTGGTGTGGTCGTCTGTCCCCCCTCCGCCACAGCACCCAGGATCGGAGGGGCGTTGGAACCGCAGGCTGTCACCCACAGGCTCACCCATCCCCTTGTTCATCGGGCAGTCTGGACGGACGGGAGCTTCGGGGGTCGGAGTTGGGCTTGGGGCTTGGGGCTTCCCAGGACGGGCAGAGTTACGACGTACCAAGCGATGGATATGTACTATAGATGGGCACAAAAGCAACGGTCAGCAAGAGCAAGCCATATGCCGTCCAGACGGGATGAGCTATTTACCCTGTTCCTCTTGCTCCTCTGCTGTCTCTGCTGCGAAGAGTCGTCGCCGCTGGCGTTGTCATTGAGCTTCCGCTTCACGCCGGCGGTGGCGTCGCCGCCACCACTTCCTGGTCCTCCACCGCCAGCACCATTGGTAGTGGAATAATGCGCTGACAGTGGACCAGGGGTCGGGACAGAAGGACCGTGACTTCTTGCAGGCTGGGCGTTGTGGTTTGGGCCAAAGGCGAGGGGTGATGGGTGTGCGGAATTGCTTCCGACGGCGGAAGCAGACGACCCAGCACTTTGGCTGGGATGACGTGGAGTGGTGGCGGCGGTCGAAGCGCCTGGGCCTATTACGACTCCAGCCATGTGTGCTGCAGGGCGGTGATTGGCATTGGAGGTCGATGTCGATGCGGCCGAGGAGAGAGCTCCTGGAAGGAAGGATCGAAGGTCGCTGACCTGAGTTTCCAGATGCTCCATATTCTTGATTCCTGATGTGCCCTCATTGTTATTTTCATGATCGAAGAAGTGAGGAATGGGCTGGCGCTCGTGGCTGGGGGAATGCGGATTTTGGGGGAATGGGGAACAAGCACTTCATTCTGGGTACCTCCCTCTCTGCGCGCGCTTGGGGGCAGGCGGCCACTGGCCAGACGCGGAAACTAGGGGACGGGCAGAGACAAGACGCCCTGGTTCTAGGCACACAGCCCTACCTCGGCAGCTAGGCAAATACCTAGAACTCTAGGGGCAACAGAGAGCCCAGACCGTACACAGTACTTTCTGCTCCTCCCCTGGGCGGAAAGCTCTCCCTGGTTGCCCTGGCGAGATTGCGATCGCATTCATTCCCTGGCCACGGCTTCTTCCACACCCAGACACCAATTTCAACCCACCAAATTCCTCTCTTCCGCACTGATGTCTCGTTGCTCAGCATGCCAGTGCGCTGTATTGTATTGCAACGAGACAAAATACTGCTAAAGGCATGGATGCTGGCGAGTCGCGTGGCATCCCGTGAATCCATCATCACATCAGGCATGGAGATTGCGACATGGACGGACACGCAGACGTGCATAGCGCCACAGATGCAAGGGATGGGATGTGTTCCACTGGTGGCGGAAATGCCAGTGAGACTTCCGCAGAGATTATTCAGATATCTAACCTACCCCCGCAACCGACAGCCACAATCTCATCTTCCCTTATCTGCCGGTTCCCACTGGCACATGTTTCCATGCGGATGCGGATGTGGCTCCCCTTTCGCAAGATACGACGCTTCTGTCGACGACTGCATCACTGATCTCTGGCGACAACGATTGCGAAAAAAAGACGTTACACAATGGCTTGCGCGCCTTCGGACGCCATTCCCGACAATTTGCAGATTCATGGCATGGAAATAGGTGGCTAATTGGATGTGTCCTGACTCCTCTCCCACCAGACTCCAGCCCTCATGCCCTATGTCGTCAACTCACCTTTTCAGGCGACAGCAATCTTCTCAGATCCCGCCCAGGGCTCAATTGTTGCTGATGGTGCTGTTCAATCCGTATCTGGAGGCGCATCATACTCAGTAAGTATCACCAGAAGAGCCATTGTGGCGGTGAAGAAGGGGCACGCGTCTTGGTGGCGCTAAACGTCTCGAGCACGATCAGTTTGTGGCGCACCCAGACTTCGACGCCCCATTCCCCCTGTGATCTGGAAAACTCTTGATAACGAGATATCTGTGGCTTTCCATCGCATTGTCGAACCGGCTCACATGCCTCATGCCACTGCCACTGCCGCCCGTGTTATTGACAACACACATGGTGATGGGAAAGGGCGAGATTGAAAAAGGGCCATCTCGTGAGAATTCCCCTTCGATCTATCATGGGCTACCACGACATCGGAAAAATGTAAGCCACATGTCTTGGTCGATATGTGGAGGGCCGTCAGACCTGGAACGCAGTGGCGCCGCTCCTGCATCCCAGATCTTATCGATCATGGAGAAAAAGGTCCTGTTGGCATTTGCCATCGTCACGTCATGGTCATGTTCACGAAACAGCCGGCTGAAACTCCCTCGTTGCCTCATAATTTGACGCGCCGATGGGAAAGGGAACATTGTGCTTGGTCTGGTGGGTAAGCAGCGTACGGGACGTGGAGTTCTAACATCGACTCGATCATTCTTTTCTCAGCAACAGCACTAACTTGGGTATCTGCTCGGTGTCATGGGGAGATGATAGCTCGCAATGTGGGATAACAACGCCCCTCGTCCCGGACAAATCCCAAGCATACAAGGCCCACCTTGCCTTGAGAGGGATAACCACGACTGCATAGAAATATGCAGCGGGAAATACAGGATGCCATCGTTGCCCTGCCAAACGACTCACTGTGGTCGCATGCCCGTTTTGTAAATCCACCAAAGTCTTGGCCGGGCCATTCGTAGTAAACAGCCCAGCACAAAGACGCGGATCACCGACTCGTCACCAGACGAAATCGTAACTTCTGCCCTGCCCGTAGACCCCCTCATCTCGGTCCTCCGTGGCCTGTCTCTTCCCTTGGTCCTCCTCCAACCCCGTAAGTAACATGAAGTGATCAAGACAGTCCTTAGATCTTCACACCCTCCAGGATAGGCTTCGCCTCCTCGCTCTGCCACCAGCTGACGCCGGGCTCACCTGGGAAGGTGAATTTGTCCATGCTGTCGGGCTTCATCTCGACGCTGTAGCCCGGGTCCATGGGGGTCTGGTAGTACCCATCCTTAATGACGGAGGGGTGCAGGAAGTGCTCGTGCAGGTGGTCGACGTACTCGAGCACGGACAGCTTGCCGGTGACGACGACGTAGTCGATGGTGCTCAGGTGCTGGGTGTACTCCGGCAGGCCGACGCCGCCCGAGTGGGGCACGATGGGGACGCCGTACTTCTTGGCCATGAGCAGGACGGCGAGGACCTCGTTGACACCGCCCATGCGGCAGGCGTCGATCTGGCAGACGTCGATGGCGCCGCTGACGATGAGCTGCTTGAAGATGACGCGGTTCTGGCACATCTCGCCCGTCGCCACGCCGATGCCGTAGGGCCGCAGCGCGTCGCGCACCGCCTTGTGGCCCAGGATGTCGTCGGGCGAGGTCGGCTCCTCGATGAACCACGGCTTGAACTCCTTGAGCTCCTTCATGTAGCTGATGGCCTCGGGGACGGACCACACCTGGTTGGCGTCCACCATGAGCACGTTGCCCTTGTCGTAGCCGATGATCTCGCGCGCGATCGACAGCCTCTGCCTGTCCTGCTCGATGCTGCCGCCCACCTTGAGCTTGAAGTGCCGGTACCCCTTGGAGAGCGTCTCCTGGAGCAGAGCCTTCATCTTGTCCTCGCCGTAGCCCAGCCAGCCCGCAGACGTCGTGTACGCGGGGACCGCGCGTGAGTTCTCGGCCTCCTTGATGCGCTCCGCCTTGCCCACCTCCGACTCCTTGAGCAGCGCCACCGCCTCCTCGGGCGTGATGGCGTCCGTGATGTAGCGGAAGTCGATGCACCGCACAAACTCCTCGGGCGACATCTCGGCCACGATGCGCCAGACGGGCTTGCCCAGCACCTTGGCCCACAGGTCCCAGATGGCGTTGACGACGGCGCCCAGCGCGAGGTGGATGACGCCCTTCTCGGGGCCGATCCACCGCAGCTGCGAGTCGTTGACCAGGTGTCGCCACGTCTTGCCCCAGTCGGCCACGAGCTCGCTGAGCTTCTTGCCCTTGATGCGGTCTGCCACGTGGTTGATGGCCGCGCAGACGATGTCGTTGCCGCGGCCGATGGTGAAGGTCATGCCGTGGCCGGTGAACTTGTCGTCCGACGTGGTCAGGATGCAGTAGGCCGACGAGTAGTCACCGGCGGCATTCATGGCATCACTGCCGGTCTTGTCGAGGGACGTGGGGAAGCGCACATCCCTCGTCTTCCAGCCGGTGATGGTGATGTCTAAGGACGCCATGTTGACGGAAATGAGGTATTTATTACTATGGGAGTGGATTGATGATGGGAGGAAGAGGGAGGAAAGGGTATGAGAGGAGGAGGAGATGGACGGGAGGGAGCGTGAGAGTGCAGCGAGGACGCGGTTATGAGAGAGGAAGGAAGCTATTTAACAAGACGAGTCTGTCCGCCTAGGAAGAATCGTGTGATGGCTATGGACGGGAGTACGAGCTAAACAAGACCGGGCCTTTGTCGTCCGGCCGAATTCTTCTGATGTCGGCACCACTACGGCCGGCTGCCCATGCCCCCTGGGCACCTCGATGCCATCGTCGTCAAATGGCGGGGGAGGGGTCGACCGAGGGGCATTTTTGTGGGGGCTGTCCAGGTCGATGGGGTCTCGAGCCGACGGTTTCATTTGTGGAAAAACTGATCGAAGAGCAGGGATCACCTTCTCGACTGTTAAATTCCCGACGGAATCCCGTGGGCAGAGCATCCGACTGCCGGCTAGAACGCGGCCGATTTGCGCGGTGAGGCCACACTTCATCCCGTCATGAGATGGTGAAGGGATTTCTCTTTCGATTTGGGGGAATTTCCCTCGTCATTGCTGAAGGAACAGATCTCGTATGCGAGGGCGAGGATCATCTTCCAAGTATTCTCCGTACACCAACTGCAACTTCCGCACGAAACACGAAGGCGGCGTAGATCTCGTCCACCAAGCTGCAAGGGCACGGAACATCCGTTTTGGGAGCCTGACGAGGCTGCGTAACCTCAGATCTGTCTCTGTGCGCAATGCTTGAAAAAGGAGTCATGTCATTGAAGCTGGCATTTAGATCACGTTAATCGCGTGAATTCGTGCAATGGCACAAGTTCCAACGAGTCATTTCACCAGAAGTGTTGGCCGGTATAACGCGTGTGGTGGAAGTCAAGCCACGAGACAAGGCCTCACCCTTTAAAACCCGCCCAAACTTGCAACCCGGAAGACTAACGATGAGTCGTGCCAGCGCCCGGATCACTCTTCAATCCAATTCTTCAATGTTGAACAAATCTCCTGGGTGCTCTCACCACGGTAAGAGAAGCCCCAACTGAGGCTCGCTGGTGCCGAGCTACGGCCTGCATACGAGGCGATCTGGCAGAACGCGTGTGTAAGCGGTAGCCACCATATTGAATTCGGGCTTACACGGTTTTGACACTACCGCAGGAGACCGGGCGTCTGAGGCAGCACGAGTGGGTGCACGAGTTAAAATTGGCCTCATCCGACTCCAGATTTCCGGATTCCAGCCCAGATTGCTAACGCGGCTTGGACTCACAGCCCTGCTGATGATTCAAGCCAATCGAGTCACGATGACAGGTTCAGAAGAGCATGGCAGACGACGTTAAAGTGTGCAAGGGCGAGACTGCAGGCCGAAACCCCGTCGCTGAGTATGCGCATAACGGCCAAGTTCTTCCAGGCGCGGGTACCTAACAGTAGCCTTCACAATTGCATGGACGATCTTCAAAGGTTCGAAGCGTGCAGTCCACGTATAATTCCCTTCAAACTGGTCCTATTCTCATAGGAGGATCGCGATACGAATGCTCGGTCACCAACTTAACATTGACTCATCGCTGGGTCTAGAGGACAAGGACAAGGCGCATGGACTTTTCTCACCATGCTGATAATTTACCACGATTGAGAATTTGAAGGCTACAGCTTGTGCAGAACCACCCTTATTTTTTATTGAATTCACCACAGTCTCCGTACTGCTTCTGCATACCAAGATTGTCGGCACTTGTCCCTCCTGGAGCCATGTCCCGGACTCGTACAGTGATGGCATGATTCCAGATTGAAAAATTTGGATGCCTAGATTAATCCGCATAGGCCTAATACCCAAATATTGTTAAACATGATCCTAGTGTTTAGAGTTGAGGCATGTTTTCCAATGTGGTCGATGAGCGAAACGTAGAACAAACACCTGGGCTGGTCACCACACTTGCTAGCCATACATAGGGGGCAGCAAACAACAAATTTAGATCGGTTCATGGTTTGCAATTCTACACCTCGGATATGGAATCAGGACTGTTTGTGTACTCTTAAAGGATTCAGTCCTCGGCATACCCGTGTTGCTTTGTCAAGTTTGGTAGTAAACACCCGAGAAGCCCTTTTGTAGTAGTCTTTCCCTATCCAAAATTTGTGCCACAAGATTCTGAACCATTGAAATAGCACCGAGCTCTCCATCTCCGTGTTGGAATATACTTCCAGCATACAAGCCCACCAGTGCGGTCCGTCATATCCGCTCCTGGGTCTACGTCTTGGCACTAAGGACCAACAGGGCTGTCGACTAACGCAGGCAGGCGGCGCGGACACGATGCGTTGGCGATGGATGGAACCACACAAAATCCCAGTCCTTCAGCCAGCGAATCGCGGCTGATGTATTACTCTTTCCTTCTCGTCAATTCATCTGACAAGCACTGAGATCGATCTCCACCTAGTGCGATGGCAGATAAATCCCCTCCTATGTACACAAACTCGCCGCTGGCGGTCATACCCACTCCACAATTCCAGACAGGCGAGGTAGGCTGCTCCCGAAATATCTACGATGCATGTTGCTGATGAAGTCCTTCAGACCGATGCATTCACAGTTGAGGCCTCTCACATAGCCCTGAGCCACAATACCTTCATCCGCGTCTTCAACAGCATCTACCAGCAAGCCCCACGTATCCTTGATGCGGACAAGCTGGACTTCGCAGGCTACTGCATAGCTTGGCACGACTGTGTCCATCAGCACCATCACTACGAGGAGACAGAACTCTTCCCTAGCATCGACAAGGCGGCTGGCAAGACCGGGCTCATGGGCACCACGGTTGATGAGCATGGTATGCTGTGGCACACTCTCGCGCGAGAGCAACAATTGCTCATGCTGACCCGCCCTCTGTAGCTGCCTTTCACGGAGGCATGGACCGCTTCAAGGCTTACCTGCAGAAGGATGGCGCGGATTTCTCAGCCACCGAACTCATCAACATCATGGACTCGTTCAAGGACGCACTCCATTCCCACCTCAAAGCGGAGCCGCCCTCCATCGTGGCGCTGTCCAAGCACAGCACCCCCGAGAACCCGATCGACATCCTGGGCATCGCGGACGCGGCCGGCAAAAAGCAGCTCAGCCTCGGGTTCGTGTTCAATGTGCTCCCGGTTTTCTTTCTGAACATGGACACGGTCGACTTCGAGGGCGGCATGTGGCACGAGGTGTTCCCACCGCTCAAGGGCCTTGTTAAGTGGATCATGCTCAGGGCTGTCCCGATGTGGAACCCCCGTCGGTGGCGTTTTGTGAGCTGTTCGCCCGAGGGCAAGGCGAAGCAGCTGGCCTTTTGACAAGGGCGGGATTGTAGCCCATTCTTAGTATGTATAAGTATTTGTGGCTCGAGGTGTACCTACCAACCCTGGAGGTCATATAGTCCCGAGGTCCAACTCGCACTGAAGTTGGCTGTGCTCAGCGCCTTCTGCAGCGAGTGTGGGAGTTTCTCCTCAAATTAATAGGCTTGGTTGACAAAGCTGTATGGCATGAATAATGTAGGGCATCCGATTCGTCAGATTAACTTTCCAAGGTAGCTATCAGCCATGCTCCTTTGCTGTCAGGCTAAAGTTTTCAGCGGCATCATATCCTTAGGGAACTTACAATTCCCAGAAAGAGGCAAGAACATGACTACATCGACACTGTCCAGATCTCGGAGGTTGGCTGACGGGCTTTAGAGGGTTGTCTGGCTGTGATCATTAAGTTTGGCCCAGACTTGTGAGAGCTCACGCGTATTCGCGTCAACCAGTGTGTTTGAAATTGCAAGCCTTACTCGTTCGTCCTGTCTCATCTCTTCCTGGGTCCTGGAACCCTTTTCCCAGGGCCGTGTCATCTTGTCCATTTGAGTGCATTCTTGTGTGTCGCCGCTGATCAATTCCTGTGTGATTGAACCTCACGGTACAGTCCCTGCAATTTCTAATCCTGCGGTCTTCGTCTTGGCACTTGGGGTTGCACAGCATTGCAAATTTGATTTGGGGACCAATGGGCTGTGCAGTCGTTTACACCAGTTTTATTAGCGGATCTTCAGACCAATTAACATTGCATTGGTATCATGCGGGCTTCTAATACTTCCAGCCACATCTTTCCATGTTGGAATCTAGATGATTTTCCCCAGCTTCACCCCTAACGCAAGCGTATACCTATTAGACTGTACTCTGGACCCGGTGAGATTCTGAAGCGGCTGCCTTGATATGAAATTCTCGTGACACAGATCTCCTGCTTCTTCAACCTTGCTCGCGCCCCCGATTCTATTTAACAGTATTTGTGCAAGCGGCTGCTCTCTAGTCCTTGCTAGTAATTTGTTGCCCGGACCAAAGTTGTATAGCCATGAGCTCTGGAGATTCATTCAGATCCACTGCTGATGCATCTACTGCAAGCAGTGACGATGCATCCTTAACTTTCGAGGACTCTTTGCTGGAAGAACTTGACTTATGGGTGGGAAGTGTTCCCTCAGAAAACGACCCCTCTTTCCAGTCCCTGGTGCAAAGTGAGTAAGACAAATGCCTCGACATTCACCCGATACGACGCTGATTAGACGGAAGTCGGGGCGGCAGGTCCTCATCACGCTGCAGGCCGACTGTTCAAGCCGAAGGACCAACACTGTGGTACATGGAAAAATGCGCCAAATAACGAATGCCACGCCTCTTTCGGAGACCAAGGGACGACGGCGTCAGTGTCCTGCCATGGGAATCTCATGCAGATGAGCCAGTTCCTTGGCGCAGGACACTCTGGGCACTTCTCAGTCGATCATGCAAAGACGGACAAGCCCTACTATGTTGTCGATAGAGCCGAAGATTTGAACACTTTGGGCCGCGGAAATGGTAGTCTCTCGTTTGGTTTGCATCTACCAAGGAGATTTCGGCCAGATCAAGTCCCGGAAATGAAATGGGTCAATTGGAGATGGCCAAGATACGAATGTAAGCAGAACTGTGGGTTTTCTTCATCTCCGACGGTTACATGGATGGCAATGACTAGGGCATACTTATACAACCGCTGCAACACGATCTCCAGATGGCGGAGCACCTTTTCGTCAAGGCCGAACAAATGTCATCAATACGACATGCAAATCGATTGCGAACGTTAATTTTTGCGAATACAGGGAAAGTGTCAGACGATCGTATCAGTGCAAGAGTATCGTCCCAGTGGCTGATAAAGAACAACACCTGTTTTCAGCAGGTTGTTGTCACGAACACGGGGGCCGCGCCTATCAAGGATTTTGGGGTCCGGGCAAAATATCATATGCTGATCAGAGATCTTGATCACATTGGGTATCTTTCTTACAACGAACGTTACGGGAGGAGTTATATTCGAGGGCAAGGTCCCAACGGATTCAGCTGGATCACGGCCAATTTGTTTGACGGTGAGGAATCAGTCCCAAGCCAGGACAATGACAAGAGAGGTCATCGTGCGGCCCCTCTCAGCGATTTCAAGAATGAAGGGGAAGGATTGCAGTCACCGGGATTAAGGGACGACACTTCACAGACCAAGCAGCCGACTTCTTCGCCGGCAATCTCATCGGGCGAGGATTTCAAGTCTCAGACAACTTCAGGTCAGGGTCAAATCTATATGGAGCATGACCTTTCATCAGGGAATGGCCAAAGCGCAGGCTTGGCGGAACAAGCCCGCATCAGCCAGGATCAAATCAGTGCCGAAGAGGACGAGACTGTCGGGCGATCGCAAGAGCACGCTCAGAATGAAACCAAGCGCCCTCTTAACGATGGCGAACTGTGGCAGAAAAGGCGTATAACGGACACGTGGTCTGCCAAGGATGCCCATGCTGTCATTTCTATCATGAGTTTATTCGTGGACGGGACAGCAGAAAAGATGACACTGGGGCGCCCCCATATCCACAGGACCCTTGGGGCTAGTGGAAGCGAATCAAGCGTGCTTGAGATTACCGTGGCTTACAGAATGATCGTCATACCGAGGGAAAAGGTGCACTGGAGAAATTTCCTCATTCCCGCTGAAACGGCTGATGTTGCCGCGATGCTTGCTGCGGAAACAAAACAACTTTGGGGCCATTCTGTCACAGAGGACTGCAACTGCAGCCATTCGCTACGTGACATTGGCATCTGTATGAAAGGCCGTGACGAGCATGATAGGGAGAAAGATACAAGTGGTCGAGGGCAGACGTCTCAAAATCCCGGATTTCAGAGCCACAGTGTTCAAAAAGACATGGCAGTTCACGACGACGTGACTACCAATGCAAATTCACAAATGCATGTTAGTACAGAGGTACTGACGGCTGCAGGGCTTTCCAATCAGCAGAAAGCAAACCAAGATACGGATTCAAGGCCAACCACGGGTATTACAGTGGGAGTTTCTCAGAGGTCTTCTTGCATCGACTCCATCGAGTATCTTACGTGGCGCCATACGGAGCACATCCTCTCCGTGTGCGCCATTCCTCTCTCTGTGCCGCCTCTTTCACAAGAAGGAGAATTATCCCGGCAAAGTGTATCAGCGAGAAATGACGTCACAACCACCATCGAAGCATCGGACTGGGCAAAAGGTGAAGAAATTGAGCCTGAAGTCCCGCTCGCCCTTACATGTGGAGATATGTCCGGCCACCGAATATGCTCTTCGGCCAGCTTGTGAGTCTCAGTTATCATGCTATGGCCACGAAAATATGCTAAATCTCACCATTCAGCTTTGCATTCGAATTCCTTCTGGATATGCTCAGACGATTGCCGCATGTGAAGAAGACGCCGTATGTCGTCTTGCTCCAACGAAGGATCAGTGCAGTATGTCGCGGGCATATCAGGTGGCTCGAATGGGTCAGAAAGCCTTGGCTCTCACTTGACCGCACTGAGAGCCTTTTAGGCTCGGGCTGCTTTGCTGCCAACTACTGGGTCAATGGCCAAATTATGCCAAAGGGCAGTGGATCATGGCAACCAGATGATGCCATTACGGACACTCCGTTTCAGATCCTGAAAGTCACGGCATATGTCAAATGGCTGCAAACATTGCATCAAATTGATAGCCTAGAGGACCAGAGACTGAGACATTATATGGCTCTATTAAGAGACGTGTGGGCTTATTTGATTCCTGAGCTTGACGATCTGGACAAGCGGAAGGCTTGCGCATGGCGTCACGCAAGTGAGGACGGATTGAATATTTATCGTCTCGATGATCATGTCTGGTTGTGGAACAGTCTGAACGAGCTACATGATCTCGACATGTGGAGCCTGACTGAAGAAAGCAGCAGGTCGTGGGGGTGCTCTCCGGGCCGGTGGATTTTCAATATATATTCTCTGCCACCTACAGCCAAACTGGGTAGCAAAGATTCGATGATCGACTGGAAAGATGCGCGGAATCGAGAGCTATCAGCAGATTTTGTTTCAAAGGCCAGGCGGCTTTTGCCTAAGGAGGTCCAGAGCGCAGTGCTCCAGCGGTTCACCGTCGAAAACGATGTTTCGCAAGAGCGAATGCTGGCAGTGACTCGATCGGCAAGAGAAACTCGTTTCTACTTTCACACTCGGGATACCGCACTCTTCTACGGTCATATGTTGAAGTTCTTTCGTCCCGACACATCATTCAGCGAGCTCTGGGAGCGGACCATTGAATGCCAGGGCCGTCACGAGGAGGCTCCCCAAGGGGATTGGCATAGCCCATTGCGATTCGTCCTGGGAGCATTGGCTGGTCTGAATGGATTCGCTATCGACAAAAGAAGTCCTGAAAAGTTGATCAGACACTCCGTCGAGGCTCTTATTCAAGTCAGCGCCCATAACGCTTTCATTCCTGGAGAGATCGACGTTGCAACTCGAAAACCGTCAATATTTTCAGGAGAGCGGGACAGGGACTACTACTATCATGTTGGATTCGAGACTTGTCAAATTCTCTCGAAGCACGCTAGAGTCATTGACGTGGCGTTCCGATCTGAACAGATTGGTTCGCACAATCTCGCTTCACAGCAGAACGAGCGCAATAGCAAAATTCAGCGCGAGATGATAGAAGCTTTACTCAAAGAGATGCTGGTACAGCCCAAGAAGCGGACTTTGATTAATCATCCATACAGGAACGACTATAGAGCTTTGGCAAAGCTCTTCGAAGCAGATGGCCGACTTGACAGAAAACGCACATCCATGGTTATGAAGAGATCTATGCCTTTTAATAGCATGATCGATGTCAGCAGTATCACAAATATGGATGAAGAGTGGCTTTACAACTACCCGGACTTTCTGCTGGTTGATGATATCGATTTAATTCGTGAGCTCGAGTCGTTTTTTGACAGGGACTCGAATCGTTACATGCCTGTCTACGAATCTCCTAGTTCCATCATTGATAAAGCGCTAGAGTCTCTCGGTGGAATCCCTCCTGAAACCTTCTCGTTTACCACGGTCAAGACCGATGGCAAGGTCCCTGGTGGCTTTGTTGCAAGCTTACCGAAGCAAAAGAGTCTCGTGCGGCGACAGAAACGAGGAAAACGGGCCATTGGTGCAAACGTGGCTTATCTCTTCATTTCTAGGCTGAATGGGTGGCTATGGGATTCCATAAAAGAGGCAAGGTCTGCGTTCAATGCGAAAAAGCGGTTTCTGTGGCTTCCTTCACGCTCTGACTCGAAGACAGCCCTTCTCTGCTGGCTAGCAAGTACCGAAAGGGAGAGGCCCGCTATCTCCTTGTTCTTCGACCGTCATGCGGAATATGACAACCAGCTGTGGGACGATACCACCATGGCCTTGAACACCTGGCAAACAGAGCTTCACCTGTGTTTCTGGGTGCTTTTTGATAAGAGTCAACACCTTCACGCAGGGATTCCGCATCCCCTTGAGGCACCTTGGCCCAGGGACAGTACTAAAGAGCTTCGACGTGCATCAATAGGATTCCGTTTCGATGGCGACCTTTTCGACAGATATTGGACATGTCATTTCATACAGTATGTTCCTGGGTTGAGTTCAGGATTTTCTGGGATCCCACGGGAGTGGATGTCCAGATTCAGGAACGAAAAGCAGTTCTGGCAGCGAAAGGTCCTGGAATTGCAGCTTCTCCAATACATGTTGAACCTGATTTTGACCAGCTCTGGCAAGATATTGAAAGGCGTTGAGACCGAGCTGGGCCTAAAGAAAGGAAAACTTGTCTTCTCTGTACTGACTACAGAGGCATACTCATTGTCGGCTGATCATTGGCAGATATACGAGGAGCTTCTCGAAAAAGCAGAGGAAGACATCACATCCTCCTTGAACACACTTTCTAAGTGGGCTACTAGGGAGGAAGATCGAGGCCAAGAGAGACCGAGGTGGACACGGGACGACGAGAGAAAATACCGAGGCTACATCAACAAGTTGCGCAATCAAACTGAAAGGCAGCGGTGGGATCTTGAGAGTAGCCGCGACAAGATCTGCAAACTCAGGGAGACCTTAACCACACGTCAAAGCAAGCTTCGATCGGATCTTGAGGCAAAGAGAGAGCAAAACATTCGTTATTTCACGTATGTTACCGTCATCTTCCTGCCTCTTGGATTCGCCTCGAGTTTTTACAGCATGAACGGTGCGCCAAACAACGACTTGATCGTATCGCTTGTGAAATTTTCCGCCGCCGCTTTTGCAGTCACAGGCATCCTGTTGTTCAGTGCCACTTTGATCAACAACGTCATGCTGCCTCTTCAGCGATACTCACTTGATACTAGGAAGCAGAGTCTCCTTTTCAGAGGCACTTCAATCGACAATAAGCCTGAAGACAAAAAGATGCTACCGAAGGCATACTCGAAGACGGATTGGATGGTCAGCTCCTGGTTCTGGCCAGCTTACCTTATCCTTGAACTGCCAACATGCACGATCTCATCAGCTTGGACAGCTATTGGAACCGGAATTTTGTCAGCTAGCGCTGTTTGGAGGGTAGCCCTTGGCATTGTCGTGTTGCCTATCTACGTGATTTCTCAAGCTGTGCTGATTCTGTTCGGAAACACTGTGCTCTTGCTCAGAATTTCAAGTGAGCACATGATTTCCTATATGCGTAAAATGCGAGTGCATCTATTTGCTAGTCGATTCAGATACTGACGCCATGGTATTCTACAGAACATCTCTTCCGCCTTTACAGCGAGCGACGTTCAGAGACGGATCGAATGAGGGTTGCAGCTGTAACAATTCGCCAACGTCGGCATTCCTCCGAGGAGGCTCATGAGGAGAAAGGGGACCTCGAAGAGACCACAGCTGTCAATAGCGCATTCCCTGACCATTTCAAACAGCTATTGCCTTCTGCACTGCCTCTCCGCTCACTCCAGTCTCTTGAGCGAAGGCTAAATTCATCGAGCCCCTAAATTGTTTACGGGCAGTGCGTTTGGCGAAATGGACAGGATACCGGGTGAGCAGGCCGGAGCGCCGCTATGGAAAATAGCTTTGTGTTGTTTATGTACACAAACGCTTGCAATCGAGTACAACGTTTCATTTTCGAGTGGGAAGCATGATTCTGACTAACCAAGGGCCGTCTCTTACGAATTTTTCCAATTAGGTGATTTCGTTTTTAATCCGTGTACGTACGCTTCTTAAGCAGTATGTAGGCGGTCCCTTCATACAGTGGTAAACGCTTAAACACCCAGCGTTTTTTTTTTTTTTTAAAAAAAAAAAACAATGCCGATAACAGTAGGTTTAGAATACAATTATGGCACATAGCCCAGAAAACATAGACAGCCTTGTCACAGCCGCACAGACAAGGCTAGCAAGAACTACTTCTGGCGGCACCATAGACTAGAAAGTCGGGTAATCAGTTATACGGCAAAGACCAAAACAGTTTCGACGCGATCCCTCTATAAAATGAATCCCACAGCTGCAGTCCCACATCGACACACACTCACACAAGCTCCCAAGAAAACCCTCGCCAAGTAAGCACCATAGCCTGCGTCTAAGTACACAGCTGCTAACTTCAATAGAAGTCAAAATGGATAAGGGATTCAACCAATATCCAACAAACTTCTACGAAGAAAGCCATTATTGACCTTGTGCACGAGCTCAGGGCTGAAGAGCAGTCGGAAGGATGAGCAGACAGCTGACAGACCAATAAACAGTGACAAAAACAAAGTGTGGCCGAAGCCTTCTGCAGGATAAGAGAGTAATTTATTAGCAAGTTGAACATTGTAGTAGTATAGATTGCTAGTCAAACCTTGAAAGCTCAAGCGACACAAGGTAGCAGCATCGTGATGCTGTCTAGATGCAATATTTTTGAGAGAGCTCGGTGGCCTCTTTCTTTGGTCACAAAATTAGCAGTAACCTCGACGTTCCTCCCTGGCGGCGATACATTGAGCACAATCTCCATTCTCATGACACGTATTTGAACTGTGTTTCCATTTCTATTGAGAAAAGCATCATCACTCGTCCTTCGGCAGAGAAGTAGCCTTAATATAATTCAAAGCACTCCCCGCCATCAACCACTCAACCTGCCTCGCATGATAAGAATGCCTCAGCTCAGCTACCCACTCCCCACCATCCCTCGAGCGCACAACCATCGCCACGGGCATGTCAACCTTCATCTCCCCATCCTCAACACCGGGCAGCGAAATCATGTCGCCCTCCCTGATCCGATCGTAGTCAGCCGGGTCCGCAAACGCGAGAGCAAGCACCCCCTGCTTCTTGAGGTTCGTCTCGTGGATGCGCGCGAACCCCCTCGCGATGACGGCCACGCACCCCAGGAAGCGGGGCTCGAGCGCCGCGTGCTCGCGCGAGCTGCCCTCGCCGTAGTTGGCGTCGCCCACGATACACCAGCGCTTGCCACGGGACTGCAGGTTCCGCGCGACCTCGGGAACCGTTCCGGGCTGACCGGTCGCCGGGTCCAGGGCCTTACCCTTGTTCTGGATCGAGTTGGGGTCGGGAAGGAAGGCGTTGGTGGCGCCGAGGAGGAGGTTGTTGCTTATGTTTTCGAGGTGCCCGCGGTAGTTGTACCAGGGCCCGGCGGGGGAGATGTGGTCTGTTGTGCACTTGCCCGCCACCTTGATCAGGACGTGCATGTCGGTGGCGTTGCCTTTTTGCCAAGCCGGAAATGGCTCGAGGAGCTGTAGCCGATCGCTTTTTGGGTCGACGACGACTTCTAGCTCGGACGCTCCTTCGAGTGCCGGTGGCTGGAATAGATCTTCACCGGAAGAGAAGGATACGGGTAGCTCGTTGGCCTTTGGCGGCTGGAAGCGAAATGAAGATTTGGAATGTCCGGTTTCCACTGCCACGGAATCGACAGAGGGGTTGAAGTCGAGAGTACCCGCAAAGGCAAATGTAGTCGCCAATTCTGGTGAGGTGACGAATGAATGGGTAGAAGGATTGCCGTCATGCCTGCCAGTGAAATTGCGGTTGAAGCTGGAGATGACCGAGTTGGGCTCGGCACCCTTTACATCCACATCCTTTCGGTCCCACTGTCCAACGCAAGGGCCACACGAGTTGCTGAGGACCGTGGCACCCGCCTGTCGAAGGTCCTCGAGGATGCCAGCTTCCTCTGCCGTAGCCCTGATTTGCTCGCTGCCGGGGCTGACGAGAAATGATGTCTTGACCTTGGCTAGGCCAGCATTCCGTGCTTGAATCACGAGGTCTCGTGCCTTTTCGAGGTCTTCGTAGGAGCTGTTCGTACAGCTACCGACCATACTGGAGCTCAGTGCAGAAGGCCACGAGCTTTCGGCTACATGGTCTTTAAACTGTGACAGGGGATGTGACAAATCTGGTGTAAAGGGCCCGTTGATATGAGGTTCTAAAGAGGACAGATCGATCTCGATGACTTCGTCGTAGTACTGATCGCTGCCCTCGTCCGCCGTCAACAGAGCCGTTTTGAAGGCATCGGCGTGTTTTGCTATATTGCGACGCTTGGTTGCCGCCAAATATCGTGACATGGCCTCGGAGTACGGGAAGATACATGAAGTAGATCCCACCTCCGCAGACATGTTGCACACAGAAGCCATGGCAGTGGCACCGAGGGTGGCTGTTCCGGGACCGAAGAACTCGATGACCTTTCCTTTACCGCCGGAGACGGTCAGGATACCGGCAAGCTTGCAAATGATATCCTTGGACGAGCTCCAGCCTTGCAGATGGCCAGTCAGGCGCACGCCGAGGACCTTGGGACACGCCAACTCCCAGGGCATGCCTGCCATACCGTCGACCGCATCGGAGCCACCAACCCCAATTCCCATCATCCCCATGCCGCCGGCATTTGGGGTGTGCGAGTCTGTTCCAATGATGAGCCCACCCGGAACTGCATAGTTCTCGAAGATGGTGGTGTGGATGATTCCAGCTCCGGCCTCCCAGTAGCCAATGCCGTACTTTCGCGCCGCGCTGCTCAGGAAGGCATATACCTCCCTGTGGTCGGATTTGGCCCGCTCCATATCCTCCTTGGCTCCGTACTCGGCCACGATGAGGTGATCACTGTGGATGGTGGTCGGTATTTGCACTTTTGGGAGGCCCGCGCTGATGAATTGAAGCAGCGCCATCGTCGCTGTAGCATCGTGGCAGGCAACCCGATCAGGGCGGAGATGTAGGATGGTTTTGCCCCTTTCGATATCCTCGAGAGACCACTCGCGCGTTCCGAGGTCCAAATGGCTGTACAAGACCTTCTCCGAGAGGGTCAGGGGGCGCGTCGCTGCTCGTCGAATCGTCGCCAATGTCTTGAGCCGTGAAGTGTAGTCGAGTGCATTTTGCTTTTCTTCTGTCAGGCTGACTCTCTTCGAAATGCTCCAGGGAGATTTTGGGGAGGAAATGTTTACTTACCGGTTCAAGTGGACTGGCAGGTACCCAAGAAGTATGCGTCGCAAATAAACGTCTCGCCTGGACCTTTGGTGCTAAATATCGAAGCCTTCTGCAACACCTCCCTTGCATGCCAAATGGTGACATGGCTAACGATTTTGCGTCGTGAGACGAATTTACTCTGCGGCGCGCATGGTGAATTTCAGTGACAATGCTTGGTAGCGGGGTGATCTGTAAACTTTCAATCTGGAGGGACAGGACATTGCGGTCTCTGAAGCATGTGATAGCCTTTGAGGGCGACCGCGCTCTTCAGACGCGATGCTCCGGATTGCTCGTGGGGACGAACCCTGCACGGAAGGCTCCGGGCCCGTTAGTGTGCCACATCACGGATGGCTCCGTGCCGGCCAACGCGGTGCTGGAGTGCTCCGCTCCGGGACACCCCAACCCGGCTTCGACCCCAACTCCTTGCGCCACGGTGACGCGGCATACCAAGGTCTGTTTCTTGCAGCGGAACGGGGAGGAATTGCACTAGATGTACCTCAAAAGAGGTGTGAATCTAAGCAAGCCTCCTACAAACCCGCAGCCCAGGTGTCGCCGATAGAAGGGCTTTCCTGCGGAGCGCTCAACGGGAAATTCCAGCTGAATTCGGA
Source organism: Diaporthe sp. PMI_573 (assembly GCA_021399435.1). NCBI lineage: Eukaryota > Fungi > Ascomycota > Sordariomycetes > Diaporthales > Diaporthaceae > Diaporthe > Diaporthe sp. PMI_573. The sequence goes on along the minus strand of JAJTUP010000024.1, from coordinate 40,623 downwards.
CCGATTGAAGTCGGCCAAAAAGTCCTCGATTTCGGGAAAAAGCCCTTGCGCACTCGTAACTTGAGAGCTTTCATCCGAAATGGCGGAAAATGGGCGTCGCGGATCATGCTCCAAGTATTCCGAGGTAGATGTCCAGGAAACGGGGTCGGTCTCTTGATGGAGGTCATAAGGCTGAGTCCACGGCCGGGATAAATTAGCCACGCTTGAGGAGGAGGAAGTATGTTGGTGGGTTGCGTGTACCGCATCGCTTTCCGCAGTGCCATGGTGCAAGCTTGAGACTCTAGAGCCCACAGACTCCTCAGGAGCTGTCAGGCGGCGCTGTTTAGACACAACCCTGTCTCCATCGTATAATCTCTGGATGGTCAGGTCGACAACAGAGCCGAAGCTGTCCAAGCCCTTTCTGGCGCTGGGCCACCACTCCCCTCCGGCACTTAGCAGGTTCGAGCAAGTCCTCAACCTGCGCAGCAGCTGCACACCGGTTGCGTCACGTCGCACAGCCGGTGAAGTCCAGAAGGAGTATACCAACGTTGCACCCGCGGCGAAGATATTCTGTACTGTAAACCATCCATGGTAGAGCGCCTTGTTCTCGTATAAGACCTGGTAACTGTCCAAGATCGAACAGGCGCTGCTGAAACATTGCAAGAGATGATCCTGCGAGGGATTGCGGATCTCTTGTGATGGCTGATACAACAGCACGAGGGCCAGGTGATACCTGATCTCCAGCTTGAGCCGCCAGATATTTTTCTGTCGGGCCCCAACCCCACTGGTGGTAGCAGCCAACCCAAGAACTGTTTCCTCCCACCAGGTATCTAATTTCAGTCTGATTCTACTTTGGTGCGAGTCGGGGCTCACGCTCGCCGAGGTCTGTAAAGTTTTACTCGGAAGGTAGTAAAGATGCTCCTTGATGTCCGAGATGATGTGATCCAGCCTGAAGCGGTAGGAGGAATAGGTCAGGACTGCCATCTGGAATGACCCAAGAGTCATTCTCTCGTCGGTAGGGTCAATTTCCCTCGCCTCGGGCAGTCTCATATCGAAGGTCTCATCACGAAGGCCCAAAGGCCGTCCTTGAATTGAGGAGATATATCTGTTACCTGATGTTAGGACTTGTGAAGCAGAGCAGAGAAGGTAGAAGAGCACAGAACCTATCAAGTGAGTAGATAGTATAGAAGATGGACCGCCGGAGCTGTTGATGATCCCACTCGTAGTGTGCGCCTTGGGGTTGATCTCGATGTACGCCCAACTCGACGCAATGAGCCATGGCAAGGTGGGTGAGAGTCCACACGTTGGCCTCGGCCGGAATCAACAGGCAATGTACCAACAGGACTGTAAGGGCTTGTATAGTTGACAGAGATATGTGAGAGAAGCAATCCTGGGAGAAGTGTAGAGCAGCCGCATAGAAGTTCTCTGGCGATAGTGTATGTACACGGGCCCGGACCCTTATGATTGCAGCAATGTTCATGACCATGAATATAATAAAGGCAAGGACCGGCATAGGCACAGATATAGCGCCGGGTTGCTGAGGGTCGACTCGGCACCCATTCCATCGGAACTCGTTGGTCGACTGCGGCCATCCGTTTCGGAAAGCGTCATCTTCGAGGAGAGTTGATGATGCGCACTCATAAAGTGCATCCAGTCCTTGTAGAAGCGAGTCTGGTTCGAGAACTGGGTAGTCAGGATGGGTCCAGCGAATGTAATAATGAACCAAAAGAAGCGCTTCGTCCTTTTTAGGCAGGTTCTAAATACCCGTCAGCAGTTATGCTAAGTAGAGGGCACTTCTCCTTACCTGTCGCAGAAAGTGGTGCAGAGCGCGGTAGTGCAGTGCATACGACCTACGCTCAGGTTCGACAAGTGGCTCGTCTTCCAGCATAAAGCTCCGGGACCCGGTCTCGCGGACTGAAGACTCTGTCGACCGTGGCGAGGCTCCAATGAGATTGGCAAAAAGCAGGCCAGAGCTAGAGCCGAGGTAGTGGTTCTGTGATGAGTCTGCGTTGAGGGAAAGCATGCCCAGGTCCACGGCCACGGAGTGAGCCTTCTCGGGGAATGTTTCGTCGTGGTCAGACATGTTGGACACATCGGCCGTCCGCTTCAGCAGGCCACTTTCCCGGGACTGCTGCAACGTGGAACTGGAGGGAGTGTCGGTCGACCGGGCAGGGGATGTGCTCGTCTGGCCGTTGATGTGAGTGGGAAGCGTCTGGTCAGACCGCATGTTGACTTGCGGCCCATCCTTGAGGTCTACACCAGGAAGCCTGTCTCTAATAATTTGTTCCAACCACTCTATCCTCGCCCTGGCGGCGTTTCCAAAGCTATCCTTGCATGTCAGCACAAAATGTTCGATTTCTTTTGGTGCCACAGGTTAGTGCCACAGGAGTCGACTCACTTCCTAGGGATCAGGATGTCGGCATTCTGCCCGTCAACATCAAAGCAGACCTCATCTGCCTTGGCGCAGTTTGAGCACGCCGGGGCGCCTCCATCGCACTGCTCATGTCTGGTGTTAGCGGAACAGACCTCGAGGTTAGGAAGGAGTGATTCTATCACCCACCTTGATCCTGCGAGCTCGACACCGTTGGCATGCCAGCCGGACTTTTCTCGATGCACTACTTCTTCCTTCCATCGAAATTGGTACTGTTGCACTCGCACGTGGCGCGGGCGCAGAACTTCTCAGGCGACATGTCAAGAGCAATGTAGCTATGCTTGGCATCCGGAAGGGTGGGTATGGTGCTAGCTTTGTAATGCTGGGACCCTGAGTAGTGCCCACAGCGGGCCAGACCAGGCATGCCGAGCACCCCAGATGCGGGGAGGAGGGTGTATTCCGTGGGGTATTTCTGAAGTGCTAAATCTATCTAGCCAGTACAGTACAGCAGTATGAGGGGGCGAGTCCAGCTGTATGCCCCAGGATGCACCTGTAAATCGATGCTTCTAAAACTGGCAGCTTCAGCCCCCTACCGCAGGAATCCCCGCCCGCTGCATCGACTTCACGACCCACGAGTATATACTGAAACTAATAGCACCTGAGACCTGTGTTCATGGCAGAGAAAAGACCATCGTCAGCAAAAGACCTCGGCCTTCTTGAGAGGCACCAAATCCTATAGAAAAAAACGGACGGACTCACACTCAATCGAACTAGTCGAGGCATTGTTCCTCTCCAAAACCCACCGACCCCAGACTGACGGGCGACGGCCATGATGCACCGCCATGTTCCACCGTACTGCTCCCTTCCCTCAAGGCTCTGCATCTTGGTCTTGACCACGTCGAACGGCATAGTGGCGTAGACCGTGACCACGCCTGCACCAGCCCCGGCAACCACTGGCGCAAATGGTCCCCAGCCGCCGCGCTCCAGGACGGGTTGGACGGCGTCCAGCAGGGCGTGATACGAAGAGAATCTCACCAGTGCGTTTGAGCCCTGCTTCATCGTGACCGGCACCACCCCGCGGAACAGGCCAGCAGGACCGTCCTTGGCCACAACGCCCCGGACAACAGCGGCGGCTGAGTTGAACCGTCTGGCGCCTGCTCGGTCCTCGACCATCTTTGTCTTGAGGTTCTCGCCTGGTGTGACCACCGTGATGCTTTCTGCGACGCCCGCAGCAATACCAGCAAGCATGCTGGACGTGGCTGTGTGCTTCCCCGTCTCCGGATCACGAGGCAGGCGGTCCTTTACCGAGTCAAAGGTCAGGAAGCGAATGCCTGACTTGGCCGCGTTAGAGGCACAGAACACGCCGGCGCCACCGTACAGCGCTTTGACACCTTGCGTCCGGCATGCTTCCACCACGATCGTCAAGGTCGACCGCGAGGATTGGAGGAGCTGTCTCCTGGTTTTGGCATACTCTGTTGGGTACTTTGCCTCAGTCAGCCTCTCACTATTCTTGGACCAAAGTGAGCCTGTTCTTGCCATGTGCTCACTGTGACCAGAGACTCGACGCCACCCGCCGCGGCCCCAGCCACTATGGACTGTATCGGGGTAGGTACTTGTGCTTTACCACTCATGATTTGCCTCCCCTTTTCCAAACAAGTAAATATCCGTGCTATCATGTATCACCCACCTTTTTCCTCTGCTGAATAACACTGTCAGGTTATATATGGTACATTTAGACGTATACTTACTGTAGCACTTGCTCCACACCCGTAGTTGCCTTGCTTCTCCGCAGACTGGGTGACCGGATCGCTCCGCCAATGTCTCCCAAAATCTGGGGTCCACCACCTCGAGACCGGAACTATCCAGCTGTGGCTACATCGTCGGTATAAACCTCTTGCGATGGAGACGCCAACTCCCATGGATGACTGAGCGAGGAGCCTCCGTTCTAACAAAGTACCTGGTCTTGACTAGCCACAGTTTATGACATATTTCCCGTACAGACCACTGTTTTCTTTGCACTATCCCGCCTTCGACCATGCAGCAAACATTAAGTCAACAGAGCCAAGGGGGGGTCATCTGCCATGGGGGGTGGGACACCCACCACCACATATTCGAGCGTGAGCATGATCTCTCATCCAAGGCTATCCGAACCTGAAACCCGGAATCTCAGATGCTGACATACATCCCTTGCAGCGGCCACCTTCCCCTACAGTGCCTCGCGCCACCTGACCCCTCCAGCCGCCACCGTCGAGGAATACATCGAGTTCAGGAGGCGCCTAGGCCTATCCAACTCGGTCCTCACACATGGCCTCTCCTACGGCGACGACTGCACCTCGATGAAGTCCTTCATCCCCCGCCTCGGGGCGTCCATGACACGCGGAATAGGAGTCATCCACCCAGACAATGTCACGGATAGCACCCTGCGGGAGATGAGCGACGCCGGCGTCCGAGGCGTGCGGGTTAACCTGTATCACTACGGGGCGATGGAAGACGTAGAGGCGCAGAAACGCGTCCTCGCGGCGCACGCCGCACGACTGGCAGCCGCCTCCCTCCCCTGGAGCGTGACCATGACGACGACGCGCACCGAGTTCTGGGACGAGCTGCGGCCCTTTGTCGAGACGACGTTTTCGCAGTTCGGGCTGGACCTCGTCACGGATCACTTCGCCCTGCTCAAGGGAGCTAGCATGCTCCCCGCTGCCTACAAACACGACCCCACGGCGCAGCCGGGGTTCCGCGCCGTGGTGGAGCTCGTGCGCAGCGGGCGGCTCTGGATAAAGCTGAGCGCGCCGTACCGCGTCAGCGAGCTCGCGCCGTCCTTCCCGGACCTCGAGTACCTGGTGCGGGCCCTCGTGGGCGCCAACAAGCACCGGGTCCTCTGGGGCAGTGACTGGCCGCACACGCCCAGGATGAAGACCCGCAGCCCCGAGGAGGCGCTGAAGGAGACTCCGTACCTGGGTGTGGACGATGAGGCGTGGTTGAAGACTCTGAGGTCATGGCTCTCTGATGAGGAGTGGCGGCTTCTCATGGTGGAGAATCCGATTAAGCTTTTTGGGAGGTAGAAACACTTGATGATAGATTTTCTCCATGATAGACGACAGTTTTAGAAGCAATCATTGAGTCATAACCAAACTACCATGTGTGATCTATCTCTAGTTGCACAACGCATCTCATGACCCCTTGCGCAAGGTTCGGATTAGTTCTGCCATCGTCTCGCCTTTATGCAAGCCCTTGAGCATTTGGGCATCAATCTCTGCTCGTTCCTGGCACAATGCGACGACTTGCTCAACCAGCGATAGAGGAGTGACCACCACCCCATCAATGTCGGCAACGATAATATCCCCGGGGTGTACCCAAAGGTCCCCTTGGAACTGAAGAGGTACGTTGATCTCGGATGCTCTAGTGAACGTGTTTGAGCCGAGGATGGACGAGCTCCGGGCGAACAGCTGCCAGCGCTCATTAGTTTGCTTATCCGTACGTCATCGCAAAAAAGAGGTGGGAGTAAATTTTACAGGGAACTGAAGCTCCTTATGCTCCTCCAGATCCCTGAAACGACCATCAATCACCACAGCCTCAGCCCCGAGATACTTCGCCCGTGTCGACATCAGCCCTCCCCAGCAGGCCGACGGTAGGCCTTTGGGCTGCTGGATGTACATGATGGAACCGGCCTCGTTACAGTCGGCGAAATGCCGCTCTGGCTTGGGCGCCGCGGTGTCGCTAGCCTCGACCATCTTCACGGTCACGACTGGGCCGAAATACCTGCCAGGCGTGCCCGGGGAGAACATCCTGAGGCCGTCGAGGAATCCGCCCTGCGGGTACTTGAGCTTCACCAGGGCATCGCCAATCTGCGCTATGTCAGTTGGAGATACATGGCAGGGGCGGTCATGCAAGGTTCAAGATGGAGTAGACACACATCGCATGACGTAAACTGCTTTAGTTGGGTGAGTGCTCTTGACGCAGCCATTTTTCGAGTCGTGGTAAGGTAGCTGGGTTGCGCGAACTGATCACCGCTGCGTGTACTATCTTCACTCGTTCGGAAGGGAAATCAGGCCGTCACAGCTCGTAAGTCAATTACGGAAGCTCGTGAAGAGGGGGAACGTGTCAACCCCGACCGTCGTAAGTTCAACCTGGCGTGGTCCGATGTTGAGATAGCAGTGGCACTTTGGACATACCGGGGAAAACGTCCCTAACTAAAAACAATTCAGACGCCTCTCATAGGGTGGGGAGTACTCCGTGGACCCAGCCGGGTTGTTCCGTACTATGCGATTAGCTGGGCGATGGCGGGCATGATAGTCACGCTACGGAGCTGTCCACCCGCTGCAAGGAGGACAGAGTCAACAAGAATCTGGGGTACTTACTCCACGATTCCCCCGCTGCCAAGTCTTTCTCCATCCGGGGCAATCCATCGTACTGGAGCAATTAAAAAAACAGAACAGGCCAGTTGGGCGTGGTGATGGGTATCTGGTATGGCAATTGCTGCAGACGATGTAATTACATATAATAACGCCATTTATTCAGCCTTCTTGTCTCTTCCTTCGATTCCTCCCTAAAAATTTCGTCAATCTCCCAGTCCCCTCCCCTTCAGCGGTTCATACAGTCCTCGAACCATGGCCCTCTCCCAACAGAAATCACCCTTGGACGCAGACACTGCCCACGTCGAGATGGGGAGCAAAACCGAAAAACTCGACCCCGAAGGCTTGGGAGAAGACACAATCGACCAAGAGCGCTGGAACGCCGTGGAGAAAAGTCTGGTTCGAAAGCTGGACATGACCCTTATGCCCACGGTCTGGTTGCTGTACTTGTTCAATTACCTTGACCGCAACAACATCGCGTAAGTCTCAGTTCGGCTCTCTGGAATATATTCGTATACATAAGGGGAGCGACAAGGGATGAATATACTGACCTAATCTGTTTAACAAAAGTCAGGCAAGACTGAGCTCATTCGAGGATGATCTCGGACTAGTTGGCAACCAATTCAACGTGGCAGTGGCCATCCTCAACATCGGCTACATGCTCATGCAGGTCCCGAGGTGAGCCGAGGAATTCCATTTGATCGTCAATTGGAAACACAAAGGCAGCAACTAACGATTGTTTAGCAACATGCTTCTTACGCGAGTTCGACCCTCTCAATATATCTCTGCATGGGTGCTTGTCTGGTCTATTGTATCTGCATCCACTGCTGCTGCCCGGAATTATCCCCAGCTCATAGCCATTCGATTCATCCTGGGCATCGTCGAAGCGCCTTTCTTCCCCGGTGCTCTATTCCTACTGAGCAGCTGGTATCCACGGAGACAACTTGCCCTCCGCACTGCGATACTGTACTCCGGCCTCATCCTCGCCACCGCTTTCTCAGGTCTGATAGCAGCCGGAATTTTCGAGGGACTTGATGGGGTTCATGGCTTAAAAGGGTGGCGATGGCTCTTTATTATTGAGGGCGCAGCTAGCTTTGCTGCCGGCCTCATCGGTCTTGTTTTGCTTCCCGATTTCCCCACGGCCAAAACCGGTTTGGCCAAGTGGTTCCTGACGGAGGAAGAACGTAAGGTTGCTGTCGTGCGCATGGCCAGGGACCGGGTGTCACTACCCGAGGCTGATCATGGCATGATGTATGGTCTCAAGCTCGCCGTAAAAGACACCAAGACTTGGGTTTTTGTATGTGCCTTCTCTTCCAACCCCTCCCTGGTTTTACCCCGGCATGTTCCTTTTCCCAGTGGCTCGGACGTCTTAGCAGTTTACTAAATTCATATCAGGTCGTTATGCTTCTAGCAAACCACAGTGCCTACGGGTTTACGAACTTCTTCCCGACAATCGTCAAAGGTTATAAACTAGGCAACAATACCCTCACTCTGGTCCTCACCTCGCCTCCTTACCTAATCGCCGCTGTCTCCGCCTTTCTCACCGCATACTCCAGCGATCGTAAGAAGGAGCGAGGGTATCACATCTGTGTCCCACAAGCCGTGGCGTGCGTCGGGTTCATCATCTCGGCGGCCACGTTGAACAACGCCGCTCGCTATGTGGCAGCCTTCCTCTACATCTGTGGCTGCTTCTCATCCAACGCCGTGGTTTTCAGCTGGGCAAATACCACGCTGAACCAGACCCCGGAGAAGCGTGCGGCCGCCACAGCTCTCATCAATGTCATCAGCCAGTTCGGCAACATCTATAGCCCATTCTTCTTTCCTGCCACAGACGGCCCGAGATATCTGAAAGCAATGATGCTTATGATGTCATTCTCGGCCCTGTCGATTGTTACCTGCGCTATCATGAAGGTCTTGTTGAAGAAGGCTAACAAGAAATTGCGCGAAGAAGGAGGAGACAACGTGAACCTGTTTGGATTGTAACTTTGCATATATCTACTCTGATAGCCAATATGGCATTGTTGCTGGAGGACGTATTCAAGCGTGCCAACGAATGGAGAATGCTTCGAGATCGTCAGAGCACTTCCAGAAAGTTTTATGTGCGTTGAAATGGGCACAGTTTATCCCCAGAGCTTCCGTTTTCAAGCCCATGCTGCCGAAACGGTTGAGTCAGTCGACTGTATCCCACCTCTCCCACCACCAATACAGCCAATAGTTGTTAGAGGAACACGACTGTGAGCCAAGTCCAGCTCTGGTCATACATGTCTATCATCATAAATAGCTTTATGTAGTCTGTCAAAATTAGAGGTAGATATAGACCAAAGTTCACATTAGAGTCCTCAATTCAGGTTCCTTACTGATGGAGTGAATGGAAATGGATGCACGGGCCTTCCATCCACATCCATCCATCCACTGCCAAGAAATGGTGGAGTGGATGACCACCCTGGGTGCCTTTAACAGCTGGTATTCAGCCACGTCCGAGATGCCCACATTCGACGTACAAGATGGTTCTTTTAAAGATAATGTGGTCAGTCAGCTGGTACGCTTGGAAGGTGTTTGGTGATGATATTATATGTTATGATTTCGACTATAGCGATCGAATAGAGCAAGCCTGCATGGCGCTTTACCTTGAAGCTCGGATATTTCGTGATGGACAATGCTGGCAACAACAATGCAATGACAAGATTCCTTTCACTTGGTTAGTGCAACTCGCCATTTCTCTGGCCCTAACATCCGAGAGATCTCCTACGTCGATACGACATCCTCTTGTGAAGCTCTTTCGCGACCGATCGACTTTGCGCGCATTGTTCGTTGTGGAAGCTGGCGCAAAACGAAGAATGGCAATGAACGGCCGAAACTGTCGAAGATGGATACGTTGCTCTGGGCCATATACTTTGTTCTCTCAGGCGAGGGGGCCCTGCGTATCCGTCCCCGGTACCCGCGTTGTCTTCATGCTTCATAGCTAGGGCGGTTATATCCTGTTGTAATCCCTTGCAGACTTCCGAGTAATGCATTCGGTACAAGCCCTTGAGATAGAGAGAAGCGCAATTGATCTCTTCCAGCTCGTCTAGTCTGTTTATTCTGCTATGACGAGTGGAGTGGGGGAAGCCCTCGTTGCGCAAAATCGCAGCCACGTCCTGATGTGTTGCTCATTCTGACCTTTGGGTTGCGAATGGCCATCCACTGCATAGTTACAAAGCGGTGTGGGGTAGGCGATAAGCCTGCTTTTCAAGCGGACGATATTTATCCGACCATCTCGTTATCGCTACCTTGACACTACGCAGACGCTCATCGGCTCGAAGGAGCTTCGGCCATCTCCAGATGGGATAGTGTATTATGTTAACTACAAGCGAAGGTGTGTACGCAAGGCTACATCAATATCACACTAGACTTCGACACAGGTCAATGTGAGAGCAAGTCATTCAATATGCCAAATGAATCCGCATCCTGCCAACTTTGTAACACGGAATAAAATTCGTAGAAACGCCATTGCCCACTCTAGTCTTTGTTCTGGTAAGTTGGGTCGTCTTTCCATTTTACCTCATACTCACGGTAGTCTCGCGAAGGAGTGCCATTGCCGCCATACTTTGCCGCCAACTCCGAAGAAGAGATATGCAGCAGGTGCAAAATCCTCTTGTGGTCCTCAAACGTCTTGCCAAAAGAAGAAATTGTGATGCCGGCAGCTGGGATCGCTGCACCCACTTCCAAGAGATATCGAACCATAGCCTTGTGCCCTTGCCTGGCAGCTAGTGCCAGTGCCGTTCCTCCACCATATTTGCAAGCGGGTGCGTTGACATCTGCGTCGCGGGAAACGAGGAGTTTGGCAACTTCTAGGTCGCCTACGAACGCCGCCGCTTGTAATGCGCTGAGTCCCAGGTTCCAGGCTGGCGCGGCGTTGACATTCGCCCCGTGTTCGAGAAACAACTTCACGATTTCTATCTTCGTCGTGCGACGTAGATCGCACGCGAAACAAATTGCTTGTAACGGTGTCACTCCGCAAGAACTTCGTGCCGGACAATTGACATCAGCACCTTTCTCCAGCAGATACCGTATTATTCGCTCCTCTCCACGCAAGGTCGCGGCTTGTAGTGGGCTCACGGACTGAGTCATATTGTAAGGCCGAGGTTTCATGGTGAATATTAAGTCCCAATCAATGGAAGTGACCGAGTCGCAGTAAGCATTGATATTCTCAGTCTTTGCGAGCAGCTTCTCAATGAGATTCCATGGACCATCCCTATAGATCAGTGCTGCGAGTGGCGATCCGGAGGATGTTTTGGCTCCTTGGTGGAGGAGATATTCAAACACCTGATGTCGGCTCTCAATAACGGACTCATCATCCTCGCCTTCGAGTATGCAAGTCTCCAGGACGGACCCAGTCTCGCAATCCTCGTCGGCGAAACCATGAATTCGTTCAACAATTGCTCGAACTTTGGGTATGAAAATATGCTCCGGGAGGCCGTTGTGCCGCAGAACACAGTCTAGGAGGCCCAGAAGGCACGCATTGACCTCCATCGACTTTTCTGCTCCTCGACCAACCAAGTGTGCTATCATTTCGTCGTTGGCACCTGGCCCCTCCTCATCAAATCGCGGCAGTTGAGCATATGCCAGGACATTTATCTCACAGCGGCAGCACGGGGTGGAATGGGGACGCAAAACGCTGCCGTTGATGTCCACCTGTTTATCCAGGAGCATATTCACAACTTCGAAATCGTTCCGGTACGCTGCTGTTCCCAATGCCCTGGCGCCAAAATCGAGGAAGTCGATATCACGAAAGAAGTATGCCAACATATCGACCTTGTTTCTGCCTGCTTTTCGGACAACGGTTTCCAAGAAGTGGCTGGTCGAAACTTCCTTTTTATCGGCTAACATGCGGAACACGTCAAAGTGACTCTTGGGACGTCCCGGATGTCCTGAGTTGAATAACCCGTCGGCAAAAGTTCCAAGAGAATCTCCTGCCTGGGCCCAGACGAACCCGAACGGTTCTATATAGAAGCTGCACGATCCCGTTGTATAACCATACCACCATGGCCCCCGACAGGAATCGAAAATCTCTGAGATGGTTAGATTGCGCAGGAAAGCCTCACAAGCTACTTCCATATCATCCTCATCGTCCTCCGAATTCGATTCACTGTCGTGTATGTCAGAATTTGCGTCTGGACTTTGTGTCCCCGAGGATGTGGGCACGGAGTGCTCATTCGGTCGCTGCAGTAAGGGCTCCACGTTCGCTTCGGCATCGACAAAATCAATGTTTGGGACTGGGATACGTTTGCGTATTGGCGGTTTTAGCTCTATGTACTCTGGCAGTTGGGGCAGTTTCCCCTCTTCTAATTACTCTTGTTAGTTCTGACTGGGGCAAGTTAGACCAGGTGCCACTATCTGCATACCTTCCACGGGCGTCTCCTTGTGTCCGCCTGCCCTGCAAAGTTTCCTGCGCACAGTTTTGTGATCACACTCAACCCCGTGGATATAGAACCTGGTCTCCATGTGGTTTTTGTCTCGCCAACGCACGTGCTGATAGACCCATTTCCATTCCTTTTTTTTGACGTTCTTCGAATCACCAATGCGAGTGCGTTTTTGCGCTGAAGATCGAGGAGGGGAAGGCATCTCAGAAGAGCGGGGACGCTTGGTGCGTGCCATCCAAATTGGAGGTCTGATTATGTCCAGCAAATGATGCGGAACTGGCTGACTTGAGGCTTCAGCCACTTTACCTCCTGAGGCAGTTGAGGGTAAAAGCAGTAAAAGACGTCAACCTTCGTGGTCATTGAACTGGACTCTTGCTCCGGCTAAGAAAAATTGGAGGGAGGCATGGAAGACTGAGGAGGTTGTGAGCTGGAAACCACCAGGCCAGAGTTGCCCGGACACGTGAGGGGACGGCACAGCAGACACACCGCGCAGAGCTTTACTCAGCTGGTGGCTTATACGCCACCAGGAACTGGTGGGCAACGTGCAGGGGTTATCCAATTTCTCCGACTGCTGATTTGCTGGACCCATCAATTGTGGGGCCCGAGAGTCACCTGACGCTCAGGTTTGTACGACACATGCTTACTTTTTGAGAAACCGGGGTTGTCCAATGTGTGCTGGCTGTGAGAACTTGACCGGGCCTGCACTGCCCCCTGCATGCGGCAGGGGCCATCCATAGCTCGATTGGATCCCGTATGTTGCACAATGCATGGGGGCATCAGGTTCTTTCCAAATGTAAAGGCAGGGGCTATCCAATGTGTGCTGGCTGTAGGAGCCTGACCAGCCCTGCACCGCCCTCTGTAGTATGCGACAGGGGCCATCCAAAGCTTACTTGAATCCCACATGTTGCATGTGTATGAGGACATCGGATTCTTCCCAAATGTGATGGCAGGGGCTGTCCAAAACTTTGGGCCGGATCTTACCTTTACGGATCGCGTCACAGCTTCAGGGGTTGTCCAAATATTGCAGCTTTGCCCAGAGCGAAATCCGATTTGTCCGGCCCACGTGTCTCTAAGGGTTTTGTTTTATTAAAAAAAAAGAAATTACAATAAACATTCTACTTCAAGAAAGTATTTGGGAACAAGTTTCATTAAGGGGGCAGGATATCTACCCATCAGGGAAGCTCTCCCACCAATTCTCGAGGCAGTTGAGAAGTTTACCAAGGGTGCACAAGCAATGGCACATCAGATCACTCTTTTGAATGATCGGGTACGTATTCTTGAGAAGGCAGCAATTCTTCGGAGTTGCGATATGCCCTAAACATTTCTAATTTTCTCTATGCAAATATTCACTCCGAACTGATAGTGTCGACTAACTTATGACTCAATGCCGCGGCCTGGACCCAGAAGGCGAACTGGAGAGCTACCTGAGTCTTGCCGACTCCGCCTAGTCCGACAATGGCAAGTCTCTGGCACTCTTGCTGGCTAAAAAGGGGCACATCATCTAGGTAACCCGCTAACTGCCATAAGCGGATTAGTAGACTAGTGGGCAAGGATTGTAAGAAACTGCAATGGTACATAGGTGCAAGCTCGATAATACTCATCGCGCGAATGCTTGAGTGAGTACTTTTGCATCTGTATGGTATTTCTGGCTTGGATTATCGAGTGCCTTTTGTTGCGTACTTCGGAGAACATATGATACTTGATTTTGCAGAGTATATATTTAGTGGCCATGATCCTGTGTCCAAGGCCCCCCCTGGGAATACATTCCGGTCTGGTGGCTTGTCTCCTTTCATGATTTTCCCCAGCAAACATCACTCACAATGAGCTCTAATTCATCTCTTTTCACCGCGGATTTGTCCTCCCCACCAAAACATTCAATTGTCATCTCTGCTGAACCAGCCGAAGTCGCCCACCGAGATTCTCTTACCGACGACTTGTGCCGTCCGGGAGAGGTTTCAGGACTCGCAAACCCTGTTAATCAACAGAGCCTCGATCCCTCGGGCATCATTTGTGTGAGCAAATTGATGACTTTAAATTTCATCTCTGCGCATAAAGCACTCTGACTTTAAAAATGCAGGATGTTGGACTTGTGTGCAGTTCGACGCAGGTTCGACTGCAGAGCTTATACCAGGCCTTTAGCTGCTGGACTAGAATGCCTGCAGGTGTTGCCAGACTCGTGAATAATGACTTGCGAGCCATTGGACACCAACTCGCCACTATCAGTCATTTGTGTCGGACACTACAGAATGCGCTCAATCAACAATATAAGACCTACTCGAACGGCCAACGCACAAAACAAGCCTCATATGAATCGTCTCAGAATGAACTGCGAGGCAGACTAATCCAAGCCAACAACATCATCAGTGATCTGACCAAGAAGGCTCAACGGTCAAAGACCATTTTGATCAGCTTGAAGAAAATTTGAACTGCGATCTGGAAGATAAGATCGAAAGGTTGGCGGAGAAGGTAACCAACCAGAAGCGTCGTATCAATGAGCAGCAGGCACAGATTGAGGTATATTTTCCAATCTTAGGAATCATGCCTGGTTCTAATGACTCTAATACCTCACTCAGGCACTCAAGAAAAAGCTGAGAAACGCGGGAAAGCTCAACTACGTCCACTGCCACTGAGAAGAATCATGACGACATGTCCCACCAGATTGCACTGGCGCGCTCGGTATATGACCTGGACAAGAGACATCTCAGGTGCCTTCCTGTCCCCAGCCACACGTAGAGCCCGTGTAAATATAGTACAGAGGATTTAACATATAATCTGTATGCTTCTTAGTTCCTTAAAAAGGGCCTTGAGTTCCCCGAGTGCCAATCGCGACTAGGGTCTTGCAAGGCTAATTCAATATTGGTCAAGCCAATACTATTCAATTGGCCATCAAGTAGTTGCTCCGGAAGGGACGTCAGTATACTCTCGAGTTTTTTAAGGAGGCGGATAGAGAGATCGAGGAAGGAATTAAGGTCAGAAGTCATGAGTACAGGCACAAATTCTTCAACAAGTCGACTTTGTAGGGTCGCCAAATGAATGCCCTGGCAGCCAGCTTTATCTCGAGCCTGGCGCTCTTGTTGCTGCTTGGCTTGCCATTCCTCACACGTAGCGAGATGCTCTTTCGGCCTCCCAACAGAGGTGGCTGCAAAGTCCTTCTGGCAGTGACGGCATCTGTATCATTTGCTTTTCTTGGGGTCAGGGCGGCCGAGGCTGACGAACTGTGGCCAAACGAAGGCATCGTTAGATTTGGTGGGCGCCATCTTTTTAACAATAGCTTCAATGAAGAGAGAATGTAACTATAGAGAGTACGCTGAGCTGTTCAGCCAGCAGAGTTTGTACAACCCCGCCGGGGGGCCACGGATTCCCTTTTTAGGAATATTGTGGACCCTCATCGTACGTACGCGATACGTGTACGTACGGCACCCTGAACATACGTACGTACAATGGCATAGTACGAAAAGTACAACATCACTATTTGAAGACGACTGCGTGTCAGCAGTCGGTCGAGCACCTACCACCTCTGTGAGGAACCCGTACGAGTGACTCACTGCCTTTTGGAAACTGACGGACTTCGGTCCTTCCTTTTCAGAGGGATATCCTCGTACGTGGTTGTGGTCGCTTCGACAAAGCCAACATCTCGACTCGGCGGGCGGAATCGGTACTGCCGTTGGCGAGTTTCTGTCGATCGGGGGATAATTGCTGTTTGACTCCGACGAAGAATGGGAAATCAAGCCCTAGAATGCTATTGAGCGTAGCATTTACATCTTTGGATGTCCCTTGCAAAAAAAATGGGGTCTCCGACTAATGCAATTTTATCGCTGTTCAAAACTCGGGATGCCAAATCAAATGTGGAGAACTGGCTTGCGCGGCCTGATCCGCCAGGAAATTTGGGCTGCATCTGGCACACCAATACCAATCAAACATGATGAGGATGAAGACGAGGATGAGGATACAGACGAGAATGAGGATGAGGATGAAGAAGGAAATGACTGCAGCCGCTCGACGTCGGTGTATTTTCGTCGCTGAACGCGGCATACCGCAAAGAGGCTGGTCAATCGAGCTTCTTCAGCGACGGGACAATTACAGGCAAGAGACTGTTTCTTTATTGCTACAAGAAGGCAAGATCGACGGCCCTTACGCCTAAGAACATTTGCAGATTAGTAGTTTAGCCACATTGACGGGCCATAAACCAGTCCCACGCCAGCCACTAAGTATACAGGAAGGAAAGACACCGAAGTTTCACAAGATCTACGGACTCGACGAGGAGAAACTCAGGGCACTCAGGGAGTACCTCGACGAGAACTTGGAAAAACAATACATTCGACCTTCGAGATCACCGGCAGGATACCCGATCCTGTTCGTACCAAAGAAAAACGGCAAGCTACGACTTTGTGTGGACTATCGACAACTGAACTTCATTTTCTTTTTCTGTTCCAGGATTTGAAGGTGGGGGGGGGGGGTCAGAGCCTGAATACTTGAATATAGATATCCTGGCATGAAGGTCATGACCTTTCTGTGTCGACGTCAATGGAAATTGCCCAAGTGCAGGGAGTCAATATCACTCGGTTGTTCCTGGTCGGGTCGCGCCGAAGGAATTCCCGGTACTAAAGCCATTGTCAGCTTTCAAAAGGCTCATCCATTGGATATGGGCACTTGTCCAATGAATGAGAGTATCAGAACCTAATGCTGCTTCTTGCACAAACGGCGTGTCCAGCGCAGCTTTTAGGTGCAATTAAATAAATACAGGGCATTTTACAATGTCGACAGGAAGTAGTAGCCCTAGGTAAGGCCTAACGGTAATGAAATTGGCGAAGTAGGCCAAGTGGCCTGCCACATTTACATACTGCATTGCATATGACCAATAAATGGAAAGTAGCAAGCCAAAAGCACAAAACAGGAAACAGTAAATAGGGCGTACCTTTTGACTTTCAATCATCCGTGCGCTTTAACACAATCAGTCAATCAACGCCCCAAATACTGCACATGTGGACACTCTGGATTCGTATTATCGAGTTGCCTTAGATATGTTGCACGAAAAGCTAATACCCATCTTTCTCCGGGCAACTATTCTTGCCGACTGAAAGATTGGTGTACTCCCGTTTGTATTACATTATATGTATATATAGCAGTGCTATTGTTTTTTTCGCAATCAGTGAGTCAGACGACCGTTGTATCGGCTAAGCCCCGAAATCTGGATTGGGATGAGCCCGGATTTCTGCTGTGACATCCCTTCTGATATCGTGTAAGGCGACTGCGTGGCATGGGACATTGAGGTATTTACGGTGGCGGTACTGATACTAACAGACTGGTTTAAGGCCGTGAATACTAGCTGCTCATGCGGCCTACGCCATATGTCGTTGGTGTAATCGGTCCGCATCTCACTCCGTTTATTTACTGATTGGTTGTACTCGGCGGTGTGGCGAGCTTGCGCATAGATCTCAGGCATCGCGGTTGGTTGAGATCTGTCCTGGTAAAGAGGACCAGGAATCTCCTGTCGAGGCCCAGTCTTAAGAATGGACGAGTAATCGGTGCGTCGGGTGTCAGGATATTCTGACGATATTAGCTTGTGCACTCCTGTCCGGTGTGCGCTTTGCTGAGCATAAACTTTCTGTTGGCCGAAAAAAAAAAGACTAACAATGCCTAAATCCAGCTTTCTTAAATACAGACCACAGTACTTAGTATATAAGCCGTCAAGCCAAACTATGTTTCTCTAGACTTCCGCATACAATACTAATTTGAAGGCTAGAGTATTTGCATAGTAGCAGCTCTGACTCGAAGTGGAACCGGACGCACATAGGTAGCAGAAAATGCACAATCTCACACACAACCTGTTCAATGGTAATCGTCCCCTGAACCCATCACTTTGATAACTGCTAACAGTGTGTGGAAGAGCTAGAAGCAGAACGGGCCCGGAGGAGGGCAGCTGATGTAGCTCTGAACGAGGTTCAGGAAGACTTGAGGCGTCTGAACAGAAGCGTTAAATCCCTGACTCGGCTTAAGCACGAGTTGCAGATGACGTGTCAAAAGTTGGGGAACAGTCGAGATGCCTGCAGGGCGGAATGCGAGGATTTAAGAAACGACCGGAACTTTTGGAGAGAGAAGTATGACAATCTCAAATTGCGCCGAGACAAGGGGTATAAAGCGAGCGACCAGTGAACTACACCTTAGAAATGCTGTAGTAAAATCTAATTCATACTCGGATCGAAATGGAGGTCAAGATGTAGAAAGGATAGACCCGCCGTCCCAGAATCCTGACTCGAGAGATTTCCAGGTGAAATAGTTGAGCCGGGAACAGAACGAAAACTAGTTCTTTCTGTATTTTTCAAGAATTCCAAAGAGACACAATTGTTGATACCTTTCGATGCCTGAGCAGTCCACCGGTGTGGCCATTTGAACAGGCCGCACAGCAAAGCAAATGGCACATCTGCCGAAAAGCATCTCAGCTCAACTTGGTATTTACCAGTCCCGAAGCTGGCACTTTAATGCATCATTTAGAGCGATATCCGGGTTGTCGACCACGCCGGCGTTTTGAAAGGAATGGCTATTTCGACGAAACCTAGCTTGGATCCTTGATTTTCAGTTGACGACATTGTTTAGTGACTCCACCTTCTATTGTCCCATGCTCATATTTTATCTTTTCTATTTCTCTCAATTTCTCATTTTACAAACACAAAGGAAACTCTTGGTAAGTCGTCTCGGAAACTCTTGGTAAGGCTACGGGAATATCGCCCGCCTTTCGCCCGCCGAGTAATGCCCACCACGGTAAAGTCGGTCTTACTCGAAGGGGAATTACCGCTTTGAGAAAATCAACCCCCATCAGGAATTCCGAGTAGGACTAACCAGGCATAAGTGTCTTTGCAATGTTGCAGCCTACCTGATGCAAATAAATGCCCGTGTATATTATCGAATTAAGAAGTGCTTCATTGTTCCGACTACGTCCTCCTCAAAGGTACTCGTTTGTCAAAAGCATGTGACCCAAATAGAAATGTACGGGGTGCTGCGGTCTTACATCAACTTTGCCATAGCGCCGATACTGCAGCGCGGCGGCATTGCCAGCGCCGACACGTGGCCCACAGCGCCGCACTACCTACGCTGCAACGGCGACAACGTCATCGTGCAGCCCGGACTGTCTGGCATCGGCAGGCTGGTGCTCTAGACCGCGTCGGCATCCGTAGAGCTGCCGATAGGAGCGTCCCTATACGGGCTCTTGCGGCTGCTAGGACAGCCGATGCGAGAAAAGGCAGTAGCCAACCCTAACAAGAAGCCGCGGGTGACAGTCGACAACTTCCCATTCAAGGGCTATCGGCGCGACTGCGAATATTTCGAGCTTCTATATCTAAAGCACCTGCAGGCACAGAGCGCGATGCCAGACGTCGAGAGCGACGCTAGGCCCTAGCAGCGCCTATTCACCGCCATAATCAAGGCAGGGGACCTGGCCAAAGACACGCCCGATGAGGACAAGCCGTACTACAAGTGCGAAGCAGAGATCTTGTCCGGCACCTTATTTCACGCCAACCTAGGCGTGTACCTTCTCGATACACCCGAGAGTAAGAAGCGCAATTCGCGACAGGAAAGTAAAGAGCGGTTGGCCGACGTAAATTACTGGAGAAAAAGAAAAAGAGGCCAAAGGGAAGAGAAACTTTAAGGAGGTAAAGACAAGATTGAGATTCCATTATATATAATGTTTTATTTATTCTATTGTTCCTGTATAAAAACGCAAATCCAGAGAGACCGGGGACCTCACAGGCCTCCCGGCCGCTGCCCGTTGCAGGCAAGACAGGCGCCGGGTCCGGAGCGGCCACATACAAGCCTCCAGCTCGGAAGCAGCTGCAGGCATGTACGCAACCACAGCGTTGAAATTTTTTCTCCCTCTTTTTCTCAAAAGTTGCCCACAAATTGATTTACTTCAGCTTGTCCTATAATTCAGGAAAACTCAAAAACTCAGAACACGCACAGTGGTTAAGCCCATGCCCCCTACCCCCTACCCCCCCCCCTACAAGATCACAAGGTCGCGTCACGTTCCCAGCCTCCCACCTCGTACACAACGCGGGTTTCCAGTGCAACAAACATGTTGACTCGCCCCTTCTCTGCAACTTAGCGGGGCCAGAGGGTATATTTGGTATATTTTAGCGTTCCCTTTCCTCCCCCCCGACCTCCGTATCGGCCATCGCTCATCACTCATCACTTATACACATAGCCACGCCGCTGTCCGTATCAACATATACCCACCCGGGTCACTTTTCGATCTTTATCGCCAACATAGGTATAGTACACCAAATACGAGTCATTGCAAGAGTCCCGCCCGGACCTAAAGGCACGTATCGTGCCATAGACGCCATCCTGATCCCCCGTAACGATCCCTCTTCGGGCACGCTAAGAGATACAATGCCCTTTCATGTCTGCTAGTATTACCTTAGACCTCCCACTTTCCATTCCTACCGACACCAGGACAGCAATAGCGGCTAACGCGTATAGGCAGTTGCAACCCAAATATTGTCGTTCTTCAAGGCAAACAAAGGTCCCATCCAGCTCAAGCTGGCGCGGGCAGAGACCCTGACCGATACTGAATGGAGCCGTGCTATAGAATCAGAGTTTTGGCAATGCAAAAATGAGCTGAGAGAAGCTCAAAAGCTTTTAAAAGTCGGCAAAGGTACTACCGCCGACAAAGGCACTCCTCTCGCCGACAAAGGCACTCTCGCCCACAAACGCACTCTCGCCAACATCAATAGGCTAAAACACAAAACCGCCCAGCTCAAGAAGGAATTCGAGGCGGCCTGTGCGGGGCAGTTCCCCGTAGTGCGCATGTGCCTCCTCCTCGGCAACCTCACACACCACCGTCATTCGTTCCTATACAGCCTCGGCTTTAAGCCGTGGAACTCACCGCCCGACAACGGCGGAAAGTGGATATAGGAGACGGGCTGCACCATCCTCAACATAACCGACCTCAGCGTCGCCTTTATGGTGCCTTCCCACCAATCGTGCGGCCTGGCCAGACCGGAGACCTACAATACGCTCAAGCTCCGGCCGCTGTCCGGCAAGCAGTACCTGACGGCATTTGGCCTCAAGGATAACTACTATTGGCCGGTACATATATCCGGCCATGCCAAGGCTGCTATCATACCGATGAAAACGATCCAGGAGGTATGGCCCTCGTTTCCACCTATCTACGAGAAGTCTAACAAAGGCGAAGAAGAAGAAAAAGAAGAAGAAGAAAAGGAAGAAGAAAAAGAAGAAGAAGAAAAAGAAGAAGAAGAAGAAGAAGAAGAAGAAGAAGAAAAAGAAGAAGAAGAAAAAGAAGAAGACGAGGACTGGCGGGCCAGTTCGTATAGTAGCAGTCACAAAATCTTCAGAGACGAGACGCAGCGTACAGCCACCGAGACAAAAAGCAACAAAAAATGCGAGTCAATCAAGGAGCAAGATCGCAAGCAGGTCAGAAATCAAGACCTACTCTTAAACTACACATAACCCGATATGGCCAGGTCTAAGCCTAATTTGGTGGTTGTGACGTAACCTCCCGTCACACACCACCACGAGACGCGCACCTTCTGTAACACCCAAACGCGCAACAGATAGGTCGAGCAAAAACATGGGGGAAACCGCGTCGCTCGCGTCTACAACAGTCGTTTTACTATGGCAGACGTGTCTAAACAGTCCACTCACCAGCTACACCATGGCCACTATCTCCAGCTATTTCGGCGCCACCAACGCTCGGCGTCCGGATTCTGACAGAGTTATTCTTTCTCCCGCATGTATTAGCCCTCGCCCAAATGACCCGGCCGGAGTCCTGATCGAACCCGACGAATTCAAGCTGAATGGGAAACAGTATGTTCGCTACTGTGTCGTAGCAAAGTCCCAAAAGCACACCAAGAAGAGGACATCAGTTGTCTGGCAGTATGGTGAAGATATACAACTGAAGCAGGACGCAACGAAGAAGTTCTGGTACTGTTATCTGTGTGAGCAGCAGCAGCGCCAGCAGGGGCTTCCAATTTCCGGCAAGGGCAACTGCACTGCCTTAGACCACCTCGAATCGAAACACCAAATTGACAGGGAGACTGGTGAGCATAGACCAGCAAAGAACGACCCCTCACAGCCGTCAATTGTCGACTTCAACAGCATATCAACCGTTGTATTCAAACGCCGATTTGACGACTTCAAGGAGCTTCTTATTCGATGGATCGTCTACTGTCACATCGCCTTCTTCCATATCGAGAACCTCTACTTCCGCGACCTCCTCTTCTATGTATTTCCAGGCCTAACAACGCTTCTACCAAAGGCGAGCCTTGTGATTCGCAAATGGATCATAGAGGCATTTGAGGCGCGCAAGGAGAGGCTGCGTCAAGAAATGCAAGCGGCGCACAGCAATATATCGATATCGTTCGATTTATGGACATCGCCGAACTACCAGGCCACCCTGGGATGTGTCGCGCACTTTGTCAGCAGAAATGGTAAGAGACGAACGGCGGTGCTGTCTCTTCGCGAACTGGTTGGCGAACATTCGGGAGAAAACATGGCAGATGTCCTCCTACACATATTTGGCGACTACGGTATCAGCGGCAGAACCGGTTATTTCATGGCTGACAACGCGACCTCGAATGATGCCTGTATTGACCTGGTCCTCCAAGCTCTTTATCCGAACATGAGCAAGAAGCATCGCCTACGACGACGCCTTCGGTGTTTCGGCCATATCGTCAACCTTTGCGCCCAGGCCTTTATTATGGAAAACGGAGATTCGCACAACCATTAATGGAGGGCACACAACTTTTTATGACTAAGCAGGCTGTAGCCAATCAGAGCCTCCCATTTGACGTCGATTTACTAGCTATCGTGGTGCGTTTTGCAGCCTCTACCAGGCGCCCTGCGGCATATCCTCTACCCACAAACTTTAAGACACCCACCCACCATCAACACAACGCGATATCGATTAATTGACCATCAGAATCAATCAATTCAGTATCAAAAACATACTCTAGCTGGTCAAATACCAACCATACGGCATTACAGCGATGTCTTTGTTCCCTGACTACGCAACACTTGAGCCGCAGTGGCGCGTCAACTGTGACAGCTGGAACGCCAGTATTACCGCTATAAACCGCCGTCTTCCAGCACTTTCTAGTCCTCCTCTCTATCTAAAACTCTTTAATGATGGACACAATACCTTTAAGGACCTCAAGGCCGAGTTAGACGCATTTACAAAGTCTGCTAGGTAGCTAATGTAGGTCCGAAGCTCGAAGCCTAATCACGTTACGTTGATATATAGTCGCGGTGCCCAGCGCCTATCGACTACTATAAAAAATAACACTACGATAATTAAATCGGGCTATAGATAGCAAGTAATTGCTTATGTAACTAAGCAGACGTTAGGCAAGTAGAAGCTTCTTATCCAGGAGTATCGACATACTCTTTACAGTCCGCAGAAGGTCCCCGAAGCCCAACGTGGCTAGCTGAGACTTACACCCAAACAACACGACTTTTTAGCACAGACTATACATAATCCAGCCATCACGAGGCCAAAAAGACTAGAGGCTGCGTTTTGACGAGAATACCCAACTATAGGGCTGGGGCCAAACACTATGAAGGATTGGCTGGCAGGCTGGCGGAAGGAAAAGCAGGGCATCTATATACCTACTCAAGCAGCGTTGGCCTGGCTTGAGAAGGAAGAGTGCTGGTATTGCTATATACAAGACGAGGAGGGTAACATTACGGGCATCTTTTAGTGCAAGAAGCAGCAGATTGCGTAGCTCCGCGAGCGGCAATTCTCACGATACCTCTCGCTCGATTGTATATACTTGACTAATAACAAGAAGATGCCGTATTTCCAAGGCACGGCGCTAAGCTATACGAAGAAGATCCTCCCGCTATTCTAAGCCGTCGTTGACAACAAGAGGGAAAGCGGCTTCCGGTAGCTTCTCGAGTAACTCTGCCAGCTGCTGCGCCAGTGTGAAGCCGACAATCCGACCCTCTTTATTACAGACTATAATAACGCCCTAATTAACGCCTTTAAGTCTAAATTCCCTTATGCATGCTACCAGCTATGTGTATTCTATATGAATATAAACGTTGTGCTATATATTAAGAAGAAGTGGCGGAAGCCGGTAGGATTGATGGCGGCAGAAGTAGAGGAGGAGGAAGCCGACAAAGCTGACGATGCTACGGGGGAGGACCCCGATAAAGCAAGGCTGAATGTGCCGGTAAGAAATAAGGCAACAATACCCACAAGGGTCCCTAACGACGTCCCCTATACCCGGCAGGCCCTATTTGACCTCCTTAAGTTTATGGAGTACTCTATAGACCATAAGGTCTATGAGACGGCCTGGCAGTGCCTTTAAGAGACCTTCTTAGACCAGACGGCAATCCTTAACTACTTTAAGACCTACTATATTAATGACGACGAGAAGATTGTCGCTAAATAGGCTGCCCACTAGATCTACAAAACCCTCAACTTTGGCTTACATATAACCTCTTCCACCGAGCGGATGCACCGGAAGCTGAAGACCTATTTGGGCTACGGGATGGGGAATCTTCTCTACTTGGTCGAGGCTATTTACAAGGCCCTCATAGATATGGCTTGTGACTTCTGCTTAGAAGAAGCCCGCCAAAAGACATCATTACTTCAGAAGTTCAATGGGCAGAAGTGGCTCGGGAGGCTTCCTCTCCAGGTCTCGTGGGCCGTACTTGACCTTCTCGCAAAGACTAGGCAGTAGGTACTTACGATACTTTAAAAGAAGGTCCTATAATGTTGTGAGGCTTCTAGCTGTGCCTGCCCTATCTATACTTAGTACGGCTTGATTTATGCTAGCCGAATGGCTGATAGAGAAGAGGCGGACCTTCCTCTCGAGAAGGCAGATGTGCATGAAGTGTACTGGCTGGATTGCGACCTCTTAGCCAAAGACCCGCTCCTTCTAATCCTCTCGCCGAAGAAGGTTATGGCGACGAAGGGACGGCCTTGTAAGATGGCTACGTTTGCTATAGACGAGGAAGGTATCTTTGAAAGCCGTGCGAGGGCTGTACTAAGCAAAAAGACTATGTTAATAATAACCAGTCTGGGCAATAGGGCTGGTGATAAAACGAGGGCGACGACGGCTTTAGTGTAGAGGATAAACTCGGCCTTCGAGTATAATGACTCGACCCTCCAGTCCCTGGATGAAGAGGACACTTGTAGCAGCAGTATCCTGCAAGAAGCCGTCCGGCGAGACCAGCGGCTAGTAGTCGGGCTCACAAAGCAAGGCAACCGCCAGCCTTAGAAGCGATAAGCCAAAGGCACGGCGTCGCCGGCAGCTACACCCTTAAGTTCAAGACTAACGGCTAAAAAGCAGCGGACGGGGGCACGGAGGACCGTCAACCAGCTGCCAGCCGTAGACCTTACGGCTAATGACATTGACAGCGACAGCGAGGGTGGCGATGGCGCCAAGGAAATGCAGGACGAGATCGTTGCCGTGGCGCCCGGCTTTATTGACCTATCAGTCGATTAGCTGGGTTACGTGAGTGACGATGAGAGCGACAAGGGCGACGAGGGCTTTATTTGCACTATCTGGCCAAACGTTGGCTATTATTTGCCCTATTGCTTGGCCAAATAGTGCTTAAATGGGTCTAATAGTGCTTAATTTGCTTGATTTGGGCAACGTTTGCCAATACTTGGGTCTAATAGTGCTTATTTGGTGCCCTTAAGTGTGTGGGAATAGTGGCATACAGCGGTATGTTAGTCGGTGTAATTACGTTAATTATTTGTATAGCGAACCCATAGTGTTTTTTAATTCAGGCACAGGGGCCAGCATGATTAGTCATGAAAAGTTGTGTGCCCTCCATTAATGGGTGTGCGAATCTCCGTTTTCTTATTATGGGAAAGGATGCTGAGAAGACCTGCAAGGATCTGGAATCGGCGTATCGAGAAGGAGACTTAACACAGATTGGCGAGCTGTGGAAGCGACGGGGTGCAATTGGAAGGCTCCACAATATCGTACGGTATATTAGAGCGAGCCCTCAACGCCGCCAATTCTTCAGATCAATAGAAATAGGCGGTGAACTGGCTGCATTCGATGGATTAAAGGTAAGGCCCTTATTCCGCGCCGCATTTTAATGCAACAGCCCCGTATATTTCCACTTCAGAGACTGATGTTCGAGTGTCATGCAGCTTGTTCAAAGCCAGTCGACGCGCTGGAATTCTTATTTTCTATCTATTGGACGCGCCCTTAACGTCAAAGAACGCATCCAGCTCTTCTGCGATCAATATGAGCCTCCACTGGGTGACATGGGCGTCCTGGATAACCAGCTTACACCGCGGCAATGGGATGAACTCAGACACCTCCATGACCAACTCGAGACATTCTACGAAGCCACAATCATGAACGAAGGGAGGCAGTGGACTCTTGCGGGTCATTTTCAATTGTTGGATTGGCTAATTGATGAAATCCAACTTGCTCGGCAAAAATTTGAACAACTTGCTGACGATGCCCTCCGCAAGCGTGGCCCGAAGCAGCAGGATACCCAAAGCGAAGTCGATGACTATAATTGGCTTGCTGCGGCAGCAGAAGTTGCTTGGAAGAAATGCGAGAAGTACTACAACAAGGCTGATGAGTCGCCCGCTTACTACGCTGCTATATCGTTGAATCCAACCCTCAAGAATCAGTGGTACCATCAGGTTTGGAATGAGAGCGATGATAAGCGTGCCTGGATCCTGGCAGCGGTTGGGGCTGTCAAAGAGCTGTGGATTGAGGAATATCGAGGAAAGTTTGCTGGCGGAGCCCCAGTTCCTACTCACATCTCTAAGGCGCCGGAATTAAAGGAGAAATCGTTCACCTCGGTTCGGAATCACAAGCGGCTTAAACTACGCCAGTCCGATGCTAAATTAAGTCATGAACTACCCTCGGTGGACCACTACAACGAGTTTATCACCACTGACGTTATCGGCCTTAAGGATGACGAAGAATTCGATCCCATTCAGTACTGGAATGAGCGCTACTACTCGCAGACGGACCTAGCTCGTATGGCGCTGGACGTGTTGGCCGTGCCTCCCATGTCGGATGAGTGTGAGCGCTTATTTAGCAGTGCCAAGCTCCTCCTTACGGATTGTCGTTCACGACTTCGGATGGACGTAATCGAAGCCAGCGAGTGCCTACGGGCTTGGTATGGACGCCCAGAGCGGAAGGCATTTGATAATGGATGGGAGTGGTTAGCAGGAAAGTGGCTCGCTCGGTGGGGTGGCTCGCTCGGTGGTGTTTCACGTTAGTAGATAGTGCGTGATGAGGCTGTACTGTACTTAAATGACAGATTGCAATATTCTGCGAAGTTGTAGAAGTTTCATGCCTTGCGTCATGTCAATCACTCGATGCCAAAGTACGGGAACCTTCCACCAGTACTTTTGCCCGAGCCCCTCCACGATTCATAAAATGAATCGAAAGATAAGGGAACAAAGTACATACTTTGCCGACTCCAGAGAACTTGGAATTTGGCATGAAAGTTTCCAGAAACATGTACAGTACATTGATTAACATGACCACAGAAACGTCCAAATTCGTGTTTCTCTATATTAACTTGCATTGGATCAAAGACCTTTTGACTCCATGGACTGCGCTAAAGTGCCGTATATTTATAACTTTTCTAAATCGATAAAGTGTAAAGCTGTTGACCGATTCGCAACCTGCGCTACTAGAAACATATCTGTTATAACACTGTACTGCAAGTATTGCTAAATTTAAACCGTGTCCCTATAACTCAATTTTACTATAGTTTTTTTCGTCGCCATCCTACTCAAAATGTGTAGTTTCTGACTTTAAGGTAACTATGTTATGTTTGAAACAGCAAGCTGCGTTCTCTAGTGACGACTCAAACTTCGTAGTATAGATCCTGCGGCTGCATTTCAACTTGATACTGACACATATGAGTCCGGTTTTATAATAAGGACTTAGGCGGTAAACAACATATTTCTCCTCAGTGGTGTCTGTCTGGTTTGTTAAAATAGCTGAATCGCGCATAAAATCCAATTCACTCGACGTTGCAAATAAAAATTTGTACCGGAATTCCAAGCTTGAGGAGCAAAGGAAAGGAACACGTGAGCATCATATTATATGCGAGTGTATCGTGTCAGAGCGTAATGTCCCGGATCCTGAAAATCTGCATGCCTGGCTAGTCCCAACCCAAGCGCAAGTCTGCCCGAGAATAGGCTCAATGTCGACGATTCTGCGTGCTCCCATATTGACCAGCCGAGGACCGCAAAGAAAGTTCTCAAGGGCAAACCCGGCGGCAAGGCCAGCAAGGGCGGAAAGAACAGCAAAAAAGCAGCAAGAGACTGGGGGATTACTGCTTAGAGCAACAGTACTCGTACAATATTTGGTATCCACACTTTCATGCGTCATCTACCAAACTACCAAATATTAGTTCCTTTCCTAGAGCTAGAGGAACATCCCATAACAGCAAGAGCCACAACTCATTTATCGTCACGGACGTAATATTTGTTCCCGATTGTATGCCTCTTTGGTGATCATGGAGGCACCATCGTCTATAGCTTGGATGCTGTTACAGTTGTCTTTCTCAGTAATTAAACCACCGGGACCTTGGCAGGGCGTGGCTGTACTGCCCATCGGAAAACGACAATATCTGTTTTGCAGCACGGCACCTGCGCATAACACGCCCCTTCCTGATAACACTCTCTCTACAGTCTGTCGTTGTCTGTGTCCCACGCCCTAACAGCCTGTCATTGTCTTCTTCCGCCGCTGTGCCCTTCAGGCATGGCTCGCATCAACAGTCTTGGTTTTTATTGCCGAAATAATCGCTGCCGTAGCTAACGGTGATCTCCTCGCCCTTAAAAATATGCCGGCGGGTGACGACTTTCACCTCAAACCGCCCGCCCATGACCTGCATCTCCGCGTTGTGATTGCAGCTGTGGTTGATGAGATAAACAGGACCGGCCAAGAGGCTTGTTCGACAGTAACGTGTTCCATCAATGACGCTAAAGTCCTTCTGTTCCTTCACCAGGTCCTGGAGCTCCTCATCGCTCAGGGGCACGCGCCAGCCGCCAAGATTCTCAATTGTCTCCCCTGGTTTTATGTATCGCGCCGCAATGATGCAAGCCTTGTCCGCAAGTAGGTACTTCTTCGTGTTGGCAATTCGAAACGCATTGTTTGGAAAGTGGGTCTTTAAGTATGCCTCGAGGAGGCTCTCGAAAGCCTGGCGTTGGCCGCCATCATTGAGTTCTGCAAGAAACTGCCCAAACTGTTTAAGTGCGAGAAGCTTGCGCAGAGCTTGTTTGGCATCTTTGTCATCTCGAAACTCATCAATGATGGCCGTGATCTTTGCTGTATGTGGCTTCCATTTCTGTATGTTATGGATAGCATATTTGCGGCTTTTTGCATGAGAATATTCGGGCCTTCCCTGCTGTGCGAATGTCAGCAACATGGCTGGAGGGCTTGGCCCTACAGGAAGCTAGAGAAATCGTATGGAAATCATCTTACGTTGTCAATCAACGCTTCCGTGAAGATGTCCTCAATCTGCAGAACTTGTTCGGCCGTGAGATTTCGAGGCTTTCTGACCGTCTTTGGGCTTGCCCCTGACAAGCTGGAAGTCAGCGACGCTGGGGTTACTACGGACTGATCATGGCCTGAAAAACGCAGTTCCATTTTACCTGCTCTTTCAGGATCCTTTGTTTTCGTGTTTGCTCGTTGTGACGCAGATTCTCTGAAGGCTAGACGGTGGAGCGTGGTTGTTACCTTTTAGTAGGTGTCCACAATGCTTATCCAGCCCCTACCGTCCCACCTTTCTTTTGTAATGTTTATCTTGCGCCAAGAATTTTTCCTGGCCCCCCCCCCCAAGCGGTCACAGGAGCTCATATCTCTGTTTTTAAATTGTAATTCCAATCTCCATGTCAGGGGGTTCAACACCCTTGTATATTGCACATACCGCAGTACTAAAGTACAGCAGATTTTTTCGCTCAGGGAAATTAATCATAATAATAAAAAAAAACACGTCTTATGCATATCAGGCTTCTTCGGCACCACGGCAGACCTGAACAATCTGATCAACGCCATGGAGAAGCCCGGCCTCATGCTGTTGTAGGACACCGCCAACGTAAAGGAACGCCATAGTTCCGTCGTTGCCGACAGCGCCGGCGCTTCGTATTAACACAATTCGAAGCAGGAAAAAAGGCAGGCATCGACGATCAGATGTTGGCACCCGCATCACGGCAGTCGAACTGCAACGCAAATCCTGCACATGCTAGACTGGGCACACCACCCTTTGGTCAAATCCTTGTTTACCTATACCCAATGCATGCAGTCTCCCCGGAAGACAGTTCCAGTAGCCTTTGTTCGAAACTCCACTGCTCTTATGAAGACGACAAAAGATACAGATAACTACAGGTTTTGTGTAGTTAAGTGGCATGCCCTGGTGGAACGGCAAAGCCGTGAGAGTCAGGTACGGGTTAAGCAGGACTAGCGGAAAAGCTTGGAGAGTCACCGTTATTTTCTGCTGCTGTTATTTTACATCCAACATTGAATTTGACTTGGCTCGAGGCGAATTGGGCAGCACCGGAGCAGTTGCAGTGGTTGCAAGGTGCCAAACAAGGGCTCCAATCCTACTTCGATAAATGGTATCCTGCATCAGCCTCGTCAGCTTCGCCGTCGCCAATTCAACCTCAACAGCCCCGGACGCAAAAGGAACCGGATCGATTCCTTCAATTCGTCAAAAGCAGGTCAGAGCAACAGCGGGTTAATATCGGCGGCGAGCTTGACAGGTATTTTCGGCTCGGCCAACAGGACGTTGAGGATCCTATTCAATGGTGGCGTGACCGGCAGAACCTGTTTCCGCGATTGAGTCAACTTGCTTTAGATATCTTTGCTATTCCAGCGATGGCAGCAGACTGCGAGCGTGCCTTTAGTCAAGCGAAGCTCGTGATGACGTCACAGAGGCTATCAATGAGGCCGACGACACTCGAGGCAGTCCAATGCTTGAAGAACTGGCTTCGACGCTCTTGTATAACTTTGGGCTGTTGCTTTAGTGTTCAAGGTAGCAAAGAGGACGAAGGACGGGTGTCAGTACCGATATGAGCCCCATATAGCCACATAAGGTACCGTCAGGCACCAGCAACGGCCTCTGAGAAGGAGATCGCTGCTAGCAATTTTGCTTGCCAAGCCCTGGACCCCTGTTCAGCTTGCAATTCATTCAATCCAATCCAATTCAAGCCAATTCAGGGCTTTACTGCTCAAGGCAATCCAAGTTGAAGGGTCGACTTGGATTGAATTGAATTGTGTGCAGCGCTGGTAGGAGTAAAGCCATATTCGAGGATCCCTTGCGGCAGACCAGCAATGTAACATCCCAAGAGTTCGGCGGGACATGAACCGGAAAATTGACAGTCTTGGAATGGATGATACGTTCTCCAGGGACAAAAGTTAGATTGTTATTGGCGGAGAGGGGGCTCCTGGCTCGATTCTCGCCGTACTCGAGTGTTTGAGGTAGCATGTCGACCAAGGCATCCGTCAGTGCACGGACCATTTGTGACCCGTTTGTCAAATCCGCTCCGTGCGTAGCACCCCTGTCTGAAGGCCCTGCCTTCACAACTCAGGCGACGCGGCCGGATTCAGGGACCCGAGGTCGAGGTTGGACAGTGGATGGTGGATAGCGAATGGCGAATGGCGTGCCAAAGCTGCCACAAGTAAGCTGGTAAATCGGGGCGGATGATCCAACACCATCAGGGACAATGCCGCCTGGAGGAATGCAACCGCCTGCAGGTGGTGTTGCCAGTTGGCACGCAGAGTTTGCCGCTTGGCTTTTACGAAAAGGCGCACCACAAAGGGATCCCCACTGATAGAGGAATGATGTATGGGAACAGCCTTTGTGGATCACGAGTCTCACATTTGCCAGCCACTGCAGTCGGATGGCAAGCTTGTGGCAACAAACTACACGGAGCGTTTTCGCGCCGTCAGCTCAACTTAAAGCCTCCCCCCCGGGTGGGGGGGGGGGAAGAAGGGAGATGGCTTGAATAGGCACTTCGCTTCGACAGCTCAAGCCGGATTGCAAGCCGTTATCTTGGCGCTCTGGCCGCTAATGCACGGCCTCGGTCGGTCAAAGGGCACCTATGCGCCTACCACAAGCACGAATAGGTACGCTAATGCGAGGTTCGATTTCGTGTTGGCGACACACCACCATTCAGACCACAGTCAAGCAAAGAAAGTAACCTGCTGATGGCTGGGAAAGGCTGCTGTCTACCGAATTACCCTAGATGCCTAGATGACGTGGATAGCTGCACAATTCAAACGGACTTAGCAGAGACGAAAAGGAATCAGGCTGACGACGAGGACAAGGACAATCCCGTCTCGTCGCACAACAAAGAGACGCAACCTTGGGAATCACTATCCTTAACGCCAGCTGTGGTGGTGCCAAATCTCTTCATTCATGAGCCAGGTGCGGCAGGAGGGCCGAATATAGGACGTCTAAAGTCGCTTAATCCTGGGGGCGTCGATGTCCCGCAAGTCAATTCCCTACTACCCACTTGGCCTGCGGATCATTTGCAGCTCGTGGCAAAGCAATTTTCGTCTCTTACCTATTTCCTCCCACCCCACTATGTGCTGGCGCGGGTCCCATACCAATTACCTTGACTATTGAGAACCCTTTCTAATGGTAGATCGTGCTGATTAGTCTGATGGTTGGAACGGCCTCAGGCTAACATACAATTACCCTTTATTTATATTTCGGTCTATGGCAGGAATATTTCAAGGTCAGATTTTGTGAAAGTGGAATTAGTAAATTCAGTTGTTCGCCGGCTGCATGGGGACGATATCCGTATTTGTGCATTTTGCATTATGCATTGTGGCTCATTGGTGCCGACAGCACGGCTTCCAGCCATCGAAGCTCCATGTTTGAGGATTAGAGCTCAAGACCTACGGCGGTTACAGTCTCGATTCATCCGTCCTTCAGCAGCAGACACCCAGCCCCGCCGGTCCCCCACCCGTGACCACGTTAATGAACAAGGTCCGGGATTTGGCGGCCGGAGTCGTATCCCATGTTGTGAATCCACTCGCTCAGCGGCTTCATCTGATTCGCTATGCCGCCGGCGCTCTCTTGTGTCGCTATCTTCAGTTCATTTGTGCCTTTCCCCCGGAGCAATGGTATCATCGCTCTGTTGGAAGACCAAGTTCGCGCCGTTCTGAACTCGCGCTTCTTTTTCGACCTGGCAGGCACCATATTTCCGGGCCAGTTGCGCGGCATGATGCAGACGATAGGAGTCCCTAGCGACGAGCTGTTGTATGGTTCAGACTTTCCCTTCACCAGCGGGGACGGCAACCATAACAGATTCTTTGCCTCATATGTAATCCACACACTATCCTTATTAACACCACAACCATAGGTACAGCGGCCTTAAGACTCGTGAGATGGCTTCTTATCTGCTGGGGTATAGTGTCCCCTCTGACGTGTAAAACTTCTTCACAGCCCGCCTCACTGCAATTCATCTAGTATTGAGGAGAAGTCCAGGAGATGTAGATAAATTATGTGGTCTCTTGGAATTTTGCTTACCATGTCTGGAAATGTTAATCACGAGTCATTGCGAGCGACACGGCGCCGTTATTGCTGGGGGTGTGTTCCTTTGCACTATACCATCCCAAGAGATTTGATAGGCTAGATGAAATAAACTTGAGTCTACCATCACAGTCCGTTCTGACCGTAATTTAACGATTCAGACCGACCGAACATGCAAAGACACTAATCAACATTTGTGGCGCTAAATAGACTTAACGCCAGGCTCTCCGCGGACTTTGCCATGCGCCACGCTGTTTGTGCCAGTGGTCTGTCAGCCGTGGCGCCAACCGTCTTTGGTGATACTTGCGCCACTAGCATGTGAAGGTCAATGCAAAGGTGAGACCAAGTGCGTCGGAACACATGTCTGTCCAACAGGAGCGTCCGAAGTCTGAGTCGCTTTCGAAGTTGAGTCATGTCCAGACTATGTGGCTTAAAACCACTGGTAATAGTGCCCTCTGGGAGTGATGGATTTGCAGGTGGAATATGACGTCTCAATTTGCTCAGTCGACAAGAAGTAGTTTGGCAATGAGCACTGCCTATTTAGGAAAAGACTAATTCCTCCACAATCTTGTCACCGCTCTCCTGTAACGTCAGGTTGATCTCAAATATGGGAACATTGGAAAGGGAGAAAGGGGCTGAAGAACTATGGGGTGGCGGGGAGTCCCGTCAAGTATACGTTCATTCCAAATCTTCATATATCTTCAAATGGGCAGTCCGGATACCATTTCCTTTTCCCAATGGGACGACAGCTCTATTAGAAGTTCCTCATTCATGGTTTTTCACGTCATATAAGGGACTTCGTTTCTCCTTATCTCTTCACGATGTCCGGGTTCCTTATTCCGCCGTGGTATCAGGCGGTTGCACCAGACTTAAACGACCTGCTTATTGCTACCATCATTTGGGGATTCTCAATTGGCTGTGGCCTTTTCTCTGCTTTCAAAGCAATTCGGCAGAGCAAATCGTCATGGGAAAGATCCCATCGAATCCGTCCCTATGTTGTGATGATCTGGGCGGAATGGTTCTCGTCAATGACAATGGGAGTCCTTGCCTGGGTATTTCTTCGTGGATTCCTAAAACCAAGGTATGCGAACAGCAGCGTCTCTTGAAGCTAGACAGGCAGTTGAACTTGCAATACAGTTTTCAGCTCTTCTTCATACTCGGTAAGGTGCACATCTTTGGGTTTATTGGCGTTGCTCTGCTAATGCAGATTTTAAGTTTGCACCTGGGTAGTTCAGGCAAGTTTCATCTATCTCACCGAGCGAGGAGTTCGTTGGCTTATAAAGCCATAGATTCAAGTGCTGATGCAAATTATCATCAACCGAATTTCGCTTTTGATAATGAACAGATCTCGGGCAGAAAGGTTGAAATGGACGGTAGCTGCTATCCTGGGACTAATCAACATCAGCGTGTTTTGCATTTGGATCCCAGCACACCTGCAAATATCGCAAGAGTTCATCAAGATAAACGACATCTGGGACAGGATCGAGAAGGTTATCTTCCTCTTCATTGATGCTGGCCTTAATTTCTACTTCATCTACCTGATCCGGGCCAAGTTGATTGCCAATGGCCTTTCAAAGTACATGCCGCTTTTCAGGTTCAACCTCCTCATAGTCGGAGTCTCAATGGCTCTAGATGTAAGTCAACCTCCGAGCAACTCAACTTTAACACAAAGTGGCTGAATGAGATGAAATAGATCACACTCATTGGGGTCATGTCGCTACCTAATGGCTTTGTGTACGTCTGAGCTCCACATGCTTTGAGAACATCACCCTGACTCAGCATAGCTACGTCCAATTTCACCCACTTGTCTACCTTCTCAAGCTTCATATCGAGATGAATATCGCCGATCTTATTGTCAAAGTCGTTAAAGAGACCAATCACAATCACGAGTATTCTGGAGCTGGCACCGAACTACATACGAAACACAACACAGTCCGGGAGAGCGGGATCAACACAAAAGCCCCTTTCCATGCCAGATCGGCCGTTTCAGCTACCTATGTTCATGCGCAACCGTCAGCTGAGCCAGTCGAGGAGTCGCTCAAAGGGATCAAGAAGACAATCTCGACTACAGTACTCTCGAGACCATGTGATGACGACGAATTTGGGAGTGAGTCGTCTTCCACGCGCCAGCTGAGAAATGAGATGCAGGTGAGAGCCTATGCGGCCGGGTCTTAGTAGTAGAGGGATGTGCACTTGTCGCGGTGGCGTACATGAGGTGGGACAACGTCATGAAAATGACGGTGAGGGATGTGTTCGTAGTTTACATCGGACTGAGAACTTTTGGACCGGCCACAAAGAGCAGGAGCTGAAACCCGAGAAATTAATGAACTGCACAGGCCTTGAGGCAGCCATCATGATGGATAAATATTGAATCCGGATATTCGCGCACCCAAAATCGGATGCCGCGCACCTTTTTCTGACTAATCATGCCGCCCCCTGTACCTGAATTTAAAAACACTATAGGTTCGCCATACAAATAGTTAACGTGATTACACCGACGAACATGCCGCTGCATGCCACTATTCCCACACACTCAAGGGCACCAAATAAGCGCTATTAGACCCAAGTGTTGCCAAACGTTGCCCAAATTAAGCAAATTAAGCGCTATTAGACCCAAACGTTGCCCACGTTGCCCACGTTGCCCACATCGTTGCCTACGTGACCTATCTAGTCGAATAGTAAGTCAATAAAGCCGGGCATCATGGCGACGATCTCGTCCTGTGTTTCCTTGGCGCCCTTGCCGGCGCCGGTGCCCTTGCCGCCGTCGCTATCGACGTCGCCAGCCGTGAGGTCTATGCATGGCAGCCGGTTGACAGTCCTCTGTGCCCCCGTCCGCTGCTTTTTAGCCGTTGGCCTTGAACTTGAGGGTATAGCCGCCGGCGATGCCGTGCCTTTGGCTCTTTGCTTCTGAGGCTGGCGGTTGCTTTGCCTTGTGAGCCCGGCCACTAGTTGCTGGTCTCGCCGGACGGCTTCTCGCTGGCCACCGCCGCTACGGCTGTCCTCTTCATCCAGGGACTGAAGGGTCGAGTCATTGTACTCAAAGGCCGAGTTAATGCGCTGAATTGAAGCCGTCGTCGCCCTCGTTTTATCGCCAGCCTTACTGCCCAGACTGGTCGTCGTTGACGTCGTCCTCTTGCCCATCACGGCCTTCCCACGGCTGGTACTGCTCTGAAAGACGCCTTCCTCGTCGGCTGAAAATGTGGCTGTCTCACGAGGTCTCCCCTTAGTCGCCGTGACCTTCTTTGGCGAGAGGACCGTGAGAAGCGGGTTTTCGAGTGAGAGGTCACGGTTAAGCCAGTAAACTTTGTAAACGTCTGCCTTTTCGAGAGGAAGGTCTGCTTCCTCTTTATCGGCCATTCAATTAGCACAAATTAAGCCGTACTGAGTGTAGATAGGGCAGTCGCAGCTTGAATCCGTATAGTAGCCTCGTGGGGCTTTTTCTTGAAGCATCTTTAAAGCGTGCTGTCTAGCATTCGCGAGAAGCTCTAGTGCCGGCCACAATACCTGGTGAGAAACCCTTCCTAGCCACTTCTGCCCATTGAACTTCTGAAGCAAAAGTATCTTCTGGCGGGCTTCCTCGAGACAAAGCTCCTTAGCAGTATCCTCAATAGCCTTGTGCACAGCCTCGGCTAAGTAGAGAAGATTCCCTAGCCCGTGGCCCAAGTAAACCTTAATTTTCCGGTGCATACGCTCTGTAGAGGAGGTAGTCCGTAAGCCAAAGTTGAGGGTTTTGCAGGTCTGGTGGCCAGCCCATTTGGCGACAATCTTTTCGTCATCATCAACATAGTAGGTCTTCAGGTAGTTTATAATGGCCGTCTAGTCTAAAAACTTCTCTTAAAGGCGCTGCCACACCGTCTTATAGACCTCACAATCTATAGAGTACTCCATAAACTTAAGGAGGTCAAATAGGGCCTGTCGAGTATAGGGAACGTCGTCTAGAACCTTTTTGGGTATCGTGGCCGTATTTCTCGCCGGCACATTAAGCCTGGCTTCCGCGGCTTCTGCAGCTTCCTCCTCTTCTTCGGCATCTTCGGCTTCATCGTCGTCTACTTCTACCGCCATCAAACCCACCGGCTTCCGCCACTTCTTCTTAATGTGTAGTACAACATTCATATTCATATGGAAGACACACAGCTGGTACCGTGCGTAAGGGAATTCAGTCTCGAGGGCATTAATCAGGGCGTTATCGTAGTCGGTGATGAAGAGGGTCGGGTCGTCAGCTTCGCAATGGCAAAGCAGGAGGTAGACTTACTCGAGAAGCCACCTAAAGCCGCTCTCTCTCTCGTTGTCGACGACACCTTGAAATAGCGGCAGAATCTTCTTCGTATGGGTCAGCGCCGTGCCTTAAAAGTACAGCATCTTCTTGTTATTAGTCGAGTATATACAATCAAGCAATATGCTGTACAAGAAACGTCGATCTCAAAGCCACGCCATCTGCTACTAGCTACACCAAAAGATGCCCGTGATGTTGTCTTTCTCGTCTTGAGTAAAGCGGTACCAGTAGCCCTTTTTCTCTAGCCAGTCCAACTTTGCTTGAGACGGAGTGTAGATGCCCTGCTTGTCTTTTCAAAAGCCCTGTAGCCAGTTCTTAAGGGTATTCGGTCTAAGCTGAACCGTAGGGTACTGTTGACAGAGTAGTGTTTCAAGTCGCTTCGGCGTAGCGTTTGTTGGGTCACGTGCCGCCCGGGTAAGGAATTCGTTATATACTTCGGATAGCTTCGCCCAGCCACGCTATGCTTCAGGGACTTCTTGAGGACCATAATAGGTATATCGGCCTTCCTGGATCACAAGCCGCCATTTGCCAGACGTCTATTTAATCATATAGGCCGTTGCTCGCCATGTACAGCCAGCTTTTATCGTAGTAGTGTCTTTTTTCGTGGCAGTCAAGGGTCGCTAGGCACCGCAAGTACATGCCAACATCCGCCTATTGGGCTTCATACTATAGGACACCGTTAGCCAACCAGCAGCGCTCGTGGCCTCGTCTAAATCAGCCTTTAGGTCCTCATAGGTATCGTATCCATCATTAAAGAGTTTCAGAAAGCCAGGAGGGTTGGAAAGTGCTGGTTAGCGACAATTTATGGCAGTAATGTTAGTGTTCCAATTGTGACAGTCGGTCAGCCATTGCGCCTCGAGACCCGAATAATCAGGCACGTATGCCATCGCCGCAACGCTACCGGTTTGATATCTGACTAGCTAGAGTATGTCTTTAATGCTGAATTGATTGATTCCACGAAGCAATTAATCAATATCACGATGCGTTGATGGTGGGTGGGTGGGTTAATGTTGGTAGGTAGAGGAGGTTTGGCAGACTATATACGCGTGGCTCTAAAACGCACCATGTTGGGTGGTGAAGTACGCTGAATAGAAGGCTCTGATTGGCTGTAGCGCTGCTTACTAAGCAAAAGGTGCGCGGCATCCGATTTTGGGTGCGCGAATATCCGGATTCTAAATATTTGGAAACAAGATGGTGCGGGAACTATATAGTATTCTCGGTGGATATATACTGTCTCCTCGAAACAGGAGCTCTTGCAATGCTTGGTGGCAACGTCGATGAAGCTATCTTGTAGCACTCGCTAAGCATAGCAGACACAAGCGGTGGGTGTGAGGTTTTATATTACTTCTACTCTTTTGCCCTAATAGCTCGCGCCATCATTTTGTTTGAGTGCCAATAGCATCACCGTTGAGCCTGGAGGTAGCCATTAATGTCCCATTTCTAGGGGCCGTAATGAAGTGAAAAGAGAGTCTGAGACGGCGCGGCCATTATGAGTCACATCATCCATTCCTCGTGTACGGACATTCTATCTGTCAAACACAGCCTTGTAACCCTTCCACAGCGCATAAGGTGCCTGCAAGGGGACATACAATGTGGGGCCACACTGTCGGCAGTCCCAGCCGTGGAAAGAATGTGAGGGAGAATCGGGAATACCGGATAGCATCAACTTCCAGTGTAGGAGGATGCTCCATGCCCGACGGAAGCCAAAGAGATATACAGCCTTCTATAGATGTAATGTTCTCGAAACGCTGCGTTATTACTTCAAATTGTGTTGTTAAACGAACGGTGACATTCGGGATAGGATGCCCAGCAGCGTTCAAAACTCTGCAACAGATAGGTGCCATTATTGATGATGGTGGAAGTTGATGTTTTGGGAGAATAGACCAAGTCTAAAATCCAGCTCCAGGTTCTTATATATAACCTAAGCCTACTTTAGTCGGAAGTCTATTTCTCCACCCTCTGGTTCCCTGTAAGGGCTCTTTTCCACAACCCCTTATTTCGCCTAAAGCAATTTGAAAGTACTGTAATGCAGGGATAGTATGCGTAGCTTCTAGATTCCTGATGTGTAGGAGGTATCTCGGAGATCGCCTCACGTGATAATAGTCCCCTCCCTAGTCTCTCTCGAACGTTTAAGAAGGTAAAGATCAAAAGCATCTATCAAGATAAACCATGGCCGGGATAAGTGTGAAACAGAAAATATACATAGGATTATGGGCAACACATTGGCTGCTAATATAACATGAGCAGATCGGTTGAGTCAATTAATTATTTCACTCGTTGTGGCATTTAAATAAGGGGCTTGGTAATTGGAGGAGCGAGAGTCTCTCACCACTACTTTCGAATACTTCAATGTCCGGAGACTACATGGAAGCCTGGTTCCATGGGTGTGAGGAGAAGCGCCCGTCAGAGAGGATGCCTCTCTTCGCCCTCAATTCCGACCTGCTGTCTTACCTCCTGGACCAAGTGAGAAGATCATTTGCCTGCGATCCGAAGACCGGGACGTGTTTGGCCTTAAATCCGGGTTCTCGGTTCCATGGTGGGCGCGAGTTCAGGTGACTCTCGATATCTAACTGCTCTTAGCATACTCTATATAAGGAGGATAGACTTCAAATACATTTATTGTAGGTCCTAACCTATCTACTTGCTTCTAATTTCTTTAAGCTGAAGCACACTATTGAAAATTTCTCTCAAGTCAAAATGTCCACTATGACAAATAGAAATGACGAGTATGTCGCAAGATTTGGCCGAAAT